>CM076578.1:2001738179-2002382336 GCA_034641835.2 Pinus albicaulis
CGTATTCTTGGCTTCCAACTCAGCTACTTCCCCTCGAAATATTTAGGTGTTCCCCTAACTAATAAACCCCTAGCTAGAGGCAACTGGGAATCCCTAGTCTCTAAGCTTCAAAAAAAAATTTCGAATTGGACCTTCTGCTCCCTTAACTTCCCAAGCAAACTTGTCGTAGTGCGTTATGTTCTTCAAGCCATGCCTCAGTACCAATACTCCCATTGCGGCCCCCAGATCTATCTCTAACCAAATTAGAGAAATACAAAGAGATTTCCTTTGGAAGAGCAAGGCGAATAATGGAAAATTGGCCCTTGTTGCCTGGAGTAAACTCTGCAAGCCCAAAAAAGCTGGTGGTCTCAGTCTCAATCCTGACTGCAAAGTCTGGGAGAGAAAACTGCGGCACTGATTTACCAATCCTACCATCCTGGCTGCTTGTATTTAAAGCCAAGCACGCATCATCCCGACTCGATCGCACTCTCGAGACCCTAAAGGTTCACCGATTCAAACTGTGCTTGGGATAGAACTCACGGGTGACCACTATTTTGGGAAGGATGGGGAGCATTGCTCTGGGAAAATGCTTGGGAACAACGCCCCAAGCTCAACACTGACATCTTCCTCCCCATCAGGTTGCAAATGGAGATACTTAGCAAAATGGTTGTCAAAGAATTTCGGAAAATTCAGGACAACACGGATTGGTGAGTGTGGTTGGACCCCAATGAAATGGCTCAGAATAACCACCCCCAGTCTAGGGAAATTTTTGCAGAGGAGCTTAACAAGAGACAGATTCAAAAGGATGCGGCGGAGCCGGATAAACTCAGATGGTGTTCCAACGCAGCAAGGCATTTCAATATCAAAGAGGCCTACAGTCTCCTCTTGGACCCCGACCCCATCCCTCTGGACAGCAAATGGAAAAGACTCTGGAAAGAGAATCACTGGCCTAAAATTCCTCTTTTCCTCTAGCTCTTCATGCACCAAAAAATTCTGACTTGGAAAAATCTCCAAAAAAAAAGGCTTCATAGGTCCGTCTATCTGCACTCTTTGCAACTCCAACCCTGAAACTACCAATCACTTACTCAACGAGTATAAATTTGCCTCCATCATTTGGAATTGGCTTTCCTTTGTCTTCAAGGCCTTGGATCGTGATCCCTCCTCCATCCTCATCTCCCTTGACCTCTAGCACACCTCCTTCTCTTCCCAGCTCCTCATTAATCTGGCATGGAACCTTCTCCCATGCATAATGTTTTGGGCTCTCTGGAAAGAAAGGAATTCTTGAATCTTCAAGAACTTGGCTAACAAGGAAGAATAGATTCTTCACCTCCTGGACCCCTCCTCCCCCCCTACCAGGGAGGAATGCCTCATTCTTTCCCTTCTCAATCTCTCTCCCCTCTTCCAACTCCCTCATCCCTCTACTTCCCTGGCCTCCCTGCCTGAGACTGTTTGGCACCCTCCTGATCCCAACATTATTAAACTCAACTATGACTCAGCTTCCAAGGATAATCCTAGCAATGCGGGTTTCAGAGGAGTCTTCCGCAACCACAAAGGCATGATTCTCTGGATCTACTATGGGAACATTTATTACACCACCAACAATGTTGCTGAACTCCAGGCTCTGGCTCACGGGTTTGACATTGCCATACATCACAATTTTTGGCCCCTCCTGGTAGAAGGAGATTCTACCGTTGCTACCCAAGATTGTCGGAAAATCCAACAGGGGTGCAGTGTTCAGCAAGTCTCCGATTGTTGGCGCATCAACAAAATCCTACAAAAGATCAAGCACAATATTGACAATGCCAGAGGCATATCCTTCTCGGCGGTTAGGAGAAAGGCCAATAAGTTGGCGGGCTTCCTGGCAAACACCGGTGTTAGAGATTCCAAAAAACTCACCTCAACTGACTGGGATTCCATAATGGTGCCAACTGTCAAAACAGAATGTCTCCGCATTAGTGTTCTAGATTTGAAACAGGTCGATCTGGCCTCTTCCTCGATCCCCCCTCCCAATCAATTCTCTAATCATGAACCCCCACTAGCCTTCCTTCCCACGATTGATCCCTCTGGCAGCTCTTCGATTACCTGCTCTCAAATGTATGCACCCACTCCAAGCATTAATTCCTTGCATGATTCAAACAGCCCATCGGGCATGCCTCCCAGTGGCTTACCCAGGCATTCACACCCCTCGCCCACCTATTTCATCTCCCTCCTCCTTATTCATACCTCACTCCTATCTATTTGACCTGTGCACCCCGCATCCACTCGGCCTCCCCTGAAGCTGTCTCAAAGTGACTGCCCCCCTCATCTCTGCACCTCACCCTCCACTCTTCATCCTCGCCCCACCTCCATAGCCCCACGCCGCTCTCACCCTGCCCGCCGTGGCCGTCGAGCTTTCTGGGCTAACTCTTCTCGCCCTCCTGTTACTCAGGCTGAGACCACGGCCATAAATTCGGCCAACACTTATGTGGAAAATACCGACCTTGTCATGCAAAGGCATATAGCCGACATGGAAACCACCGCCCACATCCGTCACAGAGAAACGCCTTCGGAGGCGGTCGACTCTTCACTCAGTTGGATCGTGGATCCTGGGCTAACCAGGCCAAGGGAAAACTTGTACAGCAAGACCATTGACCTGCATTGGCATACCAGGACGCTTCTTGCCATTGCCCTTCAGGAGCAGAAGGACAGCAACAAAGAGCTTGAGCGGAAAATTGATTCCCTGACAGAGAAATTTGTCGCGTACGTGAAGGAAGTGCACCACATGCACTTCATTGATAGTAGCTCCCCTCACTACGCCATTTTGAAAAGAAGCTCTACGGCACGCCTCCATCAGAGCCCCAAGGTCGAAGAAGATGCTCAGTGCCCCTCCAAGCCCGACTGCCAAGAAGCTGGTCCCTCCACTCATCGCCGCTAGATCTTCTACTCGGATGAAGGGACACTGGACCGACCTATCAGTGTTGACGAAGCTGATGTGCAACAATCCCCCGCCCTCTAGTTCTTTTGTTTCAGGTTTGGCCTCTTTTTGTTTCTCTATTATTCTCCATGTGTTCGAGGCCCAATGGCCTTTTTTCTAGAGCAACAATGTATCTTTTTCCCCTGGTTTTGTTAGAAACACTCTCCCCTCTGTGCCTCTCCCTATATTCTCTTTCCCACAGGGCGAGACTAATTTGTGTCAGTCAGCTATTCCTCAGCTTCTTCTAGACTATCAGAATATTCGCCTCTCGAGGCCATGACGTAATCTATGTTTCTACTATGAATGTGAATAGACCCACTTAATTTACAAAAATAAAGAAACAATTCCTACTAATAATATGTTGAGCTCTTAGTGGGTATTGTTGTAATGGCTTAATCCTTGTGTGGATAGATTTAAGCTTCTACAAAATCTAGCTTACCAAGGTACCATCCTGTGAATGATGGTACATTACCATTAGCATTAATGTCATGAGCAACAATGATGTTTGATTTTTTATTGTGACTTGAATATATGCATCTGATTACTCATTCAAACCATTAACTTTCTAAAAAATGGAAACCCTTAATCCATCACTCATCATTTTATCAAGTGGATATCATGACCTTAACAAGGAGGGTGCCCCCTTCTACCAAATATATTTTTTGACTGTGCATTGGAAAAGCAGATTTTATTTTTGCCCATTTGTTATGCCCTATAGCTCATTGTCAAGATGATTGGGAGCAAGGTCAACACTATCAATTATGGAGAGTATGGGAGAATGGAGGTTTGTGCACATGAGGGTTTGAAGCTATTTGGAAACATCTTCATTAGAGAGAGGAAAAGTGTGTGGATGAGCCATAGGGAATTGTTATGAGGTTGCTTGAGCGCTTCCTAGTCATTAGGACATTAATATTCCAAATGTCTTATCTGCCATTGAAAACTTACCAAATAAATTATATAAATTTTAGTACCATTTGAAGGTATTCATAATAAGAAACTTTTTTTCTAAATCATTTGAAAAAACACCTACCTTTGTTTGCACTCATCTTAGCAAAACTTCTAACTAAGGTATTAGATAAAGAGATAAGTCTTAAATCTTTGTGTGGTTTATTATGTGCTTTATTGAAGGAAACTATCATATTACAAGTTAAATTATCTAATAATTTTATAAATAAAATATGAAAATATAAGTGAGATCCATATTCTTCAACAACCATTAAACTTCTATTTTCTTTCTAAATATGAAATATGTAAAAATTCAATGATTTTCTTAATCTTTATATAGTTTCTTATGTGCTTTATTCAAGTAAATTGTATCATATAATAAATTAAATCAACTACTCATTCTATAAACAATATATGAAAATACAAATGAAATCCAAATTCTTTAACAACCATTTAACTTATATTTTCAAAATCTAAGATCCAATACAGAAAATTCAACAGAATCCTCTGTCTCAAAAATCAGCAGGGCCTTATCTTAAGCACTCGTATTGAGATTGAAGTTGTGCTCAACCAGTATTTTAGGGCCATCCTTACAAAGAACAACCACGACAATGAGGAAGACATCACGAAAATCACAAGGAACATCCCTAATATCTTAACTAGAAAGCATAACCAAATGGTGCTAAAAAAGATAACAATGGCTGAAGTGGAAGAAGCTGTCCATTCCATGCCCAATGGAAAAGCCCCGAGTCCGGATGGTTTGACCATAGATTTCTACAAAGCCTGTTGGCCTTTGATCAAAGACAAAGTTTATGACCTAATCGAAGAATCTCGTCTTAAAAGATCCATCCTTAAATCCTTCATTGCAACCTTTCTCACCCTCATCCCCAAATCTGATAAAGCAGACTCCCTTGACCAGTTTCGACCCATCGCCCTCTACAACATTATCTATAGGATCATCTCTAAAGTCCTAGTCAACCGCATCAAAATTCTCCTTCTACTTCTCATCTCGCCCCACCAAACTGTTTACATTGAGGGTAGGCAAATCTTGGACAACATCATCCTCTCTCAAGAAGTCATCCACTCTCTCAAGGATCAAAGCAAACTTCGTATGCTCATCCAAATGGATATGTCCAAAGCTTTCAACAAAATCAATTGGAATTACATAAGGAATATGCTGGCAGCCTTTGGGTTCAGCAAAGACATCATAAATTGGATCATGGCTTTAGTCTCGGGGGCTTTCTTCTCCATCCTCCTCAATGGCTCCCCTTCAGCCATCATCAACCCCTCTCGGGGCATCAGAAAAGCGGACCCTATTTCGCCCTTCCTCTTTTTTATCATGGCAGAAGGCCTTGGCCACTCCTTATCTACTGCATCCTCTGATGGCCGTGTCAGTGGCCTTAATCTCTACCCCCCTAACCCCCGATCACTCACCAACAATTTGTGGATGATACGCTCCTCATGGGCACTCCCTTTGTCAAAGAAGCCCTTGCCTTCAGGGCCATTCTAGATGATTTTTCTTAGGCCTCGGGTTCCTCTGTTAACAACGCCAAGTCCAAACTCTTCTTCCTAAACACTTCCAATGCCATTCAAATTAACATCACCCATATTCTTGGCTTCCAACTCAGCTACTTCCCCTCGAAATATTTAGGTGTTCCCCTAACTGATAAACCCCTAGCTAGAGGCAACTGGGAATCCCTAGTCTCTAAGCTTCAAAAAAAAATTTCCAATTGGACCTTCTGCTCCCTTAACTTCCCAAGCAAACTTGTCCTAGTGCGTTCTGTTCTTCAAGCCATGCCTCAGTACCAATACTCCCATTGCGGCCCCCAGATCTATCTCTAACTAAATTAGAGCAATACAAAGAGATTTCCTTTGGAAGAGCAAGGCGAATAATGGAAAATGGGCCCTTGTTGCCTGTAGTAAACTCTGCAAGCCCAAAATAGATGCTGGTCTCAGTCTCAAGGATCCGGATCTCCTTGGTAAAGTCTTGGGAGAGAAAACTTGGTGGCATTGGATTACCAATCCTACCACATCCTAGGCTAAGCTATGGAAAGCCAAGTATGCTCCAACGCATCATCCTGACTCGATCAGACTCTCGAGCAATCTCAAAGGTTCACCGATCTGGAACCAGGCTTGGGATAATAGAACTCTCATTCAAGACCACTATTTTTGGGAAGTGTGGAATGGGGAGAATGCATTGCTCTGGGAAAATGATTGGGAACAACGCCCCAAGCTCAACACTGACATCTTCCTCCCCATCAGGTTGTAAATGGAGAGACTTAACAAAAAGGTTGTCAAAGACTTTCGGAAAATTCAGGACAACACGGATTGGTGAGTGTGGTTGGACCCCAATGAAATGGCTCAGAATAACCACCCACAGTCTAGGGAAATTCTTGCAGAGGAGCTTAACAAGAGACAGATTCAAAATGATGCGGCGGAGTCAGATAAACTCAGATGGTGTTCGAACGCAGCAAGGCATTTCAATATCAAAGAGGCCTACAGTCTCCTCTTGGACCCCGACCCCATCCCTCTGGACATCAAATGGAAAAGACTCTGGAAACAGAATCAGTGGCCTAAAATTCCTCTTTTCCTCTAGCTCTTCATGCACCAAAAAATTCTGACTTGGGAAAATCTCCAAAAAAAAAGGCTTCGTAGGTCCGTCTATCTGCACTCTTTGCAACTCCAACCCCGAAACTGCCAATCACTTACTCAACGAGTATCAATTTACCTCCATC
Source organism: Pinus albicaulis (assembly GCA_034641835.2). Taxonomy (NCBI): domain Eukaryota; kingdom Viridiplantae; phylum Streptophyta; class Pinopsida; order Pinales; family Pinaceae; genus Pinus; species Pinus albicaulis. Next base: position 2,001,744,792 of record CM076578.1, read on the forward strand.
ATTTGGAATTGGCTTTCCTTTGTCTTCAAGGCCTCGGATCGTGATCCCTCCTCCATCCTCATCTCCCTTGACCTCTAGCACACCACCTTCTCTTCCCAGCTCCTCATTAATCTTGCATGGAACCTTCTCCCAGGCATAATGTGTTGGGCTCTCTGGAAAGAAAGGAATTCTCGAATCTTCAAAAACTTGGCTAACAAGGAAGAACAGATTCTTCACCTCATCAAGAAAACCTTGCGCGAATTTATTTCCATAGCCAAGCTCCTGGACCCCTCCTTCCCCCCTACCAGGGAGGAATGCCTCATTCTTTCCCTTCTCAATCTCTCTCCCCTCTTCCAACTCACTCATCCCTCTACTTCCCTGGCCTCCCTGCCTGAGACTGTTTGGCACCCTCCTGATCCCAACATTATTAAACTCAACTATGACGGAGCTTCCAAGGATAATCCTAGCAATGCGGGTTTCGGAGGACTCTTCCGCAACCACAAAGGCATGATTCTCTGGATCTGCTATGGTAACATTTATTACACCACCAACAATGCCGCTGAACTCCACGCTCTGGCTCACGGGTTTGGCATTGCCATACATCACAATTTTTGGCCCCTCCTGGTAGAAGGAGATTCTACCGTCGCTACCCAAGATTGACGGAAAATCCAACACGGGTGCAGTGTTCAGCAAGTCTCCAATTGTTGGCACATCAACAAAATCCTACAAAATATCATGCACAATATTGACAATGCCAGAGGCATATCCTTCTCGGCGGTTAGGAGAAAGGCCAATAAGTTGGCGGGCTTCCTGGCAAACACCGGTGTTAGAGATTCCAACAAACTCACCTCAACTGACTGGGATTCCATAATGGTGCCAACTGTCAAAACAAAATGTCTCCACATTAGTGTTCTAGATTTGCAGCAGGTCGATCCGGCCTCTTCCTCGATCCCCCCTCCCAATCAATTCTCTAATCATGAACCCCCACTAGCCTTCCTTCCCACGATTGATCCCTCTGGAAGCTCTTCGATTACCTGCTCTCAAATGTATGCACCAACTCCAAGCATTAATTCCTTGCATGATTCGAATGTTCACGGCATGCCTCCTGGCTTACCCAGACCACACCTCGCCCACCTACTTCATCTCCCTCCTTATTCATACCTCACTCCTATCTATTTGACCTGTGCACCCTGCATCCACTCGGCCTCCCCTAAAGCTGTCTCAAAGTGACTGCCCCCCTCATCTCTGCACCTCACCCTCCACTCTTCATCCTCGCCCCACCTCCATAGCCCCACGCCGCTCTCACCCTGCCCGCCGTGGCCGTCGAGCTTTCTGGGCTAACTCTTCTCGCCCTCCTGTTACTCAGGCTGAGACCACGGCCAGAAATTCGGCTAGCACTTATGTGGACAATACCGACCTTGTCATGCAAAGGCGTATAGCCGACATGGAAACCACCGCCCACATCCGTCACAGAGAAATGCCTTTGGAGGCGGTCGACTCTTCACTCAGTTGGATCGTGGATCCTGGGCTAAGCAGGCCAAGGGAGAACTTGTACAGCAAGACCATTGACCTGCATTGGCATACCAGGATGCTTCTTGCCATCGCCCTTCAGGAGCAGAAGGATAGCAACAAAGAGCTTGAGCGGAAAATTGATTCCCTGATAGAGAAATTTGTCACGTACGTGAAGGAAGTGCACCACATGCACTTCATTGACAGTAGCTCCCCTCACTACGCCATTTTGAAAAGAAGCTCTACGGCACGCCTCCATCAGAGCCCCAAGGTCGAAGAAGATGCTCAGTGCCCCTCCAAGCCCGACTGCCAAGAAGCTGGTCCCTCCACTCATCGCCGCTAGATCTTCTACTCGGATGAAGGGACACCGGACCGACCTATCAGTGTTGACGAAGCTGATGTGCAACAATCCCCCGCCCTCTAGTTCTTTTGTTTCAGGTTTGGCCTCTTTTTGTTTCTCTATTATTCTCCATGTGTTCGAGGCCCAATGGCCTTTTTTCCAGAGCAGTAATGTATCTTTTTCCCCTGGTTTTGTTAGAAACACTCTCCCCTCTGTGCCTCTCCCTATATTCTCTTTCCGAGAGGGCGAGACTAATTTGTGTCAGTCAGCTTTTCCTCGGCTTCTTCTAGACTATCAGAATATTCGCCTCTCGAGGCCATGACGTAATCTATGTTTCTACTATCAATGTGAATAGACCCACTTAATTTACAAGAATAAAGAAACAATTCCTTCTAATAATATGTTTAGCTCTTAGTGGGTATTGTTGTAATGGCTTAATCCTTGTGTGGATAGATTTAAGCTTCTACAAAATCTAGCTTATTAAGGTACCATCCTGTGAATGAGAAGTACTAGTGGATTTCCAGTGCATATATATTTCATGGAAAAAAAATATTCATGGGAAAAAATATTTATTGAAAATATATAAATTTAAAAATATATTTATATAAACATTGTGTATCTCAAAAGAATGCGTTCAAGTCTAACAACTATCAATTACTCCAAGATGAGAGTTTCTAGTTAGTGATACTATTTGTATTGTAAGATTTTAATCATTGTGAACATTTTTCTCGAAATGCAGGGTAGAATATCAAATTTTAAGCTTCCTTGGCCATATAAGTGTTAGCTTCACACCTGCAATGAATACTTTGACTCCAAGTATTTCAGCGTCGATGAAGAAGCATTGAAAAATTATATAGAAAAATGTTATTATGAATTTGTAATAAAATACTTATTTTTAAATTAACATGAATCATTAATTTGGTAGAAGTTTTACCTTTTTTAAAGAAGTGTAAGGTTTAAATATCTTATCTTAAATGAGGTAAGGGGTTTGAGATTTGTAAATTTGTATTCTTTAATAAAAGTAAATTATTAATAAATAAATGAATAAGATAGATAAATATATAGTTACAAATAGTTAAAATTAAAATTAAGTTGAATGAAAATCAAAATTACCCTCCAAATTAAATTCAATCAATTGGCCATATAAGAATTTTATGAGAAATTCATTACAAAATAAAACATGAAATGTTGTTCAATTTAGAAAATACAAGTCCAATAGCATCAAACAACCATGGGATGGTGGTCATTCACAAAATATTGGGCTACAAAGGACCACCCTAGCCATTGTTATGAATGTCAAGCTGTCATTCAATATTAGAAATGACAAGAGCAAGTGTGGGAACCTCATCACTCTACTATGAATGTAGTGAGGACTAATTATGTTTATGTTCCCTCTTTCTCCATGATTGAACAACCATATCATTGTACAAAATTTCCTTGGAACTTTGTGATTATTGGGATCATACTGAGTTAATATTATAAATTGGGGTGTTATCTTGAGGTGACATTAATTTCCACCATTAATGTGCAATTGCTCATCATATGGTTGATATGGTTGATATTATTCATCTCCCTTTAAATTTCAATTGCAAAATAAATGTTCTTTACTATGTTGGTTTTATTTAACACTTTTGTGGCATGTTCTTGTCAATTGTTATCATGTAATTGTATGATGATTGTGCAATTTCTTTCTTCAAATTTTGTTGTGCATCTAAACAAAGAATTCAAAGAACAAACTCATGTAATCACACACCATCCAACATGGATAATTTATCCTAGAAACCCAAATAAGGAAATCAACATAAAATAAGAAGCTTGCTCAACTCTAAAGAATCTCATGAAACAATAAATTACAAATAAGTCATATAGAGATCTATTAATATTTTGCTAATGAGATGAGCTAAAGAAAAAGGGTACCATCCTTAGTCCACTTTTGATACATATTTTTATTTTTTCTATATTATGACCAAGCAATTTTAGCAATGGATGTTGGGTCAAAATACTTTTTCAAAATTTAAATAGATGTTGAATGGATCAAGAAAAAACATAAAAAAGAAGGAGAAAAAAACTAGTTTGTAGCTCTTAAATAAGTGAAATAAACTCAATAAAGTGTAAGAGCTCATAGCTTGTAGGGAGGTAAAAGTTAAAGAGGAACCCATAACTTTTATATACAAATAAAAATCCTAGTAAGATTGTTATGATAATTATTGAAGTCCTTTGGCCCTTGAAAAAATTTTATCCCAACAAAAAGCCCATAGATGTTTTATGTGGGTAAAAATGATTTACTATTAATAAAGCATATTCTCTTTGTTTATTTGTGTCATTTGAATGTTAGATATGTTCATTTAAGTTTTCTTCCAATAGAGTGTGCATTAATACTTGTGGAGCCTAATATTCATGTTATTAGGAGTTTAGATAGTTTAGTGAGATTATCTTATAGACATCCTATATAAATAAATAATAATAATAAAGCAACAAGCATTGTAGAGATTCCTTAAGGGTGTTTTTCTCTTGAAATGGGATAAAGTGTATTTCACTTTTCAAATGTTATATTGTTAATATGGTCTATGCACATTCTTTGAGATTAGGAATATAAGTAAAATACATATAGATCTTAAAGTAAAATATGAACAACAACAACAATGACAAATACACATAAAATAGAAATTTGGCTTGGAATTTCTTAATCTAGAAAATATTCTCACTTAGAATCACATATCTATCTTCTTCAAAGTATTAACTTAACTGTATCCACAATGCAACTTTTAGGTGTCTAAAGCCCTAATCCACTAATCCAGATTAGGTTACAACTATAATCCATTAACCAATATTAGATTATAATGGGCCAAAAAAGCACAAAAGCAAAAAAAGAAAAATGTAACCTTGAACCTCATCTAAGTTCATGGATGAATGCACAATATTACAATTAATGACAAGTGCATGACTACAAAATCTACATACAAAGAAAATAACACGTCTCTAAGAAGGAATTCACAAGTTTGAATTTAGACATGTGATGTTTGACCAGTAAGTCATTGTAAAATGAATTGTCATTTGATATTTAATTTATATAGAAATTATTAAAAATGGAAAAATATTAAAAAATAAAATAAAGAAAAATAAATAAATGGTGGATTGAAATTCTTCTAAATATTGGGAATGGACAAATATTATTAAGAAGAGAGGAAAAATAAAGAAAAAAGATAATGATGGATTGAAGTTGCATGCACCCAGAACAATGTAAAACATAATTTGGTAAAAAAAATCATTAAAAAAAAACATTATATCTTCTAAGCAACGACTTACTAATTCTCTATGGTTAAAAAAAAATTAGAAACTAAAACACTAATAATAATAAGTAATAAAATATCTTTATAAAAAAATAATAAAATATATGTTGAAAATTTCAAGAAAATTGAATTTTTATATACTTTTAAATCTTAAATATAAAAATAAAACATTTTTACTATTAAAAAAAAATAGAGGTTATGATAAAATAAGAAAAGAAGCACATAAAAATATATATAAATAATTATTAGAAAAAAAAAAGTTTTAACACAAATTTCCTTAACATTCTATACTAGGATATATATATTAATTTAAAAATATAAATATAACATATTATTTATAATTTATATCAAAATGAAAAGTAATTTTTATTAAAATATATTTTAAGGTAATAAATTTAATATTTTTTTATTATTTTACATATTAAAATTAAAAATATGATATAAAATTGTATTGTTTATTGTTATCCTGCGAGGACGCATTGATTCATGCGTTGAACATTAAATAGTTATCCTTTGACCAAAAATCAAATGTATATTTGTAATGTGAAAAAATATATATTATTATATTAATATATTAAGTTTAACTTTTTTTAATTATGATTAGTCAAGAGAGCTTAGGTCTTATTTTGTAATTATGTTGCCGCCGCCGGATCATGTTGTTGCTGTCGCGGTAGGCCAAATTACTCTGCTCCGACCCTCAATTATTTCTCTTCTCCAACTTTCTATAAAAATATTACTAATGTAAATTCAAACCCTACTAACTCAATACATCGTTCCGAGCATAGACATAGTTCAATGCAATGAGTACTAAATAATTTTGGCCAAATACCACCATTTAACATTTAATATAGCAGAGAAGGACGCCGGTCACTTTAGTCTCCATTATCGTTCTGGTCTTGCTTCCCAGAAAATTTATAGTTCAGTGCAATGAGTACCAAACCATTTCCACTTAACAATGATAGTTTAGCAAAAAAGAGTGATTTCACTAATTAAAAAAACTTTATTTTTTAAAGAAAATATGATTTGTATTAATATTAATATGTTTTTCATTGGTGTCATTGACATGAATGTAAAAGATGACATTTTCGAGTTAAATATTTAACTTCATCTCTTTCATATAGTTTAGCAAAAAAAAGTGATATCATTAATAAAAAAATAAAAAATAAATTTTTAAAAATATAATTTGTATTAATATTAATAAATTTTTGACATATATGTAAAAGATGAACTAGATTATTTGTCGATATTTTCCAGCTAAATATTTAACTCAATCTCTTTCAAATACAAAATTTTAAGAGCAAAACATAATAATGATTTGTTAAAACTTCATTATATGTTGACTTGATATGTAAAAAGGTAATTTTACAATCAAAATTAAATTTGAGAATATAAAAAAGAAATACAAGTTTTCAAAATAGAGAAATATAATTAAATAGCCAACAAAAGAGCCAACAATAACATGAAAAAATAAATTCTAATTGAAAATATGACTTTAAATTCAAGTTAAATTAATCCTTAATCAATATTTAATAAATTTTAAATTACTATAATTATTAATCAATATAATAATAAATTTTAAATGTAATATATATATATATATATATGCACACAACTTATCTGAATTTTATTTAATTTGAATTAAATAAATTTTGTGTATTATCAGAAAAGTTTCATATTAAATTAAAATATATATATATATATATATATATATTTTTTTTAATTTCTTAAATTACTACATTCTAACTAATTAACAAAAGGTGCAGGCTTGATTCACTTTTGATACTAAGACCAGAAAGCTTTTCAAAAGCAGTGGTTAATCTTTGTCGAAAGTAAATATAGCCAAAGAATTTGGTAATATGGAAAGTAAAGAACTAAAGCATTTTCGATGTTGACGTTGTTAACTTTAAATGTAAATGACTATATAGGTAAAATTATATGTAAAATTTTTTGAAAAGTTTTTCGAAATTACCATATGGGTATGATAATTTTTCTTCACCATATTCAACTCTATGAAGTGTCAATTTCCATCGAATATAGCCCGTCACTAACCAGTCACCCGGTTGTGGCGTGTGAGGTTAATTCCCCACGAATTCCACAATCCAGGAGCCACTATATACGTATATCAAATTTACTCACAGGTGCGAATTTCTTAGCGAGTCAAAATCCCATCATTAATTGCCAAAATCAGACTACGACAATAAAGCCAAAATCAGAATATGACAATAAAAATATTCTGAGACTCAAGTCAGTAACCTGGCCTAACCTAGGTTAAGTAGGGTTAACTTAATCAATCTTCCTTCACCCAGGCATCAATCCACTTCTAAGTTTCAGTCATGATAATGCGGTTATTTTAGAATGTCATAGACTGGTTTCAATAAAAAAGTGTCATTTATTCGAGGCACGGGATTTATATATGGACTTACCCAGCCGGGAGGCATGGTACACCTCAACCAAAATCAAAAGAAAAACAGAGATACCAAGAAAATCTATATAAAGAATTCACTAACTGCCAAAATAAGACTACTACAATTAAAAAATATATATTGTGAGACTCAAGTCCGTAACCTAATCTAACATAGGGTTAGGTTAATCAATGTTCCTTTAACCCAAGCATCAACCCGCTTCTAAGTTTGAGGCATGATAATGAGGTTATTTTAGAATGTTATAGACTGGGTTCAATAAAATGCAATCATTCAAGAAAAACAGAAGTACAGGAAATTCTGTGATTCATTGAAACCAAATTATATACGTAAATACTTTTAGTGCATATTCTACCGAAAATAAGACATTTCAGCACCGTGACTCATTTTATGCTGGAAAAAGAAAAACCCAATAAATTGTAGGTACCTACCTGAATTCTTCGATTGTGATTCTTTTGAATTTGTTGTTTTCATAGTACCATTGGAGCCAACCACATTTCTCCACGCAGAATTTGAACGCTCTCTTTGCTTCAAAGAAACGGAACTGAAAGATAAAAAGCTAAAAATATTCTCGCATAACATTATCATTTAAATCTGCGTACATATGGTTGTCTACTTCTTCTTGCTTTACTCTCCTCTTCTGATTGCTTCTATGACATAAGTTCGTTCTTCCTGTAAAAATAAATTAATATTCCAAATCAATAATCAATTGATCGGGAACTTGCAATAATCAAAGCAGGAAAAGAAAAAGAAACAAACGAACCTAATCTATTTTCATTGTAATAACATATCAATACATGGCCAATAAAAAATTGAGGCCCGCGGAGATCATCTTCATATCTGCAGCTATTGCCACTCCTCTGATTGTGCTTCTCGAAAGACTTCTTGGCCGAAACGTACATCTGTCTCCATCTCTCAAACTCTCACAACAAAACAGAAATTACAGAAAGACAAACAACAACAACATAAAAAGACAACAGAAATTACACATATACGAACAGTTACAACACAGTGCCACAGATACAAAACAAAGAAACAACACAAAACACACAGAGCCACAGATACAGATCAAAGAAACAACACAAAACAAACGAGGAGCGCTCCACAAAACATCACCGCTTCGCCTGAGAGACAGAGAGCAAAAGAGCGCAAAGAGTTGAGAGCGCGCATTGCAGTGCAAGAAGAAGAGGGATTGATGAACTAAATAAAAGAAGGATTAGCTTTTGCAAACGGTAATTAGCTTTTGTGAACGGTCCAATTCTATCTAACATTTAATCGGTGACCGATAAAAGATCATTCCCACCGTCGGTGCAGGTTCGAAATCTATCGGACGTTGGATCCACCGACCCATCAAAGATCATTCCCACCGTTAAGAAAAGCTATCTCACACAATTCAAATTTATATCTTCGACAACACTGGCGCCCTCCCCTGAATCACATTCATTATTTGTTACAATCCAAACAAAATCAATTATATTCAATTGGTCCTCGAGATTCAAAAATGTCTGAACTTCAATTTCTTTTTTCTACCTGAGGTTACGAGGTCGAACCGTAAGACGTTATTCCAACGAGAGACCTTAGGTATAGATCGTGATCGAAAAACACCCATACCTAAGGTCCGGTTTAATATCAAAAGGGTGAAAGTTCATTCAGTCATGTTTCGTTTCGTTGCCTTTTAAAAATTAGAGTAAGTTTGGATTTTGGATTTTGTTTTGAATTTACAATAAGGAAGCATTATTAACATGTTTTTTAATATAATCTCAAGTTTCATTTGAATTTTTAGATTATATATACAGAGCCTAAACAAATGAGAGAGTTTGAAATTTTGCTTTACATTTATTAAAATGATTTTTAATATAATTTTAAATTTCAGTTTTATTAATTGAATTTTTAAATTATGAATGGTAAGTATAATAATATTTTAATTTATAATTTTGGTAGAGATTAAAGTAATTGAGCAATAGAAAGAGAAAACACACAATAAAGCACTTATGGGGTGTAAAGAAAACTCATCTAAATTTTACTATTTTTCTTTTTATTGTTCATCAATCACATGAATAGCATGACTGAATGCCTAACAACATCTGCAATATGTAATTTTGTTTCTTATTTTCTAGTTCAATAAAATTATGATTTTTTCCTCCAAAAATAAAATAAAATAATTATTATTTATAGATAATTTTATTTTGAAATAATTCATTTTTATTAATGATGGGTAGAAAAATGTTAATGGGTTGAAGTATGAAATTTAAATATGCATGTCTTCTTCTAAGCACACGAAAATAGGTACATTGTTTGACAGTGGGTCACAGGAAAATTTAACATATGAATCATTTGCTAAGAAATTGGGTTTGAAAACACATAATCATCCAAAACCATACCCATTAGGTTGGCTAAAGGAACAGACCCAGATTAATGTCACAAAGCAGGGTCGTTTAAATTTGCCATCACAGCTAATTACATTGATGAAGTGGATTTAGATGTGATACCGTTAGACATTTGGAATAGTGCTAGGAAGTCCTTATCTCTATGATTGTGATGAAGTATTTCATAGGAAAGAGCATAAGTATCATCTTAAGAAAGATGGAACTGAATACATCGTACAGTCACATAAAATCAAAACTCACTTGGGTTTAGTTAATGCTAATCAGATGAAGCGCTTAATAAGTTCAAGTAAGAGATATATACTCATGGTTGTAAAAGCACAGCATAAGGATCTCCATGATGCTTTTTTAGTTTGTGAATCTCAGTTTAAAGATAGTTTGGTTGAAGTGGTAGAGTCATCTCAAAGTCTATTTAAAGAACCAAAACATCTGCCTCCTAAACGAGAAATACAACATGAGATACAGTTGATGTCTGATGCCCCTCTTCCTAATGTCGGAATGTATCGCATGTCAGTAATAGAGAATGAAGAAATAAAGAAACAAATCCAAGAGCTGGTTGAAAAGGGTTTAATTCGACCCAGTTCATCTCCATGTGGTTCACCCATAATTTTAGTTCCTAAGAAAGACAAGACATGGAGAATGTGTGTCGACTTTAGGGCCTTAAATAAAATCACAATCAAGAACAGGTATCCTCTTCCCAGGATTGATGATTTACTTGACTAGTTGAAAAATGTTGTCTATTTTACTAAGTTGGATTTGCGTAGTGGGTATCATCAAATTCGGATAGCGGAAAATGACATCTGGAAAACTGCATTCAAAACTAGGCAAGGACTATTTGAGTGGTTAGTAATGCCTTTTGGTTTGTGTAATGCACCAGCAACTTTCATGCGTGTTATGAATGATGTCTTTCATCCATACATTGATAAGTTTGTCATAATCTACTTAGATGATATCCTGATATTCAGTTCCAGTATGGAAGAACATGTTAGGCATGTTAAACAGGTCTTCGAAGTGTTGCACAGGGAAAAACTATACATTAAACTGTCAAAATGTGAATTTGGAAAAATTTCATTGGTTTATCTTGGTTACATAGTTAAAGGTGGTCATTTAAAGATAGATCCAGCTAAGATAGATGTGATTGTTAAGTGGCCAAGACCACAGAATGTGACTAAAGTTAGAAGTTTTCTAAGTACAGTTCAGTATTGGAGAAAATTTATTGCTCAGTTTTCTTTGATTGCATCACTATTACATGCTTTAACAGGATCTAAAGTTTCCTTTCAGTGGGGAGGGAATCAACAAAAATCTTTTGATACACTTAAGCAGAAACTTGTCACAACACCAATCTTAGCTTTACCTGATCTTCAACAACCATTCGAAATTGAAACAGATGCAAGTGGATATGCAATGGGTGCAGTTTTACTTCAAAATGGGAAACCAATTTGTTTTCATTCTGAAACTTTTTCTAAGGCAGCAATCAATTATCCAAAATATGATAAAGAACTGTTTGCTTTGGTTGAAAGTGTAAAGAAATGGAAACACTGCATAATGGGTAAGGAAACAGTGATTCACACAGATCATCAGCTGCTTCAATACCTTCAATCACAAACTAAGTTGCAACAATCTTGCCACTACAGATGGATGGGGTTTATTCAGCGATTTCACCTAGTAATTAAGTATAAGAAGGGTGTAATAAACAAAGTAGTTGATATGTTGTCAAGACCATCTTTGAATGCTTCAGTATTACTACAGAATAGTTCATTGAAACATGAAAGTTATGGAGAATAGTATTAGTATTGATGTCGATTTCAAAGATATTTATGAATCACTAACTCATGGTACTCAGATAGAAGAAGTTAATTATCATAGTCATGACAGGTTGTTATATCATCTGGGTAAGTTGTGCATACCACAGACAAAAAGGGCGCAAGTTATTCGGGAAGCTCATTCTTCTTGGATCGCAGGACATTTTGGCGTAAGCAAGACGTTGGCACAAATTCAGAGGGTATTGTTACTGGCCTCGTATGTATGAAACAGTTGTGAAGTACATTAAAGGATGTGTGATGTGTTCGACAAGCAAGCCAAGCAATCGAAAGATACGTTTGTACATGCCACTTCCAATTTCTTTGCGACCATGGGATAGCATTTCCATGGATTTTGTTGGAGGATTGCCTATGTCCAAAAGAGGACATGATTACATGTATGTCGTGGTTGATCGATTCAGCAAGATGTGCATTTTTGTTCCGTGCAAAAAGCAAGTGACCCAGGAACAGACAGCACAAATGTTCTTTCAACAAGTATGGGTTCACTTTGGGTTACCTACTTCTATTATTTCTGATTGAGATACTTACTTTGTAGGAGAAATTTGGTCCACTCTGTGGGGACTCATGGACACAAAGCTAAAGAAGAGCACAGCTTTTCATCCACAGACCGACGGACAAACAGAAGTGGTGAACAAGACCGTGATACATATTCTTCGAGGTTACTGCAGTAAACATCCTAAGTTGTGGGATGAATCTTTACATTATGTGCAACATGCTTACAACCGAGCCTTACATTCTTCGACTCATCAATGGCCATTTAAAACATGTTTGGGGTATCTACCAAAGTCACTGATGGACTTTATGTTCGGTGAAGAAGATAAAGCAGATGGACACGACGATTCAAACAAAGCAGTTAAGTTCATTCAACGAATACAATAGATACATGAAGCAGTGCAGAATCAGTTAGATAAGAGTCAAGCCAAGTACAAATTGCGCCACGACAAGCATCGAGTCGATCATCATTTTCAGGTCGGTGATCAGGTATGGTTGTATATCAGTAAAGACAGGTTGAAAGGAGAAGGTAAGAAACTGAAATCCATCAGGTATGGTCCTTTCAAGATTTGTTGAAAAGGTTGGCAATAGTGCATTCTGATTAGATTTACCGCCTTACATGCGTATTTATTTAGTTGTGAATGTAGAAAATTTGAAGTTGTATGAACCTCCAATGATCATTGATCCCGAGGAAGACACACAGATTCCTACTATTGATGATTTGGCACCTGAGTATATGAATGAGTTGCAGGAAGATACCATCTTGGATAGGAGAGTTCGCACTTCCAGACGAGGAGATGTTGAATACCTTCGAGTGGGACTCAAGGGCATGAATCTGATCAAGGCGAGGTGGAAAGAGATTGGAAAAGTGAGGGAGTTGTACCCTCACCTGTTGTCTGCTTAAATCAAACTTTTGTGGTCCAAAAGCTTTCAAGTGGAGAGGATTGATCCAGGAGGATCTTGTTTCAGCACAGATCGACAGTGAGGTCCAGTTAGCTCCAGCTTATCTAATGTCCGGTTCAGTGTTAAAATCATTCAATTCGTCTTCTAGTGATTCCAAATGAATGTTGTTTCGTCATGGTTCAGAGTGTTGCCATGGTTATGTGGTTTGAATTTGGTGTCGTGATGATGTAGTAGTGTCATGATGGTCGACCCTATGGTGAAATTCCTTACATGTGTAACCCTAGACCTAGACCTAAGACTAAGCGCCTACATCCTATGGTGTAAAAACATTGTAATATCAAATTATGTCCTAGCTTTAAGCCTAAGTCCTAAGGCTAAGACATAAAATGAAAAACCTAAAGTCTAAGTCTAAGTCTAAGTCCTAAGGTCTAACACCTAACACCTAAGTCCTAGTGCAAAAGACATAACCTAGGTGTAAAACCTATGATATAAGACCTTTCGGCATATGTAATAAAACTTTATAATAAAGTTTTAAAACCCACACAGTCCTAACCGCATCAGTCAAACTGCGTCGGAAGAGCCTAACCGTCACCATGTGAGCAGATGAAAGAGAACCGTGGTAGAAATGTCAGTTAACTGCCGGAGCCATAAGACCGCGTCAGAACCATGTCAACATGTGAACAGGAAAACAGACTGCAGAGTTAAACAGACCGTCAAGAGATAACCATGGATGCAGACCGTAACTGTCGAGATCATTGCATATCATGTGAACAGTTGTCAACAGTTTATGTAGTCGGAATCGCCGAAGCTAACCAGAACCGCCGGATTGACCCCTGCTCACATGCCACCTTCAACTCATCCTCCGCGCGGTTTGGCTGATCGTCAGGGATCAATTTTATCCCAAGGTCTTTTTTTGGGTTTTTTTTATTAATTGCGCCAAGGTGTTAAGATATCAACCTTATCCATAATCCTCTAGGTGTCACCCCATCATAAGACCAACACCTCCACAAACTTGATTTGCTCAACCATATGCCTAAATTGGCATCAAGGATTTCGAAACCAGGTCTTTAATAGCCAAGACATTTTCTTCCATGACACACATGAGTGATTTTGTATTCAGATCAGGAGCGAGAGAGGCAGTTTTGTTTTCAGTGTTTCTTGGTCGTCCGTTGGCGGATTTGAGCGCAGAGACAGGTGTTAGAAAGCTAAGAGAGAGAGCTTTATGTTGTCAGTGATCATAAGTGTGTGCGAGCACAATCAGTCTGGTGTATTTTTTGTGTAAAGATTTCCTTGGATCAATCCTAATAAAGCGGACGCCCATCTTGAAAGTTGACCCGGAGATGTAGTCCACTAGGGACGAACTCCGTAATCAATGTTTGTTGTCTCTTCTTTCTGTTCTTTGTTGTATTTTCATTCTTAATATGTTGTTGGTTTAAGTCGTAAATGATTTCCTTCAGTCTTCCACATTAAGCAGTTCATTTAACAATCAATTCACTAATGGCAACAAATCAATACTACTTCAACACTTAATAATGATCACATTCAGATTATATATTTTGGTATCAGAGCAGATTGTGCTTTGTAGTCTTTTGCTAGTGGATGTTAACCAGGTTGGGATTGCAATCCATCAAGTATGGTCCGTTCAAGATTGTTGAAAAGGTTGGCAATAATGCATTCCGATTAGATTTACCACCTTACATGCGTATTTATTCAGTTGTGAATGTAGAAAATCTAAAGTTGTATGAACCTCCGATGATCATTGATCACAAGGAAGATACACAGATTCCTACTATTGATGATTTGGCAACTAAGTATATGAATGAGTTGCAGGAAGATACCATCTTAGATAGGAGAGTTCACACTTCTAGACGAGGAGATATTGAATACCTTCGAGTGGGACTCAATGGCATGAATCCAAGCAAGGCGAAGTGGATAGAGATCGGAAAATTGAGGGAGTTGTACTCTCAACTATTGTCTGCTTAAATCAAACTTTTGTGGTCCAAAAGCTTTCAAGTGGAGAGGATTGATCCAGGAGGATCTTGTTTCAGCGCAGATTGACAGTCAGCTCCAACTTGTCCGATGTCTGGTTTAGTCTTAAGATCATTCAGTTTGTCCTCCAGTGATTCTGGACGAATGTTGTTTCGTCATGGTTCAGAATGTTGTCATGGTTATGTGGTTCGAATTTGATGTCGTGATGATGTAGTAGTGTCATGATGGTTGACCCTATGGTGAAATTCCTTACAAGTGTAACCCTAGACCTAGACCTAAGATTAAGCGCCTAAATCCTATGGTGTAAGAACATTGTAATGTCAAATTATGTCCTAGATCTAAGCCTAAGTCCTAAGGCTAAGACATAAAATGACAAACCTAAAGTCTAAGTCTAAGTCCTAAGGTCTAACACCTAACACCTAAGACCTAGCGCAAAAGACATAACCTAGGGGTAAAACCTATAATATAAGACCTTTCGGCATATGTAATAAAACTTTATAATAAAGTTTTAAAACCCACATCATCCTAACCGCATCAGTCAACCCGCGTCAGAAGAGCCTAACTGTTACCATGTGAGCAAATGAAAGAGAACCGCTGCGGAAATGTCAGTGAACCATCGGAGCCATAAGACCACGTTGGAACCGCGTCAACATGTGAACAGGCAAACAGACTGCGAAGTTAAACAGACCGTAGGGAGATAACCATGGACGCAGACCGTAACTGTCGGGATCACTGCATATCATGTGAACAGTTGTCAATAGTTTATGTAGCCGGAACCGCCAGATTGACCCCTGCTAACATGTCGCCGTCAACTCGTCCTCCATGCAGTTTAGCTGACCGTCAAGGATAAATTTTATCCCAAGGTCCTTTTTTGGGTTTTTTTATTAATTGCGCCAAGGTGTTAAGATATCCACCTTACCCATAATCCCTTAGGAGACACCAAATCACAAGACCAACACCTCCACAAACTTGATTTGCTCAACCATATGCCTAAATTGGCATCAAGGAGTTCGAAATCAGGTCTTTAAAATCCAAGACATTTTCTTCCATGACACACATGAGTGATTTTGTATTCAGCTAAGGAGCGAGAGAGGTATTTTTGTTTTCAGTCTTTCTTAGTCGTCCAGAGGCAGATTTAAGCGCAGAGACAGACGTTGGAAAGCTGAGAGAGAGAGCTTTCTGTTGTTAGTGATCAGAAGTGTCTGCGAGCACAATCAGTTTGGTGTATTTTCTATGTAAAGATTTCCTCAGATCAATCCTAATAAAGCAGACCCGGAGACGTAGTCCACCAGGGACGAATTCCGTAATCAATGTTTGTTGTCTCTTCTTTCTGTTCTTTGTTGTATTTTCATTCTTAATATGTTGTTGGTTTAAGTCGTAAATGATTTCCTTCAATCTTCCACATTAAGCAGTTCAGTTAACAATCAATTCACTAATGGCAACTAATCAATACTACTTCAACACTTAATAACGATCACATTCAGATTAACAGGTCCCCTACTTGAGTTCAAAAGCTCACTTAAATATATATTTAATTAAAAATGAAGACAACTGAGTTAAGTAATAATGAATAAATGGATAAGGTGGAAGATTCGAAGTGATTGGTTGAGAGGAGGGTGGGTGTTTCTTCAGAGGGAAGGTTCCCTATATAAAAATAAAAAATGAGAAGTGGGTGGGGGGTTGGGGGGGGTTCATTTTTTTGGCACGAGAAATTGAGAATCTCGGGGAGGAAACTGTGATTGGGAGAAGAATTGAGGGACGAGCCTTGGGCTCATCTATGATACTTAGGTGTTGTTCTTGGAGTTTTCGGCGAGGGGCCTATAAGACTTCGCTCTCAAAGTCTTCTAGGTTTGGAAGATAGGGAGGCTGATCCCAAATAGGAAGGGAGGAATTGGTTGGTTTGGTATCAGGAACGCAGGGCTCAGATTCAGGCTGGAGCACGTCATCCAAGGATCACCATCAGCTGGGAAAACCAAGTATGTGCATAAGATTAAATTGGGATATTTAATTATGAACTTGATTAGAAGAAATATATTGCTAGAAATGAAATTATAATGACACGCATATACTGGTAGAAATGAAATTATAATGACACGCTTTACAGCTCAAGAGTGAGCAAGTTGCTAATGTAACTTAGCCTAAGTTTTAAACTTTGGATATGCACAGAATTATTGTGTTAGTTAATTGAGCTAAGGTAAACTTAGGAATAGAGTAAATTACTTTAATGATTATGTTTTAATCTTAGCACTTGATCTCAAGTGAGGCAAGATCTAATCTCGGTTGTCAATCACTTTAGAGATTAGGGTTAGCGATTTAGCTCAATGTAAAGTTATAAAAGCAAGGCTAAGGAGGAGAGAAGACGCACCATACAGTAGCACAAGCCATTGAGAGAGGCATCTCAAGTGAGGAGTGTCATACTCTAGTGTGCTAGGTCCAAGGAAGTGCAAAAGGGGAGCATTGGAGATCTAGATCAGCCAAGGAGATTTAGGACCAATCTAGGGCCTGGTTTACTGGATCAAATCCAAAGCATTGTGTATTTGTAATTTTCTCAGTTTGGCAATTATCCTAGGGTGGCGGCTCAAGTAATTTTATCTCTCATGTATCCAAGAAGATTACGGTGAAGAAGATATTCAATTCCCTGGTTAGTCATTTCTAAAGTTTGAACATAAACAGAAAGATGATATTGTTGAACAAACTCAAATCAATAGAGATGAGAAAAAAAGACACAATTACCAGTTACCTTATGAAGATCACACAGATTCATGATCATTTGCAACAACTGGGGAGAAGGTGGCACTAAATAATTTCCCGGCTTCAAGAGAATCATTTGTCAAAAGTATTTGTGCTCAGCAAAACCTTCTTGACTTTGAGAGACTTTGGGGTGACTATATCCAAGAGGAGACTCAAATGGAGTCAAAGGCCAGCAAGAAGGGTGTTGATGAGAATCTACCACTATTTGGTTAGTCAAATAAGGGCAAAGGTAAAGGATCCAGCAAGGGTAACAGAATGAGTGAGGAGTCAACTTCACATCCAGGAAAGAAGGACTTGAGCAAAACAAGTGCTTTGTTTGTCATAAGCACAATCATTATGCAGTAGATTATCCAGAGAAGAAGGGTAAATGAAACCAACAACAGAAGTAGGTAGCAATGTCTGCAGAAAATCAATTCAATGACTTTGCTACTAAGTTCAAGAAGGATTTCTCAATGATATCTTTCCTTTCTACCACTGCGATTCCACATATCTTTTGTGCTATGTGGATAGTGAGGCATCTCAACATATGACATAAGTTCGACAGTTGTTTTCCAATCTGAAGACACAAGACTCATGGGCACAAGTTCAGCTTGGTGAAGAAGACAAGTACCCAATAGTAGGAGTTGGTACTATCCCTTCCAACTAGAGTCAAGCAATTCTTTAGATTTTAAAAATATCTTGTTTGTTCCAAGCCATCCGAAGAATTTGCTTTCAATTTCAGTCATGGAGGATAACAACATTGCAGTGGAGGTCAAGAACCAATAAGTCCTTATCAGCCCAAAATATTCTAGCACAAATACAGTTCAGGTAATAAGGGTTAGAGAAGCTAACTTGTACAAGTTGTAGGGTGAACTTGCTCGAGCTTTAATGCATAACACTGAACAGTGAAAGCTTGTGCAAGTTGTGCAGAAGAGGATGGGGCACCTGCATCAAGGAGCGTCGCCTATTCTAAGGGAGATAATCACAAGTCTTCCAAAGTTTAGTGTTGAGTAACACCGTGTATACAAAAGGTGCATGCTTGGCAGGAATTCCAAAGTTGCTTTCCCAATTAGTGAGCATAGGTCTAAGGGGATTTTATACCTAGTACATTCCAATGTTTGTGTACCGATGTCAGTAGCGTTAATAACAGAAAGCATGTATTATGTTTTCTTTATTGATGATGTTTCTCACGAGACTTGGATCTACTTCTTAAAGACCAAGGATGATGTCTTTGGCAAGTATCAAGAGTTCAAAGCTCTAGTTCAAAACCAAATAGGGAAGATGATAAAAGTCTTTGTTGAAAAATGTAACTAGTGTCTGTCTTCATAAAGTAATAAAAAATAATTTTTATCATTTATTATATTCATTATTATTATTTCATTTTCTGGTCAAAGCATGTTCTGAATTTTTATTGAGTCAAAGTCCACCAAAATGTACAAGTCAGCCCTCCTTGGGAACAAGTCGGTTTGGGTCTGTTGCACACATTTTGTCAAAGTTCCAAGGAGGCAGATGTACCAAATTTTTCAAAGGGTCGAGATCATCAACCATCAGTTTATTGAGTCATTGTAAACCCATTCTGCAAAATTTGTAATGTAAATGATGCTAGTAAGACCATGTATGTATGTAACAACCTAGGTAAGCTTATTATTTTGGTGACGGATTTCATCCTAGGATGTTTTTCGTCTCACTGATTCATTTGTGTTTCTAAACACGGATGATCAATAGAGTTTTTCCCTCCAACCTCACCCCAAAGCTAAGGTGGAATTTATTGTCAAAGTCCTAGGTTAATCCTAGTGTTTTAGTCGAGTCTTATGTAAAAGTGATTTGGGAATAATTTAAGCTAATTGGCTAGATTATTTTATTACAAATCACTTGGTCTACTAAATCATATTGTGTCACAGAATTGGGTGTGTAATTTGAGGGTCTATACCGAACGGGTGTCCCCCCTTTGAGGGTTGAAATGTAATTATCTTATGTAAAAAATATTTTAGTGCATGGTCCCCCATACTTAGACACCATGGGCAAAAATATTGGAGGGTGGAAAAAATATTTAATCTCCTCGAGTGTTAATTAATTAATTTTTTTGGCAAAAATAAAATTAATCCTAAGCCAAAAAATTAATTGATTAGAGTCAAATTTAGAGTGCTAGAGAAATTAAATTCTCCAAGTGCAAAAATTCATGGGTCTTAAAAGAATTAATTTTCGGAGGTCTCCCACTAAAGGAATATTGGAAATTTCAAGAAAGATTGGACCCTTGGGCCTTGGTGGTCAAGTCAAAGTCAATTTTTTGAGGAAATTAGCTCAAAATAATTATTTTTGAGCTAAAAAAAGGGGTTAAACGAGAAATTCGAAAACTCCTCAAAAATAAATATTTTCAACGGCAGAGATTAAAAGTTGATCAAAGATCTATCAATGGCCGAGATTATTTTGATGGGGATCAAGCCAACCAGCCGTTATTTTCCACTTGGAGGATTTATCTATAAATTAAGAGTCATTTGTGTCTCAAGCCATCTGATGTTTGGATAATGTAACTCTGAAAAGTTGATGTAAATTATTGTCCCGCTGGGAACGTTTGAATAATCATAATAAATACTTTGGGGTGCAATTCATGGTTTCTTTGATCTATTGATTTCTGGTATGTGTTGGGTATGGGCATTCCCACATTGTCCTTTGTAATTGTTATTAATTGTTATTTCATTGTAGGTTATGGGAACATTTTATTGGTCAATTGTGGGCTTATCTTAGGTGATCTGATTCATTGTGTGTTCTAATGGTTATCTTTTGTGAAATATATAGTATTTGCAGGTTCCCCATCCCTTGGACTCCAAGTTCACAAACTGTGGACAGAGGTTGATTGTGTTTGGATTCCAATTATTTTTATGGTTCTCTAACTTCACTAAGGTTGTGGTTTCTACATTTATCTTTTGAAACACATTTAGCCATTTATCAAAGATTTATAAATATTTAATTTCTAAATTCGTTCAAGCATTTTACACGTATATTTTGTAAATATAGCTTGTATAATATACTTGTAAATTATTTATTTCTTCTAACCCTTGTTTTACAATAGGGGTTTTTGAGGTTTTAAATTATTTTGAATTTTTGTATATTGATTGGGGTTTTGGGCTATTGTAAATTCATTTGTGCAGGTGAGAACAAAGGAAAATAGTTGGATTAGAGCTAGATCTAGGGCCTTGAGGGTAAGATCTAGTCTCTAAATTTTTTGCAGGGACAGCATCAAGGAATTTTTCAGTGAAATTGAGCAATATTGAAGATCTGAAGCAAAATAAAAATTTTGAGCAAGGGTTTCAGCACTTTCAAGCCTCACAGGCCTAGCATGGTCCCTTATAGCATCAACGTCAGCCTCTCCTCCCTCTACATCAGCCCCGGAGACCCTCCAGAGCCTAGCCACAAGCCCTAAGGGACCTCGGCCCCCCTTCACCTTCCCTGCGTCAAGGTTTTCAGGCCTTTTCAAGCCTGGCCGTGAGGTTTTTAGGCCTCAGCCCTCCCTCCTAGGGCAGTCACAGACCTTAAGGACTTTTTAGCTTTTGGCCCACTCTCTAGGCTAGACGGTAGCCCTTAGGGCTTGCCGTGGGCCTATTTGAGCCCCTCCTCTTCTTTCGTGGTCCTCTTTGGCCTTGACCCCAGCTGCTGCCTCCTTAAGCCTTTTTCCCTCCTCTTTGACCCTCTTCCTAGCCCTCTTTTACCCTCTTTCCACCTCTGAAATTTCCAGACTGAATATTGGTGGGTTTTGTGTGGAAAAATTAGCTCAAGTTTGGTGTTTTCATGTGCTCTGAATCTTTCATAACAGTGCTAAAATTTAAGTTTAAGTGCCCTAAAATTCACTCAAAAATTGCCTAAACACATTAACAGTTTCATGGTAAAATTTTACTAGTTGTTTGGCAAGTTAGGCATCGACTTTTTAGCATAGATCTAACTAGTTTAGTGACTGAAATATCTCTGCATAAGGGTTTGATTAAATCTGATATAAATCTGAAGATCACATCTTAAAGGGCTCAAAAATCTAATTTTTCAATTTGGCAAACTTGTTCTAGCACTTCGCAATTTTTGGGCACCTTTTGGCACCCACTCTCACATTGGTAGCTCATTGTTTGCATATTTTTCGTATTGCTGTTATAAGTGGTTCCAGATATGATATATCTCTGAATAATTCACCATAAGAGGGTTGGTTATCTCAAGTAGCCATTTGGCAAGTCATTTAGTGTCTCATTGGTTATATTTGTTCCTTACATGCTTGTCATTTCTTGTATCTAGAGTCATTTACTTGTTGATGTCCAAAAAGTTTAGTAATTGCTCATTTAAGTGTGATTGGGATATAAGTAGCATAAGATCTCTCTTTGCCCATGCTCTATAGATCATAATTTGTTTCATGGTTTCATAGCAAATTGATTTCTAGTTGTTTCAAATACGCTAACACGTTTGTTGTTGTGAGTTGATTCGTAATTTCACATCTAATAAACAATCACTAAAAGCACTCCAATCCTAATATCTCTTGGTGTTGAATATCTCAAGTCTCTTTGGACATATTGATATCTAAGTCATATTGTTTCATTGTGTTGAGTTGGCAAAGGATAAATTGAGAATCTATTTGGTTGTTTTGGCATTTGAATCTAATCAAGTATCCCTTAAATAAGTGGCATTGTCTAAGGAACATAATTTCTGGCATTATCTTTGGCATAAGATTGTTGGTAATCATCATTGGAATATCTTGAGTAATTGTGGTTTGCCATTATTGTGTTGAGCAACTGATTGTTTAAGGAACATTGCTAAAGGAATTGTTGGATGATTGCTAAACACATTGATTTGTCTATCTTAAGCATTGGCATCTTCTATTGGTGTAAGATCATTGGCATTTACTTTGTCTAAATCTCTTGAGGATCTCGAACTGTTATCATTTTTTAAGAGATATAATTCTGCTATCATTGGAGAAGTTTAACTTTGATTTGTTCGATATTGGCACTTAATAATTGGGCACTTTCTTGGTCATAAGATTGTTTCATAATTTATCATTAAGTACTCTTGTCATAAGAAGCTAATCATAACTAAGGTACTTGAAGCACATAAGCAATCTTAAACCAAGAATCCACTCACTTATCTTGCACAAGCATCCTAAGTCTAGTTGCACTAATAATTTACCTCCAAGCATAAGCTTGGTCGATAAACCTCTAGGGCCACACTTCTCACCTAGCTTGAAGGATTAAGTGCCTTTCTAGTGGTTAACACAGCGACCTTGCAGTCGTCATAGCCACAGTCTCTGTAGCACCAAAGGCATCGGGTGGTTGGAACACAGGGGGAGGTATCGTTAATCAAGCCTCCGTTTGCTTCCCGTTGGCTTCCATCCCATAACTTACTCTAAAGACTGGTTCCAAAACTGTTAACGGAAGGTCATACTTAGACTAGGCATATAACTTAAAATTAACCAAGATCCTTGCATCACACTTAGATCCTAGGATTTTCATAGCATATAGGTTAGTTGATCACTCAAGCAACGATTGTCCATCCGATTACTTGGTCTCAAATTAATAATAAGCAAGAGTTTGACTCTATAAGGCACTGGTCTCATATCTGAATTTAATATAATCTTTGAGTCTTGTTAAATTTAACCAAGTAGCTAGGCCACTCAATCGTGTCTCCCGGGCTTGTTGGTTGCCAACTTGCCTTTCGCCTTCACATTTCCATAAGGACTACCCCCCATAGCCTGTTGTTGGGAGACAACAAGAACGGAGAGTCGAGGATCAAGGTGACAGCCCCTGACCTGAGTCGCTATCGCAGTGCCTATACAATCTAAGCGACAACATTTTTCAGCATCGTTGTTGGGGATCCATTTCTTGGTCCTTGGCGTTGCGACATTTTCCTTCACATCATTTTCTCAATCCTTTCATTTGAGCCAGCAATGCCACAACATTTTTTGGCATCGTTGTCAGTGACCAATTTATTTTGTTCTCGGCGCATCAACGACATCTTTTCTTAATTTTCATAATCTTCTAATCCATTCATCTTAGCCAGCAACGCCACAACATTTTTTGGCACCCTCCTTTCATCATTCCCCATCTTCTTATCACCTTATCTTTTTGCTTCTCGTTAATCCTTTCATCTTGTTTATCCACACCTTTAGCACCTAGACATTTAGGTTGGTTTCCTGTTTGGGTGGCAACTACACTTATTTATCCATTCACAAGAGCTTACTATTACATTCTAGTAAGCATTCATTTTTCCCAAGCAGAGAGCTCTCTCTAATATCCATTCGCTTTTCATCAAGAATTCATGGATTATTACAAGCCTTGCAGCTTTGCCAACATCCAAGGGTATCCTCATGATCCTCTAGATGATTTTGCTACGAACAAGTTTCCAATCTTACAGCAGTATAATGCCATCAATGTTGAAACTCACATAAAAAAGTTCAACACTTTCATACAGAGATATGCTCGTTCAGCTGCATACAATCATGAAGATGTCAGAATGAAACTATTTGTCCTCTCATTAGAAGATGATGCATTGGATTGGCTTCATGGCAAGCCCGATAACTCTTTTAATTCTTTGCAAGCTCTCATCAGTGCCTTTAAAGATAAATATGTAAGGGTAAAAATAGAAGATGAAATTATCAATTTGACTCGGATAATTCGAGACATGCAAATAAGTCATCAGATGGAAATAAGGGCCTTAGAGGAAAGGATAAGAATCATGGAATTTAAGCAAGAAAGATAGAGGATGGATCATCAAAACACCATGAAAGAATATCATGCCAAAGAAATCACTGTTATGAATGTTGAGCATTCTATCCAAATGACTTCCATTCATAATCGACTAAGCAAAGTAGAGGAATTTCAACACAAGTCAAATAATGAAAGAAACAAAGAGCTCGCAACAGATAGCAAGCTTCCTAGTTCAATGGGACAACTCCCATCATGTTGCAAAGAGATCACGTGTCCCGTCGAAATAACAAGCTTCCTTAGTTTGAAAGAAATTACTATGGTTGGAAAATAAATTAAGAACTATCAAGTTAATTACTATGATACTTATGTGTCCCCTTTGACAGAATATATTCAAACTAAGATTAATCATCAGGACAATGGGTCTACATTGGTCATATTACTATCACAACCCTCTGATAAGAAAGGTAGAAATGAAGAAGACCAATGTGTCTGGTATCCAGGAACAGCATGTTTATCAAATAAGTCAGAGTCCTAATCTCTCCATAATTCAGCATGGCACATCCGAGAAGCAACCCACAAACCTGCCTAAAAGTCGGCAGATGCTCAATATGCACTATGTTGATGACATCTAATGCCATGGGGCATCTTTTGTACAGTATCTCTAACCCTACTCCTTTTCCATTTATGTCATTCGCTAGTTTTATTTCAAGTATTTAAGTTATATGTTCTTTGTCTTTTAGTTTGTTAGAGTAGAAAATTTTCTATTCCAACAGGTTATTATATATACATGATGACTTTGATTTCGAATGGATATCTATGTGATGGTCTTCTATTTTCTTAGATGCAGGATTTTGCGATTCTCATGTCACTTCGTGGAAGCAACATGTCCCCATATGGAGCTAGATGTTGCACACATTTTGTCCAGGTTGCAAGGAGACAGATGTAACAATTTTTTCGAAGGATCGAGATCATCAGCCATCAGTTTATTGAGTCATTATAAACCCATTCTGCAAAATTTGCACTATAAATGATGCTAGTAAGACCATGTATGTATGTGACAACCTAGGTAAGCCTATTATTTTGGCGACATATTTCATCCTAGGAGGTTTTTCGTCTAATTGATTTGTTTGTGTTTTTAAACACGGATGATCGACAGAGTTTTTCCCTCCAACCTCACCCCAAAGCTAGGGTGGAATTTATCATCAAAGTCCTAGGTGAATCCTAGTGTTTTAGTCGAATCTTACGAAAAAGAGATTTGGGAATAATTTAAGCTAATTAGCTAAATTATTTTATTACAAATCATTTGGTCTACTAGATCATATTCTGTCGCAGAATTGGGTGTGTAATTTGAGGGTCTATATCGAATGTGTGTTCTCCCTTTGAGGGTTGAAATGTAATTATCATATGTAAAAAATATTTTAGTGCATGGACTCTCATACTTACACACCATGGCTAAAATCTTAGAGGGTGGAAAAAATATTTAATCCCCTTCAGTGTCAATTAATTAATTTTTCTGGCAAAAATGAAATGAATCATAAGCCTCCCTGATGGGGGTGAGGAACAGAGAGGATGGCATTCCCGAGGGAACACGTGGGCACCCATGGTAAGCATGTGGCCACAAATGGGCGAGTCGGCCTCCCCGCCCTTCCATTACACCTTAAGTAAGGGAGGGAGTTATGACTGGCATGTGAGTTTTCATGTTGCCTTGGGTCTTGAGGGTGGTGGCGATCGATTGAATGTTATGGAGGGTGGCGGGGGTGTTTGTTGGCCATTAGGCGTATGTGAGAGCTATGGCGTTTGTGGTGTGGGCTTTGTGAGAAGAAGCAGTCATTTCTGAGGTTTCCATGTCTCGAAGAGGGGGTGGCCTCGCCGTCGACGTTCCCTCCCCTGCTTTGAGGTGAGCTTATTTGTCAATTGCTGAATTGGGCTTCGACTCAGTCCGTTTGTAGGGAAAACTGGGTATGGTCACTTGGTTTGGGTGGTGTTTTGTTGTTTCTGTTTCATTTTGCGCAGTTTTAGTCCGAGACGGGTGGTCATTAGTCTTTTCTGGACAGGGTAGTAATTGTGTACCTCTTTGGCCCTTTCACGAGCCTCTATGATGCTGAGCAGAGTCATTGGAGTGAATGTCTTGGGATCTAGCTAGTGGGGCTCGCGAGAGGTCGTTTCAGGGGATGGGAAAGCATTTGGCTCGTGGCGGGTGTTAGTTTTGTGTATTTTGTGTTCATTGCGCGGTGGTGAGTGGTGGTTAAGCCAGTGCGGGTGGTGATTTTTTTTTTGTGGGCAGCTCGGGAGGTTTCGAGAGGGTGGTCCTCTGATCATTCTAGTGGTGTCGGGGAGCCGAACATGCGTCCTGTTTCTCGCTCGAGGCACTCCTCCGTTCAGGCGAAGCCCAATTCGGGCAACTCCCAGGGTGGTGCGTCCATGTCTAGGCTAGTGCTAGCGAGTGGCAGCGATGGCCCAGAACAGGGTGGTCGAAGCAGTGTTGGTTCGAGTCACGTGGCAATGGGTGGCAGAGGTGGTGGACGGTTGGGGTGCTCAGGGCGTGCGTGGTCTGCAACTTGAGGTGGTCGGCACAGGGGCTTAGCGTTGGGTCGTGGAAGCCATACCCATCCAAGTCAGCAGCGTGGGGGTCCGGCTCGTCGCGGTGTTTCTGGGCGTCAAGTGTCGGTGCGTCATGGTGGTCGTGGACAACGGCAAGGCTGCTGTGTTGAGAGATGTCGAGATTTGATCCAATCAATTCTTGACCGTCTAGAGACCTGGGAGCAGGTAAGGCAAGAGGAGCATGTTGAATTGATTGCCACTTTGAACAAAATGCATTACTTCCAGTGCTGTGTCTGAGAGCGTGTAGTGGTGGTCCGGCGAGGCCAGAATTTGTTATATGAGAAAGTTGAGAAGTCAGAGTCCTAGATGGCCCATTTCGAGGAGCATGTCCAATGCTCCTTCCATCCTTCGCTGCCTCCTGGAACAACTCTGGACAACCTAGCCTCCATCACTTCTGACGACTAGCATGGATACATGTGTTTTATATGTTATGTCTGTTTATTGGTGCCTATGGCCTCTTAAGTTGTGGATTGTGTCTCTTTCTGTTTTTTTGTTTCACTGTCATATGTTGATAGTGGTAATCAACAAACCTGGTTACAGTGAGACTACCTGCATTTTTCTATTGATGTACCTCTTTTTGGAAGCATGAATAAAATATTGACTTACAAAAAAAAATCCTAAGCCAGAAAATTAATTAATTAGAGTCAAATTTAGAGTCCTAAAGAAATTAAATTCTCCAAGTGGAAACATTTGTGGGTCTTAAAGGAATTAATTTTTGGAGATCCCCCACCAAGGGAATATTGGAAATTTCAAGAAAAATTGGACCCTTGGGCCTTGGTGGTCAAGTCAAAATCAATTTTTTTAGGAAAATAGCTCGAAATAATTATTTTTTAGCTAATAAAAAAGGGGTTAAATGAGAAATTCGAAAATTCCTCAAAAATAAGTATTTTCAATGTTGATCAAAGATCTATCAACGGTCGAGATTATTTTGACAGGGATCAAGCCAACTAGCCGTTATTTTCCACTTGGAAGATTTATCTATAAATTAGGAGTCATTTGTATCTCAAGCCATCTAATGTTTGGCTAATGTAACTCTGAAAAGTTGATGTAAATAATTGTACTGTTGGGAACGTTGGAATAATCATAATAAAGACTTTGGGGTGTAGTTCATGGTGTCTCTGATCTATTGATTAGTGGTATGTGTTGGGTACGAGCATTCCTATATTGTGCTTTGTAATTGATATTAATCGTTATTTCATTGTAGGTGATAGGAACATTCTACTGGTAAGTTGTGGCCTTATCTTAGGTGATCTGATTCAATGTGTGTTCTAACAGATATCTGTTGAGAAATATATAGTGTTTGCAAGTTCCCCAGCCCTTGGACTCCAAGTTTCATGCGCCTTGAACTTGCTAAGACATATTGTGAGAAACCCTTTCTCTTCACCTTGACCTTTGGCCACCCCAACTCTCAGCCCATTAATCAAGCCTTAGGTCTTGTGTCCGTAAATTTGGCCTCTCTATGGAAAATGAATTGCCCTTACTCTTGGATTGGAACCTTGTACTTAAGTTGTGTCTTTTCCTGAGAAGCCCTTAGGTCACCTCATACCTCAAGCCTAGAATTTCTATTAGGTGACCATACCTATATCGGGACTCCTCCCATTGGTGAAATTCCATAAAGAGCAAGGGGTTTTGGTTGTGGTGACAGTGGGCCACTACCCCAATGTTATCACTTGTTCTAGTAATAGCCTTGTAGGGTACCCCTCTCCAAGGCCTACTAGATTTTGCAGCAACACTGCTATTTAATTTCTAGCTTGTGTGATTGATGTTATGGTCTTATATTTCATTTCAGCAGTAATTAAATTCAACAATCTACTTGTTCGATTGAGATCATAAAGAGATTAGTCACATAGGGCTTGAAATTCTCACAATCTCTAATGGTTACTTACCATCAAACTCAAACAAACACTATAAATTTCTCATACAAGAAATTGAAAGAAGGCTCTTTATTAACTCAAAAGCATATAAGATATGATCTAGCTCAAGAACATCACTTGAATGAATTTGGAAAGATATGGACCCTAATCCCTTCCCATGATACATGGCATCATCACCTAACTCCACACACAGTCCTCTTTGTTTCTCTTGAAGCCTAATGAATATATTTATGTCATAAGTCCTATGTTTAGAAGCTCCACTATCCACATACAACACATGAACTTGTGTTCATGGAAAGACATGACACCAAGTGGAAGATAATATCGAGCCTAGCAATCAACTCATTCACACTTGAAGCTTTTGCACTTCCTAAAAACTCTTGTTGTATTGTGTTTCCACAATCTTGGATTCTAGGATAGAAAAATCACTAATGCTACCAAACCAAGAAAATCACAACGAAGCTACTTTGCACAGCGAAATATAAACAGCAGTAAATCTACTAGGGCACAAAATATACACAATTTTGTACAATAACCCAACTTCGTTATATTAATCCAACTGAATAATACAACAGTCTAGGGCTCTCGTACCAGGGATAATGGCCCTCAAATATCCACTAATACAAGAATACAAAACTGGGGCTTGGTGTCAGTCCATCGACAACCAATCTACCCTCAACAAGATACTCTGACCATCCGACTGATGTAGCATGCAATCACAGCGCCTCTCGATCGTACCTTGTACCAACGGTCCTTCGGCTCTCGATCTGCAGCACTTGCCTCTATCAATGCTCCAAGTCCATCTCGCCACTGAATCTCGGCTCAACAATTTTCTCTGTCGTTAATCGTATGTTCATCAACGCATCAACACATCGAGACTCTTGTTGAGTTGTTCACAACTCCATTTGTGAACAACTCACAACTGCCCACTACTGCTCCTCAACTACTTAGGGACTTCTTCCCACTATAGTCTTCTTATGTTAATCCAATGAAGACTAACATAGGGCAGGAGGGTTGTTGATTTTTGTAGCATCGGAAAGTGCTCCAAGTCTCAAATTTCGAGGAGAGGCTTAGACACTAGTATTTCAAAGAACCCAAAAACTGTTTGTGGAAATTCCACTCGGTTAATGTTTTATTAAAATAATTAATTATTTTAATGGGGGCCCTAAGTCTAAACTTAGGGAAATTAAATAATTAATGGGTATTAATAAAACAGAGTGTGAATATTCTAGAGAACATGAATCAAGTCAAATTATGATCTTAGCCGTTGATTAGAGATCTAATATGGGTCTTTGATTTCTCAATGAGAAGACTATAAAGGAAGGCTTGAGGGTCATTTGGAATATTCAGCAGTGCAGATACTCAGTTGCCCGAGTAAATCGATTTTCTCAGTGGTCGAAGTTTGGCAAGAGAAAATCGACTTAGAGGGAGAGTTGCAGGTGGAGGAGAAGCGGAGAGGGTTCAACAACTATCCGAGGTGCAAGAGCAGGTGACACAGTGCCAGGAAGAGACAGCAAGAGGCTGGGAGGGAATAGCACAGAGGGGTGACACAATTATGTGCAGTCCCCATGCAGAGCCAGCGCAGTGGTGACACAGGGGGCTCAGGGGGGTCCTTCCGGGGTCATTTTTCATCTGACTATTTTGTGAGGAATTTCTCCATTGTTATCATAATTTCTCTTCGTCACTACTAACAGTAAATTGTACAAGAAGATTTTGCTGAATAATAGAAACCCTCATCTGTTGCACCAGTTTTCCCACATTGGGTTTTTCTGGGGACAATTGTCCAAAATATCTGTGTCATTTATGTGCTATTATTTTCCTTATTGTTTTGCTCAGTGATTATATGGTGAAGTCCGCATTTGAATTTATTTCAATATTTACTGAAGAAATTTTTGCAAATAACTTATTTCTGAATAATAAGTAGAAGAAATAACATCAGATAATGCAGTAGGATGTCAACTTGAAATTTTCACATGGTATCAGAGCAAGGCTAGGCAAGGAAGCAGGAGGGTCTACGCCAAAGGGGATTCGTGGTGCTGCCTTGGCAGAAAATCATACACCCAAGGGTTTACACATTCCTTCTGCAGAAATTGTCCAGGAAAGGAAAAGCACGGAGAAGATGGAAGATCGAGTTTTGCCAGAGCTGGCCTCTAGGCTGGAAAAGGAATGTGTGTGCTTATCAAGCACTGCATCATCATATGATTGGTATATTGATAGTGGGGCTTCAACCCATATGACTGGAGAAAGAGATCATATCTCCAGCTATCAAGAAGAACGAATGGACTTCCAGATTACTATGGGAAACAAGACAAAGTGTACCCCTGTAGGAAAAGGGACCGTAGCATTTCAAACAGAAGCAGGAGACAGTCTCTGAGCCACAAATGTGCTGCATGTGCCATGTATGGGAATGGATTTACTTTCAGTATCTCAATTGCAGGACAAGGGATATGATGTATATTTTATCGAAAGAAAAGTATATGTCAAGCATCCAAGCTGGAAAAAGAAGGCTCAGATTTGGGCTCGAAGCAACAGGCTATACAAGTTGCAGCTCGAGTCTCAAATGGCACTGGTAGGCAGAAATCTAAGTGGAGAATTAGATCTGAATGAGCTATGGCACAGACAAATGGGGCAACTACACCATGGAGCTCTGAGAATGCTCAGAGAAACTATTACAGGAGTTCCAGTTCTTAGCACCAAACATGACGACGTGTGCTGAGGGTGCGTACTAAGCAAGTACACTAAAGCAGCGTATTCCAGATGCAACAATAGGGCGAAAAGTGTATTGGGACTAATACACTCAGATATCTCTGGACCAATGTCCACTAGAGCTCTTGGTGGAAGTGAATATTTTGTCACTTTCATAGATGACCATTCCAAGAAGACTTGGACTTACTTCTTAAAGACCAAGGATGAGGTCTTTGATCGGTTCAGAGAATTCAAAGCTCTGATAGAAAACCTTTCTAGGAAGTAAATCAAAGTGTTACACTCAGATAACGGAGGTGAATATACTGATAAGGAATTCAGAGACTTCTGCACAAGGGAAAGCATCAGAAGAGAATAGACATTTCCTTACAATCTGGAGTAGAATGGAGTTGCAAAACGAAAAAACATGACTATTGTTGGGGTAGCAAAGGCAATGTTGTATGACTAGGATCTGCCTAGATTTTTGTGGGCAGAAGCATGCAGCATAGCTGTATATATCCAGAATAGGACTCCTCACAGAGCATTGGGCAAGACAATGCCCAAGAGTGTATTCACGGGGGTGAAGCCGGAGGTAAGTCACCTCACGATTTTTGGGAGCGTGGCATATTGTCATGTTCTAGGTGAGAAACGGAGCAAACTAGATCAGACTGCTGAGAAAGGGTATCTCGTAGGATACAGCGAGACATCCAAGGCATACAGAATCTACATTCCAGGGAATAGGAAAGTGGTAGTAAGGAGGTATGTGCAATTCATGGAGGATCGAGCCTTTAGAAGATCCCCTGAAATGCCTACCGAAGAACAGTCTGAGGATGTGCCTCTTGTCCAACGGCAGCTAGGAGAGGATCCAACAGATGGACAGCCATCAGGATCTAGCACTGTGACTAGTACTAGTATTTCTTCAAGAGAAGAAAATCCAAATAGCTCGCAGCAGATGGGAACGACAATTTCAGAAGCTCCCGGTTTAGGAGCGAATCGTGGAGGGCATATATATATATATATATATATTGATGCATATATGTCAACAAAAGCATGTAGAATGATGAATTAGATATAAAAAAAGCATTAAAACATATATTGAACCATATAACATCAATCATCTAGAAGTTATAATCTTCATCAACCACGTCCACAAGTTAGTAACATACAACATATTGAGTCTCATGATTCATCAATCTTAAAGTTTCAAGCTTTCAAAACTCAATATATAACATTTATCATCATTGATCACCAAAGTTGTACTTGTAAGCTAAGTGTAACCATTACAACAGAGAATATCTAACATGAAATGAAATGTTATAAAATGAAATGAAATGAAACAACTTTCACAAAGCATCATATTCATAATTCATTACCAATGAGTTATAATTTCCAACTTCAAACTTCAAACTTAAATTGTCATATATTGTTTACAAAAAATAACATAATAAATATGAAAGAGTCAACAGTTATAAAAACTACTAGAAACTAGAAAATACAAGTAAATCTATTATCTATAGCTAATGCTTGGACCTCTTGCCGCCACGAGAAATGTCTAATTTTTTAGTCTTGTTGGAAAATCAGGATCTCTGTCATTAATATCACCCTCTAAGCATTAATATCCAGAGGTATCTTTGTCATTACCTCCGGATTTGTATTGGGATCTTTTTCATTAATATCACCCTCTAAGCATTAACATAAGATAGAAAAAACATAGCATGTCAAGTCAAGATTTTGTTTGAGTGATGGGTACATTTTTAGTAGGGTCATGATAGAGGAGTTCGACAACCAATGTCACTAACATCAAGGTACATAGAGGGATCGATGCTCTTGATTAAATACGAGTTCCATACCCTAATACATGACAAAATCCAATGGAAATATTGCAATCCCCCCAATCCTGAAATCCTAAAAAACTATTAAGTTTGTTGGATTTTGAATGAGATCTAAAATTCTACTTTCTCCATATGAAACACAATGAGGTTGAAACCACTCTCAAACATCCTGAGTCATTTCATGGTAATGTTAAAAATTGAAGTAAAAGGATGAAAATGAAGATTAAGGAGAATGTCACTTTTACTTGAGAATTTGACATTACCATGAATCGCATATCAATACTAGGGTCATAGGCTTGATCAGTAGGCTGCCCCACTCAAAAATTACTGTTTCTTTGAAAAAATTTGCGTTTGGAATTTTTTTGCAAAAACAAAATTACAAAAAAGATTGGGGAGCGAAAATTTCACTCCTGAAAATTGCTCCCCTGCAAGAGCGATTTCGAGAGCGCGATTCAGGGATGGGACAGCAGGAAGAGGAGATGATTGAGCCTCCTACCACCAGTGACAGGATCAATAAAGAGGTACGACATACGCTAAGGGACGCAAAGGAGTTTGTTGGTGCTCCTAGAACCGGAAAACGACAGCGTAGACAGCCAGACAGGTACCAAGCATTGGTAGCTCACATTGAGGAACCAACTAGCTTTCAAGAGGTCATACAGCATCAAGTTTGGGTGGATGCCATGGTGGAGGAATACAGCTCTATAATGATTAATGATGTCTGGGAAGTTGTACCTAGACCTCAGGATAGATCAGTTGTAGGTTCGAGATGGATCTACAAGATTAAGTATGCAGCAAATGGCAGCGTAGAAAAGTATAAGGCCAGGTTCATGGCTAAGGGGTATGCTTAGAAGAAAGGAATCGACTATGAAGAGACCTTCACTCCTGTAGCCAGGTATACTTCTATCAGATCCGTGATATCCCTTACAACACAAATTGGATGGGAGATTCACGAGATAGACGTCGAGACTGCGTTCTTGAATGGGGTGATAGAAGAAGAGGTATACATTGAACAACCAGGGGGCTTTGAGACACATGAGAAGAAAACATGTATAAAGGTTGAAGAAAGCTTTGTATGGGCTTAAGCAAGCACCTACAGCTTGGTATGGTCAGATTGATGGTTACTTGCAGAAGATGGGATTTGTCAATAGTGACACGGATCCCAATCTCTACTATCTAGTAGTAGAGAATGAGCCTCTAATTCGGTATTATATGTAGATGACTTATTCTGACAGGTTCATCTAGGCTCATCAAGGATTGCAAGGAGAACCTGGTAGCAGAATTCGACATGAAAGATTTGGGGTTGATGCATTATTTCCTAGGGTTGGAAGTTTGGCAACAGAAGGGTGAAATCTTCCTTGGACAAGGGAGATATGCTACAGAAATTCTTAAGAGATTCAGGATGCAAGATTGTAGACCCATGGCTACTCTGATGATTACCAACTGAAAAAAGATTGATGCGTCTGACGACAAAGAAGTAGACTGCACCTTGTATAGGATCTCTTATGTATCTCGTCAACACCAGGCCAGACATCTGCTATGCGGTCAACACCCTCAGTCAGTTCATGGTGGAACCAAAGAGGGCACACTGGGCAGCAACCAAGCACGTTCTCGGATATATACGGGGAACAGTAAAGCATGGATTAAAGTACATTCGAGGCAATGACATCAGACTAAGTGGATTCACTAACGCAGATTGGGCAAGAAGTTCAGTAGATCGGAAAAGTACCACATGGTACTGTTTCAGTATTGGATCAGGAATGACCTCCTGGTGCAGCAAGAAACAGAAGTCCATAGCACTGAGCTTAGTTGAAGCCGAATATATGGCAACAAGCACAACATCGTGGGAAGCCATATGGCTTAGAAAGATGCTTGTGAATCTATTCAGGAGAAAGATGGAAGTGACCTGTGTTCTGTGTGAAAATCTGTAGATTTTTGTAGATGTTCTATGCTAGGAGCAACTTTACTTTTCTCACAGCAATCATACAAATAGTTTAAGTAAAATGCAGATAGAACATATAAGTGGATCTTACAGAAGACAAATCAGAAACAGGAAAAATGTGGTGGTGCGTTACGGCGGTCAACAGGATGCTTCAACCAGCAAAGTCTCCTTGGTCAGCCAACCCAGAATGTGTCACAACAGTCCTCCAATCAGCAAACAAGTCAACCCAAGTCAACTCCAAAAAATTCAACGCTGTCCAGAAAAAGTCAACGCAGGGCAGCAAGCTAAAAGTCAACGCAGCAGCAGATTGGTCAACCCTTTGACCTCGATTTCTGTGCCAAATAGTACGGCCTTCCAAAATCGAACTTCCCACAAATTTTCAGCCAAATTGGACCATGCGTTGACCAAAGTCAACGCTGGTCAAACTTTCTGCAAAACCCTAACTGCAGAAAATCGTCCTTCAGCTCAGCCATACTGTTTTGTCCTTCTTCTCCTTCACACGTGTGGCTGAACTCGTCCTCCAAGGAGCTCGTACTAAATCAGATGAGAGAAGATGTTGTGAGTTGTGTTGTGATGATATGCTCTCCAACTTTGCCTGTATTTATATCCATCATTGGGGCGTGTGACACATCTGCTGGGGGTGTGAAACCTTAAGGCCGACCTGCACATATAATTTATTAAGAATAATAAATTCAAAATAAATGTTCTGCTTATCGGATTAAGACATATTATATATGGATTTTACACCTCTCCGAAAGAGGATTCCAACAAAAATATTAGCCTCTTAATCTGAGCATCATAACATGGAGTTTGGACCTAGTTGTCCAAATTTAACACTCCCTCTCAACTAGGGAGAACTCCATCCATCAGTGAAATCAAACATCGTGCGTCATCCCGCCGTAACTTGCTTTGCTGGCCTCTTTATTTCAGAACATAAGTGGGTCAGTCACAAAGACATCATCCCCTGACTGACATAATCAGTCCAGAGGTTCGAAACCTCTATTAGACTCACAAAGAGTCTCCAACCAACCCGAAGTTGGTTCATCTGACCCAAAGTCAGGCAGAGTTCCCAGACCTCACTAAACTTGATCCCAGATCAAGTGGTTGGACCGTGCCATCCTAGATAGAGAGTACGGAAATCTCTGATGCGTCCATCAGTCTTTTCTACTAGTCTCTAGCTTTTCCCACCTCATTGGCCAAATGAGAGGTACTTCCCATGAGCCCTGAACTCAATGGGTAGGATGCATACGGGGCACAGATAAATGAGAGGCGAACCAGCTCAATAATCACAAGGGTGGGGCAGAAGCATTATGAGTGCTTATAGCTCCGAGAAGCTATCCCCAAAGCCCCCCAGAGCTCCCAGAGCTCATCGTCCAACGGGACCCACATCATAGGGTCGTTCCACGATACCAAGACTCTCACGGAAGGTTAGGAACTTGACCTTCCCCAGGGGCTTAGTGAGAATATCAGCGACCTGCTCATCAGTTCCTATATGATCGAGCCTTACGGCGCCTCGCTGTACCATATCCCGGATAAAGTGGTACCTGATATCAATATGCTTGGATCGGTCGTCGAACACAGGATTCTCAGTCATACGAATCCCACTCTGATTATCACAGAGTATCACAGTGGTATCTAGCACATGTCCAAACAGCTCACTAAAGAGCTTCCACAACCAAACTGCTTCACAACAGGCCATACTAGCAGCAATGTATTCAGCCTCCGCGGTGCTCAAAGCCACCGACTTCTGCTTCCTGCTCATCCATGAGATCGAAGTAGAACCAAGATTGAAGCAGCATCCCGATGTGCTCTTACGATCCACCACACTGCCAGCCCAATCGGCATCAGTATATCCACGGAGTATCACACTCCCGGCAGTGTATCTTAGCCCATGGTTTATCGTGCCTCGAAGATATCTCAGAAGATTCTTGGCACCAACCCAATGAAAGTGATGAGGCTCAACCATCTGTTGACTCAAAGTGTTCACTGCAAAACATATATCCGGTTGGGTGTTCACTAAGAACATCAAAGCTCCTATGAGTTGACGATACTCAGTAGGATTGGCCAAGATAGGCCCAGCAGCGCTGCCACTCAACTTCTTAAAGTTGAGTTCCATCGGTGTTGACACGGACTTACAGTCCACCATCCCAAATCTTTCCAGAAGCTTCACAATGTATTTTCCTTGAGAAAGGAAAATCTCTCCAGGTCTCTGCCTGACCTCCAGACCTAGGAAGTAGTGCATCAGTCCTAGGTCCTTCATCTCAAACTCAGCAGCGAGCTCCCTCTTACATTGATGAATGAGAGGGTCAGCACCTGTCAGGAAGAGGTCTTCCACATACATCACTAGAATGAGAGGCTTCTCCTGCATAACCTTGAATTAAAGGTTCGGATCAACATTACTTCGAGTGAAGCCTAACTTCATCAAGTAACTATCCATCCTCTCGTACCAAGCTCTGGGTGCTTGCTTTAACCCGTAGAGGGCTTTCTTCAATCTGCAGACATGAGTGTCTCGATCCTGAACTTCAAATCCCAGAGGTTGTTCCACATACACCTCTTCCTTTATTGCACCATGCAGAAAAGCGGTCTCCATCCTTGCGTAGCAGCAAGGGCTATGATTGATCGAATGGTGGTATATCGTACCACAGGTGCAAAAATGTCATCATAGTCAATTCCTTCCTTTTAAGAGAAGCCACGGGCAACAAACCTTGCCTTGAACTTTTCAGTACTTCCATCAGATCCATGTTTGATCTTGTAGAGCCATTTTGCGGTGACAACAGATTTGTCCTTCGGTCTCGGGACCACATCCCAGACATCATTCTTCATTATGGACTCATATTCTTCGTGCATAGCATCCTTCCAGACTTGATGCTTTACAGCTTCCTCAAAAGATCCAGGTTCAGATTGTGCAATAGTACTTATGGCAGCTAGATACCCTTGGTATCTACACGGCTTCTTACTTTCTCGGAATGTCCCCCTTGGGGCAGCATGACCCTCAGCATCTTCGAGGGTGTCCCTAAGCCATGATGGTCTCTTTCCCAGTGAAGGAGATGGATCAATAGGGTCCATTGGTCCTTCAATATCAGGCATTGTCTCATCCTGCGGTTCTTCTTGATTTCCAAGCCTTTCTTCATGATTTTCTTCAGATCTTGGAAGATCTACTACTTTCTTCAGGGAAGCATCTTCGTCAAAAGTGACATCATGGCATATCTCTACTTCCCTTTGACCGGGTACATAGACTCTATAGGCCTTAGAAGTCTCACTGTAGCCCACAAACATTCCTTTCTTCCCAGTAGCATCCAGCTTACTTCTCTTTTCTTTCGGCACATGAAAATAGACAGGACATCCAAAAATTCTAAAATGTGAGACATCAGGTTTCTTACCAAAGAAAACCTCTTCGGGAGTTTTGGAGTCCAAAGTGGAATGAGGGCATCGGTTTTGAATGTACACAACAGTATTTGCAGCTTCTCCCCACAAAAACTTCGGTAGACCCTGGTCACATAGCATGGCACGGGCAGCTTCCATAATAGTCCTATTCTTGCGTTCAGCAACACCATTCTGCTCAGGAGTATATGCAGTAGTAGTCTCCCTCTTAATGCCAGCTTCTCTGCAAAAGTATTTGAACTCATTTGACTCATATTCGGTGCCATTGTCGGTCCTCAAAATCTTGATCTTCTTTCCGGTCATATTTTCCACCAAGGCTTTGAAGGTACGGAACCACATGAAAGCCTCATCCTTCTTCTTCAAGAAGTATATCCAGGTTTTGCGAGAGAAGTCATCAATAAATGTCATGTAGTAAGAACATCCCCCCAGGGATGTCACCGGCAACATACCAGATAAATCAGAATGGACCAGTTGCAATATATCAGATGTCTTTGTGACACTTGAGGGGAAAGGTCCCCTTGTATGTTTTCCTTCAGCACAGCCCTTACATACACCTTCATGATTATTTCCAAAGTCAGGCATCCCTGTCACCACCTTCCTAGCTTCGGGAAGGGCCTTGTAATGAAGGTGTCCAAATCTTCGGTCCCATAGTTCGGTTTGACGGATAGTATCACAAGTCATAGCTCCCAACGGACTCCCTCCAACCTAGTAGAGTGTACCAACTCTAAAACCAATTGAGATAGCTTCCTTGAAGCTCTCCTTCCACATGAGCACCTTTCCATCGGAGAAAGTTACATTGAATCCTTTGTCTTCCATGGCAGATACAGACACAAGGTTCTTCTTCAATTTAGGTACATAGAGTACATCTTGCAAACGTAGGACTTGTCCTTGAGACAAGTGGAGGGTCACAGTCCCTGTCCCTTTCACGGGATATGTGGCATTATCCCCAAGGATAATTTCTAGATTAGTATCCCTTTCAACCATGTCAGAAAGTGCTTCCTTGAATCCGGTGATGTGTCTTGAGGCACCACTATCGATTAGCCTAACATCCATAGTGTCGGGCGGAGATGCAGCTGAGAGAGCAGATACAAGAATATACTCATTTCTTTTATCAACAACATTAGACTCCTCATACCTGGTATTTCTAGAACTTTTAGAAGGTCAATTGTTTCCACCAAAGTGAGCCTTCCTCTTTCCTTTGGATTTGTCATTTCTTCGATTCCCATTCCTTCGGTTGTTGTTGTTATCATCACTATCGGGAGAATCCTTCTTGAAGGGGCATTCTCTAGCATAGTGACCAGGCCTATGGCAAGTGAAACACTTGCCCTTCTTTTCTTGAGTCTTCGTTCTTCCTTTGTCCTTAGGACCACCAGAGTTCTTCTTTCGAGAATGAGCACCATATGCAGCATTTTTGTCATTATCGAATTCCTTCATCCTTGTTTCTTCTTGCATACATCTAGACAGAAGCTCATCAAAGTTAGGAATGGTATTATTGTTGAGAATGGTAGTTGTGAATACTTGCCATTCATATGGGAGTCCTCCAAGTGCGGTGAGAACCATCTCCCGATCAGCTATTGTCTCCCCAATAGCTAGCAGATTGTTCCTTGTTTCGGTCAATTTCAGAAAGAAAGTTTGAATAGACTCATCCCGGCCCTTCTTCATATTCTTCAACTTGTTCTTGAGGAATAGCACTTGGTTCACATTGTTTACCCAGCACATGATCCAAGAGATCATGATCTTCCAATTTGAGATCTAATATCATCTTCCAGGCATGGAAGTCATCCCTTCCAGTCAGCTTGTCATTCTCCTTGAATTCAAGACTAGTGGAACCCATTTCTTCCGGTGATGATTGCTAAAGATAGAGTTTGTCTTCACCTCACCTCTGATACCATGTAAATTTTTGTAGATGTTCTATGCTAGGAGCAATTTTACTTTTCTCACAGCAATCATATAAATAGTTAAGCAAAATGCAGATAGAACATATAAGTGGATCTTACAGAAGACAAATCAGAAACAGGAAAAATGTGTTGGTTCGTTACGGCGGTCAACGGGATGCTTCAACCAGCAAAGTCTCCTTGGTCAGCCAACCCAGCATGTGTCACAACAGTCCTCCAATCAGCAAACGAGTCAACCCAAGTCAACTCCAAAAAAGTCAACGATGTCCTGAAAAAGTCAACGCAGGGCAGCAAGCTAAAAGTCAACGCAGCAGCAGATTGGTCAACCCTTTGACCTCGATTTCTGTGCCAAATAGTACAGCCTTCCAAAATCGAACTTCCCACAAATTTTCAGCCCATTTGGACCATGCGTTGACCAAAGTCAACGTTGGTCAAACTTTCTGCAAAACCCTAACTGCAGAAAATCGTCCTTCAACTCAGCCGTACTGTTTTGTCCTTCTTCTCCTTCACACGTGTGGCTGAACTCGTCCTCCAAGGAGCTCGTACTAACTCAGATGAGAGAAGATGTTGTGAGTTGTGTTGTGTTGAAATGCTCTCCAACTTTACCTGTATTTATATCCATCATTGGGGCGTGTGACACATCTGCTGGGGGCGTGCAACCTTAAGGCCGACCTGCACATATAATTTATTAAGAATAATAAATTCAAAATAAATGTTATGCTCATCGGATTAAGACATATTATATATGGATTTTACACCTCTCCGAAAGAGGATTCCAACAAAAATATTAGCCTCTTAATCTGAGCATCATAACATGGAGTTTGGACCTAGTTGTCCAAATTTAACAAAAATCAAAGTTGCATCAAGCTCTCTAAGAATTCGGTTTTTCATGATCAGTCTAAGCACATTGACATCAAGTGTCACTTTATCAAAGACTGTGTCCAGCGGGGAGCAGTACAGTTACAGTACACTCCTACAAGAGAACAGATGGTAAACATTCTCACCAAGGCCCTAGGAGAACAAAGTTTGTTTATTTCAGGGAGAAGATGGGGATGGTTGAGAATCCGTTTCAGTAGAAGCGGATAATGCAGCACTTGAGAGGGAGTTGTAGTACAGATGCAGCAGTAGCAATGGCAGCGTCATGGGCAATAGTGGCAGTGGCAGTGTCAGCAGCGGTGGCAGTGTCATGGGCAGTAGTGGCAATGGCAGCAGCAGCGCAGTGTTGGTGGATAGCATCAACAGTGCAGAGGTGCTTCAGGGTAAGAGAAGTATGCAGCGGGAATAATTGCTAGAGCACTTTCCTCGCTAAGAGGGAGTGTTGATTTTTGTGGCATCAGAAAGTGCTCTAAGTCTCAAATTTTGTGGAGAGACTTAGACACTAGTATTCCAAAGAACCCAGAAACTGTTTGTGGAAATTCCACTTGGTTAATGTTTTATTAAAATAATTAATTATTTTAATGGGACCCTAAGTCTAAACTTAGGGAAATTAAATAATTAATGGGTATTAATAAAACAAAGTGTGAATCTTCTAGAGAGCATGGATCAAGTCAAATTATGATCTCAGGCGTTGATAAGAGATCTAATATGGGTCGTTGATTTCTCAACGAGAAGAATATAAAGGAAGGCTTGAGGGTCATTTGGAATATACACCAATGCAGATACTCAGTTGCCCGAGTAAATCAATTTTCTCAGTGGTCAAAGTTCGGCAAGAGAAAATCGACTCAGAGGGAGAGTTGCAGGTGGAGGAGAAGTAGAGAGTGTTCAGCAGCAATCCAGGGTGCAGGAGCAGGTGACACAGTGCCAGGAAGAGACAGCACAGAGGCTGGGAGAGAGCAGCGCAGAGGGGTGACTCGGATATGAACTATCTAAGTGAAGATATGAATTTTTGAAGTTAAATACGGGAAAATTGTCTAGAGAAGTTAGGTCGGCCTTGACAATTTGGCCATACTTAACTTCAAAAATTCATATCTCCACTAGCTCAGTCCTGCAAGCACTCATCCTCCTGGATCAAATACAGCTCGTGCAAATCCCTCCAATCTCGGATATGCAACATCACGATCCAATGAAGACTCTAGCCTGCCAATCTATAGTCCATCACATGAAGCAATCTCGATCATGTTGATCCCATCCATGCCAAAGAAGTCCTCGAGTTGTCCCAACCATCCATGACAAGTCAACGAAAGTCCATGATCAGCAATCTGCCCTACAACAAATTGTTGTTCACCAAGCTCTCCACTAATCCACCAGAACTCCTAACCAATCTCGTTGCCAAGCCATTCAAGACCACATCTCCATGTCTTTAGCCTGGTCTTTAGTTGAACCCTCTGCTCCATGATCTAGACATGGTATTAGACAATCTCTGATACCATGTTGTGTTTCCACGATCCTAGTGTCTGGGATAGAATCTTAAATCACTGACGCTACCAAACCAAGAATCACAATGAAGCTACTTTGCACAATGAAATATAAACAACAGTAAATCTACTAGTGCACAAAATATACACAAATTTGTACAATAACCCAACTTCGTTATATTAATCCAACTGAATAATATGATAGTCTAGGGC
The DNA here is from genome assembly GCA_034641835.2 of Pinus albicaulis. Lineage (NCBI taxonomy): Eukaryota > Viridiplantae > Streptophyta > Pinopsida > Pinales > Pinaceae > Pinus > Pinus albicaulis. Next base: position 2,001,788,093 of record CM076578.1, read on the forward strand.
TCTCGTACCAGGGATAATGGCCCTCAAATATCCACTAGTACAAGAATATAAAATTGGGGCTTGGCGTCATTCCATCGACAACCAATCTACCCTCAACAAGCTACTCTAACCATTTGACTGATGTAGCATGCAATCACAGCTCCTCTCAGTCGTACCCTATACATGCCCGGTCCTTCGGCTCCTAATTTGCAGCACATGCCTCTATCAATGCTCCAAGTCCATCTAGCCATTGAATCTCGGCTCAACAACTTGCTCTCTGGTGTTGGAAATATTGTCATTGATGGCAAAGTAGCACAAAGGAGCAGCACTAGAACTATCATTAAGGCAAAGGAGCAAAGAAGTAGTAGCAATAAGGCAAAGGAGCAGATTAGGCAATGATGCAGTAAGAAAGCATAAAAGAGAGGTAGAGGAGTAGCAGAGAGGCAAGGAGCAGCACTAGACCATTAGCAAAGGCAAAGGAGCAGAGAGGAGCAACATTCGAATCAAAGGAGCAAAGGCAGCAAAGGGTCAAGCCGTGCAAATACACGTTCAAACAGGAAACTTGATTGTAAACCTATGGGCATACAATCAGGCCAAAGTTAGATTATCGACAGAAAGAAATAAAGCCGAATTCTGGATACAGAGAAGTAATACAGAAGGGTATTTTGTGTTCGGGCTTGAGACAACGTGCTAATGTGTGCAGCAGCGTGATCATCAAAGCTCTGAGCGAATGAATAGGAGAAAGCTCAGGAGGAGTTGCGAGTAGAGAAGACGAAGTTAGAAGCGACGATAGTCGAAAGCAGAGAAAAGATTAAGGCAACAAACAATTAGAAGATTTCCAAAGGAAGAGAAGGGACAACGAGGATTAAATCGCAAAGATCAGTTGAAGATTAAATGGCATAGATCGTAGCACAAGATTAATTGGGAATGTGCGATCGCAAAGAAAATGAATTAAGTTGCGATGCGAAGCAAATTAGCAAAGGAGCAGTGAGGATCGTTAGATCTGTGCGAGATCAATGGTGGAACTTAAATCGCACCCAGCGGTAATTCACACTTTGGCGATTTTATTGTTTATGTTTAAAGACACCGCATGGTAAGCTATTTTATTTGCGGTGCGATAAAAGTTAAAGTTGTGATATTGCGATGCAATGCGATGCATATCGCAGATCGCATAGGATAAGGAATAAGTCTATTGTTAAATGTTAAAGGTTGCGGGTTGCAACGGGGATTTGGCTGTGAGTTTCGAAATCGCAGAAATCGCAATATTGCGGAAATTGTTAAGTTGTGAATCTGCGGGGAGGTAAGTTATAAAAGGTGTGAAGTACGATCCACTGCGATTGGTCACTGCCTTTTGGGCCCATAAAACCACAGTTCCACACGTATATTCTGAAAGTTCGGCGAGTTTACATCTATATGTTAAGATTTCGCAAGTTAATTGTGTTTAGTTGCGATAAAGTTAAGTGGGACCCAATCGCATATCGCAAAGCTCACGAGGATAAGCGCTTAAGAAACACATAAGAACTCCGAAGTGCGAAGTGCGATTTGTGAAGCGGACGCGATGCGGTTCAGAGGTAAATATTAACATATTTCAAGTCCAAGGTTTAATGTGTTTGCGCCATTTCTTAGAAGAAAATCCTGAATGCGAAATTGACTCGGGCAATAAAAGAAAAGTTGGAACGCAAGAGAAAAGACTCGGGCAAGTGACCCGACTGTAGTTAAAATGGTAGTGCGCCTATTAAAACAAAAGCCTAAACGCGAAGAAAGTACTCGGGTGTATAAGTGACCCAACACAGAGAGAAGAGCATAGAACGTTGCGGGTAAGATATGAAATAGGCAGAGGCTGTGTAAAATGTAAGGCATGGGTCAAGTCGGGCAAAGACGGTTAGGCTGCACAGTTGAAAATATAACAGCAGGCAGAGAAGACAAAGGGACAGCAGGCAGAGAAGACAAAATGAACAGAGAAGCAAGAAACTGAAAGGGCTGAATTGAAATATTGTTGTAACTATAAATGTAAATTCATTGATTATTTTATATTGTTTGTGATGCAAAGGCAAGTCTCCGTAGGCATAAGAAAAACTCCATGAGTGTTGTAATGATTCTTTCTGATGTAATAACCTGAACTGAAGAATGAGGAATCGAATGGGTGGAAGGCAGAAAGACAGGCCTGTTCACTTCGTATTCCCTGTAGAATGCAAACAATCATGTAGTTATCTGGATAAAACATGTAATATCCGTGTGCATAGAGGCATAAGAAAGAGAGCAGCAGAATTGAACAGTGCGGAAGAGGTTAGAAAGCTACAGAATGGAAAAGAGCAGAAGAATGTAAGAGAGTTGCAGAAGGTTGGAGAGTGGAAGAATAAGAGAGAGTTGATATGAAGTAAATATGAAGGTTGAAGAGGCAACAGTGGAGGAGTATAACAGAGCTGATATCCAGGTAAATCAGCATTTTAGTTTCATGTTGAGTGAGGGGATTGTAGTCTCCTTTCAAGTTGTAGCTTGATAAATTTCCAATTGGAGTTGGGTGAGGTAGGAGCTTCCTGTAGGTTGTAGCCTGCAGAAAATATTTGGGAGTTGGAGCTTCCTTACAAGTTGTAGCTTGCAGAAACTGATGTAGGAGCCTCCTGTGGGTTGTAGCCTGCAAAAAATACATCGGAGTTGCTGCTTTCGTTTCAAGTTGTAGCTTGATAGATGTCCAGTTGGAGCTGGTTGAGGTAGAAGCCTCTTGTGGGTTGTAGCCTGCAGAAAATAGATGGGAGTTGGAGCTTCCTTGCAAGTTGTAGCTTGCAGAATTTGAAGTAGGAGCCTCCTATGGGTTGTAGCCTGTAGAATATAGATGGGAGCTGGAGCTTCCTTGCAAATTGTAGCTTGCAGAATTTGAGGTAGTAGCCTCCCGTAGGTTGGAGCCTACAGAAAATCAGTGCTAAGAGGGAGTTGGAGCTTGCCTTTGCATCACAACAATAATAAGATGTGGTTTTCTCCCATATGGGTTTCCACTTATATCTATTTTCTATGTGCTTGATGATTATGTGGTGATGTGATGTTTTAATCTGCTTAATTACTTGTTGTCCACACATTAATTTTGTTGATTCATTATGTATTAAGCTGCTTATGAATTGAAGGCGTAATTGAGTTGAACGAAAAGAGTTTAAATATCCATGAATGTACTAAATTGATTCACCCCCCCCCCTCTTAGTTTAGCTAAGGGTTCATCATCTGGTTGATCGTTTGTCCATCAATGCATCAACACATCGAGACTCATGTTGAGTTGTTCACAACTCCGTTTGTGAACAACTCACAACTGCCCACTACTGCTCCTCAGCTACTCAAGGACTTCTTCCCACTATAGTCTTCTTGTGCTGCTCCAATGAAGACTAACATAAGGCAGGAGGGCTGCCACCTATCACCATCAAATGTCGCTTCTTCAATGATGAACACGAGCTGCAACAAACTGCTCTTTTGGTTGATCTGACCTATGAGCTCCAACAAACTTCCTCTCCTAGTAGCCAAGTGACCTTCCCTGCACTGCACTTAGGGCTTCACACTCGGGCACTCTCACGCTGCCCTCCAACAGTTCACAACTGCCCAATCCAACACAAAACAAACACGCCCTTCAAATTTGCTCAAACATCATCCAACTAGAGCTCCAAAGATCTGCCCTTTGCTCTGCAATAGAGGAGCTATTGCGCAAATCTAGGCTTCAATAGACTGTTGTAGCATTTTCCCACTAATTAGGGCATCTGACAGTCCACGTCAGCCCTATCTCTTGGCTGCTACAGTCAACACAATTTTTTCCTCTCTTAGGACATCATCTACCTGCATCAAGTCAACGCAAAAACACCAACAAACCTACATACCTCATGTCATCAAGGGCTAGTGCAAACTGTTGTAGGTTTGAACTCTGGTTAGGGCTTGTTAGCATGCTACTACAACCCTCTTTTCATGCCTTCCAAACCTCCCTTTGACTGTTGCCTCCCTCCAAAAGGCTCCTCCAACAACTCGTTGCCTCCTAGCCTTCTTCTAGGCCTCAAAACCCAACCATCTAGCCACATGTTCACCCAAAACAGATCTGCAGCCCTAGCTGAAGCTTCTCGGCCCCCTGAACAAGACAAATAAGGCTTGCGGCCTAGTTGTAGGTGCTCCTCATCAATGCGGCATGTTGTAGGAGAGAGTATGTTATCAAAAACAGCCCCAAAACACCATCCAATTTGCCATTAGTGCATGCGGCAACCTCCTGTAGCTTCTCAACCCTAAAAGAGACAAAAACAGTCCTCCTCTTCCACGTCTAGCCTTCTCCTTTAGCTCGACTGCCTCATAAGTGTTTTCTCTATGAATTGATGCTCATGGGATGTGTAGAATAGCCTCCCACTCTACCTCTATTTATATCTTCTTCTAGGGCAACATCTAGCCCAACAAAGTGTCACCTCATGTCAAGGCTAACTTGACTTCTCTAGACAATTTTTGCATACTTAACTTCAAAAATTCATATCTCCACTTAGACAACTCGGATTTCGATGATTTTCTTCAAAAATTCATATCTCCACTTAGGCAACTTGGATTTCGATGATTTTCGATGCGTCTGAATCGTGTCGACGTCCTCTATCATTTCCATCCATCACATGTCAAATTTTCTCCATGGTTTTGGCCCCAACATTGATGGGTACAAAACCCCAAGCTTGGGTTTCAAACCCACAAGCCATACTTGTGTGCCAACTCCTCCACAACCCTCAAGCCTAGGATTTGGAGTACCTCCCAAGCTACAAATCTCAACATGTTGTTGCTATTGCTTTCCTTTCTCTTTCTCAAGACACTAAGAAGCATAGTGACCATGCTTGTCATACCTGAAGCACTAGATATGACTAAAGTCTTTCCTCCCCTAACATGAGTAGTCTATTTCATCCTCCTCACTCTTCAAACCCCTCCCAAGTCCACTATGTTAAACCCTTTTCCTCGCCTTCACAATAAGGGTTAGGTCTAGTACATCATCCTCATTAGGCTATAACTAGATAGGACTTACTATAGTCTCATCTATCTAGTGAAAGCATCCCACCACTGCTCAAAGTTAAGTAAATACTTCTAACCACAGATAACTTGGACAAAATTATGCCATGTTGGACTAAGGCCATACAAATAAATCTAAACTAGCTCATTATCCTCAACTATGTCCCCAACTACAGCAATATGATCTCTAAACTCTGTTATCTTCATAAGACATCTTACTACTATATCAATTTCGCTCATGCAAGTAGTGGTGAGATTATTCCTTGGGAGCATCTTCTTGGATACAATCACACTCTAGTATAAGGTTCCCAAGCATCATACATGTCCTTTGCAGTCTATTTTCCCAACGATATGAGAGATACGATGATTATTCACCGAATCCAACAAGATTTACTTCACACTCATTGGCTTCTTGTTGTGTTCCACCAAATACTTGGGATCTATACGCAATGCAACAATCTTCTCCACGAGAAACCATAAGTCTGCCATATTTGAGAGGTTCTACAATATCAACTTCCATGGCACAAAGTTAGAGGTGCCTTACAAAAAGTGACTCTTTCACATACTAGAAATGGCCATTAATGCAGTTCCATTGAACAAGATTTAATCCCCTGGATCAGCTACGGTTTCACAACACATAACCCTTCTTAGTTCCATGTGTCAATCAGTGGCATAGATATGCTTCAGCCACTCAAGGATGGACACACTACCCAATAAAACCCTCCAACAACATTATGCTCCAGCATGCCTCTCTATACATGAAATTTGAAAGATTTCAAAAACTACGCTTTGATATCATGTTAGATTTTCTAAATCATGGTCAACAAATTCTCTACTAAAAGAATTCATACATAAAACTGAACAGTGGAAAACTGAAAGCCACTTAAAACCGCACTCTATAATTAATGCTAGAATCTATAAACACATACTATAAAAAATAGATAACGGAAATTTAATAGATGACTATCAAAACTAATTATTGCTTTTCATTACTTCTGAAAATGAAAATCTGATATAGGAAAAACATCAAACTGCTAACTAATAAATGAATAAACCTATACATCTACCTTCTCTTTAATAGACTAAAAAGAAGAATAAGTACAATGATTCTAGACAGATGCATAGCAGTGCCTCAAACTAAAGATGAATTGAGGCATGCAACCATACATCCTCCTTGAGATCCATGCCTTCACTACTACAATGCATGCACTTAACTAAACTTTGAGAGGCTGCATGCACCTTACCTAACTAATGCTTGCTAACTTAAATTAGAAATTTAAAGCATTCAAGCTACATGGGCATTCATGCACATACAAAGTGACTGATAAATGCAACTTATCTGCAAATAGGAAAGTTCAAGAAGTTGGTGACGGATCAAACCTCCCCATCAGGAGGTTGATGGTTCCCATCAGATTTAAACACTGGTCATTCCAAAAAAAGTTGTTTTGATGTGCATTGAAATTCAAGAAGTCATGTTAAAAAATGTATTTGACTAATTGAGTACAACTCAATTTATCCTTAATTAAGCTATGAATTATTGCCTATTAGGCATTTTTTAATGCAACCTAACAAGACTTTGAATAGTATTTTCAACTATGGTATTTTTTTTCTTATCAAATAGTACATCAACATGCCATTTGAATGAGATATTTTGAACCACCTATGAAGAGTTTATGCCCAAAACCTAAGCCAGACGACATGGAGATACAAGGATATGAATTTGAGTATCCCTAAACAAGTACATAGACCTTCTGAAACAGAATATGTGAAATATGTAAATAATAATATTATACAAAAGTATTTGAAAGTAAAAAATTATTTCCTATTCCACCAATAGGTGTTTTCTGCATCCCAATATGAGTGGGATGACTAATTCCTTCAGTGCCTAACATGGAGTTGACACATGGCATTTGACAAAAATTAATAACAAAAAAAACAAATCCAATATTGAGAATAAACAAAATATTTCAATCTCCACCTTAACTAAAATATGTCAATATCAATTTTATATGTGTGTATGTGTAAAGCAATTGAAAGTAAAATAATCTTGTTATGTATAATTTATTAATTATTAGTTAAATATAGCTGTCTTAGGTTATTAATGTGGAAGGGCATGATCAACGATCATGCCTCTTCGCTAAGGGACACCATAAGGTTGTATTTAAAGCCTTGGTGATCCCCACTTGTAATCATCTCATCTTTTATCAATAATAATATATACTTATTCAAGTTTACCAGAGTTTTTACACTCCATTGGTATCGGAGCAGTGGCTTTTCAGGATCTGTGTGATCATCAAAGAGATTAAAGAATTACAAGAAAATTCCAGATTTGTCTAAAAACCGGGTGTTCGTGAGCAGCGATATTTGTTTAAAAAAAAATTATTTTTTTTTTGCGGATTTCTCTGCCGCTATTCCCTACCATTTTTTCTCCCACGCCCCTCCAGTCGCTGACTCGTCCCTGCTGTTTAATATTTTTTCATCCCATCACTCCTACCCATCCCCCTTACAACCATTCCCAACACCTCCCTTACCCACTCCCAACCCCCCTCGCTCCCACTCTGTGCTCCCTTCTCCATTCCCTCACAACCCACAGCTCCCTCGCACCGTCTGCTGCACTCCTCTCACAACCGCACCCTCACCTCAACGCTCTTCCCCTCACGGCCTCACCTCACCCTACGCTATTCCCCACCCCTCCTTGCACATGATTCCCTCCTACGCTGCGCCATACCCTTCGACCCCCCTCACTCTACCTAGCCCGCCCCCTCACAAGACTCCCTCGACCCTCACCTCACAAATCCGCCCTCACAATACTCCCTCACCCCTCACCACTCCGCACTCATAATCCCCAACCCCGCTAACCCCTCACCCCTCATCTCTCACCCTTGCCCCCTCTCCTCACCGCCCTCCCCCGACACCCTTTGCTCCCCTCTACTCGGCCCCTTCCCTCGCCCTTCCCCGCTGCCCTGCACACTCCGCTCCTCCCTCCGTCCGCCCACAATACCCATCACCACACTCCGCCCCTCCCTCCGTCCACCCACACTACCCCCTCACCACACTCCGCCCCTCCGTCCGTCCGCCCACACTACCCCACTCGGCTTTCCCTCCTGCCGTCCTTCCCCACCTCTTTTCGTCGTTCCCTGTTGTCAACTCCCGACTACCACAGTCCCGCCCTCCCATCCGCCGTCATCCCCGCCTCCCTCGACATCTCTTCTCCCCGCCGTCTTTTCGACCCTCATCCCCGCCATTCTGTTGTCTGTTGTCCGCCACCGCAGCTACAGACAACGTTGTCTGTGTCCCCACAGCAGCAAGACAAATAAAAAGGGTGCGCTTTTTTTTTAATTTGTGAACCATCGTGTCTGTTCAAAAGTTTAAATACGATTTGTTTAAAAAAAAAAAAAACATATATATATATATATATATATATATATTATATAAATTCAATTTTTATATAACTTTTAAATTAAAATTAATTTTTATATAAAAATTAGTTGAAAAAAAAATAATAATAATAATAATTATTATTATTATTATTATTATTTAAATAATAAAAAAAAGAAAATAAAAAAAAAAAACTGGCAAAAAAATATTCACCACCGCATACACATTCAATGTCGTCATCAATGTCGATGGCCGAATTCCAAAAAAAATTGCTGGATCTTGAGAAATAGATCAATAATAATTTCGAAGACTTCGGCAAAAGATTAGTCGATCTCAAGGGTACAGTTGCAGGAAACTCCAACGATATCAAAAAACTTCAAGATACGACGAATCGAATAGAAAGACAAATGTGGCTAAATCTTCATGAGGCCACAGAAAATCTTAGCCAAGCAATGCAAAGGATGACAGAACTCTGCGAGAAGATAAGCCAGACACAACAACCCATATCCCCTAATATGGAACAAAATCAACAGAACAATTCCGCAGATTTAGGGAACTCAGAAGAGCATCAAGAAAAAACCGATTCCCCACATCATCACGAAGATAGTAATGCAGATTCTCAAAATAAGCAGCTCTAGAATGCATTTGCTAATCAATACCCCCTTCTCGTCCCACCATTAGCATATCATCGAAAAGCAAGAATTGAGCTACCCAAGTTTGACGGTAATGAAAAAATAGCGTTGCATGGCTTAATAAAGCCGAAGAATATTTTGCGATTTATGACATTAATAGTGATGACGAAAAAATTAAGCACGCTTCCATGAAAATGGAAGGAAAAGCATATAATTGGTATATGTGGTGGAAAAAGACGACGCTTGCTATTAGTTGGACAAAATTTAAAGATGCATTCTTTAAAAGATTTCAAGGTATAAAAGAAGAAAAGTTTCTTTCAACATTCATCAAATTATGCCAAAAAGGAGATGTGGATGAGTACAGTCGAGAACGGGAGACCTTAGCAACACGAGTACCTGGATTGTCAGAATCTCATTTAATCCAGTATTTCATCTCAGGACTTAAAATCCATATACAAGAAGAGCTCGAACTTCACGACATTACATCAGTAGAACTAGCAAGGCAAAAAGCAAAAGCTGCTGAAAAGAAATTTGAAAGGTTATCATGGTCAAAATCAGAAAGAGTATATTCGAGACAAATATTTCCTCAATCTGAAAATATAGATAACACAAAATATGTCCCACCCCATCTTTGTGAAGACGAAAAATCTAACGTGGAAATACAAAGGATGAGAGAAGGCAAGTGCAAACGTTGCGATGAAAATTGGGACCCTAAGCATAGGTGCGCTAAAAGAAACGAGACAAAGAATATGTATAACTGTGAAGCAACTAATGACTCTAACAATGATGAATCAGATTTAGCCACCCCAGAGTTCCCTCCAGAACTAGATGATGGAAGCATTACGCAAATGTCCTTATTAGCTATGACAGGAATATCACAACCTCACACACTAAAACTAAAAGGACATATTAAGAAGAACAACATAATGGTTCTCCTTGACACCGACAATACCCACAATTTTTTAGATTCGACCATGGCTAAAAGACTCAACATCTTTACGTTTCCCATGCCCAATATGAAGGTAATGGTGGCTGATGGTAAGGAAATTGAGAAGGTAGGGAAATGCCATAAAGTCAAATTGCAGATTCAAAATTTTAATTTAAAATCTCCATTCTACACCGTGCCATTACAAGGAGTAGATGTGGTCTTAGGAATTCAATGGCTACAAACCTTAGGTACCTATTCTGCCAACCATCAGAAGCAGTTTATAAGCTTTAAATGGGAAAGGCAGAAGCACAAGTTGTATGGATTCCAAGCCCCAGGGAATGAAATCATATCATCACCTCCGATGACGAAGATGATTCGAAAAGGAGCGTCAGCCTCTATAGTACAATGTCATCAGTTAGAAATGTTATCTACAAAAAAGAACCACAAAGAGTCACCAGAAGTACAAGGACTAGTTCAGGAATACGAAAAGTATTCCAAGACCTACCAATGAAAATGCCTCTTAATAGGGAAATCGAACATACAATACAAGCCAAGGCAGAATCAGACCTTGTCAACATCAGATCTTATCGCTATCCACATCACCAAAAGATTGAACTCGAGAAGATGCTCCACGATCTTTTAAAAATGTGGGAAGCAAGAGCCGCCTCTCAGGAAACCCAAGCATTCGTCAACCATGTCCATCATTACGTATGCTTTGAGGACAAAGCATCTTTAAAAGAGGGGCAATGTTATGTATAATTTATTAATTATTAGTTAAATATAGTTGTCTTAGGTTATTAATGTGGAAAGGCATGATCAATGATCATGCCTCTTCGCTAAAGGACACCATAAGGCTGTGTTTAAAGCCTTGGTGATCCCCACTTGTAATCATCTCATCTTTTATCAATAATAATATATACTTATTCAAGTTTACCAGAGTTTTTACACTCCAAATCTTATGGTTAAAACATTTCAACGGTGTGTTGCTCAATATGAAGGATATATGTAATTGCACCAAGAGCAGCTAGGTGCTCTACAGCTTAGTATGGGGAAGACGTAATGTTACATGATAACCAAAACAAATAAAAAATAGATTAAGTATATGTATGTCACATGTGACAACATCTACAAATTAAACCAGCGTACATCTATATTAACCCCAGATTTAACAAGCATTAAAAGGGATCAAATTTATTAAGATGCAATTTTTTTATCATTTAAAATAAAGGAATTAAATCATGACATTAAACCAAATGATAAAATAATCACACTTTAAGAAATTTCATCCCTCTTGGTGCTTGATAGATCCAGGTTTAAGATAGGCCTACACTGATGTGTTCACACACTTTCAAATCCTTTTCAAAATGATCATGTTGAAGTCCACAACAATGTTGAAAAAATTCAGCTCACAGAAGTCAGGGAGGGTAAAAGTTCACCTTGGACTTGCAAAAACTTGTTAACCACCTAGTAAAGGAAATCATTCAAAATGAGCTATTTGTCTTTTTCTTTTTAGCAATTAGATTTGACATCAGTGAGGTTCTCCACTCACCCATCAGTTGGACTCATTGGGCGGCGAATAACCCATGTGTTACTCGTATGTTATTCACTGCAGGTTTGACTTACCAGCAAAGAGTCAGACTAAGAACTGAGTTGACTTTGCTCAATCGAGTCAAGCAGAGTTTGATTCAGGGACACTCGAACAAACTAGTTGATTTTTTTTAACTACGGCTCATAAACAGACCCGTGTAATTGCATGTCAAAGAAGGCCAGAAAATTTCCTCCTAAATTCTTAAAAAGGCTTAAACATAGAAAAGCATACACTGCACCTACGTGTAATTTTCTAGTTTTACTAATCTTCAATCAAAGAGTTCCATCTATTGTTTACAATTATTGCTGCAGGCATAACAAAAATTAGAAAAGAATCAAGGAGGTCAGGGGCTAGTTGACATTTGTGCAGGGTCTTGTTTTGCTAATTAATTAGGTGGTCGGAGCTTCAAGTGGTAAGGCAACTTGGCAGGTTTGGCAAGTTTAGAACGGTAGAGCACAAGCATGGGATTAGTGGCCCAATTTCTATGGCTGACACTGCTTCTGGACTTTGAATTTGAGGGTTAATTGTAACCTAAGTGAATCTGCAAATATTAGCAATCAATATTTATTTTCTTTCTTGGAACTTCGTGGGATTTTCGTAGGAAATGGAATCTTAAGAATATTTTTTAGACTACTTCTGGGATCTATGAGCTCGATCAATAAGATAAGATACAAGGATTATGCAATAAGGGTTTAATTCTGGCATAATTTGTGGAATCGAGATAACTATGGCCACAATGCCTAGAGGGACATATCTAGAAACCTAGTTCTGCATAGAAAGCACAAAGCAACCTATCTGGATCTGCTTGGTATCGACTATCCCAGACACTCGACCAATCACCAATCTGCAGGAACTGCGAATGGCTTAATGGAAAATCTACTTGGTAATATTACACATACATTACATATAATTGGATTAGCCCAACTCGAAGAATTAGCTCGATTGGTTGGTTGAGTCCCCGTTGTTAAAGTCTTTTTGTCATTGAGAGGTTCTGGGTTCAATTCTCTTGACACTCTTGAGGGTCAGACTCCGTGGTTGAAACAGAAGGAAGTAATCCCTTTGGGTCGATCTGCCTGGTAAGAATATTCTGTGGACATAACAATCACCGACTCCAAGATTAATGAATCACATAGAAAAATTAATAATTGGATTAGCCTGAAATCTGGTGTAATTATAAGATTAATGAAGATGGAAGACTTGGCACCTGGGAACCAAATGGCTTCATATAATCATATATATTTAAATCAGTTTGTTCTTTCAAACTTCAGGTCCTAGGTTAAATGGTTCTATGCCAAGCTTTCTCCAGTAAGCACAGACTTGCTAAAAACAGGTCTACAGATACGTGGAAACCCTCTGGTCATATTTCTTGTTCAGTTTCCCAGTCACTGTTGCCGGTAACACACATGCGATGACTGATGGGATTGTGGCTAAGCAGTGATGAAAGCAGCTTTTCATGCCACCCACCAAGGTTTAAATCCATCCGAGGCGTGATTGAGATGTGATAGTTTCTTTGCCCTAACTACCATTCAAAGCCAGAAGCTCTGCAAATGTTGTTGATTGATATATTGCAAATGGGGAATTTTAATTACTCCAGCCAGAAGCTCTGCAAATGTTGTCAAATGGGGAGTTTTGATTCAGCCAGAAGCTCTGCAAATGTTGTTGATTGATATATTGCAAATGGGGAATTTTAATTCAGCCAGAAGCTCTGCAAATGTTGTAGATTGATATATTGCAAATGGGAAATTTTAATTCATCCGTCCAGTCGTTTCAGTACAACTCTCAATCTGGGATAGAAATAGAAATTTCATAATGGATATCTGTAGAATTTTTAGCAAACGAAATGAAACTCTGGAAGCTTAAACATCTATGAAAAATATAAGCAAGGGAAAACGGTATTACCAGCACATGATTTCATAGAATGTATCTTGAGGAGCAAGACCATAATGCTCAGCAAATGGGTCATGTCCCCTGCTAACCTGAACACGTTCATTTTTATTTATTTCAACTCTTCACACAGAGCAATATGTCCTTCCGCGATTCGGATGTGTGACCTCTGAAATTCAGATCCACCGATGTCTCTTTCAAAATACGCCAATTTAAAACCCTTACTCACGAGCCGTATGAATCCCGGCAAAGTATAAATAATTCCGTGCTTCGGATAATGGATATCAGACGCCTTAGTAACAGATAACTTGGGAAAAACACGTTTTCCAAACGCAGATTACGCTTCTGCAAATACGGAACAAAGAGGAGTACTAGGCATTCAAACGCGTCATTTACGAGCAGCGTATAGCATTAGTGTGACATCATATACCGTCACGTTCTAGCCATCGTTCATTGAAGATGAAGAAGACCAATCAGCACATCGCTGCAGTGTTAAATGCAATGTGGATGCATGAAATTAGAGTCAATATTGTAACACATATTCTTGTTCCTGCTACAAAATTGATTAAGATATTTAAAATTATAATAAATTAAAATTTTAGAAGGTTAAGTTTATGGTGGATTAAATTAAAATTTCGAAAGGGTCAGTTAATGGTGGATTAATATTGTAGTTAATTGTAAATGAATCTAAATGTTTTAAAAATTGGTGTTCGGTGTTCAAATGGTTAGAAATTTCTAGTTAGTATAGAAGAAAGGTTATAGTGTAAATATGAAAATGTGTGGTTTTGTTTATGATATTTGAAAATTTGTGGTTTTGCGTATGATATTTGTTAGGATGTAGTTTATTTAAAAGTTTGAGGAAATCCATAAGTGTATTAATCTATCTTAATTTGAGATTTGATCTTTCTTTGCTAGATTTAAATTTAAGATAGATTCGTTTTAATTTTTTTATAAGCAGAGAAAAAAATAAATAAATAAATTATTATCAATACAAATTCATTCAAGTTAAGTTGGGATTTATCAAATGTAAAAAAACCAGATTTCTCAGAGTATAATTTTTTTAGGATAGAATTTAAAAAAAGATTTACACTTCTAGAAATCCAATAATTTTTACAATTAAAAAGAAGTTTATACTAGTTGTTAACTAGTCAAAAGACATTTTTAATATTGTTTAAGGAAAAAGATTGAGACAATTATTATTTTGCTGGAAAGTTATTTTTTCTTCTTTTTAATTATGAATAATAAAATTGGTTATGGAAAGGAAAAGTAAAAGGCTGATGGTAAATGTTTTCCAATAACTGAAAGGTGGTTGGACAGTTGAACAGGTACCTGCTCATCTAGGGATATGAGACTCATCCCAGTGAGGAATGGGGGTTCTGTTCATAGGCTAAGGAAAGAGTGAAGAGTTTCCTGAGCTGGTAGAGACTAGTGGAAATCACTCATTGATTCCTGAAAATTTCTGGTACTGACTGGACTTGTAGTCCTGAGGTCACAGCAGAAAATCTACTGTCAATTTGTACCTTTCAGTGGAAGCACGAGGAAGAGCAAGACATCATTGCCTCTTTTGTTGGTTGGGAGGACATCATAGCTTGACTCAATTATTACAGATAAGTGAATGTATGTTTATTATTATTAGAGAGAAAAGAATTGTTGTTCTTTAAGTTATTATATACAGTAATATATTTTAGACCAGGAAAAAGACAGACTGTGTTACATATATTCTTTGTTGAAACTGTTCTATTTGGACAGACTATGTTATATTATTACTCTGTGGAACTTTCTTTTTGACTTATAAAAAAAACTATATTATGTGGAATATTTACTTTTATTAGGAATGTGAAGTTATGAAAATGATAATATTTTGTGCACTAAGGCAAGATGTTGTGATCTATTCCAGTAGAATCTACAGTTTTTATCTTGCAGATATTTTATCATTTGTTGTAGGTTATAAAGAAAGTATGGTAGATAAATATTCGCAGTAACTAACTAAACTGTGAAATCTCCAAACTGCACCTTGCATTTTTAATAAAGGATTCATCTAAATTACTAGAATGCATGTAGCAGTATCCACTACTAAGGAATGTAATACGATGAGATATGTGAACTTAGAAGATTTATATTACCATGCAAGTAAAGAAATTTAACCAAAAACTTTATTGTATCATAAAACTAAGTCGAGATAACCATTGGTACTAGGTGTAGGAGATCCCAACCCTGTACACATCATTAACCCTAGTATCTATACTCGGACTGTGTAGTTCAGTGATCTGGACACCCGAAAAACAATATAAGATCCGCCAAGAAGAAAATGACAGAGAAATCTTCATATTTATTTAACAGTAAAAATAGTAGAGAAAACCTTCATATTCAATTAACATAAAAGATGATACTGAGACTTTTTACGAATAAACCCTCAACCGTAAATAGTTAGGTGAGGTAATAAACATAGAAAATGCACTATATGATATGCGGAAATTTGGAGTGAAAGCTCTGCAAGTAATACATTCACATATTAAATAGATTGCAGAACAAGAACCATAGTTCGATTAACTTAAGTAAAGAAGCAAGAATTGAAAACTGCCCTGAAAAGCTTACTTACAAACTATGATAATATATACATAATTCTGCGATGCAAAATCAAAATAATTAAACCAGAAACCAAAGTTTCGGTATTAGTTATAGAAAACCAAAAATATATATATATGTGTTCTTCTAATAGAACACTGCTTAAACATCTAAAGGTCTTCACGAGAATGAAAGACATAAGGTTTAACATTATAACTATATAGAAAATGAGTTCATTAGAGAAGTCATTAAACTAGCTTGGGAAGAAGTCTTCATTCCCGGAAACAGGGTTAAATGCTCGAGGAGCATTATACCATTGCCACCACGCGAAAGTCCTTATGAGCATACCTGGTGGGAGCCGAGCAAACCGCTTCAGAACTTGGAATTAAACAGAAGAAAAACGAAATCGATGTATTACAGGGTGAAACGGCCAATCTAAAACTAGAACACACCTGCAAGCGACGGAAATACATAAGCTTTTGAATAAGTAAATAAGAATTTTATGAAATATAGCATGGCAAAGGAAGAGCGTAAATCCATTGGAGAGCTCTTAATAAAATTCCATTACCTGAAAGGATGGACTCTGCATTCCATTCCAAGTTGAGTAGCTAGAATTAAAAAATAAAAAATAAAAAATATATAAATAAATATATAAGTTACAAATCCATGGCAGGTGAACAATGATAAAGTCTAGAGAGGAGAACGAGAACTAATGCATGACTTGATGTGTTACCTGTCTGTGCAGAGGAGAAACCCTCTGGTTTGGTGCCGAAGTTCGAAAAACATCCACAAAGAAATATGGAGAACCAGCCGGTAGACGAAGGATGAGGGACAGAGGCACATCCTCTACTGTATTCGAAGAACAGATATGCGGAAAGATTCAAACCATCGCCAGGAATCAAACCCTCCAAAGGAGCAAACCGTCAGCCGAAGCAAAACCTTCAAGCAAAAAGACTCCTTGACGCAGAAGCGATAACAAAGAGACTGTCAGCTAAGGTTGGCGAGAAAATCCATGCCAACTTTCCTGCCAAAGTATTCACCGTCCATCCCTCAAGATCCAACGATGAAGTTTACAACGAGGACCATGAAAACTCGCAACAGATCCGAACAGATCACACACCTGTCAACCGGAATGAATGTCGGGTACTGGCATTGAATATCCAAACTTCATGCCAGGTAATCCTCGGGAGCACCAATGCACGACATAAACATCTACGGGTTGTGGTAAACCTTAACAAAGCAGTAAGTATTAAAATAATACCCGGTGATAAAGTCCATTGAATAATATACAATAAGTTTAGAGGTCGACAAAATAAAAACAATAAAAATCATATAATATTACAGGTCGACAGTAAGTTATAAGTATAATTATCGTTTAAGACCAAAACCTTAATGCATAGTGTTGCGTAATGGTAAAGTGTAAAGGTGTTAAAAGAATTTCTATGAAGTGGAGTAAGTTAAATTTAGATTATAGGTTAACTTTAACATAGTAGGTAAAAAAAAAATATATTTTATTATTCCTTAAATGTATGAGTGTTACAAGTGGTATCAGAACAACGTTCCTACGTTGGGACCCTAAGGGTCAACTAACGATAAAGTTGTGTGTATACTAATGCACAGAGTTTAGAAGCATAGCAGGAAACATTATGAGAAGGGGAACAACGCAACAATCACCCCAAGACATTGGGGAACCCCAAACACAACCAATAATGAACCCTAAGATGTGGGTTCAGTTGAGCGTCAATCAACACCAGCAAACCAGTAGATTGCTAGAGGAACAACAACATCAAACCAGCATACTGTTGAATACAGTACACCAGTTACAGGAAAAAATGGTTCGATTTCAAAGGTATAACGAACGATTAATGCAAGAACAAGAAAAGATACTTAAAAGTCTGTCCGACAAACAAAATCAAGAAATGGAACACCCCAGTGCTAATAGGGGCATGCAAGAAGGTGATGAACAACAATCCAGAGACAACACCACTGACAGAGTGGAGAGAAGCCCATCCCAGCGAAGCAACCAGAACAAAAATTACAATGAAGCATAATCCGGCAATTTGTCGAATCAGCAAGAAGCCAAGAAGAAAAAAGTAGAGCTTCAGGGGGGGTTTTCGGAAAATAAAACCACCAACATTTGATGGTGAAGCTAAGGAAGTGGCAGAGGCATGGTTAATAAACATGAACAAGTATTTTTAGGTATACGAATACAGAAACAACCTGAAGGCCAGATTGGCCATATATCAGTTAAAGGAGAAAGCCACTCTATGGTGGGAAGAAGTAAAGAATGTTCGCAGCATTGAGGAACAAGATGTTTCCTGGGAATCGTTCCAGCAATACTTTAAAGACAAGTATTTAACAGAATGTTTCTACGATGAGAAAGCTAAAGAGTTTCATGAATTGAGGCTAGGACAGATGATTATGGACGAGTACATTACCAAGTTCACCTCCATGTTACAATATGTTCCATATCTCCGAGAGGAAAAGGCTAATGTGCAAAGATTTCTGAGTAGCCTGCTAACACATATGAAAGAGCGAGTTGAATTTTTGAATCCCAAAACCATGGATGAAGCCATTCGTAAGGCACGAATGAGCTATCAGCAGTCCAAGGCTAAAGGGGAGGCTGGAAAAAGTTGGTAGCCAGGGAAAGGACAGAAAATCAGCTCCAACTTCAAAGGAGCCAAAAGCAATAACTTTAAGAATTCTGCCCGAAGTTCTATCAGTAAACAATTTGGCAGAAATCATCAAAGAACTCGATGGCCAGCAGAAGAAAAGCCTACACAGGCATCCAACAAGCCTGAGCAAGGACAGGTTACCAAGCCACCTCTACAGTGTTCGGGGTGTGGTGAGGCACACTATTATAAAAATTGCCCACAACGAGCAAGAAATGACACAGTTGCAAACTTGCAGGAAGCTTCCACAGAGGTGATTTGGCACAAAACATTCCTCGTATCAACGCAACATTGGAGGATCGACAGGAAGATTATCAGCTAACGATGATTGAGTTGGAAGGTAAATAACTATCTCAATCTGTTTCTATTTTGGTAGACCCAGGTGCAAGTCTAAGTTATGTTAGTCCCAAAATAGTGGAAATGTGTAAATTGAAAGAACATAAATTCAAAAACTCATGGCTGGTACAACTAGCCACAGGAGAAAAAAAAAAGTGATTGTTAAGAGTCCAAACTGTACATTAGAAATTGCAGAACAACACTTGAATGTGGACTTGAACATATTTCCATTAGGGTCCTATGATGTTTTGTTGGGCATGGATTGGCTAGAAAAACATTGGACCTTAGTGAATTGCAAGGAAAATATTATTTATTACATAATGCAAGATGGAACACGCAAGGAGATTCAAGGAATCAATAAACCCCTACAACTATGTCCAATAACAACATCCCAAATGCATAAATGTATGAGGAAGGGATGCCAGATATATGCTATTCATGTGGGATATGCCAACTCCAAAGAAAAATCACCTCTGATGGAAAACAAACTAGTGGTACAAGATTTCATGGATGTTTTTCCAGAGAATATTCTGGGATTACCACCAAAGTGGGACATTGATTTCACCATAGAGTTAATGCCAGGTGCCTCTCCTGTGTCAAGGGCTCCTTATAGAATGAGTGTTCCATAATTAACGGAATTGAAAATGTAGTTACAGGAACTACTGGACAAAGGTTACATTCATCCAAGTGTGTCCCCTTGGGGAGCACCAATGTTGTTCTTAAAGAAGAAGGACGGAACCATGCGAATGTGCATGGATTATAGACAACTTAACAAGTTAACAGCTAAGAATAAGTATCCATTACCAAGGATTGATCATCTGTTTGATCAAGTGAAGGGGGGAACAGTGTTTTCAAAGATAGTTTTAAGATCTGGATATCACCAAATTTGAATCAAGGATGAAGACATTTACAAGACAGAATTCCATACCAGGTACGGGCATTATGAATTTGTGGTGCTACCCTTTGGGTTAACAAACGCACTAGCAACCTTTATGAGGTTAATGCATGGAATCTTTCATCCTTTCCTGGATAATTTTGTACTTATATTTATAGATGACATTTTAATCTATTCTAAAACCAGGAAGAACATAGAGAGCATTTAAGGATTGTGTTGGAAATGCTAAGAAAACACCAGTTGTACGCTAAGTTCAGCAAATGTGATTTCTTTAAAACAGAAATCCAGTACCTAGGTCATGTCATTTCTACAGAAGGGATTGTTGTTGATCCAGAGAAAATCAAAACAATTATGGAATGGCGAGTACCCCAGAATGTGGCAAACATTCGATCCTTTATGGGATTAGCTGGGTACTATCGGAGATTTATTGAGAGATTCTCCAGAATTTCTTTTCCCATTACCTCTTTGCAGAGAAAATGAAAAATTTTCAAGTGGACTGTTGAGTGTTAGAACAGTTTTGAAAAGTTGAAACAACTTTTGACCATTGCACCAGTGCCGAGGGTAGTTGATCCCAACAAAGAATTTGAAGTTTGTACAAATGCCAGTAAAGAGGGTGTTGGGGCAGTTCTATCTCAGGAAGGCAAAGTAGTGGCATATGAGTCAAGAAAATTGAAGGATCATGAACAAAGATACTCAACGTATGATCTAGAACTAATAGTAGTAGTTCATGCACTCCGAGTTTGGAGACACTACTTGTTGGGTAAAAAGTTTGTGCTAAACACAGATCATAGCAACTTGACCATTTATCTCAAGCAAGCTAATTTAAACTCAAGATAAGCAAGATGGAATGCCTTTCTAAGTGAGTTTGATATGGACACCCAGCACGTGAAGGGTAAGGAAAATCGGGTAGTCGATGCTTTAAGTAGAAAACTACATTATGTTTATGAACTTTACTACAATCAGCTGGAAAGTAAATTTTTAGATCAAGTGAAAGAGGAAGCACAAAAAGATCCGGAATATCAATTCCTATGGCAGCAAATGGAAGAGACCAGAAAGCAAGGAAGTACGTCGGAATATGGACTAAATGATGATCATATGCTCACCTTTAGAGGAAAGATGTATGTACCAAACCGTGTGGACTTAAAAGAGTTGATTATGGATGAATACCACAAAAGTAACTATGCGGGTCACCCAGGATATCAGAAAATGTTGACAAAAATTAGAAAAGTATGTTTCTGGCCTAGTATGCGTAAAAATATTGCTGAATATCTAAATAAATGTTTGGAGTGTCAGCAGATTAAGGTGGAGCATCGACATCCCGCAGGATTGTTGCAGCCCATACCGGTACCTGAATGGAAGTGGGAAGTTATATCCCTGGACTTCAGTACAGGTTTATTGTGGATAAAAAGGCAAAATGACTCCATCATGGTGGTAGTGGACAAATTGAGTAAATCTGCACATTTTATACTTGTGGAGTCTACTTACAAGACTGTATAGATAGCAGACATATTCATGAGGGAAATTTTCAGGTTGCATGGTATTCGAAAGACGGTTATCTCAGACAGGGATGTTAAGTTTACTTCAGCGTTTTGGAATACTTTGTTTATAGGTTTGGGGACCCAAATAAATTTTAGTACAACTTTATCATCCCCAGACCGACGGTCAAACAGAGCGAGTAAACCAAGTATTGGAAGACATGCTGCGCATGTATGTGATGCAGCAACCAACTAAATGGGAAGACTATTTGCATCTTATTGAATTTGATTACAACAATGGTTATCAGGAGTCCCTAAAGATGAGTCCTTTCAAGGCTTTGTATGGGAGGCAGTGCCGTACACCCATAAATTGGAGCAGTCCTGAAACAAAATTAATGTTGGGACTAGATATGCTAGCTGAAATGGAATCAGAAGTAAAGAAAATAACACAAAATTTAAAGGTTGCACAAGACCGGTAAAAGATCTACGTAGATAAAAAGAGGTCTTACCAGGAATTCGAAGTGGGAGACCATGCATATGTGAGGATCAAACCCAAGAGGAGTACCTTGCAGTGGACCTCTTGTGCCAAGTTGGCTCCCAGGTTATGTGGACCTTTCCAAATTTTGGAAAGGGTAGGACCTGTGGGCTATCGGCTGGCTTTACCCAGTCACATTCGAGTACACAATGTGTTTCATGTGTCCCTATTGAAGCGTTATGTGCATGATTAAAAGCACGTAATACATTGACAAACTATACAGGTAGGATAGAATTAAAAATCCTAACTTGAAATATGATTTCTTTATGAGAATTTGACATGGAACTTTGTTGTTCGCAGGTAGAGCCAGAAGACGAGTTTCTGGTCAAGGCGAAACACATACTTGACTGGAGGGAAATCATGCTCCGGAAGCGAGTCATCACCCAGGTTAAAGTGCAGTGGAAGCACTTTGGCTCGAATGAGGCTACTTGGGAGGACGAAAGATTTGTGCATGAGGCTTACCCATAGCTCTTTTCAGAGCTAGAGTGAAACACCGAGGACAATGTTAATTCCAGGGGGGGAAGTTGTGACAATTGTATTAAGGATAACTAGCTGTTAACTATTTAAAAGACATTTTTAACATTGTTTAAGGAAAAAGACTGAGACAATTATTATTTTGTTGGAAATTTATTTTTCCTTATTTTTAATTATGAATAATAAAATTGGATATGGAAAGTAAAAGTAAAAGGCTTATGGTAAATGTTTTCCAAGAACTGAAAGGTGGTTGGACTGTTGGACAAATACCTACTCATCGAGGGATATGAGACTCATCCCAGTGAGGAATGGGGGTTTTTTTCATGGGCTAAGGAAAGAGTGAAGAGTTTCCTGAGCTGGTAGAGACCAGTGGAAATCACTCATAGATTCCTGAAGATTTTTGGAACTGATTGGACTTGGAGTCTTGAGGTCACAGTAGAAAATCTACTGTCAACCCGTACTTTTCAGTGGAAGCATGGGGAAGAGCAGGATGTCATTGCCTCTCTTGTTGGTTTGGACGACACCACAACTTGACTCAAATATTACAGATAAGTGAATGTCTGTTTTTTATTATTAGATAGAAAAGAATTGTTGTTCTTTAAGTTATTATATACAGTAACAGATTTTAGACCAGGAAAAAGACAGACTGTGTTACATATATTCTCTGTTGAAATTGTTCTATTTGGAAAGACTGTGTTACATTATTACTCTGTGGAACTTTCTTTTTGACTTATTAAAAAAACTATATTCTATGGAATATTTACTTTTATTAGGAAATGTTGTGATCTATTCGAGTAGAATCTATAGTTTTTATCTTGCAGATATTTTATCATTTGTTGTAGGTTATAAAGAAAATATGGTAGATAAATATTCACAGTAACTAACTAAACTGTGAAATCTCCAAACTGCACCTTGCATTTTTACTAAAGAATTCATCTAAATTACTAGAATGCATGTAGCAGTATCCATTACTAAGGAATGTAATACGATGAGATATGCGAACTTAGAAGATTTATATTGCCATGCAAGTAAAGAAATTTAACTAAAAACTTTACTGTATCATAAAACTAAGTCGAGTTAACTGTTGGTACTGGGTGTAGAAGACCCCAACCCTGTACACATCGTTAACCCTGGTATCTATACTCAAACTGTGTAGTTCGTGGTCCGGACACCCGAAAAACAATATAAGATTCGCCCAAAAGAAAATGACAGAGAAATATTCTTATTTATTTAACAGTAAAAATAGTAGAGAAAACCTTCATATTCAGTTAACAGAAAAGATGATACTAAGACTCTTTACGAATAAACCCTCGACTGTAAACAGTTAGGTGAGGTAATAAACATAGAAAATGCATTGTATTATATGCGGAAATCTGGGGGTGAAAGCTCTGCAAGTAATACATTCACATATTGAAGAGATTGCGGAACAAGAACCGTAGTTTGATTAACTTAAGTAGAGAAGCAAGAATAAAAAACTGTCCTAAAAGGCTTACTTACAAACTGTGATAATATATACATAATTCCGCGATGCAAAATCAAAATAATTAAACCAGAAACCGAAGTTTCGGTATTAGCTATAGCAAACAAAAAAAATATTTGTGTTCTTCTTATAGAATACTGCTTAAACATCTGAAGGTCTTCACAAAAGTGAAAGATAGAAGGTTTAACATTATAATTATACAGAAAATAAGTTCAATAAAGAAGTCATTAAACTAGCTTGGGAATAAGTCTTCATTCTCGGAAACAAGGTTAAATGCCCGAGGAGCATTATACCATTGCCACCGCGCGAAACTCCTTATGAGCATACCTGGTGGGAGCCGAGCAAACCGCTTCAAAACTTGGAACTAAACTGAAGAAAAACAAAATCGACGTATTGCAGGGTGAAACGACCAATCTAAAACTGGAATGCAGCTGCAAGCAACAGAAATACATAAGCTTATGAATAAGTAAATAAGAATTTAATGAAAGATAGCATGGAAAAGGAAGAGTGTAAAGCCATTGGAGAAATCTTAATAAAATTTCATTACCTGAAAGGATGGACTCCGCATTCCATTCCAAGTTGAGTAGTTAGAATTAACAAAAATAAAATATCATTTAGTTACAAATCCATGGCAGGTGAACGATGATAAATTCGAGAGAGAAGAACGAGAACTAATGCATGACTTGATGTGTTACCTGTCTACGCAAAGAAGAAACCCTCTGGTTTCGTGCCGGAGTTCGAAAAACATCTATGGAGAACCAACCGGTAGACGGAGGATGAGGGAAAAAGGCACCTCCTCTACTATATTCGAAGAACAGATATGCAGAAAGATTCAAACCATCGCCATAATCAAACCCTCCAAAGGAGCAAACCCTCAGCCGGAGCAAAAACTTCGAGCAAAAATATTCCTTAACGCATAAGCGGTAGCGAAGAGAATGCCAGTTAGGGTTGGCGAGAAAAGCCATACCAACTTTCCCGCTGGAGTATTCACCGTCGATCCCTCCAGATCCAATGGTAAAGTTTACAACGAGGACCATGGAAACTCGCAACAGATCCAAACGAATCACACACCTGTCAACCAAAATGAATGTCGGGTACTCAGCATTGAATATCCAGATTTCGTGCCAGGTAATCCTCGGGAGCACCAATACACGACATAAACATTTGCGAGTTGTGGTAAACCTTAACAAAGGAGTAAGTATTAAAATAATACCCGGTGGTAAATTCCGTTGAATAATATACAATAAGGTTAGAGGTCGACGGAATAAAAACAATAAAAATCATATAATATGACAGGTAAGTTATAAGTATAATTATCTTTTAAGACCAAAACCTTAATGCATAGTGTTGCGTAATGGTAAAGTATAAAGGTGTTAAAAGAGTTTCTATGAAGTGCAGTAAGTTAACTTTAGATTATAGGTTAATTTTAACATAGTAGGCTAAAAAAAAATTATTTTATTATTTCTTAAATGTATGAGTGTTACATGATTCAATTTAAGTTGTGATTAATAAAAAAAACAAGCAAACAAACAAACAAAATTTTCAAAATATGAATCGCTCTTTAAGATCTAATTATTATCAACACTTGGTAAATTTGTTATATATATATATATATATATATATATATATATATATATATATCAATTGGTAAATTGGTTAGTTTAATAAAATATTTCAACTTCCACCTTTATTTTACATCAAACTTTATATAGAGAGATAAAGTTTTAAAAAAAATTACCTTTTAGTATGAGGGATATATGTAATTCCTTCATTGAGTGGAGATCTAATGCCTATAATATGCTAAAAATGTGTAACATAACTTAATGTAATGTAAACATTTTAAGTAAATATTTCAAACCTCTCTGCACTATTATAAATTCTCTTGGGTCTGTTAAGGACCCTATTGACCCTAAGGACATGAAGGGGGTTTACATGATTATGTGTTCATGCTGAACTCCCTATATTGGAGAAACAGGTCGATCCATTAGGCAGAGGATGAGGGAGCATGCTGCAGATATTAGGCACAATCGATCCCGTACCTTAGCTCTTGTTGAGCATGTGGAGAAATCATGTCACCATGTTTGCATTGAAGACTCCAAAGTCGTTGCCAAAATAGATCATTTCCACCATAGGAAATTAAGGGAGGCGATTGAAATTAAACGACATGCTAAGAATCTCAATCGTGATGATGGTTGGAAATTAAGTAAAAGCTGGACCCCAGCTCTCACTAAGTAATTTTGTTTTATTTTTATTTATATATTTGTATATATACATTAAATTAGTTAATTAATTAATTAATTAATTTTATTTATTTAATTAAGTGGTGAATTAATTAATTGATTTATTTTATTTGTTTATTTACTTATTTTTATTTATTTATCTTTATTTTATTGTTATGTTTTTATTTATTAAAAAAATTAACCCTCCCTACTATATTTAATTGAATTAGCCTTTTTAATTTCTTAACTCATTTTAATTTAATTTATTTATTATTTATTTGAATTATTAACCCTCTTTTTAATTAAAATTTTAATTAATTAATTAATTAATTTTTATTAATTGATTTATATATATATATATATATATATATATATATATATATATATATATATATATATATATATTAAGGTTTAACCCTCCCTATTATATTTAATTAATAATTTAAATAAATTTAATAAATTTTATTATTTAAATTGAATTCTTAACTAAATATAATTCCCCTTTTTTCATAAAAATTTAAATTGAAGTCTTAACTAACTTTCTAACAGCTAGTTTTTAACAAGTAGTCTCAATGGCTAGACAACTAGTTCCCAACGGCTATTTCGAGCAATGATGCATCTCCTCTATTTATTCATCAAGATCGATTAGTTTCTCCACCTTGTCCTGAGGATGAACCACATTAGTTGGTTCGAAACGTCGACCTAATCCTAATGATGTGATTAATCCGAAAGACATTTTATCTACATTATGGATCACAAAAGACATTTTATCTACATTATCTGAAACGAAATCGATGTATTGTAGGGTGAAACGGCCAATCTAAAACTGGAACACACCTGCAAGCGACGAAAATACATAAGCTTCTAAATAAGTAAATAAGAATTTTATGAAATATAGCATGGCAAAGGAAGAGCGTAAATGCATTGGAGAGCTCTTAATAAAATTCCATTACCTGAAAGGATGGACTCTACATTCCATTCCATGGCAGGTGAACGATGATAAAGTCTAGAGAGGAGATCGAGAACTAATGCATGACTTGATGTGTTACCTGTCTGTGCAGAGGAGAAACCCTTTGGTTTGGTGCCGAAGTTCGAAAAACATCCACAAAGAAATATGGAGAACCAGCCGGTAGACGAAGGATGAGGGACAGAGGCACATCCTCTACTGTATTCGAAGAACAGATATGCGGAAAGATTCAAACCATCGCCAAAATCAAACCCTCCAAAGGAGCAAACCGTCAGCCAGAGCAAAACCTTCAAGCAAAAAGACTCCTTGACGCAGAAGCGGTAACAAAGAGACTGCCAGCTAGGGTTGGCGAGAAAATCCATGCCAAATTTCCCGCCAAAGTATTTACCATCGATCCCTCAATATCCAACGATGAAGTTTACAACGAGGACCATGAAAACTCGCAACAGGTCTGAACGGATCACACACCTGTCAACCGGAATGAATGTCGGGTACTCAGCATTGAATATCCAGATTTCATGCCAGGTAATCCTCGGGAGCACCAATGCACGACATAAACATCTACGGGTTGTGGTAAACCTTAACAAAGCAGTAAGTATTAAAATAATACCCGGTGGTAAAGTCCATTGAATAATATACAATAAGGTTAGAGGTCGACAAAATAAAAACAATAAAAATCATATAATATTACAGGTCGACAGTAAGTTATAAGTATAATTATCGTTTAAGACCAAAACCTTAATGCATAGTGTTGCGTAATGGTAAAGTGTAAAGGTGTTAAAATAATTTCTATGAAGTGGAGTAAGTTAAAGTTAGATTATAGGTTAACTTTAACATAGTAGGTAAAAATAATAATTATTTTATTATTCCTTAAATGTATGAGTGTTACCAGTGGTATCAAAACAATGTTCCTACGTTGGGACCCTAAGGGTCAACTAACGATAAAGCTGTGTGTATACTGATGCACGGAGTTTAGAAGCATAGCAGGAAACATTATGAGAAGGGGAACAACGCAACAATCACCCCAAGACACTGGGGAACCCCAAACACAACCAATAGTGAACCCTAAGATGTGGGTTCAGTTGAGCGTCGATCAGCACCAACAAACCAATAGTTTGCTAGAGGAACAACAGCATCAAACCAGCATACTGTTGAATACAGTACACCAGTTACAGGAAGAAATGGTTCGAGTTCGAAGGGATAACAAACGATTAATGCAAGAACAAGAAAAGATACTTAAAAGTATGTCCGACAAACAAAATCAAGAAATGGAACACCCCAGTGCTAATAGGGGCATGCAAGAAGGTGATGAACAACAATCCAGAGACAACACCACTGACAGAGTGGAAAGAAGCCCATCTCAGCGAAGCAACAAGAACAAAAATTACAATGAAGCATAATCTGGCAATTTGTCGGATCAGAAAGAAGCCAAGAAGAAAAAAGTAGAGCTTCAGCGGGGAATTTCGGAAAATAAAACCACAACATTTGATGGTGAAGCTAAGGAAGTGGCAGAGGCATGGTTAATAAACATGAACAAGTATTTTTAGGTATACGAATACAGCAGCAACCTGAAGGCCAGATTGGCCATATATCAGTTAAAGGAGAAAGCCACTCTATGGTGGGAAGAAGTAAAGAATGTTCGCAGCATTGAGGAACAAGATGTTTCCTGGGAATCGTTCCAGCAATAATTTAAAGACAAGTATTTAACAGAATGTTTCTACGATGAGAAAGCTAAATAGTTTCATGACTTGAGGCTAGGACAGATGACTATGGACGAGTACATTACCAAGTTCACCTCCATGTTACAATATGTTCCATATATCCGAGAGGAAAAGGTTAATGTGCAAAGATTTCTGAGTAGCCTGCTAACACATATGAAAGAGCGAGTTGAATTTGTGAATCCTAGAACCATGGACGAAGCCATTCGTAAGGCACGAATGAGCTATCAGCAGTCCAAGGCTAAAGGGGAGGCTGGAAAAAGTTGGTAGCCAAGGAAGGGATAGAAAAGCAGCTCCAACTTCATAGGAGCCAAAAGAAATAACTTTAAGAATTCTGCCCGAAGTTCTATCAGTAAAAAATTTGGCATAAATCATCAAAGAACCCGATGGCCAGCAGAAGAAAAGCCTACAGAGGCATCCAACAAGCCCGAGCAAGGACAAGTTACCAAGCCACCTCTACAATGTTGGGGGTGTGGTGAGGCACACTATTATAAAAACTGCCCACAGCGAGCAAGAAATGACACAGACGCAAACTTGCAGGAAGCTTCCACAGAGGTGATGTGGCACAAAACATTCCTCATATCAACGCAGCATTGGAGGATCGACAGGAAGATTATCATCCAACGATGATTGAGTTGGAAGGTAAATAACTATCTCAATCTGTTTCTATTTTGGTAGACCCAGGTGCAAGTCTAAGTTATGTTAGTCCCAAAATAGTGGAAATGTGTAAATTGAAAGAACATAAATTCAAAAACTCGTGGCTGGTACAACTAGCCACAGGAGAAAAAAGAAAGGTGATTGTTAAGAGTCCAAACTGTACATTAGAAATTGCAGAACAACGGTTGAATGTGGACTTGAACATATTTCCATTAGGGTCCTATGATGTTTTGTTGGGCATGTATTGGATAGGAAAACATTGGACCTTAGTGGATTGCAAGGAAAATTTTATTTATTAAAGAATGCAAGATGGAACACGCAAGGAGATTCAAGGAATCAATAAACCCCTACAACTACGTCCAATAACAACATCCCAAATGCATAAATGTATGAGGAAGGGATGCCAGATATATGTTATTCATGTGGGATATGCCAACTCCAAGGAAAAATCACCTCTGATGGAAAACATACCAGTGGTACAAGATTTCATGGATGTTTTTCCAGAGAATATTCTGGGATTACCACCAAGGCAGGACATTGATTTCACCATAGATTTAATGCCAAGTGCCTCTCCTGTGTCAAGGGCTCCTTACAGAATGAGTGTTCCAGAATTAACGGAATTGAAAATGCAGTTATAGGAACTACTGGACAAAGGTTACATTCATCCAAGTGTGTCCCCTTGGGGAGCACCAATGTTGTTCTTAAAGAAGAAGGATGGAACCATGCGAATGTGCATGGATTATAGACAGCTTAACAAGTTAACAGCTAAGAATAAGTATCCATTACCAAGGATTGATGATCTGTTTGATCAAGTGAAGGGGGGCACAGTGTTTTCAATGATAGTTTTAAGATCTGGATATCACCAAATTCGAATAAAGGATGAAGACATTTACAAGACAGAATTCCGTACCAGGTACGGGCATTATGAATTTGTGGTGCTACCCTTTGG
Organism: Pinus albicaulis; assembly: GCA_034641835.2. Classification (NCBI taxonomy): domain Eukaryota; kingdom Viridiplantae; phylum Streptophyta; class Pinopsida; order Pinales; family Pinaceae; genus Pinus; species Pinus albicaulis. The sequence goes on from CM076578.1 coordinate 2,001,818,422, forward strand.
GTTAACAAACGCACTAGCAAGCTTTATGAGGTTAATGCATGGAATCTTTCATCCTTTCCTGGATAATTTTGTACTTATATTTATAGATGACATTTTAATCTATTCTAAAACCAGGAAGAACATAGAGAGCATTTAAGGATTGTGTTGGAAATGCTAAGAAAACACCAGTTGTATGCTAAGTTCAGCAAATGTGATTTCTTTAAAACATAAATCCAGTACCTAGGTCATGTCATTTCTACAGAAGGGATTGTTGTTGATCCAGAGAAAATCAAAACAATTATGGATTGGAAAGTACCCCAGAATGTGGCAAACATTCGATCCTTTATGGGATTAGCTGGGTACTATCGGAGATTTATTGAGAGATTCTCCAGAATTTCTTTTCCCATTACCTCTTTGCAGAGAAAATGAAAATTTTTCAAGTGGACTGTTGATTGTTAGAATAGTTTTGAAAAGTTGAAACAACTTTTGACCATTGCACCAGTGCTGAGGGTAGTTGATCCCAAAAAAGAATTCGAAGTTTGTACAAATGCCAGTAAAGAGGGTGTTGGGGCAGTTCTATCTCAGGAAGGCAAAGTAGTGGCATATGAGTCAAGAAAATTGAAGGATCATGAACAAAGATACTCAGCCTATGATCTAGAACTAATAGTAGTAGTTCATGCACTCCAAGTTTGGAGACACTACTTGTTGGGTAAAAAGTTTGTGCTAAACACAGATCATAGCAAATTGACCATTATTTCAAGCAAGCTGATTTAAACTCAAGATAAGCAAGATGGAATGCCTTTCTAAGTGAGTTTGATATGGACATCTAGCACGTGAAGGGTAAGGAAAATCGGGTAGCCGATGCTTTAAGTAGAAAACTGCATTATGTTTATGAGATTTACTACAATCAGTTGGAAAGTAAATTTTTAGATCAAGTGAAAGATGAAGCACAAAAAGATCCAGAATATCAATTCCTATGGCAGCAAATGGAAGAGACCAGAAAGCAAGGAAGTACTTCGGAATATGGACTAAATGATGATCAAATGCTCACCTTTAGAGGAAAGGTGTATGTACCAAACCGTGTGGACTTAAAAGAGTTGATTATGGATGAATACCACAAAAGTAACTATGTGGGTCACCCAGGATATCAGAAAATGTTGACAGCAATTAGAAAAGTATATTTCTGGCCTAGTATGCGTAAAAATATTGCTGAATATCTAAATAAATGTTTGGAGTGTCAGCAGGTTAAGGTGGAGCATCGACATACCGCAAGATTGTTGCAGCCCATACCGGTACCTGAATGGAAGTGGGAAGTTATATCCCTGGACTTCAGTACAGGTTTATTGCGAATAAAAAGGAAAAATGACTCCATCATGGTGGTAGTGGACAAATTGAGTAAATCTGCACATTTTATACCTGTGCAGTCTACTTACAAGACTGTACAGATAGCAGACATATTCATTAGGAAAATTTTCAGGTTGCATGGTATTCCAAAGACGGTTATCTCAGACAGGGATGTTAAGTTTACTTCAACATTTTGGAATACTTTGTTTATAGGTTTGGGGACCCAAATAAACTTTACTACAACTTATCATCCCCAGACCGACGGTCAAACAGAGCGAGTAAACCAAGTATTGGAAGACATGTTGCGCATGTATGTGATGCAACAACCAACTAAATGGGAAGAATATTTGCATCTTGTTGAATTTTCTTACAATAATGGTTATCGGGAGTCCCTAAAGATGAGTCCTTTTGAGGCTTTGTATGGGAGGCAGTGCCGCACACCCATAAATTGGAGCAGTCCTGAAACAAAATTAATGTTGGGACCAGATATGCTAGCTGAAATGGAATCAGAAGTAAAGAAAATAAGACAAAATTTAAAGGTTGCACAAGATCGGTAAAATATCTACGCAGATAAAAAGAGGTCTTACCGGGAATTTGAAGTGGGAGACCATGTGTATATGAGGATCAAACCCAAGAGGAGTACCTTGCAGTGGACCTCTTGTGTCAAGTTGGCTCCCAGGTTCTATGGACCTTTCCAAATTTTGGAAAGGGTAGGACCTGTGGCCTATCGGCTGGCTTTACCCAGTCACATTCGAGTACACAATGTGTTTCATGTGTCCCTGTTTAAGCGTTATGTGCATGATTCAAAGCACGTAATACATTGGAAAACTATACAGGTAGGATATAATTAAGAATCCTAACTTGAAATATGATTTCTTTATGAGAATTTGAGATGTAACTTTGTTGTTCGCAGGTAGAGCCAGACGACGAGTTTCTGGTCAAACCGCAACACATACTTGATCGAAGGGAAATCATGCTCCGGAAGCGAGTCATCACCCAGGTTAAAGTGTAGTGGAAGCACTTTGGCCCGAATGAGGCTACTTGGGAGGACGAAATATTTGTGCATGAGGCTTACCCATAGCTATTTTCAGAGCTAGAGTGAAACACCAAGGACAGTGTTACTTCTAGGGGGGAAGTTGTGACAACTGTATTAAGGATAACTAGTTGTTAACTAGTTAAAAGACATTTTTAACATTGTTTAAGGAAAAAGACTGAGACAATTATTATTTTGTTGGAAATTTATTTTTCCTTATTTTTAATTATGAATAATAAAATTGGTTATGGAAAGTAAAAGTAAAAGGCTAATGGTAAATGTTTTCCAAGAACTGAAACGTGGTTGGACTGTTGAACAAATACCTGCTCATCGAGGGATATGAGACTCATCCCAATGAGGAATGGGGGTTTTGTTCATGGGCTAAGGAAAGAGTGAAGAGTTTCCTGAGCTGGTAGAGACCAGTGGAAATCACTCATAGATTCCTGAAGATTTTTGGTACTGATTGGACTTGCAGTCTTGAGGTCACAGTAGAAAATCTACCGTCAACCCATACCTTTTAGTGGAAGCATGGGGAAGAGCAGGATGTCATTGCCTCTCTTGTTGGTTTGGACGATACCACAACTTGACTCAATTATTACAGATAAGTGAATGTCTGTTTTTTATTATTAGATAGAAAAGAATTGTTGTTCTTTAAGTTATTATATACAGTAACAGATTTTAGACTAGGAAAAAGACAGACTGCGTTACATATATTCTCTGTTGAAATTGTTCTATTTGGAAAGACTGTGTTACATTATTACTCTTTGGAACTTTCTTTTTGACTTATAAAAAAACTATATTCTGTGGAATATTTACTTTTATTAGGAAAAGTTGTGATCTATTCGTATTCGAGTAGAATCTACAGTTTTTATCTTGCAGATATTTTATCATTTGTGGTAGGTTATAAAGAAAATATGGTAGATAAATATTCGCAGTAACTAACTAAACTGTGAAATCTCCAAACTGCACCTTGCATTTTTACTAAAGGAATAATCTAGATTACTAGAATGCATGTAGCAGTATCCACTACTAAGGAATGTAATACGATGAGATATGCGAACTTAGAAGATTTATATTACCGTGCAAGTAAAGAAATTTAACTAAAAACTTTACTGTATCATAAAACTAAGTCGGGTTAACTGTTGGTACTGGGTGTAGGAGACCCCAACCCTGTACACATCGTTAACCCTGGTATCTATACTCGAACTGTGTAGTTCGTGGTCCGGACACCCGAAAAACAATATAAGATTCGCCCAGAAGAAAATGACAGAGAAATATTCTTATTTATTTAATAGTAAAAATAGTAGAGAAAACCTTCATATTCAGTTAACAGAAAAGATGATACTGAGACTCTTTACGAATAAACCCTCGACCGTAAATAGTTAGGTGAGGTAATAAACATAGAAAATGCATTGTATTATATGTGAAAATCTGGGGGCGAAAGCTTTGCAAGTAATACATTCACATATTGAAGAGATTGCAGAACAAGAACCGTAGTTCGATTAACTTAAGTAGAGAAGAAAGAATCGAAAACTGTCCTGAAAGGCTTACTTACAAACTGTGATAATATATACATAATTCCGCGATGCAAAATCAAAATAATTAAACCAGAAAACGAAGTTTCGGTATTAGCTATAGCAAACAAAAAAAATATTTTTGTTCTTCTTATAGAATACTGCTTAAACATCTGAAGGTCTTCACAAAAGTGAAAGATAGAAGGTTTAACATTATAATTATACAGAAAATAAGTTCAATAAAGAAGTCATTAAACTAGCTTGGGAAGAAGTCTTCATTCTCAGAAACAAGGTTAAATGCTCGAGGAGCATTATACCATTGCCACCGCACGAAAGTCCTTATGAACATACCTAGTGGGAGCCGAGAAAACCGCTTCAAAACTTGGAACTAAACCGAAGAAAAACGAAATTGACATATTGTAGGGTGAAACGGCCAATCTAAAACTTGAAGGCACATGCAAGCAACGGAAATACATAAGCTTATGAATAAGTAAATAAGAATTTTATGAAAGATAGCATGGAAAAGGAAGAGCGTAAATCCATTGGAGAAATCTTAATAAAATTTCATTACCTGAAAGGATGGACTCCGCTTTCCATTCCAAGTTGAGTAGTTAGAATTAACAAAAAGAAAATATCATTAAGTTACAAATCCATGGCAGGTGAACGATGATAAATTCGAGAGAGAAGAACGAGAACTAATGCATGACTTGATGTGTTACCTATCTACGCAGAGAAGAAACACTCTAGTGTCGTGCCAGAGTTCGAAAAACATCTATGGAGAACCAACTGGTAGACGGAGGATGAGGGAAAAAGGCACCTCCTCTACTGTATTCGAAGAACAAATATGCAGAAATATTCAAACCATCGCCATAATCAAACCCTCCAAAGGAGCAAACCCTCAGCTGGAGCAAAAACTTCGAGCAAAAAGACTCCTTAACACAGAAGCGGTAGCGAAGGGAATGCCAACTAGGGTTGGCGAGAAAAGCCATACCAACTTTCCTACCGGAGTATTCACCGTCGATCCCTCAAGATCCAATGGTGAAGTTTACAACGAGGAGCATGGAAACTCGCAACAGATCCGAACGAATCACACACCTGTCAACCAGAATGAATGTCGGGTACTCAGCATTGAATATCTGGATTTCGTGCCAGGTAATCCTCAGGAGCACCAATACACGACATAAACATTTACGAGGTGTGGTAAACCTTAACAGAGGAGTAAGTATTAAAATAATACCCGATGGTAAATTCCGTTGAATAATATACAATAAGGTTAGAGGTCGACAGAATAAAAACAGTAAAAATCATATAATATGATAGGTAAGTTATAAGTATAATTATCTTTTAAGACCAAAACCTTAATGCATAGTGTTGCATAATGGTAAAGTATAAAGGTGTTAAAAGAGTTTCTATGAAGTGGAGTAGGTTAACTTTAGATTATAGGTTAATTTTAACATAGTAGGTAAAAAAAAATTATTTTATTATTTCTTAAATGTATGAGTATTACTTGATTCAATTTAAGTTGTGATTTATCAAAAAAATAAACAAACAAACAAACAAAATTTTCAAAATATGAATCGCTCTTTAAAATCTAATTATTATCAACACTTGGTAAATTTGTTATATATATATAACAATTGGTAAATTGGTTAGTTTAATAAAATATTTCAACTTCCACCTTTATTTTACATCAAACTTTATATAGTGAGATAACGTTAAAAAAAAATTACCTTTTAGCATGAGGGATATATGTAATTCCTTCATTGAGTGGAGATCTAATGCCTATAATATGCTAAAAATGTGTAACATAACTTAATGTAATGTAAACATTTTAAGTAAACATTTCAAACCTCTCTGCACTATTAGAAATTCTCTTGGGTCTGTTAAGGACCCTATCAACCCTAAGGACATGAAGGGGGCTTACATGATTCTGTGTTGATGTTGAACTCCCTATATTGGAGAAACAGGTCGATCCATTAGGCAGAGGATCAGGGAGCATGCTGCAGATATTAGGCATAATCGATCCCGTACCTCAGCTCTTGCTGAGCATTTGGAGAAATCATGTCACCATGTTTGCATTGAAGACTCCAAAGTCGTTGCCAAAATAGATCATTTCCACCATAGGAAATTAAGGGAGGCGATTGAAATTGAACGACATGCTAAGAATCTCAATCCTGATGATGGTTGGAAATTAAGTAAAAGCTGGACCTCAGCTCTCACTAAGTAATTTTGTTTTATTTTTATTTATATCTTTGTATATATACATTAAATTAGTTAATTAATTAATTAATTAATTTTATTTATTTAATTAAGTGGTGAATTAATTAATTGATTTATTTTATTTGTTTATTTACTTATTTTTATTTATTTATCTTTATTTTATTGTTATGTTTTTATTTATTAAAAAAATTAACCCTCCCTACTATATTTAATTGAATTAGCCTTTTTAATTTCTTAACTCATTTTAATTTAATTAATTTATTATTTATTTGAATTATTAACCCTCTTTTTAATTAAAATTTTAATCAATTAATTAATTTATTTTTATTAATTGATTATATAATTAATTGATATCTATATATATATATATATATATATATATATATATTATAAGGTTTAACCCTCCCTATTATATTTAATTAATAATTTAAATAGATTTAATTAATTTTATTATTTATATTGAATTCTTAACTAAATATAATTCCCCTTTTTTCATAAAAATTTAAATTGAAGTCTTAACTAACTTTCTAACGGCTAGTTTTTAACAAGTAGTCTCAACGGCTAGACAACTAGTTCCCAACGGCTATTTCGAGCAATGATGCATCTCTTCTATTTATTCATCAAGATCGATTAGTTTCTCCACCTTGTCCTGAGGATGAACCACATTAGTTGGTTCGAAACGTTGACCTAATCCTAATGATGTGATTAATTCGAAAGACATTTTATCTACATTATGGATCACAAAAGTCTTAGATCTAACAAAAAAATAACCCAGTAACATTTAAATAATAATAAAAATAATAAAAATGGCCCATGGTATCGACTCATGGTTTTAAGAATCCATTGTATTGACTCATGGTATTCATGTGGAATATAACATATTTTAGGGGATTAAACTAGTTTAGTTTGATTTTATATTTAGATACATAATTATAGAAAATGATGGCGTTGAATTCATGTAGCATGTAAAGGTAAAAAAAATATTATTGATATGTTCAAGTTGGACATTTGTCTAGATATGATCAAAGGTGAGGAATATTAGAAAAAAATATAAATATTACATTTTATCCAATATTTTTGCCTACCTCCATCCACTTTTTACTAAGTTATATTGAGTAAAATATGATATTATTATATTACATTTTTACTAATATTACATTTTTTTTGAAAGTAAACAAACTCAACTATAAAATTAGTAGGTGTGAGGGAAACATTAGGTAAAATGTAATAATATTACATTTTAATTAGTATTTACCCCCTTTTTATTGGGTATGAGTGGTAATAAATATTGTAATATTATATTTTATCCAAGATTTCTCCTCACCCAATTCATTTTTTATTAAAAAAAATTCTTTATATTTGAGGTTCATAAGTAAACTTAACTCATGTGTAAACATTTGAACCCACTACGGTATATTGTAATCTTTAACTTTTTGACTTGGTAAAAATAAAATAAAAAACATCAAAATTAATAATTATATTTATATTTTAATTATAATTAATTATAATTAATAATTAAACCAACATAGATCCATTTTAGGATCTTCCAAGCACCGAGAGGATCAAATTTCTTGAAATGCAAACATTTTTTAATGTGAAAAGAGATTTGATTACTTGGTAGATCAGGAGTTAAGATGGACACACACACACACACATATATATACTCTTTTTTCTTAATAAATTAAAAAATTGTAATAATAACAAAAATAATGTTCTCCAAAAATAATTCATTTTATGTAAAATTGACGTGTAATATATTTAAAAATAGTATCAATGATATATAAAATAATTCAATGTCTATATTAAATAACATAATTTTATAACATGATGTAACATTTTTTTTGTTAAGCTTGGTAGGACCTTTCTTTTTCATTCATATCAAAATTGGGCAAGTTACATCCATATCCTTATGCTTAGGTGGCCTCAACCTGCCTAGAGGGAAGCGAGATATGTTGGCCACCTAACATCATTATAAGCCACCCAGTAACAAAAATTATGTCTAATCTTACTCTAAATAGTTAAAAACATAATACAACCATAAACATAGTGGACATTATAAAAATTTTGAACGCAAAATAAATAAAGACATAGGGCCATACATTAAGCTAATCCTATTCCATAGACTCGACAGGAGCAGGGTCTTTCGCGTTGGAGCCAAGAAGCTTTGTCTGAGGAATGCATGCTATATGTTGTTCAATTTGGCTTAAGCGCCCATTTTTCTTCTGTAATTGAAACTGAATTTTCTGAAATGATTTGCTCTAATCTAGAAATTCATGAGTGGTCGCAGCCACACTAGTCAGAATTTGTTCCAATACATTGGCCAAAAGGCTCTTCATCAACGAATACAGGTGAAGCGCCTGCTTAAACTAATTTTTCATGCCTTGGGTATGATCAGGATCATGGACTAAAGTTTTCCAGACATCCAAGCCTATATCCATAATCCCAGCTTTATGATTCAACTCTTCTTCCCATTCCTCTATCAACTGGCGAACCTGGGCCAAGGTTCCTTCATGATATGTTATTCTTGCTTCGTTAATTATGCTTGAAACTGATTTTCGGCCCTGAGTTTTGCCCCCCGAGGAGCTGGGTTGTGCAGCTCCTGGTGATTCCTTGAATCTGCTACCATGGTTATGCGAGCTCTGGGCTGTGTTACCCTTACTAGAAGTGGAGCGGGCCATAAGGATACAATACTTGCAATTAAATTTACTAACAAATAGAAACCATGTAAACCACCCGAGTGGAGACTTTATCCTAGAAACACATTGCTTCCAGGGGTCGCCACGGAGCCAAGAAATTGCTAGAGGAAACAGGTGAGAGGCCAACAACTGAACCATTCCTCACTTCACACGCATGACATATATAGATAACTAGATAGAAAGATACCTTGAGAACCCAACATGCAACCACTTCCTTCTGATAAACCAGAAAACGAGATTATGAGCTAAACCCTGCACATGCCACAACCCTAGAGGTTCCGACTCTACCCCATTGACAATTGAACATGAAAAGAGGCCCCTAAGGTGGGGATAGAGGAAAACAAGTACCTAAGAGCATCAACATAACCACACCAAACATTATCCCATACAAGATAGAATGATACCAAAAACTATTGACACAGGAAGACCAAAAACAAGATAAACCACGACCAATTCAATATTCTTCGCAAAGAACTCGACAAAAGCCACCTTCCTCAGTGACCAAAGTGCTTTAGAAACTCCTGACCCAAAGGCCAACATACATACACAGTGAACCATAGGGGCACGGAAAGTACTGATAACATACCCGTGAACAAGAGTTGGATATTTTCGCGATTGAACCTTCGCCCAGGGAGAACGCACTGCCGTAGCTTGCTCCATACCACTGAACCACATGAACCAGAGCCAAAGGAATTGAGGATCAAAAGCAAGAAACTTACCCAAACTATCATATAAAACAATGGATATGGAATCCACTTTAATGCTTCTGCCACCTTCGTGGACGGAATTTATTTCGCGCATGCAAAGAGCCATCGCTCCATGTACTTCATGCATGTGGAGGGTGGCAAGGAGACGCATAGGGATTCTCAAAATCATTGGCATGCAGGTCTTTTTACCGTCGGCTCGCACCCCAATTGGGGAACATGTTGTAACATTTTAAATAATATTAATTAAAAAAATAATTACACACACACACACACACACACATAGATAGATAGACAAAGAGGCATGTAACATATGCACACGTAGATAGATAAACAAAGAGACATGTAACATATCAGGTAGATAAACATACAAACATGTAACAAATTTTTATTAATGTTTTTCTCAAAACTAGCATAGATACATCTTAACTATAGATTTACCAGGAGCGCAGATGAATCAAATCTCTCCAAATACACTTAAAAAGAGGTTTGCATCTTAAGAGATTTGATCACTCTCGACGCTTGGTAAATTTGGAGTTAAAATAGATCTATGATGGTTTAATTAAAACACAAATAATACCCACCACCTCTCTCTAGATACTTTTACATTTTCCTTTAATATATTATTTATTTATTTATATATATTAATTAGAAAGAATAAAATAATAATAATATATATATATATATATATATATATTTTGCAATTATTAATTTTTTATATACTTATTAATTAAATTTAGATATGAAAATCTAAAATATAATGATTATGAATATGAATCTTTACTTTAATTTTTAAGATCTTAACTTTGGATCTATCAAGCCCCAATAGGTATCAAATCTCTCAAGGTGTAAACTGTTATGGTTCCTGTGTTTTGGCCAGATTGGCAAGACCAAAAGACAAGACAACATCAAACCACTTTGGGATCCTAGGATCTAGTCCTCCTGGATCCAGAGAGGTATCTCTCTATAAATGTAAAGAAAGATGTATCTTTAAGGCTCAATTCGAGGTATTAGGCTAGCTATGAAGCACAAGGGTTTTTGGTTTTGTTTGTTTGGTTGGAGATCATTAATTGAGAAGGTTATGTGAAATAAAGAAGGAACTAAGTAGTAGGATGTTTCAACATGGGAAGACAAGTCAAGAAAAGTGCCAATCCATTGGGCTATGGAGTCATAAAAGGGTTTACTCGCATAACAACTATCCAAGGGTTTTTATAGGGAAAGTCATCTATACCAAAGGATCTTTTTAGATAGATGGTGAGATGGAACATTAAAGAGTGGGTGAAGGAAAGAAACCAGAGTGCAACCTAAGATTAGGTAAGGACTTTGAACCTATCCTACTTTTGACATACTTCAAAGGAAACTCTCGATAAAGACACAAAGGGTAGCTTAAGATCAGGTAAATACTTTTAACTTAGCCTGCTTTCAGCATACTCTTAAGGAAAACGATCTAGCAGTCCTCATAACCACTTTCAGAAAATAGAAAACATTTAAGATTAAACACAGAGGAAGGCCTAAGATCAGAGAAAGAATTTTAACCTTCACTGCTTTTGACACTAACTCAAAGGGATCTTGAAAGGCAAACTGTTGGGAAAATGAACCTAGTGAGACAGGGCTAACTCTAATCTCCCAGTTTCCTAATTCTTTCAGCTGAAACCAAACAAGAACATCTAAGAGATAGACTCTAAATTCATACATCAGTAAGCATGGACAAACCAACTTCTATACTGGTTAAATTGTGTTGAATTTGTTCTTAGATACACAATCAGAGGAAAACATAGAGATAAGGATTAACAGTGAGATTTAGGGTACTTCCAGCTGTATGTCCTAATCTATGCTTGCTGTTCTTTATTAGAGAATAATGGATAGTATAAAAAACATGAAGGGAAACAATTACAGTAAGGAAAACATCACCAATAATATAGACCAAGATCCTGTGAATCTGCTTGTTCAATTGATGTGCAAAACCAGTCACATACTTTGAGTCCAATGGCTCTTTACAGTCCAAACTTTCTTCCCAGCCTACTATATTACAAACTAGTCGGCTACTTCCCCTCAATAACAGTTCCAGCAATCAATAAAATCCCTATCAACCAACAACCTTTTCAATGTAATTTACAGGGGTTCTTATAGGAGAATGAGTGATAGTATTAGTAGATATGGGCTTAAATGATTCATTAAGATAGAGGGGAGGAAGTACTCGGATGCCCACTCTGCTTAATGGCTCTGCATTAACATGTTGGTACCCTTTAGGTTGGTTCAGAAGTCTTTGTTAGGTTGACAATAGCTTTAGGTATATCTCTTGAAGTACTTTTCTGGCTGTAGTACTCTGTTTTATCTTCTGTGACATGTAAGGTGAATATCTTGTCTTTCAGGTCTTCCATACTTCCATAACCAATGCACTGACAGTCCTAGGAGATTTTTGTTAGAATAATAACTATTATGGGCTCGAAGAGGCATAGAGAATGCTGTGGGAATTTGTCCTTCTTAGGAAAAAGAACATTCTGCTGATATGAAAGCGTTGATATGGCTTGAGGTGTGCTTTAGGCTTCATTAAGCCTCATTGATATCCTTTATGGTCTTTGAACCGCATCTTTGTCTGTAACTGTGGATTAAGTTATTAATCTTCAATGTTATGCGCTAATCTTTCTGATCTCTTTGTGATACTATTTTCTGCTTCTTCTGTACAGGTATTTGGGGTTTCTGCTGAGCTGGAAGGTTTATAGGTACGATTGATTTTCATGACGCATCAATCCATCTTATAATTCACCCTGTTGGTCCCTTTATGCCTTGATTCAGGCTCAGGATCGTCACCCTATACCTTTCTGTCACCTGCCTATGACTGTGGGAAAAATATAGATGAAACACCATTAAAACCTGCAAACAGACAATTTAAACATGTTATATAAACCTGCGGGAGTGGGAAAGGCTGCTTCAGAGGCTCGTGGGGATGGAGGAGCAACGAGGGGAAAAATTGGATTTAGCAGAAAATGGACTAAAAATCATGGCTGAAGGTGAAAACAGGTCTGATGGGAGTTTGGGTGTGAGGATGAACGTGGGCCGTCATATCAGGATGATCTACGATGGAGATCGCACGATGGAGTCGTTAGGGAGGTTAGATGGATGGTGGATGAATGGGGGCGAGATTAAATGTGGGCCATTAGATTTATAACAATCAACGGCGGGGATTGCCTGATGGGGTCATTTGGAAGAAAATTTAAAATGCAAGTGAGCGGGGTTGTGATATGATAAGAGCCGTCCGATTTCAGAGATCAACGGCTGGGATTAAAAGCCAATGTTGTGTTGCGGAAGGCGGTAAGGCGGAAAACCGGAATGGTTTTCGCACAACAAAAAGGGGAAAAGCAGAAATGCCCAAAAAAACGCAATTCAATTCAGTGAGTGACGTGTGGAAAAAGAAAACCACCCATTTCGCATAATTTTGAAACGTTAAACCCTGGGCGCAAAAATTACGCGAAACAGAGTTTAAGCCGTCGGATCTCTTGGTCTTGATCGGACGGTGCGGACTGCGTGCGATGGGAGGTAAGATGTGTGGGCTGAAAGGTAGGTGGGGTCAACGACAGTTTAAATGTGAACCGTCGGATCAGGGGAATGGACGGTCGAGATTTGTAGAAGGGGGAGAGTGAGAAGGGTGGGGTTTAAAGAGTGGAAGTAATGTGGAACGTCCGATCACATTGATCAACGGTGGAGATTTAATCGGAGGTCGGGATGGTGGAGGATTATGTGAGGGACGAGCGCGATGCGATGAAGCGCGAACCGTCAGATCTGGCGGAATGAACAGCTGGGATTAAATCGCATCGGAGAAAAGGAAAGAGGCCAAAACACTGGGGTCTTTAAGTTTCAGATGTGCGATTAAGCGTTGGCCGTCGGATTAGAGGAGAGATCAAAGGTCATGATTGAATCGGCGGGTGTGATGTCGGAGGACTATGGGTGGAGCACGATTGAATCCTGGCCATTGGTTCTTGTGGATTCAACGGTCTAGATCAAATCGATGGATGCGATGACAGGGGGCTATGAGTGAAGCGAGATTGAATCTTGGCCGTTGGTTCTTGTGGATTCAACGGTCTAGATCAAATCGGCGGATCGGCAGGAAAAGGGCTCATCGCATTGGAGTTTTTGAAATAAACGTTTTAACAAAGAAACTATAAACCCTGATTGCGATTGCGCGATGGGGGCTAGCTCTTGGTCGCAGGATGAGGTCACATGCGGAAAAGGGGCTAGGGATAAGGCTGAAAGGGGCTTAAGGCCTTAATGTAAAAAGTTTATTTTAGGCCCAAAATTCATGCTTTTTAAGCCAAACTGAAGGTTCTGATAGGCAAAAGAAGGGGTTTTTAAACCAAATAAAGGGAATTATGTGGTTTAAAAGGGAATTTAGGGAGATTTAGAGGTCAAAATGAAGGATTGTAGAGGGGTTTTGTGAAGGGAATATGGGTGAAAAGTGGGGAATTTTGTGAGAGTGAAATGGATAAAATGGAGGCCTTTTTTAGAACAGCTTCTTTCACAAACAACAGGGTTCATGAATGGAAACAGCAATGAAGATTCTTTGAAGGATTAAAGACACATGGAGGCTTCAAGAATGATAGATTTACAAAGGAAATGTTTCTCTTGAAGACTCAAAAACATATTTAACCACCTGTTTGCTCTGACAAAATATTATAGGTGGCTAACAGTGGCTCCACATGGGGATGGTATCTTCTTGAAGATGTCAAGAATCTCAGAAATAATCTTTGGAAGTAGGCCAGATGCCTGGTACTTGACCATCCTTTCTTCTTTGATCAACTGCTACAAACATGATGGATATTATATCAGCAGAAATACTTCCCCAAACAACTACCTACCCATCCTACTGTCCTAACATTTTTTCTTCAAGGTGCATTTAGACTTGCAGACCTTTTCACATCATCATTATTTTTTATTGAAAGTAAAAACTAATCTAATTCTACCCTTATTCCTCCATGAGACCAAATTAAACAGTTGGACTCATAGCTTCTCTACCTAAACTAATATCTGCCAAGATTAAACTGTCTGACAGATTTCATTCTCTACATTCTAAAACAAAAATTTAAATACAGACAAACCAGGATTAGACTGTTTGATTTGCTGTGGGTCCATGGCATAAAGACAAGCTGCACATGGAATGAACTTTGCAGAAATTGAAAACAAAATTTGAAGGCTTCAAATCTGAAAATCACCAGCATCCTTCCTTCTTCTTGTGACTCAGATTTTGAGCTAGTTAGAGTCACCTTTCATTCTTCATATCAGCTCTGGTTTTGATCTTGTTAGAGATCCTTCTTCTTCTTTTCTCTGCTGGTTCAATTTTTTAGCTTGTTTGAACCCTTCTCTTTCTATTTTTGTATTTTTTGAATTTTTCTTCAAAGTGAAATCAACAACTAACTAAATGCTCACAGGCTGAGCTTTATTGAGATTTCCTACCTACCCTATTCTAACTTGAGATATTTATATGTCTAGCTGACAAAATATCTTTTCCAATACATCCAGTCAATCAGATGATCCCATGACTGGTCTCTGCTCATCTCTTTGAGCATGCTGTATAGGCAGGGCCACTCCCATTCTTTTTGTTTATTAACAACAACTTCTAAAATGCTTCTTGTTGTTTGTAACAAGATGCTCTTGATGACCTTTGATCCTTCTCTAAATGTCTATAGGAAATGAGCATAAGGATCCTGAAATAATACCTGGTTGTGAGTATTTGACAAGTAGGTTTCAACCATGATTGTTTCCTCTTCCACTGGATCAAGAAAAAGATTCTTTTGAGAAAGAAATTCTTCCTCATATTCATCATTTTCTGAACTGGAGGACTCATCGTATACTACAGTGTTGTCCTCTTGTAGCCCTGAGATATTCTAGTATGGTGGGCTGGGCTTTGTGAAAAGGTCACTGAATTCTTGAGCAGGGGTATGTTCCATTGCTTCCTCTTTTTCAAGAGAGGGCTCCTTGGTTTCAACCTGCTCAAAAATTTCTTCAATTTTCTCCTCTTAACCTTTTGAGATGAAAGGCTGCTGATTTCCGATCACATGAAAACTGTTACTGATGATTTGAGATAAAATAGAGTGAAGATTCAATGAATCTTCATCTGCTATTAGACATTTATAACTTTCCTCATCAATATCATAAATAGCCTGACTTGGCTTATTACTTTCTTGAAATTGATGGAACTGATTTTCCTCCCACAAATCTACTGACGATGGCCCTGCAAGATCAACTTCTGTTTGGAGAACATCATCATTAGACAGATCAAACTTAGGAAAATCATTAAAGTAAGTAATGCTACCAATCAGACATACTGGATTGTTGGTAGATCTTTCTTCATTCTGATTTATAGGGGAGCTTTCTGAATCTGTACAACAAAGTTCAGTAGATGAATGGGAAAGAGTGTTTGCTTTATAGAATATTTCAGAGGCATGCTGCTTGTTTAATATTTGATCAATTTCTTCTTCTGTCAAGAGAGGGATTTCTTTTTCAGCATGGACAGAAGAACTGCAGTCCTCTTTTTCTTGTGTTAATTGATTTGGAGGCTGGATGTCTTCTTGAGCTTCTTCTGGGGGATCTTCACTTTTGCTTGCAGGGAAAACTTGAGGATTTTCTAATGTTTCCTAATCTTCTTCTATTTCAAACAATTCCTCATGATTAATATGACACTTAGTTTGGATACAAGGCTCATGAGTTGTTTTTTCTACATTATCAGGATGCCACTCTTCTTATGTAATATGAGATGAGTTATAGTCTAGAGGGGGAGTTCCTATATGTGTTGTTTCTCCTTCCACATCAGATTCTGCATCTTCTAAGTGATCACTTGTTTCCTAAAAGCAGTGTTCCCTATTAGCTTTCGCAATTTGGTCATGAAGTTCTCTTATCAACATAGTATAAGACATAGGCAGGCAATCAGGAGTTCCTTGACAACCTTCCTCATTATCTTCTATAAGGTCTTGAGCATCATACATGTCTTTCTCATTGTCTAGGTCATGTAGGAGTTGAGTTTGTTCCTGCTCTGGAAAAAGCATGGGCTGCTCTATATCATCGATATTTAAATCAGCCTCATACCTCTCCATCATTTTTTCACTAAGTATGCACATCATTCGTGTAATTCTATCCAATAAAGCATTTAGCTTTGCTTCTCTGTCCATACTTAGATCCATGTTTGTAAAAAGAGGTCACTGTACCTTCTCAACCAGTTCAGGGTCTTCTACTAGTGGAGTCATTTGGTCTTTTGGGAGGTATGGAGTGTGGAGTCGCCAGGTGGAGGGTTTAAAATGTTTGAAGCTGGCTGCTATCCACCATCAACAATCAAATTCCAATCTAAAGAGATTGTGGGCCTTCTGAGGTCTTAAGGATGTATAAGATGAAATTCACTCAGAGGTCCCCAGTGGAGTTGCCATTATGTTCTGGTTCCTGTGTTTTGGCTAGTTTGGGAAGGCCAAAAGACAAGACAACATCAAACCACTTTGGGATCCTAGGATCTAGCCCTCCTGGATCCAGAGAGGGATCTCTCTATAAATGTAAAGAAAGATGTATCTTTAAGGCTCAATTTGAGGTATTAGGCTAGCTATGAAGCACAAGGGTTTTTGGTTTTGTTTGTTTGGTTGGAGATCATTAACTGAGAAGATTATGTGAAATAAAGAAGGAACTAAGTAGTAGGATGTTTCAGCATGGGAAGACAAGTCAAGAAAAGTGCCAATCCATTGGGCTATGGAGTCATAAAAGGGTTTACTCGCATAACAACTATCCAAGGGTTTCCATAGGGCAAGTCATCTATACCAAAGGATCTTTTTATATAGATGGTGAGATGGAACATTAAAGAGTGGGTGAAGGAAAGAAACCAGAGTGCAGTCTAAGATCAGGTAAGGACTTTGAACCTATCCTAATTTTGACATACTTCAAAGGAAACTCTCTATAAAGACACAAAGGGTAGCTTAATATTAGGTAAAGACTTTTAACTTAGCCTGCTTTCAACATACTCTTAAGGAAAACGATCCAACGATCCAACGGTCCTCATAACCGCTTTCAGAAAGTAGAAAACATTTAAGATTAAACACAGAGTAAGGCCTAAGATCAGAGAAAGAATTTTAACCTTCACTGCTTTTGACACTAACTCAAAGGGATCTTGAAAGGCTAACTGTTGGGAAAGGAACCTAGTGAGACAGGGCTAACTCTAATCTCCCAGTTTCCTAATTCTTTCAGCTGAAACCAAATAAGAACATCTAAGAGACAGACTCTAAATTCATACATCAGTAAGCATGGACAAACCGACTTCTATACTGGTTAAATTGTGTCGAATTTGTTCTTAGATACACAATCAGAGGAAAACATAGGGTAAGGATTAACAGTGAGATTTAGGGTACTAAGAAAAACATGAAGGGAAACAATTACAGTAAGGAAAACATCACCAATAATATAGACCAAGATCCTATGAATCTGCTTGTTCAATTGATGTGCAAAACTAGTCACATACTTTGAGTCCAATGGCTCTTTACAGTGCAAACTTTCTTCCCAGCCTACTATATTACAAACTACTCGGCTACTTCCCCTCAATAACAGTTCTAGCAGTCAATAAAATCCCTATCAACCAACAACCTTTTCAATGTAATTTACAGGGGTTCTTATAGGAGAATGAGTGATAGTAGTAGTAGATATGGGCTTAAATGATTCATTAAGACAGAGGGGAGGAAGTACTCGGATGCCCACTCTGCTTAATGGCTCTGCATTAACATGTTGGTACACTTTAGGCTGGTTCAGAAGTCTTTGTTAGGTTGAAAATAGCTTTAGGTATGTCTCTTGAAGTACTTTTCTGGTTGTAGTACTCTGTTTTATCTTCTGTGACAAGTGAGGTGAAGATCTTGTCTTTCAGGTCTTCCATACTTCCATAACCAATGCACTAACAGTCCTAGGAGCTTTTTTTTTCCAGAATAATAACTGTTATTGGCTCGAAGAGGCATAGAGAATGCTGTGGGAATTTGTCCTTCTTAGGAAAAAGAACATTCTGCTGATATGAAAGCGCTGATATGGCTTGAAGTGTGCTTTAGGCTTCCTTAAGCCTCATCGATATCCTTTATGGTCTTTGAACTGCATCTTTATCTGTAACTGTGGATTAAGTTATTAATCTTCAATGTTATGCTCTAATCTTCCTGATCTCTTTCTGATACTCTTTGCTGCTTCTTCTATACAGGTATCCGTGGTTTCTGCTGAGCTGGAAGGTTTATAGGTACGATTGATTTTCATGACGCATCAATCCATCTTAGAATTCACCCTGCTGGTCCCTTTCTGCCATGATTCAGGCTCAGGATCGTCACCCTGGACCTTTCTGTCACCTGCCTGTGACTATGTGAAAAATATAGATGAAACACCATTAAACCTGCAAACAGATAATTTAAACATGTTATATAAACCTACGGGAGTGGGAAAGGTTGATTCAGAGGCTCGTGAGAATGTAGGAGCAACGAGGGGAAAAATTGGATTTAGTGGAAAATGGACTAAAAATCATGGTGAAAGGTGAAAACAGGTCTGATGGGAGTTTGGGTGCGAGGATGAACGTGGGCCGTCAGATCAGGATGATCTACAGTGGAGATCACACGATGGAGTCGTTAGGGAGGTTAGATGGATGGTGCATGAATGGGGGCGAAATTAAATGTGGGCTGTTAGATTTATAACAATCAACGACAGGGATTGCCCGATGGGGTCATTCGGAAGAAAAGTTAAAATACAAGTGAGCGGGGTTGTGATATGATAAGAGCCGTTCAATTTCGGAGATCAACGGCTGGGATTAAAAGCCAATGTTGTGTTGCAGAAGGTGGTAAGGCAGAAAAACATAATGGTTTTTGCGCAACAAAAAGGGGGAAAGTGGAAATGCCCAAAAAAAACGTGATTCTATTCAGTGAGTGACATGTGGAAAAAGAAATCCACTCATTTCACATAATTTTGAAACGTTAAACCCTAGGCGCAAAAATTACGTGAAACGAAGTTTAAGCCGTCGAATCTCTTGGTCTTGATCGGATGGTGCAGACTGCATGCGATGGGAGGTAAGATGCGCAGGCAGAAAGGTAGGTGGGGTCAACGGCGGTTTAAATGTGAACCGTTGGATCAGGGGAATGGACGATCGAGATATGTCGAAGGGGGAGAATGAGAAGGGCGGGGTTTAAAAAGCGGAAGTAATGTAGACCATCTAATCACATTAATCAACAGTGGAGATTTAATTGGAGGTCGGGATGGTGGAGGCTTATGTGAGGGACAAGCACGATGCGATGAAGCGCGAACCGTCGGATCTGGCGGAATGAACGGCTGGGATTAAATCGCATCGGAGAAAAGGAAAGAGGCCAAAACACCGGGTCTTTGAGTTTGCGATGTGCGATTAAGCGTTGGCCGTCAGATCAGAGGAGAGATCAACAGTTAGGATTGAATCGGCGGGTGTGATGTCGGAGGACTATGGGCGAAGCGCGATTGAATCCTGGCCATTGGTTCTTGTGGATTCAACGGTCCAGATCAAATCGGCGGATGCAATGACGGGGGCTTATGAGCGAAGCGCTATTGAATCCTGGTTGTTGGTTCTTGTGGGTTCAACAGTCCAGATCAAATCGACGGATTGGCAGGAAAAGGGCTCATTGCATCGGAGTTTTTGAAATAAACGTTTTAACAAAGAAACTATAAACCCCGATTGTGATTGCGCAATGGGGGCTAGCTCCTGGTCGCGGGATGAGGTCAGATGCAGAAAAGGGGCTAGGGATAAGGCCGAAAGGGGCTTAAGGCCTTAATGTAAAAATATTGTTTTAGGCCCAAAATTAGTGCTTTTTAAGCCAAACTGAAGGTTCCGATAGGCAAAAGAAGGGGTTTTTAAACCAAAAAAAGGGAAGCACGTGGTTTAAAAGGGAATTTAGGGAGATTTAGAGGTTAAAATGAAGGATTGTAGAGGGGTTTTATGAAGGGAATATGGGTGAAAAGTGGGGAATTTTGTGAGAGTGAAATGGAGAAAATGGAGGCCTTTTTTAAAACAGCTTCTTTCACAAACAACAGGGTTCATCAATGGAAACAACAGTGAAGATTCTTTGAAGGATAGAAGACACATGGAGCCTTCAAGAATGATAGATTTACAAAGGAAATGTTTCTCTTGAAGACTTAGAAACATATTTAGCCACCTGTTTGCTTTGACAAAATATTATAGGTGGCTAACATAAAACTTTCCTTGATTTTTGCACTCAAAAAGAGGTTTGCAACTCAAGAGATTTGATCCTCTCAACACTTTATATATCCCGAGTTAAGATGGATCTAGTATGGTATTAATATAACAATATATTAATATTAAACATCTATTATTAATATTAAAGCCAATATTATATTAAAACTCTTTATATTATTCAAATACCTAAACTTGCAGTCATCTCTCAAGTTACAGTGACGGAAAATTGGATAGAAATGTCTAAACAGGTCCCCATGGTAACCTTTAATATCATGTAGATATCTAGTGTATGTTAAATCTGTTACCATAATATCATAAATAAGTATACTAGTTATAAAATAATCATTAATATATATTTATAAATGTGGAGGAGAGTGGGGGGGGGGCGTGCATGAGCGGGAGGGGTTATCCTTCGTCCCAATGGAGAAATTGAGAAAACGTTTGCATGGGGGCTGGGTATTGCCTCAAACAACTAGGTGGAAGTACTAGGTATTTAACAAGGGATGAATATTGCAATGGCCGAAGGAATCCATCAGTTATGTGTATTTAGAGGCTCTCTCATCATTATTAAAAAATGCTATAAAATGAAGAATTGCAAGGAAAAAGAATTGAGGCCATCCTTTCAATGAATACAACTTATGAAAAATTTAAAGCTCTTGATTTCTTCCATATCAAACGTGAATACAACCAATTGGAAAATACCCAAGCAAACATAGGGATAAATTTGACCCAAGGAAATTTACTCGATGTGCATGGTAGAATAACTAAATGTCATATCCCATGGCCATATACATTTCAAGGATTTCAATTTGGGCAAAGGCCATCAAGGCGACATTAGTTTCTGATAGGAAACATAATTATGGTTATAACTCCAAGACACATTTGTTTGTCGATGAATGTTCCTACAAGTTGTTACATCCCTTATTCAACATGCGGGATAATGTGAAGAGCCTGGATGAGCATACAAACAGGTGGTGTGGCATGGGCAAGGTTTTAAAGTCAACCATAAGAGCAGGATAATGTTCGTACCATCACCAAGGAGGAATGATCTCGCTCGATCGCGTGTGACTTCAATCCAGCTCAAGCAACAATGAAAATTCAATTATTTTCAAAGCAACAGAATGAGGGTGGCATTAAATATGAATGGACTCGTCTTACCGCCAATTTGGAGCCATTTTCAGATATAAAGGGATGGTTCTACAGGTTTCAGTCGAAATGGTTCTTGATTAGACTTCTTTGAGTTGATGGTATGGCCTTCTTTTCAGGGAATGCAACTGGTGGCTCTTCAAATGAGAAGGTGTAGGCATTAAAACCGGAATTTGAGGCGATTATATCCATAATTGGTGAGAATATTATCTTTGAATCTCGTTCCCACTTTCCTTTGGTCATGAGTCAGCTTAGAAACTTAAAAAAGGATGTTAAAAATGTTCAGGCAATAGTGGATCCAATTGTGACTAAGATAGAAAAATTGGACTTCAAAGTGGATGATTATGAGGTTAACATGGAGTCGACAGTCATCAAAGTTTTCAAGGAAGCATTTTGATCCAAGTAGATATTGGTGGCCACCCACCTATTCCACTTGGGGCCCCACTATTATTCTTTCAGTTTCCTTAATTGTAGCATATTTTACTATTTTTAGCAGTTTTTCGGGTCCTCAACTTTCAGAGTCGTTTTGAGGCCCTAAACAATGTTTTTCGGGAAAAGCAGGAGCAACATAGAAATTCATTTGATATTTCTCACAACAAAAGTTGTAGTCCTCAGACAGATATTTATAACAAGGTATGGTGTGTGTCAAACGGAGATCGTATGCCAAAGTTATGTCCCCGGGAAGTTGATGTACCAATTTACCCAAACGGGGCCCATAGTTTTGGCGCTTCATCTCCTGGGTTAATTTTTGGATGTTTAGGGTTTTCCATTGTTTATCAATAATAAATAAGCCCTCGAACCACATTGTAACACAGTTCAGAGGCCTGTAGCCACCACATCTCTTCTCAAGGATAAGCTACCAGTGCCCTAACTAGTTTATTTCCATTCTATCTGTAAACACATTTAAGTTATTTGATATTAATGAAATGAAGTGTTATTTCTATTGCATCTTTGTATTTATGGTTATATGTGCATTATGTTATGTTCCTGCATATATTCATATCAGTGGTATTGTTGGGGCCCTTGTTTTTTAAATAAAACGATTTTTGAGTTGCGGATAACAGGTGGCAGAGCGTAACCAAGGTAGACAGAGAGCTGTCATGGTTGTGACGAGCTGAAAAGAAAGTGGTGCGACTGTTGCGGAAACAGGCACAGATGGCAGAAGGAAGCGACAAAGAACAAGCAGAGGAACTCCCAGTGATTAGGGATATGCAACAAACAGCAGAGCAGAAAGGATGGGAGAATTGACAGTCGCGTTGGCAAAGGAACAAAGAGGAAGTCAACCAACGTAGTTAGGAGGTTGGCACAGTAGGGATTAGAGGATAGGAGCCGTAGGAGAGCTCTGTTCACTCTTTTCATTCTATTCTATCATATTTGATAATATTGTAATCAGTTCTGTCAGGATTGCTCTGAGGAGCAATGTAACTGTTCCTTGTTGTTAATGCAATATACTATGATCTGGGTTTGATGTCCTGAGTTTTGTAATGTGTTTCTAGTTCAGTTGAATGTGTTGGTTACTTTAAGTTTTGTTTTTCCGTCCTGAATACGTTCATGAGTATTATCATTTGTAGAGTATTTAAACTCATATAGAGCACACAGTTCTATTTGTTTTATTCTATATGTTATGCTTGATCGATACTTGATCTGATCCTAATCTTAGCAAGGTCACGACACGCCTCGGGTAAGACTCTCTTCTCTTTATAGTAGAGTGAAAATGACGGCGTTGTGCTAAACTACTGCGGAAAACCTTGTTGGCCTCCATCCTGAACCTGGGTCTTGCCTAAGAGACCTTCTTCCTCACCAACAAATGGTTCCATTGGCGGGACCTGAAATTCCATTTTGGAACTAGACCATGGTATCGTGGATCTTCGAGAGAGAAATACGAAGCTAGTGGGATAACCACCTAGATTAGTTCATAGCACAACAAGCGGAGTTAAGACAACAAAGGGAGAAAGCTGTCAAGAATCGGGTTCTATTCTCTGAATCCGCCAGTGATATCTACAAGATCTTCTGGGGAAAGTTTCCAGAGCAGCTCTACAACTGGTTGTGGAGACTACAGGCCAAGACAATCCAAAGAAGCTCCCGGAAGGTCTGTCGCAAGTGGTTGCATGTAGATCTGGTAGCACTCAATCGGTAATTAGATACCGATTTGACCCGAGCTGTAGATTTCTGGGTTCAATCTACCTTGGAAGGATACATAATGGAGTTCGCAGCTGAGTGTTACCAATTTTTCTCGAAATCGGAGGACATATTCAGATCAGTATTGCGCAGAGAGATATTGAAGGAGATCCCTCTGTGGAGGTAGACGAAGGATTGATGGAGTTTCAAAAATCTAAGATGGAGACTTAAACCTCCAGTACTGGGGGAAGGAGCTGAGGGAGAGATGCTACGAGTACGTTGGAAAGGGGAATAGGGATATGGATGCTGAGACCTCCAGTAGGTTGAGGGAACGATGAGCACATTGGAGGGCGCAAATCGCTGAGAAGTGGCAAGAAAGGGTGATGAAAGAGTTGGAGAAGTAGGAAAGTAGTAGAAAGGACAAGGAGAGGGTGCCTCAGATGACAAAGGAGATGGAAGGTCAGATGGGTTCTCAAGATATAGGAGCGACCATCAAGGAAGTGCGACAGGTATATAGGAGCCCAACCTAAACATAGAAGGGAAATAAGTATGACGGAGATGATGCACGCCCCGAGGAGACGTCCGATGTGGAGTTGCATGTTGCGATGGAGCAACTATTCTGAGAGGGGTCGGCACCCATAACCCAAGGTAACTCTATTTCCCAAAGTTCAAGTAGCTCTAGTCCCAACCTTCCCCTGGTACTCTATCAGCCACTAGGTACACTTTTTGTTAAGTTACGAGAATTGAGTAAGTTGAATAGTGTTCAGTCTACAACAGTAATACACACTAGAAGTAGTGCTAGGAATACCATTTCACAGCTGGGGGTTTTATACTAGTAACACCCACACAAGAAAGCATGGTGGGATCATTTACCCGATACCCAGAGTTCTTTGGGAGAGGTAATGATGATGTGGAACAACACTGGTACCTCTGCGAGGCCATATGGAGCTCGGCAGACACCAGAGGCAGGTAAGTTGATTGAATTTCAAACTAATCTTAGGGAGAGAGCTCTACGCTGGTTTACCAAGTGGTCTGAAGCTCATCAGAACCCAGTGATAGACGAATTAAAGAGAGATTTCGTTAAGGAATTCAAGTTACTGCAAATAGATCAGCAGGGTTTGTCATAGATGTGGGAGATCAAGCAGCGAGAGGGGGAAATTGCATGGGATCTAATGAGGAGATTCAAGGATGCGATTAGAAAACTGAGTTATTCAATCGACCCGAACCATCAGAGAGATTGGTTCATCAAGGCCCTTCTTCCACTAACAAGAACTCCACTAACACAACAGAAGATCGAGACGTTACAAGACGCATTAGAGCAAGCTATGAAGATAGAGGCCATGGCGGGATATCCACAATAATTTAAAGGAGGAGCATCTTCTCAATACCCTTTCATACTGGGGCTACAACATCAGATAGCTAGCCTAACAGAAAAATTGAAAGAGATTCAACCAATGCGGCTGGCAAGACCAAATGTACGCGCTGTCTAATGGAAAGACACGTGGTAACCGAATGTCCAAGGTTGTGGGGACAGAATGTGGGGACATCAACAGCAGGGGCACAAGGACCTCTTCTAGTAGGAGGAGTTGCGCAGATAAACACCCAGGGATTATATCTGCTGCAACACCAGTACACGAGGTTCCCTGTGCAACATAATCAAGCCGCAATTGAATATTGTGAGATATGCAAAAGCATGGGTCATCCAACCTTCCTATGCCCAATCTTGCAGAAATACTCCAATGTTCTGAACAACATATACTATGAGTTTTGTGCTTCTACAACACACGACACAGAGAAATGTAGGGCCTTGGATGAATTAGCGGAATGATTGGACAAGCCCTCATATAGAGTGAATGAGGCTCCCAGGGGACAAGGGGGAGGCATGAGAGGAGGCCGAGATGGAGGAAGAGGGCTAGTACCATGTTACAACTATGACCAAGAAGGTCACGTAGCTAGGGAATGTCCACTTCCTAAAAGACCCTAGTGCTCTCAGTGCAGAGTTAACATGCACGCAACAGAAGACTGCCCAGAGCTCATTAAAAGATGGGAAGAAAGAGCCAAACAGAGAGGAAAAAATCTGGTAAATGCAGAGCCAAGAAGAATAGAGGCTCAAGCTATGCAGAATGTAGCCATAGTGACGCGGGGAGGAAAAAGAACTGAGGAAGATGCACAGAAGACAGACCCGATAAAATTTATAAGGCCAGCATTTCCAAAGTCACTGTTCAAGCCAGAAAGACAAAAGCAATACTTTAAAGAAGCAGTGGAAACATTTTCCCAACTTGGGGGAAGCAAAGGCATTGAGTTGCCTCAGGCCAAGGAAGATAAGGAGAACCAAGCTAGTACAAGTACTACGATTGAAGAATGGTTCTGTCTATTCATAAAGATTGTTACCAATGCGCCAATGTTGGAAAAATTAAAGCATAACCTAGAAATGGTGGTGCAAAGACCCCTATCCAGCATTATGGGGGATCGACTGGGCTAGACATTATGGGGGACAAAGACCCCTATCCAGCATTATTGGGGATCGACTGGGCTTTTGAAAACTATGCAGTAATAGATTTAAAGAAGGAACTGATGATCTTTGAGGACAGAGAGGTCATGGTCACCCAGCCACTTGACCCGTATCAAGGTCCCAGATACACCGAGTCTGTTGACAACAGAGAAGATGCTCAGCTCCTTGATCATCTTTATCAAATGACTGTAGGGAAAACGAAGGATTATATCAAGCCAATAGTGCCGGGGGATCTGTGAGTTGGAGAAGTATTCAAAGCTCAAACTTAGGCTTAGAGATAGCCTGGGATGATTGGTAGCAAGGGGGATATGAGACCAATACAAGAATATGCACCAACATTAGAAGAATCAATTGGATCATTACTGAGGTAAGAGATTATCCAACTTTGTCAAATATAAAAGCTATAAATACTTTTATTGCCAAAATAAAAGATAAGGTACCAACAGACCATAGGGTCCCACTCATGGATATGGCTTTACAATCCACATCAGAAAGGTGGTGGAGTAACCACCGCAACTCACTGTCACGGTGGGACAAAGTTGCGGCAGCATTGAAAGCCAGGTTCAAGGAAGAAGAAGGACCTCATTGCATTGAAAAATACCAAGGGGACTCAGACCCCATAAAACATTTGAAATATTGTGAGGATCAATGGAAGAATGCAGGATACCCGGAAGAGCTATGGGTACACAAATTTATACATTCAATGGATTTGATTCCACAAGCTTGGTACCTAACTGAAGAAAGGAAAAGAGGAACCAATACTTGGCAAGTAGTTGTGGAGAAATTTAAACAATGCTTCTCATTTTAAGGAAAAACATAACCAATCACCCAAGCATTGCAGGCCATTAAAAAGGTACTGTTATTCATGGAGATTTAGGAGGAGGAAAAACAACTACTCCCAAACCAAGACATCAAAAATTTGGTAGCATGCAAAAAGATAAACAGTGATATGGATGATGATGATCTAGAAGGTCTTAGAAATTTGTATTTCGAAGAAAAGGAGGGGGAGCGAGATATTAGGGAAGACCCAACAATAGAAGGAATTCATCTGCTACCACTAAAGACCAAGAAAATGAACATTGGGACAGAGGAAAACCCCAAACTTGCGTCAATTGGTGATTATTGGGATGCCGAGATGACTAAGGAGATATTCAATCTGCTACAAGAATATGAAGACATGTTCCCATCTTTAGTAGCAGAGTTGAAAGGAATAAAAGGAGACATGGGGGAGATGCGTATAATTTTGAAGCCTGACGCAAGACCAATCAAGCACAAACCCTATCGTCTAAATCTGAGAGTGAAAGAGAAAGTCAAGGTAGAGATTGATAATATGCTAAAGGCAGGGTTGATATTCCCGGTGGAAGAAGCAGAATGGGTAAGTCCTATAGTCATACAAAGAAAAAAGGACAAGTATGAAATCTGAGTCTATATTGACTATAGGAGCTTGAATAATGCATGCATACATGACCCATTCCCTACTCCGTTCAGTGACGAAGTTCTCGACAACGTTGCGGGGAATGAGGCTTATTCCTTTATGGATGGATTTCAGGATACCATCAGGTAAGGACAGCGGAAGAAGATAAGAAGAAGACAACTTTCACCACAGAATGGGGTTCCTTTGCATATCATGCAATGCCATTCGGGTTGAAAATGCGCCAGCAGTATTTTCACGAATTGTGATAGCAACATTCCGCGAATACATCCACAAATTCCTGGAAGTCTATATGGATGACTGGATTGTCTACATCCTGTTAAAGGACCATGAAATGTTATTGAGGATAATGTTCGACAGGTGTAGGCAACTCTAGATTTCATTAAACCTCAAGAAGTGCATATTTGCAGTACCTTTTGGAACACTGTTAGGACATGTTGTATGCAAACAAGGGGTTTGCGTTGATCCAGTAAAGGTGGCAGTTATAATTAACATGGAAGCACTAGAAACTGTGAAGCAGTTAAGGTCGCTGCTAGGCCACATAGGCTACTACAAGAAATTCATCCGCAACTATGCGAAGATAACAACCCCATTAGAGAAGCTATTGCGGAAATCAGAGCAGTTCATTTGGATAGATGATTGCACGACAACCCTGAATACCTTAAAGGAAAAGTTGGCAAGTGCGCCAATATTGGTTCACCCTAATTGGGACAAGCAATTTCATGTCCACATTGATTCTTCTAGAATCGCACTTGGAGCAGTTCTGGCTCAACCAGGAGACACTTCAGTTGATCACCCAATTTATTTTTCAAGTCGCAAGTTATCAACAACGGAAAGGAACTACACCACAACAGAGCGGGAAGCATTGGCAATGGTGTATTCCCTTCAAAAGTTCCTCCACTACCTACTAGGAGGTATGTTTAAGTTTTTCACAGACCATTCAGATTTAAAGTACTTAGTTAACAAATCGGTCTTAGAGGGAAGGATCTACAAATGGCTCCTACTATTTCAGAAGTTCACCTTTGAGGTGATAGTGAAACCTGGGAGACTGAATGTGGGGCTTGACTACCTGTCAAGGCTAGAAAACAGGGAAAACAGGGGGTCTCCGGATGATCAGCTGCCGGACACTGATCTTTTTAGAGTAGAATCCATCCCAGATTACTTAGACCAGATAGCAACCTATCTGACAACAGGGCAATGCCCAAAGGAATATACAACAAGCCAGAAAAGACATCTAGTAGTCCGAGCAGTAGAGTATCAGCTAATAGCAGGACACCTGTATAAGATGGGGTTAGACCAAATCTTGCGAAAATGCATCCTGGATCATGAGAGGGAAGGCATACTGTGGGAATGCCACTGTGGAGTTGCGGAAGGGCATGTCGGAGCAAAACCGACGGTGAGGAAAACACTGCAGGCAGGTTTATGGTGGCCAACAGTACACATGGACAGTAAGGCATTTGTAAGAAAATGCGATGTATGTCAGAGGATAGGACGTTCAACACACAGAGATGAGCTCCCACTTCACCTGGTAAAGGCACTACAGCCATTTGAGAAATGGGCAGTTGATTTTATAGGCCCAATTGCACCTGTCGCAAGGCACTCACAGGCCAGGTATATCATAACTGCAACTAACTATTTGACAAGGTGGGCAGAGGCGATACAAGTGAAGGATTGCACAGCTCAAACAACAGCTCGATTCATATTTGAAAATAACATCAACAGGTTTGGTTGCCCGAAAAGTCTGACAAGCGATCAAGGTACACATTTCATCAATGCAGCCATTAGATCTCTGCTAGAAAACTTCATGATACAACATCATAAAAGCAGTCCTTACCATCCACAAGCTAATGGTACAGTAGAAGCATTTAATAAGATTCTGGAAAAGGGTTTAGCGAAGATTTGCAATGCTGAACGAGATGACTGGGACGAACATATACCAGCAACATTGTGGGCGTACAGAACAACTGTCAAAAGACTAAACGACCGGACCCCGTTCCAGCTGGTGTACAGGAGGGAAGGAGTAGTACCGACTGAGTTTTTCATACCAAGTCTCCTAATTGCAACATCACTTCAATTATCAGAGGAAGACTCGTTGAAAGAGCGATTGCAAGAACTACAAGAGCTGGAAGAAGACAGGTTTCTAGCAGAATTCCACCAAATTGTCCAGAAAGAGAGACAAAAATCTTGGCATGACCGCCATATCAAGCGCAAAACGTTTATGGTCGACGGAAAAGTTTTACTTTATGACAACAAGTTCCAAAAGTTCCCAGGTAAACTGAAAATGCATTGGCTGGGACCGTACCACGTAATATAAATCAGAGATTCAGGAGTAGTTCGGTTAGCACAACTGGACGGCTAGATATTACCAGGATGAATGAATGACACACGCCTGAAGCCCTATCAAAATTAAGTTCTATATTTTAATTTTCAATAACTCTCGCAACTGAGAGGAGTCATTAGGGTAGATTAGAGTATATAGAGTCAATAACTCTCTCGCATCCGAGAAGAGCTTAGATAGAAATCCCAGTAAAGAAATTTCCAAGCACAGGAAAACTCAGAGTTGCGATGCGGAGACCGCAACGCAACCGATTGTGGTCGGGGCGAGGGTAGTGTCCAGCGTGTCATCCATGTTAGAGGACAAGTGTGTCGAATATCATTCCATCATCATGACTCATAGTACCCATGTCAGTCCGTAGGATTACCAAGATTTGAGAAGTAATTGCCATAATTAGCATCGTCCATATCACAATAAATTTTCCATAATAGGCCATAATCATTACCCATCACGTATGCCCAACTCCCGAAGTCATAGTCAGCTTTGTCAGAACCCACCTCATCCTGGTAAGTAATCACACGATTATAGCCACGGGGAAAGGCAGGGAAAATTAATTAGTTATGGGTTCTTATCAACCTCATGCGTGTCAGTTACTTACATAACTTGCATAAAAGAAAGCGCGAGAATGCCAGAGAAGTCCGAGTTAGAACCAGAAACAAAAAAAGTAGCAAGAGAAACATCATCAGAAGAAATCCAGAGGGAGTATCCAGAGGCAGGAATTTACAAGGAAAGAGAAGGAGTGGCTTTGCAAGTATACCAGAGAAGAGTAAAAATGACCAGGGTAGTACCAGCAGTCATGAAGCAGGAGCTTGACGAAAGAATCCAGAAGATGGAGTCGCAGGTGGGGAAGTATGATAGCGCGTCATTGATCAACACAGACCTGATAGATTCTTTCCAATTCCCAATGATGAAGAAACAAGTCTACATGGAGAATTATGCTACCGAAGCAGGACAAGAAGTAGCAAGAGTACTCCCAGATTTCAGAGGTGTCCAACAATCAACCATACTGAACCTTAGAAATATTCCAGTGTTTGGCACCTCTGGGGCTGTGATGCAGTGCACAAGTTCCTGCTGAGTAGGATCCACAATGGCTCATTGTGGCTAGGAAAGGAAATACCAATTCATGTGGAAGATATTCACAGGTTGACAGGGACATCACAAGAAGGGAGAGACATCTCCACGACATTCCAAAATTTGTCAAAGAGAGCGAAGAAGGCAAGAGATGGAAATTACTACAAGAAGTATGACACCAAGAGAGGAGGAAAAGGGGCAAAGATAGACCTTATAAACAAGCCAACAATCAAATTTTCTTGTTATATGATTGTGAGCAAAACTATGAGGCGTTATACAAAGGGTGAGTGTACGCTTGATACCATCTCAGTTGCGGAACACTATATCTAGTGGGCACAACTAAATTGGTGTTCATTTTTACTTAATGAGCTATTTGAAGCTTGCGAGGATAACTACAGGAGAGTCACTGGGTTCATCTATGGTTATCTTATCATGGCATTGGTGATGTGGAAATGGACGTTCTCGAGAATCAGACAGCCTATGGAAATCACAATAGTTCAACCATTAGTAATGAAATTCACACCCTGGAAGGTGTTAGGGGACCCCATCACCAAGGAGGTGAACAAAGAAGCAATCAAGTTCTGGTACAACCATATGGTTGACGTGGTGATGACACAACAAAGAATCCCAAAGAGCTTGCTCGAAAATTATTCTGCGCAAATATGGTTTGGAGTCAGCCACAAGCAAACCTACATCAGACCAACATGTGTGTCAGAATCGACCTTCAAAATGAAACCGTTGAAGTTTCGAATCGATGAGAGGGCTTTCCACACTGAAGTATGTTCCTGGCCAGGGGTAGGAATGGAGGTAAGAAGCGGGGTCTATTTCTATTCATTTGATGGCATGTTGGCCGATACATTGCCAGGGGAAATACCAGATGAAACAATGGCCATAATGTCGCGACTGCAGCTGACACCAATAATCGAGGAGCTGAACACAAAGGTACAAAGCTTTAATCGGGTAATGCAAACTCTAACCAGTGATTCTCCAGTATTTCCAACTTTTACAGAGTTTCAGGTCTCCAATTCTGCCTCTTCTTCCATCACAACCCCCATAGTCACAACCATACCACTTAATTTGTTTAATTCACCACCGGCAACAACCACAGTTCTTATAAAAAAGAGTAAAGCTTCAAAGCCACTCGTAGCTACACCAAAGGCTAAGAAGGCAAGAATTACAGATCATTGCACTTACTGAAGAGCGTGAACAGTTAAATATAGAGAAAGACAACTTGCAGATTCAACTCGAAACGGTGACACATATTTTCAGGGATCTCTGGTCCACAGTAACAGCTCACAATGATCAGATACTGTTAGCCACCTATAAAAATTTGCTATATCAAATGGTGGCTAAATCTTTTTAGCCTTCAAGAAACAATTCATGTCCAAATTGTGAGTTCTTGAAGTCTTATGATGTCCTTTATCATTCGAATTAATCTTCACTATTGTTTCACTTTAAGCCCTCAAGGACCTACTATTTACCAAGAAAGAAAACTGTTCAAGAGGCTCCATTTTCCATCATTTCACTCCTCCTTTCACTCACAAAAAATTCCATTTTCACCCTTATTCCCTTCATAAAATCCTTCTAAACCCCTTCATTTAACCCCTAAATCACCTTAACACTCTTAAAACCTTATATTTCCCCTTATTTGGTTTTAAAAATCCTTTCTTTCATCTATCGGAACCCTCATTTTGGCTTTAAAATCCCTGTTTTAAGCCTAATGACAGTATTTTGCATTATAAATTATTAGTCCCTCGAGGGCTTATATCCTTAGCCCCTTTCCTCACATGACCTCATCCCGTGACCAGGAGCTAACCCCCATCGCGCAATCGCAATCGGGGTTTCTTGTTTCTTTGTTACCTTTTACTTCAAAACTCCCCGATGCGATAAGCCCTTTATTTTTTTCTTAACCCCCGGTCTCCTTACCTTTTTCATGGGACCACACCCCTTCGTCGCATCGCAAAAAAAAGAAGTTCTCTTTCCAAAGCGTTGGTCCTTCAATGGCTCGACCCGCCGATTTGATCTCAGCCGTTGAATCCACAAGAACCAACGGCCGATATTGCGTCGCACTCCGCCCATAACCCTTCGCCATCGCCCCTCCGATTTAGTCCCAACCGTTCATTCTCCCAAATCCAACGGTCGGGACTTAACCCGATAAACCTCGCTTTCCATTGCACCCGTCCGCTACGCGACAAAATATACGTCACCATAGACCCCACTACCATCTCTGCCCATGCATCTTTCCCCCATCGCGTTCTATCCGCGCTGTTGGATCTGCCACTGATCATTCGACGGCTGAAAAGCTATATTGCGCAATTTTTAGCCCCTTTCCACAGTGCGCTACTTCTGCACGATAAAATTGATTTTTGAGAATCCTACAATAGCAGAAAGCCACCTGTATAAACAAAAAAGACAAAGTGTATCATAGTGAAGACCTGAAGATAAATATCAAGGCTTAATTAAGCCTAAACATAGATCAAAGGATAAATCACTGTGTTTATAAAAGAAGAGAGTTATATCATTTGAAGAAAGCCTCCACTTCCACATCAGAGGCTAAAATATCCTTTCAACTACCAAAAGTGCCACCTACAACTTTCATAAATTAAAAGAAGGCATAGTTATTGCCTAGTCAGTGATATTTTGTTTAAAGACAACCAGAGTTATTGCCAGCCTGCCTAAAGAGTTTTAAAGTCAACAAAATCTGCCAAGTAGCTAAATACTTAATGAAAACCAATTAATGTAGAGAAAATATCAGAAATCTTCTCTATTGAACCCCTCAAAGACAAAGAATCATTAACTTGTATTAATTGAACCTAGAGACCCTTCCTTTCATTCCACCTCCTCTTTCTTCTATAAATACTTCTGAAGAAGTGGGTTGGTTGTTGGACTTTGATGTAATAGTTGCTGTATCGAATCATTGTTGAATGTAAATAAGTTTTGAAGCTCTGAAGCTCTGTTAAATTATTGAAGAAGATAGGCTGAGAAGAGAAGTTTGAAGCTGTGATGAAACATTGGACATGTAGTTTGTAACTGGATTGACAATCAATATACAAGCTGATTCTTGGGATCCTGGTCTATATCATTGGTGAAGTACTTCTTACTGTTATTTTTTTCCTTTCATGTATGCCATTTTGTTCACTTTTCTCTGATAAAGAGCAGCAAGCATAGAGCTAGGATTTACTGTTAAAGTACCCTACTCTCACTGATAATCTTTATCTATATGTTTTCTGCTAATTGTGATATTTGGGAACGACTTGAATTAAGTGTAAACATTGTCAAGGAATGTTGGTTAGTCCATGTCTTGATATGAAAAACTTGAAAGGAAGTTCTTGAATGATATTTTCATTACATGCTAAGTAGAGTTAAACTAGAAAATTTTATGGCTTGCCCTGTCTTCTAGTTCTTTCTCCAAAGGTTGTTTGAAAGTTTCCCTAAGAGTATGCTAAAAGCAGGCCTTTATTTTAATATATCTGACCTGATCTTAAGCTGCACTTTGTTTTCTTATCTGTTTTCATCCCTTTTAAAAGTAGTCTAGTGAGATTACTGGATTGTTGTTTGGTAAGTTAGCTTTAATACAAGCTTGTCCAAAGAAGTCTATGGTTAGCCCTGTCCTTTGGTTGGTTTCAAACAGTGGCTTAAAAAGGATTTTATTGTAGGGTAAGTTGATAAATCCTTGTTGAAATTATTAGCTTTTACCCTTTCTCAACACTTTTAATGTTCCACTCCATAATTTAATCTAAAGGATCTTTTGATATAGATGACTTGCCCCTTGGACCACTCTTGAAATTGTTGCACAATTAAACCCTTTTGTGACTCCATTGCCCAATGGTTTAAAGCTGCTTCTTACTAATCCTATCTGTTGAACACTTCTCAATACACTTGCATCTTCATCCTTCAGAACTCTTTCATTTTGTGATATTCCATCCAATTAAAGATCACACCCAACCAAACAAACAAAAAACCTTTGTACTTAATAACTAGCCTAATATCATAGAAAAACCTTTAGAGATAAATCAATATTTGCACTTATAGAGAGATCCCTCTCTAGATTCAAGAGGGCTAGATCCTAGAATCCCAAAGTGGTTCTAATGTAGGCTCTGTAGCGTTTAGTCTTGCTACTCTACTAAATTACAGAGGCCCTAACAGATGCCAGACGACATATCAGCTACTGACCGAGTCGGGCAATCCATTCAAGTCAGGGTGGCATGTTCGAATCTTAGCCGAGAAAATAAGGAACTGAAAGTAGCACTAGCAACCAGGCCCATGCTACCAGATCCAACGGTCATCTACACAGAGAAAATCACAGAAAGACATAACCAAGTAACCAGGATGCAAGAAACTCTAAGAAACACGGCGAAAGAAGCGTATGACCTTCTGAAAAATTTACATGAGTGTTCAACCTCGCTGAAATTGAAATCACAGTCGATTTCGGCACAAATGCAACAAGTGTCGAAGGAAATTCAAGAGGCCACAGACCTCGATGGACTTGACCAATTGTACAACCAAGCAGAAGAGCTGGAGGTCAAGATACAACAAATTGAGGAACATTCAACAACAACCAAACAGGCCCTCCAGGAGCTAAGGCAGCCTGTCAAGCTTACTGCCCAAACAATGCAGCAAATGGCCGCTGAGGCCAACATTAAGATTAAGGATGTATTCAGTAAGCTGCCGACCATCTCAAGGGAAAAAGAAGCAGAAC
Source organism: Pinus albicaulis (assembly GCA_034641835.2). NCBI lineage: Eukaryota > Viridiplantae > Streptophyta > Pinopsida > Pinales > Pinaceae > Pinus > Pinus albicaulis. The sequence continues at coordinate 2,001,854,425 of CM076578.1, forward strand.
AAGTCACCACAGAGATAGACCTGCTCATGTAGGGATGGCAATAGGCCATTGCCGACTTCAAAGAACTCAAAGCATCAGCATTGGAAAAGGTCCTCGAGTTGGGGCCCTTGTTTGGACAAGGAGAGGAAAAGAAGAAGACAGGACTGGCCACGGAGGCAAGTGGACCGATGGAGACTGAGGCAGTAGAAAACAATTGACTCGGGACGAGTCGATAGGCTATGGTCGGGGCCTGATGGGGCCCTTGTTTTGAAATAAAACCGTTTTTGATTTGCGGATAACAGGTGGTAGAGCGCAACAAAGGTAGACAGAGAGCTGTCACAGTTGTAAAGAGCTGAAGAGAAGGTGGCTCGACTGTTGCGGAAAAAGGCACAGATGGTAGAAGGAAGCGACAAAGAACAAGCATAGGAACTCCCAGTGATCAGGGAGATGCAGAAAATAGGAGAGCAGAAAGGAAGGGAGAACTGACAGTTGCGTTGGAAAAGGAACAAATAGGCAGTCGACCAGCGTAGACAGGAGGTTGGCACAGTAGGTATCAGAGGATAGGAGTCGTAGGAGAGCTCTGTTCGCTCTGTTCGTTCTGTTCTCTCTGTTCATTCTGTTCTATCATATGTGATAATATTGTAATCAATTCTGTCAGGATCGCTCTGAGGAGCAATGTAACTGTTCCTTGTTGTTAATGCAATATACTATGATTTGGGTTTGATGTCCTGAGTTTTGTAATGTGTTTTTGGTTCAGTTAAATGTGTGGATTACCTTAAATTTTGTTTTTTCCATCCTGAATACGTTCATGAGTATTATCATTTGCAGAGTATTTACACTCATCCTGAGCACACAATTCTGTCTATTTTATTCTATAAGTTATGCTTGATCAATACCTGATCTGATCCTAATCTTAGCAAGGTCACGTCACGCCTCGGGTGAGACTCTCTGCTTTTTGGAGTAGAGTGAAAATGCCGGAGTTGTGCTAGACTACTGCGGAAAACCTTGTTGGTCTCCATCCTGAACTTGGGTCTTTCCCAATAGACCTTCGTCCTCGCCAACAGGAATCAGAGCGGTCTGCTCTTTCTCGATCCTTCTTTGCATGTCCCCAACGAGGTCGGGGTATAAGGAGTTAGGGCTCGATCTGGTTGAACCTTTGCAAGATCAGCCTCGCAAAACCCAACGACCGCCCATGGGGGACGGAAAGGATGATGAGGAAGCAGGAGATCCTATCAAAATATTGCTCAAGGAGGCCCTCGAAAAATAAAGGAATGCGATGATGGATAATTTTGCGCAAATCCTTCAACAACTGCCCATTGGTGGCGCATCTGCATCCAGCAGCCACTCTGGAGGCGCAACTCCTTTTAAGGTACAAGTAAACTTTCACACTCCCATATTTGAGGGCCAAATAGATGCAAACGTGGTATATAGATGGTTGAATCTATTAGAAGGATATTTCTTGGTTCATGACTTTTTCGATTCAGAGAAGATTATTTTTGCACTCCTCAAAGCTACCCCCGATGTCAAGGACTAGTGGGAAACCTACTGTGAAAAAAAGGATGAGGGGGAACCCTCTCTGTTCTTGGTCATACCCACTTGGAATTATTTCTGAGACGCCATCAAGGAACAATATTATCCTGTGTGGAGCTATGAGGAAAAGTACATACAATGGACTACACTGCGGCAGCAAAGGGATCAATATGTGCATGAGCTAACGAATATGTTCCATAACCTACGCACAAAGTTGGGTACTAAATATTCAAAGAAACATTTGGTGTTGAAGTACCGTAGTTATTTGCGCAGATACATTCAGGAGGAAATGGATTTCCTCGACATCTATTCTCTTGGTACAACATACCAATATGTTGCCAATATTGAGCAAAAATTCAAACAAAAGAAGCGAGACTGTGGATTTGCGAATCGAAAGCAAGGGAAAGGTGCCCCCAAACCATAGAAAAAAGGAAAAATCCAAGTCATGGCGGCCCAAGACAACCTACCAAAGCCACAAGAAAATAAAAACACCGCGAAGCCAAAGAAGGACATGAGAAAGTGGTGTGAGTTCCATAAGAGCTCTACTCACAACACAAGTAAGTATCCGGGCAAGAATTCATTGGTGGTCAAGATGAGGGCTTCTGAAGCAGATACATGCTCCGAATATAAATCAAAACTCGACAAGGGGAATGACAAAGGAAAGTAGATTATTGATGCGGAGCCCAACGCCACCATTTCCATTGCGAAGTTCGAGAAGGAGGAACTAGAAGATCCAAAGGAGGAGGAGCGTATCTTCCACTCCCAGATGTGGGTAAAGGGTTCCCCGCTACAGTTAAATGTTGACATTGGGAGCCAAAATAACCTCATTTCAGCAAAGGTCGTGAAGCGGTTGGACTTTCCGACCATAGCACACCCACAGTCATACACTATCGGGTGGCTTCACCAAGGACGGGATCTCCACGTCAGCCAGCATTGCTGCCTTCCCTATAGCATCAAGCCCTTCACAGATGAGGTATTATGTGACATTGCTCCTCTTGATGTTTGTGATGTATTATTAGGCCAACCATACTTGTGGAAGAAACATGTTGTGTATGAGTCTCAACCTCGCGTTGTTATTGTTACTTTGGGCAATAAGTTGTACAAGACACCAGAGGTACCACCACCTACCACTATCTCTTGGTTACTGCAAAACAATGCAGTAAGCTCATTTCCAAAATTGGGAAATTTTTTTTCTTGATGATCTGCCCCCAGGGAAAGAAGAAGACTATGGCCACGACTTCCAGACAGGGCTCCTCTGCACGACAACAACAAATGAACAAGGTCATGGAGGAGTACGGGGACATCTTCACCTCACCCATAGGGGTGCCTCTGCACTGTCAGGTAAAGCACCCCATCGATCTGACCCCAGGTGCACTACTACCCAATGGACCGATCTATCGATGCTCTGTTCTGGAGAACGATGAAATCAAGAGGTAGATTCAGGAGCTGCTGCAGAAAGGTCACATCCAGCCAAGTTCATCGCCCTATGGGAGCCCGATCGTCTTAGTCCAGAAGAAGGACTTGGAGACTCTGTATTGACTATCAGGCGCTGAATAATATCACTGTCCGAAATAGTTACTCGATCCCACAGATTAATGATCTTTTGGACCAACTCAAAGGGGAAAATATTTCAGCAAGATCCACTTGAAGTCTGGGTATTAGCAGGTACCAATCGAACCCTCGGATGTGTGGAAGATTGCCTTCAAAGCCAAGGAGGGCCTTTTCAAATGGTTGGTTATTCCTTTCGGGTTGGCGAATGCTCCCCAACCTTCATGAGGCTGATGGAAGACATCTTGCGGCCATTCACCAACTCATTTGTAGTAGTGTACTTGAATTACATCCTAATCTTCAGCCAGACTTGGGAAGAGCACCTCCACCACATCCGACAGTTCCTCCAAACACTGTGGCAGCACAGGTTGTGTGCCAATTTCGAGAAGTGCACTTTTGGCATGACTCAGGTTCAGCATATGGGATACATTATTGATGAAGGGGGGGTGCATGTGGATCCAACCAAGATCCAAGTCATTCGGGATTGGTAAGCCCCAACCACTCTAACGGAGCTTCATAACTTTCTGGGTCTTGATAATTTCTACCACAGGTTCGTGTTGGGATTCTCTTATATCACTTGGCCCTTGAGTCAAGTCGCTAAGGGAGGAGCAAAAGAAAAATCCTTTTGGTTGAATCTCAACAGAAGTTGTTCGTAGAATTGAAACATCGCCTCTGCTATGCCCTAGTGCTCACATTACCATACTTGGAACAACCATTTGAGATCAAGACAGATGCCTCTGACTATGTTATTGGGGAAGTTCTGACTCAACAGGGGCATCCAGTGGCATATCACAGTGAGGCATTATTTGACACAATCTGAAAGCATCCCACTTATGACAAAGAAATGTATTCCATTGTGCAGGCTTGCCGACAATGGAAGAATTACATTTTGGGGAAGGAAACGGTCATCCACACAGACCATCGACCCCTGTAGTTCATACAGACACAAAGGAAGTTGTAGAACGATCACCATTAGAAGTGGTCCACATATCTGCAACATTTTCATTTGAACATCAAATACAAGAAGGGAAACACCAATAATGTTGCAATCTTCTTCAGCCGACCACCGATCATGGCGCTAACCACCATTCTCAACTCTTGTGGGTACAAGACTTCTGATTGGCCACTTCTCTACAAGAGCAATCCGAAATTCGATCACACATACAAGAAAATCTTGGAGGGTACGCAAGTTCCAAATTTTCTCCTCCACGAAGCACTACTATGTCACCTAGGAAACCTTTGTGTTCCTTCAATCGAGCGTGCCAAGATGATTTGGGAAGCGCACTACAGTCGATTCGTTGGGAATTTTGGGGTCGAGAAAACAGTGGCAGTACTTCAGAAGTATTTCTATTGGTCGAACCTTTGACAGGATGTAGGGAAGTACATCAGATCTTGCACTACTTGCGCCATTGCCAAACTGACCATCAAGAAGCAAGGCATCTATACTCCGCTACCTACCCCTAGTCGACCTTGGGAATCCATCTCCATGGATTATATATTGGGACTTCCTTCTACTAAGCATGGAAAAAAATATGTTTTCATGGTCGTTGACATATTCTTAAATATGGCCATTATGGTGGCCTGCAAGAAGAATATCACGGCAGAAGCCACTACTAAACTCTTATTTGAACGAGTGTGGGTGCGCTTTGGGATCCCATAGTCTATCATCTCAGATCTAGACAAAAGGTTCCTCAACACATTTTGGTCCAGCCTTTGGTCCATGCTAGATACCAAGCTCACCAAGTCCACACCTTTCCATCCGCAAAATTACGACCACACAGAGGTCGTCAACAAGATGATTGTACACATTTTGTGCATGTACAATGCAAAGCATCCACACACATGGGATGAGAGCCTTCCCTATGTAAAACACAATTAGAATCGGTCTCTCCATAGCTCAATCAGCCACAACCCATTTTAGGTGGGCTTGGGATTCCAACCACTATGTCCCATTGACATAGCCATGCCATTTGCGGCTACTCAGGCCAATTCAGCTCATGTCCAGTCTGAAGTTGACAAAGCGACCAAATTCATTGAGCGCATTCAGCACATCCACCGAAAGGTTCATGACATATTGGATAGAGCCAATGCTAAGTACAAGAAACATCATGGTCAAAATCAGGTGCCACACAACTTCTAGGTGGGTGACAAAGTGTGGCTACATTTTCAGGAGCGGCTCACTGGACCCCACCGCAAGCTTTGCACGCTTTGATATGGGTCGTACACCATCACCAAGGTTGTAGGGACCAATGCCTTCAAGCTTAGTATTCCACCATTCCTTGGTTTGCACCCAGTATTCAATGTGGACCGCATTCAGCCCTACTTCCCACCTCTATTGGACACCTCCGACATTACAAAACAACTCAGACCAACAGAGTTAAACCTAGTGTTGGCCCTCGTTTTTTTATCTATTTTTGTTTAGAAAATACACCTTATTTTGACATATTATCCATATATTTACCATCATATCCACCATATATTGACCCAAAGATGCATACACAGGTATTTAAGTTATGTTTTTCAATTATTAGATGTTTTTGTAAAAAATGAAATTTAAGTGCATTTTTGGACAGCAGCAGAAATTCCCGTAATAGCATTATGGTTTGGATATGTGCAGGACACTTGGGCTCGAGCTAGATACATTTCTAGAAGGCTCGGGAACTAAGAATAAGAGTACACCTGTTGGCACAGTTAGACCGAGCTTTAATAGGCTTGGTCAAAGGCAGTCAAACAGGACCAGTCTTTATGGAGGATCCCTAGAAACTAGGTCAAAACTCTTATTTTGTGGAATTTTATAGATTATGATGGATTTGATATATGAATTTGAATTGATATGATAGAATAAGGATAATTATGATTACTTGAATTATTTTAGATGAGTTTGCTAGATATTTTATCTATTTAAGCCTCAAACTTTGAAGGCTTTGATATGGAACTTGTATGATTTATTTTTATTATTTCTGAGACTTGGAGACATAATTGAAGATCTGTTCTATCATATTCTGATGTTGTTACATGTTGGTTGATTTATTGAAGTTTTAAGTAGCTGAATTTACCTTCAGTGTGCGAGGCAAGGGTGGAGGACCCCCACACCGAGCTAAGTGCACTTCTTAGTTTATTTCGTAGCTGCAATTTCTGAATTAGTTTGCTTATGTTTAATTTTTTTATGCTGATTATTTTCAAGTATTGATGAATTTAATGATCATTCTTAACCTGCATATGAAAGGACAAACAAGTGTTTAAAGTTAAACACTCTTTCTATCTAATAAAGATTTTCAGTTAGAATTCATCTTTACATGCCTTTACATGCTTTGATTGCTGATGGATCTTAATCTAGTTTCTAATTCTGCATACGAAGAGACAAACCAATATTTAAAGTTAAATACTTGTATATCATCTCTTTCGGTGAAAATCACATTGGAGAAATTTGTGTCGACGCGTTTCGAACCAGCCAGTGTGGTTCATCACAGGACAAGATACAAAATCTGATCTAGGACTTAGCTTAAATAGATAAATAAGTTCCAAATAGACGTTGTACAATAACAACTAGTTTGACCATTAAAATATATATATATATATATATATATATATATATATATATATATATATATATATATATATATATATATATATATATAAAACTAAAAACTAAAAATAAAAATAAACAATCAAAATAACGGCTAGTTTGACCAAAAATAAATAAATAAATAAATAATAAAAAAAATAAATCAATAAAAATAAACAATAAAATATAAAAATAAAAATAATAAAAAATCAATAAATAAATAGATATAAATATGAACATTAAAGTAAATATAAATGTAAAAATAAAAATAAAAATATTAGAAAGAAAATAAATAAATAAACAAAAAAATAAAAATAACAGAATAAATAAATATACATAACTTGAACACAATTCAATATATTATTTGAAACTAAATTAATTCCTTTATTTTTATTTTTATTTTTTAATTTTAAAAAGGTAATTAATTAATGATTAAATATACATAAATAAAAAATAGATTAAAAACAAATAATAAACATAACTATGCTAAATAAATAATAATTAATTACATAACAAAGAATAACAAAAAGGAGAAAAGAAAAACAAGACGAGAGGGGAGTAAACGACAAACCTCTGACAAACAGAAGGGTAATTAATTATTATTTATTTAGCATAGTTATGTTTATTATTTGTTTTTAATCTAATTTTATTTATGTATATTTAATCATTAATTAATTACCTTTTTAAAAATAAAAAATAAAAATAAAAATAAAAGAATTAATTTAGTTTCAAATAATATATTGAATTGTGTTCAAGTTATATATATTTATTTATTATGTTATTTTTATTTTTTTGTTTTATTTTTATTTTAATTTTTAATTTTTTTGTTTAACTTTTTTTATTTTTAATTTTTTTTTTTCTTTCTAATACTTTTATTTTTATTTTTACATTTATATTTACTTTAATGTTCATATTTATATCTATTTATTTATTGATTTTTTATTATTTTTATTTTTATATTTTATTCTTAATTTTTAATTTTTAATTTTATTGATTTATTTTTTATTTTTTGGTCAAACTAGCCGTTATTGTTTATTGTTTATTTTTAGTTTTTTATATTTTATTTTATTTTATAGTTTTATTTTTGTTTATTTTATTTTTATTTTTGTTTATTTTTTATTTTTTATGGTCAAACTAGCTGTTATTGTACAATGGCTATTTGGAGCTTCTTTATCTATTTAAGCTGAGTCCTAGATCAGATTTTGTATCTTGTCGTGATGATGAACCACACTGGCTGGTTCGAAACGCGTCGACACAAATTTCTCCAATGTGATTTTCACCGAAAGATTTGATACATAATTTATGGATCACAGAAGTCAAATTCCTAAAGTTAAATACTTCTTTTATCTGATTAAGAGATTAAAACTAAGATTCGTCTTTCCTGGTTTTTTGAATTCATGTTTTAACAATAGCATTGTTGATAAATGAATATATGATGAAGGACAATCAAGACCTCTTCAGTGAAGAGCCTATTCAATTATTACTTCATGTATCTTAATCTATTGTTTAGTTAAGTAGTTTTTGATTCATAATTCACATGGTAATCTTACAAAGAGAAGGACAAACAAATCTCTTAAGTTGGGAGATTCTTCTGCTTCTAATTACACATCTGGATTTAGAATATATTGTTTAGATTAAGTAGTTTGATTTCTAATTCACATGGTAATCTTGTTAAGAGAAGGAAAAACAAATCTCTTAAGTTAGGAGATTCTTCTGCTTCTAATTACACATCTGAATTTATAAATTGTTTAAGTTAGATTTATATTTGTAATATGCATTTCCCTAATCATAAATAAACCATCTTCTAAATTGATCGCAATTGAAACCCATATACTTTGGGAATGATTTTAAGTTCCACTAATCCAGATTGATAATAAATACTTGTGTTAGTTTACAACAGTAAATTGACCAAAAATTTTGGTGTTGTTTTCGGGGAAGCATATTTCAAAATGGTCAAAATAGGAAAACAAAAATATTAAAAGACAAAAACAATAAAAAATCACAAAAAAAAAAAACATAGTTTTTCTTTCAAGTAATGTTTTCTTATGCCTAGAGATAGAGATAAAAAATGTAGATTTGTAAAACAACACCCCCCAACAGCTCATTCATCCACAGAACTAACAACACCGGTTGCCAGAAAACCCACTATAGAAGAGTTAGAGGAAAACCAGAGATCAGGATAGAGATTAACTTTAGTTGAAAGACAAATTTTGTTGGCCTTAGAGGTAAAGAAAAAAAAATCACCTAAAGAACCTCCTTCTGTTTGGAAACAAAAAGACACAAGAAAACCAACTGTTGAACAACTAGAGAAACCTGTCCTTGTAGAAATCAAAGTAGTTGAAGAAATACAAAGCCAACCTCTAATTGAAACACTACAAATCTCTGAACAAGAAATGGTTGAAGAAGGAGAAGGATCAACTAGATTAAACATGACTCCTGAAAAATATTAGAATATGAAAGACAACAAAGGGAATGGCAAAGACGAAGAGAAGAAGAAAGAAGAATTGAAGTGGAAAGAAAGGCAGAAGAAGATAAAAGAGCAGAAGCACTTCGAAGAATAGAGGAAGAAGCAAGAAGAGAAAACCAAAATTGAAGAAGACAAGAAAATGAGCAAGAAGTTAACAATGATCAAGAAACTACTTTTGGATTTCCTATTTCAAATGCAAGAGAAATACTAGGAGAAGAAATAAAAATGAAAAATATTCCACCTTCTGTAATGCCTAATTTCTATGGAATGTCAACAGAACATCCTGATGCATTTATGTTTGAGTTTGACATATTGTGTAGAACATATGGATATACTGATGATACACATAAGCTTTGAATTTTTCCTGCTACTTTAAAAGCAACAGCCTTGAAATGGTTCATGGGATTAGGAGAACACACAATAGCTTATTGGGAAGATACAAAGAAAACATTTCTTAAAAGGTATCAAGCTTACTATAGGGCTAGAGACTCGAAAGAAGACATTTTCAAAATGTCCCAACAATAAGATGAAAGTTTGGAAGAATATTTGGAAAGATTCCTTTATAATTTATAGAAATCCAAACACCATTCTCTTAGTTCTGATACCATCCGCACTATTTTTCTAAAGGGTATTAGAGATGAGTATTTGGACATTCTTAATGTAATGGGAAAAGGAGATATTTCTAATTTACCATTTGAAGAAATTTTCGAATTATGTCAAAAATACTCTAGGGGAAGAGCCAAGAGTGGGAAAAGAGATATTTCATCAAAAGCTTCCAAATCTGCAACAAGTGCAGTAACAAGAGCAGATATAGGAAACCTGCTAGAAAATTTTAAGACAAACCTCTTGAGCACTTTCGGTACACAAGTAGATGTTTTGAAAGCTAAAAAAAAGAAATAAGAGCAAGATGAAATCTTAGCAATTTTCTGTCCAAAATGCAGACAAAAACATCCACTTAGGGAATGTCCTTTACAAGGTATACAAGTATGTGGACTATGCACATAAAATCATGCAACAAAAAAATTTCCAAAGTTAAAATAATTTCAAGGAGAAGAAGTGCAAGGATTAGATTCTCTCTATTATATGGCACCAAGGAGACCTTGTTAGCCAAGAATGCCTCAACAGTTCCCTCAGCAAATTCCCCAAAATTTTCAATATCCTCAAAACACATGGATTACACCAATGCCATGGCAGGCTTAGCCACCACAACAATATCAAAACCAACATGCACAAGGTTGGAGGGGATATGGTTATGGAAACCAACCACCACAACAAATGTATACCCAACAGTATCAATATCAACAACCATACCCTCCACAATCATTTCCTCAATATCAACAATTCCAACAACAATAACCAATGCCATATCCAACTCAAAACCCACCAATGCCAACTCAACTGCAACAACTTCAGCTGTCAACTAAACAACCACCTCCTAGACCAACACAATTACCAGCTCAGCCAATAGCTAATCCAAGTAACAAGGTGGATAGACCAACATATCATGTGGAAGAGGCAACATATTATCCTACTTATTCAATTCTTCCTGTACAAGATGTCCACCTAAGGTCCGGGAAGGTGTTACAAAAATATTCTCCTCCGATAATTGAAGAACAAATAGAAAAAAGAGAACAAAGTGAACAATCTCAACTAGAAAAACAAATTCAGAAAGGGAAATCTATTATGACACAGACTCCACCATATCTAGAGAGATTGATACAACATAATATTCCAATATCTCTCCCTGAATTTAGTATTCTGGATGAATTGAAGAACACATATGTTAAAATTCCTTTATTGCAAGCAATTAAAGACATTCCAATATATGCAAAAACAATAAAGGAATTATGCATTAAGAAATCTGGCAGAAGAAAGAAGGATCCACCAACATTTCAAGTAATTGGCAGTTTGGCTAGTCTCATGTCTACAAACATAGCCATTGAAAAGTATGTTGATCCAGGAATTCCTATGGTTACTATTTCGATTAAAAAATTTTCAGTGCCAAATACTTTAATAGACTTGGGAGCAGCTGTCAATGTTATGACAATGGAGACTATGAAACATTTGAATCTGAAGGAGACCTACTACTACAGTCTTAGAACTTGCAGACGGATCTAAAGTTTTTTCAGAAAGTATACTAGAAGATATCATTGTCTCGCTGGATTCATGGGAGTATCTTGTAGACTTTTTGATTTTGCAGCCAAAAACAAACTTGGGAGGGCATCCCTTAATTTTAGGCCATCCATGGTTAGCTATTGCAGATGCTTACATTGAATGCATGTTAGGAAGCATGATTATTGCACATGGAGATGAAAGAAAGCATGTTACATTATATCCTCATGCTCAATCTCCTTCTTTATTATCATGGCTTGATGAAAAAGAACCACAAGAACTTCAATATGTTCTTATTCTTAATCAAGTTTACAATTTTAGAGAGTAGGAAGAAAATGAGGACTTATTAGATCTATTCATCTCAGAACCAAATATTTCAGAGCAACTTAGGATAACTCAATATGAAGCTGCTAGTTATCTTTTGAATGAATGTTTTCAGGAAAATTGCGCAATACAATCATTACAAAATACATTTGAAAGCATTTTTCCTATAAATTCAATTACCAATTCAAATACAAAAATCATTGAAATCAGTCCCGAGAGACATTTTAATATTGGTAACAACATACAATCATCACAAGAGGAAAAGCTAATAACATTATTGCAAAAATAATCAAATTTTTTTTCCTGAGATTATAAAGACATGCCAGGAATTCATCCAAAAACATGCATCCATCACATTTATAATGATAATGAAACAAAAACTGTAAAGCAACCATAAAGATGGATCAACCCCATGATGAAGGAAATAGTGAAATAAGAATTACAGAAACTATTACAAGTCGGATTTATCTATCCTATTTCAGATAGTCAATGGGTTTCACCCTTAGTTGTAGTAGCTAAGAAAAATGAGAAATAGAGAATTTGTGTGGATTACGGAGAACTCAACAAAGCTACATTAAAAGATCACTTTCCTTTACCATTTATCAACCATGTGTTAGATTCATTACTTGGAAAGAAGTTATTTTCATTTCTGGATGGATTTAGTGGATATAATCAGATAAAGATAGCATTAGAATATCAAGACAAGACAACATTCACATGTCCATGGGGAACATATGCATACAATGTATTACCCTCTGGTTTATGTAATGCACCTGCTACCTTTTAGAGAGCATTTCTTGCAATATTTGCTGATTTGATTCATGAGTGTTTGGAAGTTTACATGGATGATTTCACAGTGTATGGTACAACATATGATGATTGTTTACAAAATCTTGAAAGTGTTAAAAATATGCATTGAGACAAACCTATCATTCAGTAATGAAAAATGTTTTATGATGTTAACTGAGGGGATAGTGTTGGGACACCATATCTCTTCTTCAGGGATTAAAGTGGATCCAAAAAAAATTCAGGTTATTGTGAATTTAACACCACCCACAACACAAAAAGAAGTTAGAAGTTCTTGGGTTATGCAGGCTACTATAGAAGATTTATTGAAAATTTTAGTAAAATAGCTTTGCCATTATTCAAGTTACTTGAGAAATATGTGGAATTCCAATGGACGGATAATTGTCAAAATGCTTTTGAAAAATTAAAACAAAATTTGTCAATTGCACCCATTCTTCGAGGACCTAATTGGTCTTTTCCATTTCACATTTCAACAGATGCATCTGATACAACTATTGGAGCATCACTTAGAAAAAAAGAGAATCAATTCAATTATGCTATATATTTCATCAGTAAAAATTTAACACCAGCAGAATTGAATTACATTGTTACAAAAAAATAAATGTTAGCTGTTGTACATGCAGTAAATAAATTTCGACATTATATAACAGGTTATCAAGTTTATATTCACACGGATCATTCTGCTATAAAATATTTAATGAAAAAATCGATCACAAATGGCAGAATAACTAGGTGGATGTTATTAATGCAAGAATTTAATATTACTGTACAAGATCGACCAGAAAAAGATAACCAAGTTGCAGACTTTCTGTCAAGATTAAATTCACTTGGTGATCCAAATCCAATATTAGACAATTTTCCATATGAACATCTATTCGCTATAAATTTCAAAACTCCTTGGTTTGCAGATATAGCTAACTATTTATCATCTCGCATCCTACCATCTCACTACACAAACAAACAAAAACGAAGAATAATTATATAAAGTGCTAGGTATAACAAGGTCAATGGAGATCTATTTTATACTGGCGCTAATTTAATGATTAGAAAATGTGTAAGAGGAGATGAAATAATTGAGATTTTGAAAGCTTGTCATGATGAACCATGTGGTGGTCATTTTGTAGATAAAAGTACAACATACAAAGTGTTGAAACTTGGCTACTACTGGCAATCCATCTTCAAAGACTCCAGAGCTTATGTCAAAATATGTGACAACTGCCAAAGAATTGGTAGACCAGTGGCATCAGATGAAATTCCATTAAAGCCACAAGTACTTATTGAACCATTTGAACAGTGGGCTTTAGATTTCGTGGGAACAATAAACCCTCCATCCAATGGAAATAAGTACATCCTTGTATGTACATATTATGTAACTAAGTGGGTGGAGGCCAAGGCAGTAGCACGAGCAACAGAAGATACTGTTGTGTCTTTTCTGTTTGAAGAGATATTTGTAAGATATGGAGTTCTGAGATAGATAGTAACTGACCAAGGTACACAATTCACATCAAAACTTTTTCGAGATCTTACAGAGAAATACAAGATCAAACACAGAAAATCAACTCCGTATCATCCCCAAGCCAATGGACAAGTGGAATCAACAAACAAAGTCCTAGAGAACATTATGACAAAGAGTGTAAAAATGAACAGAAAGGATTGGTCATAAAAGTTGAGAGATGCATTATGGGCATATAGAATAACTTGGAAAAACACTACTGGGTTCAGTCCATATCAGTTAGTGTATGGAAAAGAAGTCCTATTACCCATTGATTTTCAAATACATGCATACAAGCTAGCAGCAGAATTAGGGATGGAATTGTCTCAAGCATAACAAGAGAGGATTATGCAGTTAAACAAACGAGATGAGATACGATAACAAGCAGTTGAACATACATCTTTTCTCCAAGAACAAAGGATCAAATGGCATGATCGATTCATAAAGAATAAAGTGTTTCATAAAGGAGATCGGGCACTCTTGTTCGACTCCAAGTTCAAAGATTTCAAAGAAAAAATTACGACTCATTGGCTTGGGCTATATGAGATTGAAGAAATATCCGACAATGGAGCTATCAAGATAAAAACAATTGATGAAGCATCTGTTTCGTTTGTCGTCAATGGACATAGACTTAAAATCTACAATAAGCCTATAAATAAAGAATATTGTCCGAGAAATTTCGATGGATTCAGATATGGAATTAATGGGGTAGCGTAGCAATATGCCTTCCATAATTCCAATAGAAGGATAATAATAATAATAATAATAATAATAAAAATAATAAAAATTTGGTTGTGAAAATCCAGGAAACTGGCACAATACAAAGTCAAATTCATATAGGAAAACCAACTTGTTTGGCCAATATGAATTCTCTTTTTGTTTTTATCTTACTTTACTTCAGATTTTTGCATATATACCCTCCAAGACATTGCAGACTTGAGGACAAGTCAAAACATTAGATTGTGGGAAGGTGTGAAATAAAAAAAAGTTATGAAAATAGTTTTTAGCAGCTGAATTGAAGACAGAATATGAACTACAACCACAAAGGGACCTGGTATATCATTCGACATTTACAAAAGGAACTTGAATTGTTGTTAAAAATTATTCGAAAAGGGACCTGAATCATTACGACAGAAGCAATTTTCAAATATGGAACATCATTGTACATTACACCAAAAGGGACCCGAAAATTATTGTAAAATTATGCCAGAAGGGACCTGAAAATTATTGTAAAATTACGCCAGAAGGAACCTGAAAATTTAACATGTCAGAAGGGACCTGAGTTATATCAATTGAAGATCATATCATATGGAACCTGAAAATGTCAAAGTTTAAACCTGCAGAAGGGACCTAAACAATAATAATTCTAAGTCAAATCAGATGCAAGAAGAAATAAAGTCTCTACAAAGTCTACAAGAGCTGTCGTAACAATAAACACAATGTCGATCATCATCAACGTCAAAAAGGGAGTACAAGTATAGTGAGTAAAAAATCACTCTTAAAATTTCAAACTTTTTTCAAAATACTCTAGAATTGTAAAAACTAATTTGGTACTAGTTATGCATCTTTACCTACATTTCATTTACATCATCAACATTTCCTACACTTTCATCTACATTTTATCATTTATGATTTTTAACCCTATTCATATTCATACCATTATCCTAACTAGCTCTATTCTATCCATACTACTATTCAAAACATTACATAACTTATTCATATCAATACCCTACCCTATTTCCTAAACAAAGAGAATTATAAACAAAAGGTTAATATTGAACCTATGGAAGACCTACAAAACAATGAAAAAAGTTAGTATTTTCATAAACATTTAATTTTAAAAATTTGACTATTTCATTAGTCAATTTTTTAAAATTAAATAACAAAAGCAAAAACCAAAGTTCAAAAAATATATGATATAGCGCAACTACAAAAGACATATGATATTGTGCAACCACTTAAGACATATAACACAATTATTTTTGAATATCAAAACAAAACGAGCGCAATCATATAAGAAGATGAACTAAGGTAATGGAGAAAATGTAATGCAAACAAATGAATGCAATTACTAACCTAAGGAATGATGCAGAGATAAACTAAGTGCATGACTATGATGGTATATGGTATGCTATGATGAGATTGAAATGCATGCAGTGGAGAAATGAAAAGAGATAGCATATAATGATGGAGAATGATGGCACACATATGCATGGAGATAATGTGAGTCATGGAGACAGTCAACATGATGATGCATGGAGATAATGCGGATAATGGAAATGAACATAGTCATTAACAAAAAACGTGAAGAAGCTGCATAATGAAGGACGAATGTACACCAGCACGACAGTCAAAGAAAAGATGTGCCTGAGTTGGTCAAATGAGTTGATGAACGATTAGAATGTTTTCAAACGCGTTTACATAGAACTGTGTAAAACATATGAAACCATTTCCGCCATTGCCAAGACCATTTCCGCCATTACAGAGATCAGAAATGATCATTGCCAAGCTATTAACACTGCGCTTTCACCATCATTTCCATCCAAGAGGCCCAGTGAGAGAAAAAAAACATGTAGTCAAAGCACATCCTCATATCTACAATCCTGTGAAAACAAAACGCAGAGAGAAGACTGTGAGGAAGCCGAGAGGAAAAGAAGAGATAAAGTGCAGAAGAAAGAGGTAGAGAATATAGTGAAGAGGAGAAACATAGTGATAAGGAGTTATTTGAAGCTTTCAAAGCTACGAATCCGGAGAACTTGTTGATTAGCCAAGCTATCAGGAAGCGGAATTCTGTGGAAGTGAAGCTAAGAAGTTAATGAAGATTTTATTGTTTAAAAAATGGTGAATAGATTTCGGGATCGTGTAAACAAAATCCGAGTTATAAAAGGGAGTGATCCAATTCAATTTGCAAGCCTGTCATTACGTTGTGTTTTGTTTTGACACCATTCAAAAATGTTTTGACACCTTTCTAAATTACTCTACCATCAGTGAAAACAACGAAATATTTTGTTAAGTGAGTTAATAAATGAAGATTTTAATGAGATTGTTGTGGGTTGAAACTTCAATTAAACTGAACTAAGATCACGAAGATCAGAGAAAAAGATCACAAGGGCTATTGCATAAGATAGGTAAGCTCAACACGTCCTCACATACAATTTTTCATTTCGAAATAAATGGAAACAGAGAGTGAATAATTTCAATTCGAATTACACAGTGAGGTTGTTTTTAACTAAGTTGTGTAATAGATTTGTTTTTAGCACACTCAGTATAAAGATTTGAATCAGAGTTTGTGAAGAAAAATGGAAGACAGTTAGACATGGTTTTTTATGACAGAGGAAAAAGTATGAGGAATGTTGAAGAGAAACAATGAATCTATCATGAATTTTTGATGAGATAGTTGAAGTTTTTCTGTTGTATACACAGTGAGTCTGAATGCAATGTTTTGGAAAGAATTTTTATATGAAATTGATGAGTGAAAAATATTGTTGTATAAAAAAAATATCATTTTTTTTTTACACAGTCAATTTTTTTCTTACAAAACAGAGACAAAGATTGTTTTTAAGGAGAACAGAGAATTAAATAGAGGGTAGAATATTATAAACATAAACTTATGTTTTCTTAAAACCTTTCTATCAATTCTTTTGTTTATTTACAGTAAGCTCAAATTCTTCAAAAGAGAAAAACAGAGGATTGATTGATTGACAAGGGTAGTAAAGCAAAAAGGTAAGCCTACTACCATGATTACATCTAGTGCTTGAATTTTTTATTACAAAGATGAAGTTAATGACGGTAGATGGTTATATAAAATGGTTTTCAGACCAAATGGCTTCAAGAACATAACCTAAAGACTTCCAAATTGAACACTGGAGTAGGGAAACAGTGGAAAAACTCTACCAGTCAGCGTTAATAGTTTTTCTCCAAAATTTCAAACGTCATAGTGAGTATGTCACAAGAGAATTTGTAAGTAATTTTAGACAGAATGAAACCATGGTGGGTAGCCTACATATCCCTTTGATTACTGAGTATATCCTCGAAGCTTTAGACTTGCCATCTTCAGGTGAATTATATCACAAGGGATTACATTTTAAAGACAAGGGATGGACATTTTTCTTGGATAAAAAGAGGAAGGGTTCTTTTGATAGATCAAAAGGGATCCCAAGAGAATGGTTCAATGAACCATGTGCAAAACTAGTATTGATAATTCAGAAGTTCTTCACCTGTGACAATAGATTTAGTGTAGTACACCTTTATCATGTCAGGTTAATACAACATATCAAAGGGGATATAAGGATCAATCTGCCCTATTTCTTTTACAAAAACTTGATGAAAATGATTGAAAACATACGACAGAGACTAAACCTAAAGAGGCTCAATTTATTCATTAGGGACTCATAAAAATCATAGTGGATTATCGGTTGAAAGTCAAAGGGATGGTTTGGGAAGATTTCTTGGTTGAAAATAAGTTTGTAGAACAAGTTGTTGAAAACAAACTTAAACCCATACAAGAAACAAGAAATATTGTGCATTCATCTCTTTATCCTAAAACAAGGTCAAAGAAACAGCATGAGACAATTATGTTAGAGAAAGAAACATCATTTTTTACTATTTCCAAGAGACAGAAAAAGAAGCATTCAACAGAACTAGAAATAAAAGTCATGGAAACATATCCTATAACAAAAAAAGAAAATGAAATCCTTGAGAGACTGCAACAAGAAGTGTATGAAAATCCTTTGGATAGAGATTCCTATTTTGAAAACAATGAGGTGGAAGCTAATTCAGTTTCCAAAGATTCAAAGAGGGAAGATCAAAACCTTTCCAAAGTTAGAGAGTTAACTAATAGCTTGGAGATAAGAAAAATGATGGAAAGTCACCTTTAGGAGGAAAATGAAACTTATAAAATAACTAATGAGAAATTGGTTAAGGAGAAAGAGAAGATAAGTAAGGAAGTGGAAAAGTTAAAAACTAAAAACAATCTTCTTTGTACACAGGCATTCAGGTGGCTTCAGGAGAAAAATTCCTAGAAGGCTAAGTATGAGAAACATAAGGTTAAGACCTCCATCTACAAGGAAGAACAAGGAAAAGACATGGATTCTCTTTTATACATAGCACAACATGAGGTTTCAGGATTAGGAATGGGATCAACATCAGGGATCCAAAGGTCAAAGAGGAAAAACCAAGCATAAGGACATGCTTGATCATCAGTTTGGGGGAGATGTTGGCCCTCGTTTTTTATTTCTTTTTGTTTAGAAAATACACCTTATTTTGCCATATTATCCATCTATTTACCATCATATCCACCATATATTGACCCAAAGATGCATATAAAGGTATTTAAGTTATGTTTTTAAATTATTAGATGTTTTTGTAAAAATTGAAATTTAAGTGCATTTTTGGACAGCAGCAGAAATTCCCGTAATAGCATTATGGTTTGCATATGTGCAGGACACTTGGGCTCAAGATGGATACATTTATAGAAGGCTCAGGAACTAAGAATAAGAGTACACCTATTGGCATAGTCAGATCGAGCTTTAATAGGCCTGATCAAAGGCGGTCAAATAGGACCAGTATTTATGGAGGATCCCTAGAAACTAGGTCAGAACTTTTATTTTGTGGGATTTTCTAGATTATGATGGATTTGATAGATGAATTCGATTTGATATGACGGGATAAGGATAGTTATGATTACTTGAACTATATTATATAATTTTTTTAGATATTTTATCTATTTAAGCCTCAAACTTTGAAGGCTTTGATATGGAACTTGTATGACTTATTATTATTATTTCTGAGACTTGGAGACATAATTGAAGATCTGTTCTATCATATTTTGATGTTGTTACATGCTGGTTGATTGATTGAAATCTTAAGTAGTTGAATTTACCTTCAGTGTGCGAGGCAAGGGTGGAGGGCCCCCACACCGAGCTAAGTGCACTTCATAGTTTATTTCACAACTGCAATTTCTGAATTAGTTTGCTTATGTTTAATTTTTTTATGCTGATTATTTTCAAGTATTGATGAATCTAATGATCATTCTTAACCTACATATGAAAGGAAAAACAAGTGTTTAAAATTAAGCACTCTTTCTATCTAATCAAGATTTTCAGTTAGAATTCATCTTTACATGCCTTTACATGCTTTGATTGCTGATGGATCTTAATCTAGTTTCTAATTCTGCATACGAAGAGACAAACAAGATTTTAAAGTTAAATACTTCTTCTATCTGATTAAGAGATTAAAACTAAGATTCATCTTTCCCGCTTTTCTAAATTCCTGTTTTAACAATAACATTGCTGATAATTAATATATGATGAAGGATAATCAGGACCTCTTCAGTGAAGAGCCTCTTCAATTATTACTTCATGTATCTTAATCTATTGTTAAGTTAAGTAGTTTTTGAATCATAATTCACATGGTAATCTTGCTAAGAGAAGGGCAAACAAATCTCTTAAGTTAGGAGATTCTTCTGCTTCTAATTACACATATGGATTTAGAATCTATTGTTTAGATTAAGTAGTTTGATTTCTAATTCACATGGTAATCTTGTTAAGAGAAGGACAAGCAAATATCTTAATTTAGGAGATTCTTCTGCTTCTAATTACACATCTGAATTTAGAAATTGTTTAGGTTAGATTTATATTTGTAATATGTATTTCCCTAATCATCAATAAACCATCTTCTCAATTGATTGCAATTGAAACCCATATACTTTGGGGATTCTTCTAAGTTCCACTAACCCATATTGATAATAAATACTTGTGCTAGTTTACAACAGTAAATTGACCAAACACCCAGACTGCGTGGAAAAGGCCACAATAGATGGTATCATGGACATGCAAATCAATAACACTCGTCAGCAGAAGATCTAACTGTATCGGGTTGTCAATGTTGGCCAACTCCTGCACCGAGGCAAGTGGTTCACCAGGGACCAAGTCCAGCAGAAGTTTCCTCATCTCATGGAGGAATTCAACGCAATAGGGGCCATTTCTTCCTAAGGGGGAAGGAATGATCTAGCTGGATATTGGTAGCCATCCACCTATTCCACTTGGGGCCCCACCATTGTTTCTTTTAGTCTTTCAATTTCCTTAATTGTAGCACAATTTACTATTTTTAGCAATTTCTTGGGTCCTGAACTTATGGAGTCATTTTGAGGCCCTAAACGACGTTTTTTGGGAAAACGAGGAGCAACAAGGAAGCATATAAAAATTTGTATTCCTCGGATAGATCTTTTTAACGAGGTATGGTGTGCGTCAAACGGAGATCATATGCCAAAGTTACGTCCTCGGGAAGTTGATGTACCTATTTACCCAAATGGGGCCCATAGTTTTGGCCCTTCACCTCTTAGGGTTAGGTTTTTGGATGTTTACAGTTTTCCATTGTTTCTAAAAAAAAAATAGGCCCTCGAGCCTCTTTGTAACACAGTTCAGAGGCCTGTAGCCACCACATCTCTTCTCATAGATAAGATACCAGTGCCCTATCTAGTTTATTTCCATTTTTTCTGTAAACAAATTTCAGTTCTTTGATATTAATGAAATGAAGTGTTATTTCTATTGCATCTTTGTATTTATGGTTATATGTGAATTATGTTGTGTTCATACATAAATCCATATCACCTTTGGTCTCAGTGACCATGTTGAGCAGCATATGGAGTTTAGTGGAGGTGGTGCACTCCCTCCCTTGTTCAATGGCCATCAGGAGCCGTAGCAGGAGCATAGCCAGTAAGTGTTTGAGGACCCACTCCAGCAAGTGGAAGCAAACAATGTGGGCATTGAGGAATACAGTAGGATTCATGAGGAGGGTTGTGGGTAGTTTCTTTCATTGCTAAAGCTATATTATGCTATGTAATTTTGTTAGGATTAATGGGGGTTTTTCGGAGAAGTTATAAGAAAAATATCGTAGTGAATCTGGAAAATATATCTCTGAAAATCAAAAGACAATGGTTAGATAAATGGTGGGTAGTAGATTCTGGTAAGTATGCTTAATTGCATACAAATCCTACCTATTTTGGATGAAAGACTTGCTTAAATTATGGTAGGCAGTAACTTTAGGTATTCATTGACATGATTATATATTTATTTGTTTATATTAATCCATGTGATATAAAGAATTGTCATATGGACATATATAATCCTTGAAATAATTTTTTATTGAGTAGAAATTTAAATGTCTACACTGGACACTACAACATCTCCCCTATCTTAAATTTTTATTGAACCAACATGTAAACAAGCATTTACATCGCTACAACATCACCCACATACTAGGCTCTAGAACATCGAACACATAAATATCTCTCTGTCTTGGGTTGTAGAGTACAAGCACAACAAACTTAGATAGTTTAAAATTCTTCACGTCATAGTGTCTTAATGTATATAAGCCCATATACATCTTAACTCTGAATCTACCAAGCATAAAGAGGAATCAATCTCTCTCTTGAGGTGCAAACCTCTTTTATAATGAAAATATATTTGATCTCTCTCGGTGCTTAGTAGATCCAAAGTTAAGATGGATCTAGGTTGGTTTAATTATTAGCCTTTAAATGGGCTACATTAAAAACCATAGGCTAGAGAATTTTATGTTTTTTATTTTATTTTATTTTTAATTTAATTCAATTTGTTTTATTTTGACTTATTCAAAATGTTAAACGTTATAACATATTTCCCATAGTGAACTAGAGAGGGTCTCTTAGGGCCATTATTTTAAGTATATTGCACTCAATATTACATTGGTAAACATATGCCTTGATTCATCTTAACTCTTGATATACCAAGAGCGGAGAGGGATAAAATCTCTATATTCCACATGAATACCATGGGTCAATACTATAGGTTCTCAATACCATGAGTCATTTTATTTTTATTTTTTATAAGATTATTTTTGTTTTATTTTAACCAAGTTAAAATGTTTACATTACATTAATATTTTTATTTAATTTGACTTAGCATCACATCATAAATAAAAAAGAGAACCTTGGTGGCTTGGAAGAGTTACCGAAAGAATGAAATGGCATAACGCTTTCGAAGTTATCAATAAAAAGTTATTAACAAAATGTATGACCATATACGAGGATTATTCCTGATATAAATTTCAACAAAATGTAATGACGAGAAACAAGGATTATTCATGATATCAATTTGTTTCCAAGTGCAACTTGTTGAATCAAGGAACATAAATTTAATGGAAGTCGTAAAGTTCATAGTAAAATGGAGAGTTGTTGCTTAAGGGAATGAATAAAACTATCAATTGCACTGAGAGGTGCAAAGGAATGCAGAAAGGAGGAGACAGGAATGTGGAAGGAAACTATTTTCACGGTACATCATCAATGTCACCTTATGGGGTGCATAATGCCACACTAAAGGGGAAAAAATTTCTAACCTACAGACCTCAGGAACCACTCCAGTCCTTGCAATCAAAAGGGGTCATGTCAATGGATGTGATCTCTACTTGGGTATTACTTTTCTATAAAATCCACATATGTTATAGATGATAGAACATCCAACAAATGGCATGGATTATGGGAATCGATAAGTGGTTTTCCATCTCTATGTTACAAGACCAAGTTATGAAATTGGATAAATAAACAAGGATAACACATTTTTTTTGTCCTTTTAAAGATAAAATAAATTTTGATAGTCAATATGACTATTGCAACAACGCTCCAGACCAATTTATCTCTTAATGGGCTTGATTTGATTCTTTCCCCAAAGATTGGAGTTAGACTTGACTCAAATCAGCCCTGGAGGAGTTTGGTTAAGAGGCAATTAAAAGACTGGTATAGTTCCAGTTGGAGAAATGCCTCAACTCCAACCCAAAATAAAAGGGGAGCTAGAATTATAACCTAAAATTATATACTTTCAAGTTTCAACCATTTTACCATAACAGAGCCCAATGGTATCAGAAGAAGAGTGGATCACCTGCTTAAATTGGTTTTTGCCGATATATTTTCCATCTCATTAGATATCAAAATTAAATGTTTGTGATGAGAGTATGGTATGATTTCCAAGTTTAAGAAATAAATAGTAAGAACCAGAACTGAGTTGAGAACTACGATAACCAAGAGTTTTCGTGGATTTTCAATCCATTGTTGCGACCCTTTTTGTCTAAAATGTTGTACAATTTATCTATCCACATAATAGAATCACTTTCCTTACCCTATACTTCGAGTCTAATATGGCCCAAATCAGTGATTGAGAGCTCTCCTTCCTTGAATCCCAGTCGACAATAGAGAAGGATTATTGAATTTATCCACCTCCCTGTTTAAGGTTTTCCACAAGGCACTTGAGGGATGTTCCCCATATTTCCAGCATTGCCATGCAGTAGAGATTTAATCTTTTTTTACAATGCTGGAATACCTGTTGATCAGGTGCTCAGTTTTATGCTAAAAAATCAAAGTTATCAGAATGACCCGAAACCTGAATGACCACGTAGTGCTCGTAGTTCTGAATCCAGCACACTTCGTTTTGCACGAAATGGACTCCGTGTTCTCCCATAAATGAGTTATGTTCACTTTGCTAAACATGCAAAATTTTGAAAAAAAAGACAGACAGGTAGCCCAGTTAGCAATTCGTACTGTTGATGTGGCATGTTGACTAGGCTTGGTCGAAATTTGTCATTTTCCTCCAGCTAGTGTGGGACTGCCAAGTGGCAGCACCAGATTGGTTGAAATTGTGGGTGATTTGGCGTGTTTAGAATGGTTGAGATTTAGGCTAATGGGAAGAGGACACGTGGTGTAGCCTAGGGATTCCACGTGCCCCCTAAATGGTGGAGAAAAGTTTTGTTACAAGTCCAAGCAGAAGCACCGGGGTTCAACCCTGCGACCTCCCACACAATACGCACGCCAACTACCAATACACCATAGGTTGGATCTTGACATTCATATGTTGCCACATTCTTTTATCATTTGTAATGTCCGCCGACGGGGGGAGAGGGAGCCAACCCCCAACACATGTGAAAAAACCTCAAGACCACCAGCGAAGGCCTATCCACTAAGCACATCATTAAACCTTAATCCTCAATTACTTAGGGCTAAACCTCAATTACTTAGTGCTAATTCAAAGTTTGCACATAAGCACGGTTTAAGCACTAACCACGCTTAATTGTGTTAATGCGCTTAATTAAGTTAAACTGGATTAGTTTGTTGGTCCACCAGACTAGATGGAACTGCTATTTTTAGTGCCAACTAACTGGATTTAGCTTTAGTTAGCTAAATTTAGGCCAAAAATTATGGAAAAACTAGAGATGGTCATAATTTTTAGAGTTTTCGACCAAATAAGGGGCAAAAAGAGGCTAGATGACCATTTTTGGGAATTCTAGAGTCATTGGTGTAGTTTTCAGGAGCAGAAAATCATTGTAAACACATTATTTTACAAATTTGAGCATAATTTAAAGGCCTAAGCCATGGAAGTTGGACCAAGGAGATGTAGCCCAGGAGAGGTGAACTCCTTCATCAAATTCCTGTGTTTATGTGTTGTATGGTGATGTACTCTAATTTATTTTTTGTTGTTCAACCTTTCTTTTATGTTAATTTTTTCATAAAATTAACATTGAAAACACTCATGAGACTCAATAACTTGCAAGAGAACTTGAACCCTTAAGCACACATAAGACATTGTTTTCAAAATCTGAATGAGGAATTAGCACATCAACACAAACATACTTCATTCAGATTATTTTTGGTATCAGAGCCTTAGGTTTTGTTTTTAAATAAGGGATCTAATTTTTTGCAAGTTTGTGTCAAGCTTACAAGGTTAAAACTCAAAAGAGGAGAAGGGACGCTGGTCGAAAGCCCTGCAGTTGGGTCAATAGGAAGAAAGGAAAGGTTGTCAAAGTCTTCAACACCAGCACATCCTCGAGTTGAATTTGAGTCTTCAGTGAGCATGTCTCATGAAGGAGAACCTATCATGACAGAAGATGAGAGAGCATTCAGGAAGGAATTCTTTCATATGACTCAAATGGTTAAGGTTCTCTATGAGGAGAGGAATTTAAGGATGCAAGGAGAAAGTTCTAGGCCTCCAAGAGGAGAGGGTTCTCCAAGAGGAGGAGGCCATGGAGATGGTAAGAAGCCACCATCCACTACACCATCATCCTCACCACCATCTTCACCTTCCTCTTCATCATATTCCACTACCACAACCCTTCCATTTGTTCATACACATACTTCAAAAGGAGCTGGTAAATCACCCTTACTTAAACTTGACGTTAAATTTGAGCTTCTGATGTATAATGGCGAAGTGAATGCAGAGAAGTTGTATAATTGGATTCGTCAATTGGAGGTATATTGCATAATTCAAAACCTTCAAGAAGATGACATAAATATTCAATTGGCTTCCTTGAGAATGGAGGGCGCAACACTTGTATGGTGGGAAGCAAGGACACAAGATTAGATTAAAAGCCATGGTAAGATCTCAATGTCTTGGTATAATTTTATTGCTGCCTTTAAAAGGCAATTTTACCCTCTAGATTACATACAAAAATCCATTATGGACTGGTAGAATTTTAGACAATTGAAATGGAAAAATGTGCAATATTACACTCATGAATTTAGGAGAAGATCTCTTATTTTGGGTGTCAATTTATCTTCTCAAGAAACTTTGTTAAAGTATATTTGGGGTTTGCACAACTATCTTAGACATACTATTCTCATGTTCAATCCCACAAACTTACATGAGGTTTGTGTTCAAGCCATACATCTAGAAGCAAGAGGGAAACATAGTGAAGATGAGAAAAGTGATAGCTTCCTTGAGTATCAAGGTAAAGGAAAGGGTACATTTAATGGAAGAGGAAATAAAAATGGTTCTATTAAAATAGATAAAGATAAACTCAAATGTAAACATTGTTAGAAAAATGGTCACGATGAAGACCATTGTGGAAACTCCATCCAAAGTTGAAGCCAAACAAACTTAAAATCGAAGAGGAGGAGAAAAATGTTGCAATCATTGAACATGACTTAGGCTCAGATTCAGGAGATGAAAACCAAGATTACGGTAATGGGTTTGAAAGGTAAGAACATAGCAAGCACTAGTTCTTAAATTTGTTCTAATGTAACTCAAGATGAAGATACAATAATTTAACTCTTTCATATTAGAGTTGTTTCAAAGCATACCAAAATAGACACACTATTTGATAAGTGGTTCTCAAGCTAATTTGATTTCTAAAGTCTTAGTTAATAAGTAAAATATTGAAATTGTTACACATACAAGACCTTATCCTTTGGGGTGGATATGCAAGAAATCAAACTTGCAGGTAACAAGGAAGTGCATCCTAAGGTTTGCAATCAATTCAAACTTTTTTGATGAAGTTGAACTTTATGTAGTGTCGCTTGAGATTTCAAGTATTGTTTTGGGAAGTCCGTATCTTTATGAAATGAAAGAAATATTTCATCACCATGAGAATAAGTATCACTTGTTCAAGGATGATATTGAGGACGTATTTAGAGCGCATAAGAAGAAGAGAAGTTGGTCTCCTATACATGCATGAGAAATGAAGAGAATAGTGAATGCAAGTCAAAATTTGGCTTTGTTAATGTTCAAGAACATTGATGTTTTGAATGATACCTTTAAAAAATATGAATCAAATGAACAAGATGATTTCATTGTGATGTTTGTAATAAGATGTTTCAAGGCTCTAACATGTTGCCTTTGAAAAGAGGTAAACAAGAAGTGAAATATTTATAGCAGTCTACATCAGTGTTGAGCAGTGATGGAAACAAGATTCTAGTGTAAGAGAGTGCAAAGGTCAAAGATAAAGTGCCATTTTTTTTTCCATGTTTCAAAATGGTACATGGAAATGGAAAAAACACTTGGTCAAAATTCGACACAAGTACAAGGCAAGACAAGATAAAAATCGCCATGGCGACGATGTTCGAGGTGAGATAGTTTTCAAGTTTCCTTTGATTGACAACTGAGGTGGGAAAAAGTTTGTTTCTTCAAGGAAAGCTTGTTGTTCTGAAAATTTAGGGAAATTGTAGCACGACGGTGTCTACAACAGCAAGATTGGGTCTCCACAATCAAGGAAAAATATTACCTTTTATGAAAATCTCCAATTGTCGAAATTGGGAAAATTCTAGTGGATTGAGACTAGAAGGGTGAGGGAACTATACCCTCATCCACATGTTCAATAATGAAAGATATTTTGGGGTCCAAAAGGCTTCTAGTGGGGAGGAATGATTAGGTGCTCAATTTTATGCTAAAAAAATGAAGTTCTCAGAATGGTGCGAAACCTGAACGACCATATAGAGCTCGTCGTTCTGAATCCTGTGCACTTCATCTCGCACAAAATGGACTCTGTATGCTCCCATAAATAAGTTCTATTCGCTTTGCTAAACAAGTAGAATTTTGAAAAAAAAAGGCAGACAGGTAGCCCAGTCAGCAGTCCGTACCGCTGACGTGGCATGCTGATTGGGCTGGGTCAAACTTTTTCATTTTCCTTCAGCTAGTGTGGGACTGCCAAGTGGCAGCATCAGATTAGTTGAAATTGTGGGTGATTTTGCATGTTTAGAATGGTTGAGATTCGAGCTAATGGGGAGACGACATATGCACAGCCTAGGTCCGCCACGTGACCCCTCAATGGTGGAGAATTTTTTTTTTACAAGTCTGGGCAGAGGCGCTGGGGTTCGACCCCGCGACCTCCCACACAACACACACGCCAACTACCAATGCACCATACGTTGTATCTTAACATTCATACGTTGCCACATTCTTTTATGGTTTGTAATGTTCATTGACAGGGGGAGAGGGGGCCAGTACCCAACATACGTGACCAGACCTCAAGACTATCGGTGGAAGCTTATCCACTAAGCGCATCATTAAACCTTAATTCTTAATTAATTAGTGCTAAACCTCATTTACTTAGTGCTAATCTAAAGTTTGCCCATAAGCGCGGTTTAAGCGCTAACCACACTTAATTAGCGCTAATGCGCTTAATTAAGTTAAACTGGATTAGTTTGGTGGTCCACCAAATCTGGAGGAACTGCCAGTTTTAGCGCCAACTAACCAGATTTAGCTCTAGTTAGCTAAATTTAGGCCAAAAATTGTGGAAAAACTGGAGATGGTCATAACTTATGGAGTTTTTGACCAAATCAGGGGCAGAAAGAGGCTAGATGACCATTTTTAGGCATTCTGGACTCATTGGTGCAGTTTTTGGGAGAAGAAAATAATTGTAAACACATCACTTTACAAATTTGAGTATAATATAGAGGCCCAAGCCATGGAAGCTGGACCAAGGAGATGTAGCCAAGGAGGGTGAACTCCTTCATCAAATTCCCTTGTTGATGAGTTTTATGGTGATGTACTTTACTTTTATTTGTTGTTGTTCAACCTTTCTTTTATGTTAAATTATTCATAAATTAACATGAAAAACACTCTTGAGACTCAATAACTTTAAAGAGAACTTGAACCCTTAAGCACACATAAGACATTGTTTTCAAAATATGAAAGAGGAATTAGCACAACAACACTAAAATTCTTCATTCAGATCACCTGTGACTTAGATATTTTACATACTCCAAGGGACTTTGAAAATCTCCACGTGTTATACAATCACCACCTTATGATGACTCAATTGCATGACCATGAGTGACTTTTCCATTCAAATTGAGAGGTGAATGGTTAATGGTGGAAAACCTCTTGTACACTTAATCGACAACTAGTTTCAAATTTGTGGAAGTATAATCTGCGATCGTGGTGAGATAAATATCATTCTACGTAGCAAAAAATTGGCCTGATATCTACATGGGGATTCTATATTTTTGAAACGTGACTCAAAATTAAACGCTAAAATCAAGCTACGGTCTCTACTAGTGACCATGTGTTGAAATTGATTTTAAGATTTCACAGTTTAGAGAAAAATTGAAATCTTCACGAGTTCCACTAAATGATAAAGAAGTTTATGACAATGCAGAGTCTTACGCGTTGAATACATAGGACAAATATGAGAGTGCAACTTCCTCTTTGTTGAATAATCCTCATGTCTCAAAAGTCTACATTCAATGATTCAATTCATATTATCGGTGGATGTGAAGAATAGGAACCTCAGTGGCATCATTTGGAAATCAAAATTCTTGTGGTTTGCCTCTGTTTCGGTTCATAAGTGGCATTTCACAAATTCGCCTCCATTTAAAATCCGTTGATCGCAATTGCCTACCAGGGTATCGAAAGCTAACCGAACCAATCGTATGGCCTATCAAATTTCAAAATTCCACCAAACAAATAAATATCGGTCAAGTGCATAGCTATATACCCATTCGATTGGCCAAGCAAGAAAGGGAACACCCACATCATGTCCAGTAAGCGTTTGATGAAGGAATCCCACCTAATGACACCTCAACAATTGGTCCCAAAGACACCTCAACAATTGGTCCAAATCCAATGAGTAATCGAGATTCAGTGGATCAATGGTGGAGGGGCTTTATAACTCTATCCAATCATAATCAGAAAACTGTCTCAGAGGAAAGATGTTGCGTTTGATTGGTCTAACTGATTCCAAATTTAAATCATAGATCGTCGCATAAAAATTTCCCAATATAAAGGCTACCAAGAAGCAAGGATTCTTAGTGTGGCCCGACATTTTTCAGATAAATTCCCACCGAAACTATTTTGAAAAATTATCTCTATCCATCGCCCAAATCCTCCCAATGTAAAGGAAAACTCCAAATGGAAAGAAAACGAGGGTCTGAATAGTTAAAACAAATCCCAATTTGTCAGAAGATAGTATCTCTAGCTCTAGAGGTAGCTTTGTAAGGAAATTAATCAGATCAGATATAATTCTGACATTTAAAATCAAGCATTATGAATGGCTTCTTAATTGTTTCCCTCAACCATAACTACATTGGCTGATGAATTACACCAAACACCAACTGGACAATTAATGTGTCTCTACTGTCTGTTGAGATGGAAAGACAAGTTTGTTTGAATTTGTATGAACAACTGTGGTCCTGGGATCAATTATTCAATTTGCTAATAGTCTCTCTATAATATTGGTGCTTCAAAATATTAATATCATTCCATAGTATTTTCCGCACGTCGTGAACAAAAATGACACTAATTGAGATTAATCCAAGCCAACACAACCGACAGTTCCAACCAATATAGTCTTTTGGGATTTATTCCTAATTGGTTAGTGGTTCAACACCCCAAGTGCATAACATTTTGACACAACAGTCACATTTTATTTGTTGTAGTTCTCATTTAGATTTCTTGCTTACTAACATCATGTGTGAATTTTTATGATTATAATACTGTCATTGTTAGAATTAAGATTGCCACAATAATAATTCCAACAATCGATAAATAGTTTATGACATGGAGGTGGTCATACTCCATGAGCAAGCCTTATAGTTGCATACATCCCAACAATCCCCACTTATCTCAATGATATTATATATAAGAAAAAAATTGTCAAGAATGAGTTTAACAACCAAACTCCATCGCCATTATCTGATGTTGTAGCATTATGGAGCTCGAAGTTAGGCATAAATCCTCCCCACTTAAATAATTCAAAACTACGAAAGTCGTAGAGGATTCATTCACATGGTCCCCAACCACAAAAAACTTCATTTATCAGCCATATAACCCAGGACAAGCATTTGAAGTTGCAACATAACTAGTTCGAGAGGACAATACATATACAGAGCATGTATCAGCCATCCCGACGAAGTTTACCTACAATTTCTCAGCAGCTGCGTAAACCTTGGCTTGTGCTATCTATGCCAATGTCCCAATACTTTGCTCCAAGCTTGACCCTGAACTCCTGCTATGGCAGTTGTGTAGACGACTCTACTTCCAATTTGTAGGAACACCTGACGCTCCAAGATTGGACCTCAGCTCCATGAGGTTCCATTCGAGGCTCCCATAAGAGATGGAGATTACATGGCAGATAAATAATATACACTCAGATAAACCTGTGGCGGAGGTCCATCAAACCTTAGTTTTGGTAGTAATCCAACCATTTGTTTAGGAGAGCCAAAATCCAAACCAGAGAACATATTGTTGGATGAGGAATTTTTTCCCAAGATCTCTGATTTTGGCTTGGCAAAGATGGTGGAGAGAGTGCGCAGCCTGAGCTTGTCTAACTTCAAGGGGACTCCTGTATATCTGGCACCATAATATTTGGTTTAGGAAAACTAACCCATTACTTCAAAAGTAGATGTATGCAACTTTGGGATTGTGCTTCTGCAGATTGTAAGCGGAAGGAATAATTTATGCTTCAATCAATCAATTGATGAGGGCGATGAATCTTTATTTCCAAAGAAGGCTTTTGAGTGGGTGGTTTTGGAGGGGAATGTGGAGGAGGTGGTGGCCAAAAACATTGTGAGTGCAGTAAGAGATGATCCCCTTCAACTGGAGGCGATTGAGAGAATGGTGATGACAACATTTTGGTGTATTTCGAGCCGACCACAGAATAGGCCTTCCATGGGAAATGTTGCTAAAATTATCCAAGGAACCCTCGAAGTTCCCCAACCTCTCCTTCCTAATTTCTTCCTCAATAGTGGATTGTGATAAATCAAAATAAAGATGATTTTATAAAAAAATTCATTGCAAATTCATTTCTACACCTCTGTCACATAATACCGTAAGCATCAACTCTCTTAGTGAAATAATAAATTATACCCCAATTGTCAAACGAACATTTACTGTAATTGAGAAAAACCACAAAAGAGGATCAAATTGACATGAAACCTTCACAATTATTTTTAATTATCCTAGTCAAGATGTTTTCTCAGCAAAAGGGTGGTTGCATGAAGCGTAGAACCAATGGCCGTCAGTCCCTTGTAAGTCACGACATATGCCTTTCCAATCACATTGACCTTTCTAGCCGTTGCAAAAATCGGCACCGACTGCATGTGTAATCCGAGATTTATCCTCTCGGCATTGCTGGCCACCTTGCTCTAGTGCAAGAGATATTGATTCCTCGGATGATAAATCGCCCGCAGGAGCCTAATGATCATCTCTTCATCGTCGTCGGATCCCTATATCTGACATGCTAGTCTGGGCGCAACAGGCATCTCGTATGTATTGGATTCGAATTCAAATATGAGATTATGTGGCGGCACCTTCGGGCGACGAGAGTCTTTGGATCGAACCAGGGTGGCTACAATCAACAGGATCGATATCAGGGAGCTTGCCACTAGAAGGACAAGCCATTTGCGCTTTGTGAGTGTGAATCCCTGTAGCTTCCTCATTCCTAGTAAAGATGATTTACCTTTGATGGAACCTGTGAGCCAACAATTTTATATACGAAGTAAACGAGACTTGAAATACCCTACATCGGATGAAGGAGCTGATGACAAAGACAAAGAAAAGATGGTTTCCACGTGTTACATTTTGATGGGAGGGAACATTGAAAATGGAGCGAGGAGCTTGGTTGGGTTGATCAGTGCTTGCCCAACCAACTCCATAGAGAAAACACCTTTTGGTGTAAAAGTATGATTCCATGCATAATGTCAAACATTGGACATGGTGAAAGATAGATTGTGTGTGAATGTGTACAAACTGTTATTTGATAGATTATGTTGAATGTACATAAACCCTTATTAGGATTTAATATTGGTTTTTATTATTGAAGAATGGATAGTTCAAAGAGTAAATTCCATGTTATATTGAATGTATATAAACTTTTAAATATAGATGAAATAATATTAAAATATGATTTTATTTATTTATTTATTTGTAAATAAGAGTAATTTATATATTATTCTAAAAATTAAATATTATATAAGTAATTTTGGGTAAATGCCATACAATTCAAATTATTAAAAAAAACCCTACTTAACAGTAAACAACACCCACATAAACATAGAAAGACTCCAACACTCCAACATGGATAGTTAATAAGTAAATTCTATTTAAAATAAAAATGTTTAAAAAAAAAATGATTAAAATGACATTATAATTTTAATAAATAAAATTTATATAAAATGAAAATGTTTCAAGCCTTAAGGGAT
Source organism: Pinus albicaulis (assembly GCA_034641835.2). Taxonomy (NCBI): domain Eukaryota; kingdom Viridiplantae; phylum Streptophyta; class Pinopsida; order Pinales; family Pinaceae; genus Pinus; species Pinus albicaulis. Next base: position 2,001,888,185 of record CM076578.1, read on the forward strand.
AATTCAATTGGTCAAGTTCTTGTTGCTAAGTACCTCACCTATCGGGAGGTTACAGGGTCACATCTCCTCGACGCCCTTAGGGTTAGGCCTTGTTAGTTTGGTCGACGGATAGATCCCTTTGGGTTGATCTATTTGGATTTTCTCATGGATGTAGCGGCCACTCAGTGTCTGTGAACCACAAAAAAAATAAAATGAAAATGTTTAAAAAAAATGACTAAAAATATTTGAAGAAAAGATAAACAATATGACCATTAATTCAATATAAAACAATGACTAAACTAAAAGATAGAAAAGCAAGTTAAATGAAAGATGAAAGGAAGAAAATTCAAATAAAAAAAGACTCAAGCGAAAATCAAAAGAATGGAAGAATAATATATATATATATATATATATATATATATATATATATATATATATATATATATATATATATATATATATATATATATATATATATATATAATTTTTATTTTTATTTATTTATTTATATATATGTATAAAATTTATTTTTTTCAAATTAGGTTGATTTTACAGCGGGGCCAACTCCAATGTTAGATGGAAGAACAATTTGCTCACCAGTGGGATGTTATCACCACCAGGATTGTGGGAAGCTCAGTTGAACTTGGATAGCCCTTGGGACATTTTAATTCCCCCAAAGATGACTCTCATCCTCAACCCCTCTCCATGAGATTTAAACCAATAACCTAGTGGAGATTAAACTCCACACACACTGATTGAATTAAGCCACTACAAATAAGTTAATCAATAAAAATAAAAATTAAACAAAACTCTAAAAATTTAAAGACAAAAGAATGAAAAATCAAACAAAATATACAAAATCTTTCCTTATTAATAGAAAATTTCAATATAAAAATAATGAAAAAAAAAACAAATTTTTTAATCCAAAAATAATAATATTAATTGAAAAATGATCTTTCTTAATTAAATACACTTTTGAATTAAAATTTTCAAATATTTTAATTAATTATTCTTTTACTTAAATATAAAAGATTATTAATTATTTATTGTTAAAAATAATTTTTAATAGTAATTTTTTTTAACAAATAAGTTGAGGAACAATTAATTTCTAATTCAGTGACTTCAAGCCTCTCAAAACATGTTATAATTTGTTCATTTGTGAAAATTATGAAATAATTGTATATAACATAATAACAATTGATCTTTCATTCTTAAAATTTTATTTTAATTAAAAATAAATGAATAAATAAAATGCAACCTAAAAAAACTTTATTTGTAATATTAAATATTACAATTCTTTTAATTAAAAAAATACTAATAGTAAAAGAAATTACGGAGAATAATTAATTTATAATTTAGTAAGTTTCATACTCTGAAAACATGTTATAATTTGTTTATGTGTGACATTTATGAAATAATTATATATAACATATATTAATTTCTCATTCTAATTTTTTTATTTTAATTATAAATAAATAAATTAAAAAAAATATTTATAAAATTAAACGTCTAAATTCCTTTAATTCATACCATTAAAAATTGATTAGTATAAATTTAGAAAAAGATCCCTTACTCTCAAGCTCATTATTTACCATAAATCCTTCAGAAAAAAAGAACAAACATTGTGATGGGGTGAAAAAAAAAAATCAATACATATCATCCTTCAAGTAGCTTTAGTATCTTTATAAAATCGAATTTATGAGACTTTTCCAAACCTGTCAAATCTCCTTTATTGAGTCTTGGAGTCTCTTTCTTACCCACATTCATTTATTAAACCCTCCATTCATACCGCCCACGTTAAAACGAAAAAGTCAAAGTAAATGTGTTAAGTTCCGTGTTGGCAATGAGTTTATCCACAATTGAACCCATTTACAAAATCTCCTAACAACCTTTCATTATTGGATTGAGCAAATTCTCAACAAAGTCCAATTGAGCTTGGAATATATGGAATAGATGTACTTTGAATATCTCAGGTTTATTAATGGAAAACAGGTTTCTGAAAAATAAAAATAAAAATTAAAACATGTTTTTTTTGGATGTTAATAATATTAGTTAAAAATTTATGGGTAGTTTATTAATTAATTTAAAAAAATTTTGAACTATTTTCATAAGTTTTTATAAGTTTAGTGAGTTTAATGGTTAAGAATATGTGCTTTTTTATAAGAGGTTTTGGGTAGAGTATGTACGTCTTTATAGACTTTAATAGTTAATGCATTGCATGGAAGTGGGTCTTGTTGTAGCTCCTAGAGGCAACCCTCAGATTGAGGAGAAGGGTTAGTTCCTAGGACATCTTAGTGTGTCTTGAAGATAGATCAATGTTGCTCAAGAGATATATATAAAATGATTTAAATTTGGCTCAATTATCCTACTCAGAGGCAAATCACATTTCACACATTAACAATATTTCATTCTAAAGAATTAAAGTTCAACCATGGTGGCCTACACAGAGACAATGAAGTTTCTTTGACTGTTGTAGTATAGGTGAGGGGAAGAAATAAAGAATGAAATATGGTGTAGAGGGCTAATGATAGAATCTTGTGCACTAAATTTCAGCAGAATCATGAATAGAAAAAGAGAACGAAATTAGAAACAATGGGGCACATTTTAAGGTCTTCAATCTCACATATTACAAGCACCATTTGCCATAACATGACATAGATAAATTTGACATACAATACTAAGTTCCAACAACTACGATTACACGATTTCTAAAAGGAAAGAAACACATATGAAAATGATGAACAAAGATAGAATTACATACTCCACATATCAATGCTTGGAATCGCCAAAAACTTCTTCATTAATCTTCAAGAACAACATACATTTCATGATACTTCAGAACTTACAAAACTCACAGAAGATTATGGCCTCTAGAATAGAAAACTGAACCCTTACAAATGAGTTCCTCTTCCCTTTTATAGGGAGAGTCCCAACAAAAATAATTACGAAAATATCTCAGAGTGCTCCAGATGTCTAGCTAATTAGTTGCACAAGTGTGCCAATGGCCTAACCGTCCTAATTATTACATAACATAATTGATTATTTCTTAAATGTAAAATATTTAGAAAATGCAAAATGATAGTGATATGTCATGATTCTCGAATCAGAAAATCCTTACGAAGTCAATACTGAACAAGTTAGCCTTTAGACTCGATCATGCCAATATGACAAGTCACTTGCTAAGTCAGTGACTGAGTCCTGTGGTGGTTCCTGTGATTTGGCAGATTTGGAAATACCAAATGACAAGACAACATCAAACCACTTTGGGATCTCAGGATCTAGCCCTCCTGGATCCAGAGAGGGATCTCTCTATAAAGGCAAAGAAATGTATATCTTTGAGGTTAAATTCAAGGTGTTAGGCTAATTATAGGGCACAAGGGTTTTTTGATTTGTTTGTTTGGCTGGGAAACATGAAAGAAGGGTTCAGTTTAAGGTAAAGGAATGAGTAGAGAAGGATTTTCAACAATGGGGAGATAATTCAAAGAAAACACAAGTCCATTGGGCAATGGGGTCATAAAAGGGTTTACTTGCAATTCAAATATCCAAGGCTTTCAAAGGGCTAGTCATCTATATCAGAGGATCTCTTAAGATGATAGTATGGGATGAAACAATAAGGAAATGAATGAGAAAGACAAGGAAAACCTTCCAAGGTGGCCACTTCGGAGAAATCTAGGGACAGGGCATGCCTTAACCTCTATGATCTAAACTCCTAATGAGGCTAACTCTGAAGACAATAATCCAACAGTCTACCTGACTACTTTCAGAGAATAGAAAACATTAAGGTTTGACACAGAGTGAAGTCTAAGATTAGAAAAAGACTTTTAACCTTCTCTGCTTTCGGCATTCAACTCAAAGGGATCTTAGAAAGGCTAACTGTTGGAAAAGGAACCTAGTGGGACAGGGCTAACTCTAAATCTCTCAGTTCCTAATTCTTTCAGCTAAAACCAAACAAGAACATCTAAGCAACGAACTCTAAATTCAAACATCAGTAAGCATGGACAAACCAACTTCTATACTGGTTAAATTATGTTGAATTTGTTGTTAGATACACAAATAGCAGAAAACATAAAGATAAGAAAGTGCAGGAAGCATTAGGGTACTTGTAGCAGTATATCCTAAGCTAAAATTACTGATTCTTATCAGAGAAAATGAAACATGATGTATAACAGAGGGAAAACAATAACAAAGGTAGAACACATCACCATTGATTTAGATCAGGATCCAATGGACATGCTTGTCATATTAGAGGAGCAAAACCAGTCACATACATCCTTGTCCAATAACTTGACATCATCCATAAATAATCTATCAGCCTATTTACAAATACTACTCACAGAACTCTAACTTAGTAGAACAACTTACAATCAGTAATTTTTCAATGACCAACCAACGTTTACAATGTATTTCTCATGAGTTCTTATAGGTGAAAGAGTGATAGTAGTGGCAGATAGAACTTAAATGATTCATTAAAACAGAGGGATAAGTGTTTTTGAAGCCCATTCTGTTTTAATGTCTTTACATTAACTTTCAGTACTCTTTGGATGAATTAGGGGTCTTCGTCAGTTTGATAATAACTCCAAGGGTATGTTCTTGGAGTACTTTCCTGGTTGTAGTACTCTGTTTATACTCTGAAACAAGTAAAGCAGATAAATGGATTTCAGGTCTTCCTGTAATGTCCCAAATGGGGAAATTTCTGCTCCATCGAGAACATTTTAGATGTTCCTATTGTTTCCACCTCCGGGAGTATTAACAATCAACACTGAAATATTTCAGAGATTGACTGCAGGGGTATTTACTAGATATATCACCTTCACAAGGAAGGATGAGATCCAGAGGCTACCTGGCCCACTAGCAGACTCTGCCAATAGAACTTGTCAAGAGATAATAATTCCCTTCAAGGAATTTCTGCACCAGCTGCCCATGGGGACACTGTATAAGGAAGCCCTTGTGAAAATAAGGCAATCCAATACTGGGATGCCTTAGAATATGTCTGGTACAAACTCCCTGTAGGATATAAGCTCAAGAAATAACCCTAAGCAGGTTATTCAGATCTCCCACCAACAAGTGTACTGAAATAATGCTTAATGAGACAATCTTTAGCAGCATGAAAACCCCAACATGTAATAGCAGTGAAATAATACATCATATAATATCATAAGAGTACAAATCTGATACAAAATGTATAGCAGCAAATAATATACAAGATCCTTGAGGGAAAGACCTCTCAAGGTGAGTGCAAATCAGCCTCCAAGGAAAATGTACATAAGCAAGAGAATACATTGCTGCATAAAACCCAACTGCTCTATAACTACGCAGTCTATGAGGGAAAATGATTGCAGACTGAAATATACAAGATGATATGACAATATGAGCTCAAATAAATATGGGGGAGCAAGATCTCAACCCCAAAAAACATTATTACAAAAATCCTCCAAGGGATTGGCTAAAATACATAAAACAGTAAAATGCCGGAGTGGCAGTGTAGCTGCTGCAACTCAAATATAATACAAGATAGGAGAAGGAAGTAGATGCTGCAATAAACCATGATACCTCCTCCAATGATCTCCAAAGTAAAGGGGCTGATCCCCTTACTGAAGATTGCACTCACTAGTGCACAAAATGAATCCCTTGTGCAAGCCACCTCTGAAGATAATGCTATAAGGGAAGGAGACTGCTCTGGGCATGAGAGAAAACATATGGCCTGATGCCAAATCTACAATATGAGATCCGGAAATCTCCTTTGCTGATTTCCTAGAGAAGAAATGAGCTTCCCCTCTAGAAACCAACTCCAGAAGTGAGATGATGAAGGTCCCTCACTGCAACACCAGCAACTCCAGCGTTCTCTTGCTGCAAGAATAACACAGTAGCTGCAATTGACTGCTTTGGCCTCAAGCCATGATGTGAGGAAGATGAAGAAAAATCTCTCCATGGCCTCCCATGGAAGAGAAGGGAATTCCTAAACAGGAATCCCCCTTGTGCTAAACATCAACAAGTTGAAGAGAGCTTCAACTTCGAATTCTATCTCCAAGAATGATCTCCACAATAGCTCTCCTTCATCTTTTATAAAAGGCATGCTTCCTTGCCATGGACCCCACTCACATTAGGGTTTCTCCCATTTCAAATTTTCCCTCCACTCCAACTACGCAATCTTCTTGTGCAAGCTTCCCCACTTAGGGTATGTTGTTGACTTTTCCCCACATGAAGGAAAGAGATGAAGCTTGGCAATCATGGCTGCCCATTGCTTCTCCTAAAACATACAACATGCAAAGTAGGGAGAATCACCCTCCCAATGGGCATCTTCAATTTATTTTCCCTCCTCCAAAACAATGCTTCCTCTAAACAACGTTCCACTAGCAACATATGGAAGCATAAAATTATGAGAGCAAGGAGGTAAAATATGGTCCCATGCATGGAACCAACGCAGGGCATCATTTTCCTACCTCCAAATATGATACAACAAGTGTCCTTTCAGCCACTTGTTTGCTGCCACATCCATCCTGCAAGATGTGATCATGAAAACAAAATTTGGTGCCAAGGTGCACACCAAAACTATGTGGCTTTCCCCCACAAACCACCCATAAGATGGCCATCTTCCTTGCTGCAATAGAACATAAGTATAGCTGAACACAATGTACAAGAAGGAAGGACCCTCCTTGATATAACATGCTGATCATAAGAATAAGAGAGAAGACAAATGGTTACCTCCCTCATCATGTACTTTGGCCTTTGAGCTGAAATGGCTCCAATGGAAAGTCCCCCTTACTACAACATAGTAGGGGAGTGGTTGTGCCAACCATCTCATCATCTCTTGGGCTATGCATCTAGCCAAATGCTGATATACATCCATTAGAAAGTCCTCCCAAGTGGACTCCTCCATCAATGAAGAATATGCATGAAAATGCATGAAAGAAGAATCCATAAACATTGCATGTAGATCCCTCTTCTTGTGCTTGTGCAACCAAGCCAAGAAAGTCAAAATGTAGTGAGGAATGCTTCCATCCATTACTCCTTCATGCTCATCATCTACATGCCTCCAAAGTACATTACTTGTGAAGTGGTTTGAAAGACACTCCAACAAGTAACTCTAGCTCTCAAGTGACAGCGCTGCTGGCCTTTGGAGTAGGGCCACTGTCATCTCAAGCTCCCTTATTTGACATGAATCTTGCCAAGGAATTCTCCATCATGTTGCTGAAAATGTAGAGCTCTTCCCATGAAGAAAGTGCTGCTTGGGCATCCAAGATCAAAGAGAAATTCTCTTGCACTATGCTAGTGCCTCCTCTTGCTCTCGCAATAACAAACAAAATTTGAGCAACAAGAATGTTTGCTGCTCCCCTATACTTCCACCATACCCAATCTGAAATGGGAACATAATGAGTGGTAAGAGAAATGCCACCCCATCATGATGCACCCATACTCTCCCCTTTGTCCATCAAATGCAATGAGTGTGAAATGATCCTGGGACCTATGGGTTATGGATCCTCCACATTTCCGCTAGGCACATATGATCCACCAAGCTTTGCTCTTTGGTGTAAGTATCCTGCCACTTGGTACCTCTTCGACAAGAGCTACAACTGTCCCAAAACATATTTCTCCTTTTGCATTTCATGTGACATTGAAATGCAATCTCCTTCATAACAAAATTTCAAAACCCCACCCTCACATGTGATGCATGGCTCATCAATAGTGCATGATGATGATGAGGGTTTCTTTCCTCAAAATGGCACATCGCAGAGAAAGTTCCTTCCTCAAGACAATCAACATGAAATAATGTACAATCCTCCATGATAGATGCAACTCATGCATACCTTGGAGAGATTTGGAAGAATCTTGCTGCAAGAGTCTCTTCCTCAAGTGTGCTGGCTGCCTCAATAATTGAAGGTGGAGGCTGCTCCTCCATGAATGTAACAACGCTGGCATGTGCCTCTGGTGGTGAGGGATCCTCCCTCCTTTGGCCAAATCTTCTGCTCAAGATCTGAGAAAAATAAGCAAGAGTAGAAACCCTTGCATGCCTCCCATGGCTGAACCACCAAGTCTTTTCCTCTTCCTGCTGAACAAGTGTGAAAAAAGATAGAGTCTCTTGGAAGACTCTCTAGGGTTTGTTACGTATTCAGCAAAATACTCACTTAGAATCTGAATTCCAAGTGTCTCCATGCTTATGCTCTGCTCCTCTGTGAGAATAGGAAGTGCATGGTCCTTCCTCTTCTCCTTCTTCTATTTCCTCAACCTCCTTGAAGAGGTTATTGCTGGACCCAAAACTGATGAGATTGATCTCATTTTCTGTATCATTCTGGCCTCTTCTTCTTTGAAATTCGAACTTCACATGCTGAGCCAAGTTCAAAGCTTTGATACCACTGTAATGTCCCAAATGGGGAAATTTTTGCTCCATCGGGAACATCTTAGATGTTCCTATTGTTTCCACCTCCGGGAGTATTAACAATCAACACTGAACTATTTCAGAGATTGACTGCAGGGGCATTTACTGGATATATCACCTTCACAAGGAAGGATGAGATCCAGAGGCTACCTGGCCCACTAGCAGACTCTGCCAATAGAACTTGTCAAGAGCTAATAATTCCCATCAAGGAATTTCTGCACCAGCTGCCCATGAGGACGTTGTATAAGGAAGCCCTTGTGAAAATAAGGCAATCCAATACTGGGATGCCTTAGAATATGTCTGGTACAAACTCCCTGTAGGATATAAGCTCAAAGAAATAACCCTAAGCAGGTTATTCAGATCTCCCACCAACAAGTGTACTGAAATAATGCTCAATGAGACAATCTTCAGCAGCATGAAAACTCCAACATGTAATAGCGGTGAAATAATACATCATATAATATCAGAAGAGTAAAAATCTGATACAAAATGTATAACAACAAATAATATACAAGATCCTTGAGGAAAATACCTCTCAAGGTGAGTGCAAATCAACCTCCAAGGAAAATGTACATAAGCAAGAGAATACATTGCTGCATAAAACCCAGCTACTCTATAATTGCACAATCTATGAGGGAAAATGACTGCAGACTGAAATATACAAGATGATATGACAATATGAGCTTAAATAAAGATGGGGGAGCAAGATCTCAACCCCAAAAAATATTATTACAACAATCCTCCAAGGGATTGGCTAAAATAAATAAAACAGTAAAATGCCGGAGTTGCAGTGTAGCTGCTGCAACTCAAATATAATACAAGATAGGAGAAGGAAGTAGATGCTGCAATAAACCATGATACCTCATCCAATGATCTCCAAAGTAAAGGGGTTGATCCCCTTACTGAAGATTGCACTCACTAGTGCACAAAATGAATCCCTTGTGCAAGCCACCTCTGAAGATAACGCTGTAAGGGAAGGAGACTGCGCTGGGCATGAGAGAAAACATATGGCCTGATGCCAAATCTGAAATATGAGCTTCGGAAATCTCCTTTGCTGATTTCCTAGAGAAGAAATGAGCTTCCCCTCTAGAAACCAACTCTGGAAGTGAGATGATGAAGGTCCCTCACTGCAACACCAACAACTCCAGCGTTCTCTTGCTGCAAGAATAACGCAGTAGCTGCAAATGACTGCTTTGGCCTCAAGCCATGATGTGAGGAAGATGAAGAACAAGCTCTCCATGGCCTCCCATGGAAGAGAATTCCTAAACAGGAGTCCCCCTTGTGCTAAACAAAAATAAGTTGAAGAGAGCTTCAACTTCGAATTCTATCTCCAAGAATGATCTCCACAATAGCTCTCCTTCATCTTTTATACAAGGCATGCTTCCTTGCCATGGACCCCACTCACATTAGGGTTTCTCCCATTTCGAATTTTCCCTCCACTCCAACTACGCAATCTTCTTGTGCAAGATTCCCCACTTAGGGTACGTTGTTGACTTTGGTCAACCATGGTCTAGCTCACTTGCCTTTGGTCCTTTTCACACTTGGGGCTGCTATCTTAAGCCACTTAAGTGACTTTTTGCACCTTATGAGCGTTTATTAAGTTGCTACATGGGCTCCTTCACCCATTTATTCACTTTTATTAGCATAAAAGAAAAATTAATGTTCCAAATATTTTATTGCAAAATTTGGAACATTACACTTCCATAATTTGTAACTAATGCACTGGAAATTTCTTTAGGACTTCTTGTCAGAATAGTGCTGCTCTGGAGCTCGATGAAGAATAGAGGATGGAAGTAGGAATTTGGTCCTTTTTTCAGTTGAAGTAATGTTCTTCTGGTACTAAATCACTGATATAACTTCTTGAAACATTGATATGACTTGTTTATGTACTTTAGGCCTCATTAGGCCTCCTTGATCATCTTCGGGTCTGCATTTGTCCATTGAGTCCGTAATTATGGATTAGGCCTCTTAGTATTCAATATCGTGCTTTTTAACCCTTTAATCTCTTCTGATACACTTTTAAACCTTTGCTGACCTACTTGAGTGAATATACAGTCTACAGAGGCGTTGGAGGGTTTATGTCAGGGTTAATAGCCTTGATCTTCGACAAAACATGTTTTAGATCTTCTCAGGGATGTCTTCCTCTGATATCTTTGGCTTTGGGACTGTCTTTCTGTGCTAGGGGTCACTATGTATGTGTCTATGGAGACAGAATGAAATCACCACCTCTGAAACTTGCAAAACACATTAATAAAACCGATGGGGGCGAGGGTGGCTGCTTCGGAGGCTCGTGGGGATGGAGGAGCAGCGAGGGAAAATGTGAGCGCAAAAAAAAGAGGGTGAAAAACCATGTCGGGAGGTGAAAAACAAGTCTGATGGGAGTCTGGTGCGAGGATAAACTGGGACTGTTAGATCAGGATGATCAACTGCTGGATCGTTTGATGGAGTCTTTTGAAAGTTTAGATGAGTAGAAGAGGGATGGGGGTGAGATATAATGTGGACCGTTGGATTAGAATAGTCGACGACAGAGATCTGCGGATGGAGTCGTTGGGAAGGTTTGATAGATGAAAAATGGATGGAGGGCAAGATTAGATCAGGGCCATTAGATTAGAGCGATCAACGGATACGATTAAACCCGAAATCACATTGCGGAGGGCGGTAAGGCAGAAAATCGGAATGGTTTTTGCACGATATTTGAGGAGGTAAGTGGTTTTCCAAAAAAAAAATGCGATTCCACTCAGCGCCTGACACGTGGAAATCTAAAACCACCCATTTCGCGCTTTTTTTTGACGTTAACTTTCGGGCACAAAAATTTTGCGAAATTGCACGTCGGCCGTCGGATCTCTTGGTTTTGATCGGATAGTGCGGGTTGCGTATGATGGGAGGTAAGATGCACGGGTGGAAGGTGGGCCATCGGGTTTATTCTCGACCATTGGATTGCTGGAATGAACGGTCGAGATTGAAGGATGGAGCGGAAGTATTTTAAAAGAGGGAGTGGGATGTTATATGGATGGCGGGATAGATCCTGGCGGTTGGATCTATAAAATGGATGGAAGATATTGAAATATGGGGCGGAGAGTATGGGAAAATGAAACCGAGCGCAGGGATAAGCACCATGGCCGTTGATCTGTATAGATCAACGGTCTATATTCACTCCAGACCATATCGTCGGGGAAAAGAAAAAACAAAGGGAAGTGTGCATTCGCGGAGAAAAAATGAGGGGAAGGGGGCTTAGGGATAAGAGCTTCGGGTGTGGTCCCATGAAGGGAAAAGGACTGAGGCTAGCGGGCGACTTTAAGCCCTCGGGGGCTTAACCCTTTAATAGAGCGGAAGACTGTTTTAAAGGGGGAAAAAGGTTCTTAACGCGGAAAATTGTGTTTCTAAGCGCCTGGTTGTGGGCCATAGTCACATGAGGCGAAGAGACAGAAGAATATAAGCCCTCGGGGGCTTAGGCCTATTATGGTGTAAATAGACGGATTTTTAGGCTAAAATAAGGATTTTTAAAGCCAAATGAAGGGTTCCGGTAGGCAAAAGAAGGGATTTTTAAACCAAATAAAGGGCAGTATAAGGTTCAAAATGGTTTTAGGAATGATTTAGAGGTCAAATGAAGGGGTTTTGGAGGAATTTCATGAAGGGAATAAGGGTGAAAAATGGGGGTTTTGTGGGAATGAAATGGAGCAAATGGAGGCCTTTTAAATAAGTCTCTTTCACAAAACAACAGGGCTTTTCAATGGAAACAACAGTGAAGATTTCTTCAAAGGACAGAAGACACATGAAGGCTTCAAGAATGATAGATTTTCAAGGGAAATGTTTCTCTTGAAGAATTAGAAACATACATAGCCACCTGTTTGCTATGCCAAAATTTTATAGGTGGCTAACAGTGGCTCCACATGGGGATGGCATCTTCTTGAAGGTGTCAAGAATCTCAAAAATAATCTTTGGAAGTAGGCCAGATGCCTGGCACTTGACCATCCTTTTCTTCTTTATTGATCAGCTGCTATACAGGTGAAAGCATTATATCAACAACAATACTTCCCTAAACAACTACCTACCCATCCTACTGTCTTAACATTTTTTATTCAAGGTGCATTTAGACTTGCAGACCTTCTTCATCATTATTTTTTATTGAAAGTAGAAAAACTAATCTATTTCTACCCTTATTCCTCCACGAGACCATATTAAATAGTTGGGCTCATAGCTTCTCTACCTAAGCTACTATCTGCCAGGATTAAACTGTCTAACAAATTTCATTCTCTACATTTTAAAACAGAAATTTAAATACAAAAAAACTAGGATTAGACTGTCTGATTTGCTGTGGGTCCATGGCATAAAGACAAGCTGCACATGAATTGAAACTTTGCAGGAAATTAAAACCAAAATTGTGAAGGCTTGAAATTCTGAAAATTAAGAGCATCCTTCTTTCTTTTTGTGACTCAGATTTTGAGCTTTTTAGAGTCACCTTTCTTTCTTCATTCCAGCTCTGGTTTTGATCTTGTTAGAGCTGTTTCTTCTGCTTTCTTTGCTGGTTCAAGTTTTAAGCATGTTAGAACCAACCTTTTACTCTTTCTGGCTCAGGTTTTGATATGGTTTGAGCCATTCTTTTGAAACTTCAGAGGTTCAGGTTTTGAGCTTGTCTGAACCTCTCTTTTCTCTCCTTTTTGTATATTTTTTATTTTTCTTTTTAAAGCAGAACAAAGCAATGGTATTTACAATGGAAGTGGAAACTTGAAACTGAACCTTAGTAGAAATAATTCTTGAGAATCCTACCATTGACAGGACCCCCAAACAGATCTGTACCATCCAATTCTTGTAGAAAAAATGCATTGGGACCAATGGCAGATTGAATGATGTAAGGGCCTTGCCATAAACTGTCAAACTTGCCATGCTTACCCTTATCTTCTCTCCTAGAGTCCCATTTGAGTACCTTATCCCCAATTTTTAAATCACAGACCTTTGTTCTTTTATCAAATTTTTTTTTAATGTTCTCTTGCACTTTCTGAGCTCTGTTGTAGACTTCTTCCCTTTTTTGCTGGAGATGTATGGTCTGATTGATCCTCCTCACCATGCTGTCTTCTTCTGACTGTATTTCTTGGACCAATTTTATCACTGGTACTCCCAAAATGGTAGGGAATACTGCGTCTGCTCCATAAACAAGCTGATAGGGAGACATTCCAATGGATTTCTTTGTTGTCAACCTATTTTCCCATAAAGCATGCACTAACTTACTATGCCATGATTTTTTATTTTCTTCCAGCAGCTTCTTGATGATGGTCACCAAACTCTTATTTGATGATTCTGCTAACCCATTACCCTGAGGATAATAAAAAGTAGAATGACCAAGTGCAATCTGATACCCGTGGCAAAAATCAATCATCTTTTTGGAACCAAAGGCAATAGCATTGTCAGTGATAATCTTCCTAGGGCAGCCAAATCTAGATAGGATATGGTCTTCAAGGAATTTTATGATAACTGAGTTTGTGGCATTCCTGGAAGGGATGGCCTCTATCCATTTGGTGAAGTAGTCAGTGGCTGTGAGTATCCATCTATGTTGGGAAGATGAAGCAGGATGGATTTCCCCTATGAAGTCTAGGCCCCACTGTTGAAAAGAAGCTTCAAGAGTGATTGGTTGTAAAGGTAAAGGAAGGAGTTTTCTTTTGCCCTCAAATATTTGGCATTTGTGGCAGGCAACTATCATTTTGTGGACATATTGGAAGAGGGTGGGCCAGTAATAACGAGCTCTAAGGATTTTATTAGCAGTGGTTTTCTAGTAGAGATGGCCTCCACACTCTCCTTCATGGAACTCGTGCTTGATTATATCTGCATCAACTTTAGGCAAACATTTAAGCAATAAACCATTGGCATTTTTCCAATATAAACATTCATTCAAAATGCAATAATTTCTAGCTTTCAAATTTTAAAACCTCGCCTTTGTCTTAGATAAATCAGGAGGAGCATTTAGATTTACAAGCACATACAAGATATCAGCGTACCAAGGTGAGTTTTGGAATTATTCTTCAACAGTGGGAGCTGGTAATCCTTCCTGTTCATCCAAAGCATCTACCATATTAATGTCAAGGGATTGTAAGTTAGATTCAACCATTAATTGTGCTAAGGCTTGACCCTTGATGAGTTTAGTGGGTTTGATTTCCAAATCATACTCTAGTATCACAACAATCCACTTGCCTCTTTTTTCATTTGGATCTTGTGACAAAATGTCTTTTACCACTATACTAGGCACAAAGGCAATAATATGGGAATGTAAGATATACACTCTGAAATCCTTTAAGGCCTTTACCAAAGCATAGTCCTGTTTTTCCATAATATTATATTTCAGAGGTGCATCTCTTAATGCCTTGCTGAAAAATGCAATTGGCTGCTCTTGTCCCTCTGGATTTTTCTGCAACAAGACAACAACCATAGTATGTTCTGATGCTAAAGAGAATATAAGGAAATCTTTATAAAATCAGGGCTGATGAGAACTGGTGCCGGGTGAGTGCATGTTTTACCAATTCAAAGGAATTTTTGGCCTCTAGAGTCCATTTAACTCCTACTTATTTCTTCAGCATGTTTGTCATGTTTCTAAGGAGTTCTGCTAGGTTGGGTATAAAACTCAAGAAATTAATATTTCCAATAAAGGAATACAATTATTTGATATTTCTTGGGTGGCTAATCTGCGATATTCCCTCAACCCTTTTTGGGTCTATTTTAATCCCCTTCTTAAATATAGTGTGACCAAGAAGTTTACCTTCTTGGAGACCAAACACTGTCTTCTTGGGATTTAAAGATAGCCCATACTTGTTGGCCGGATAAATCGTTGTTGCGGACAAGATCGATCTCCCTAGTGTCAGAAGACAATCTAGCAACAAACGAACAACTAAGTTTGTCTTTCTCTAAATATATTCGTTTTAAAAATAAATTCTATGAAGGTGTTGATCCTACCTTAGATCCAAATGCTGATTTGTAACCGTAGTTATTCCGTTGCAACAATAATCCTTCCGTCGCAACAAGAGTTCTTTCATCGCAACAATAATCCTTCCGTCGCAACAAGAGTTCTTTCGTCGCAAGAAAGTATCGTCTTTTGTCAACCTCCAATCAAAAACAAGAAAATATTAAATAACACCTGTATAACAAATAATTATAAAACATACCTATCATAGTGATCAAGGAATCTATGAAATAAACGATCAAACGACAGCGTATTGAAATAAACAATCGAACGACAATTTATTGAGAAAAAAAAACTTGATTGTATTAATCTTAAAATAACAGAAGAACCTTACAACCTTAGCCTTGATGTTCGAAAGGCCTTCTTGGGGTCCGAAGCAGGAGTCTCCTCTACTTTGATAAGTCTTGCACTCTTCCTCCAGGAGCACAAAGAGGTATGTGATCTTTCCTCGCAAAATCTCAGCAGAAAGAATAATAAATCTCAACAACACTTCAACTCAATCACACATAAAGCTTGAACTCCTATTCTCAATCTCCAAAATCTAACCATTTGAGGCTACCCAATGCCTCCTTTTATAGAGCAGATGAGGAGGTTAGGATTCCACCTTTGTAGGGATAGAATCCTCCTTCAAAGGGATAGACTCCTCACATCAAGGGATTAGTTCCTTAAGGTGAGGGATACATGCACCTTATCAAAGCGTACTCATCCCCAAAAATTCTCGTCTAGAACCTTCTAGAATTGACCTCAAACAACTTTTTTGACTTTACTTTCTCGCTTTTTTGACTTTGAGGAGGGTACGCAGGCATTACAAAGGAAAATTGCGTTCTAGAACGCAGTTAAGCAGTGTATTACCTTCGTACCCAAGCTAGGAATGTAGGCAGGCCTCATGTTACCTGCGTACCCAAAGTTTCAGAGATTTTTAGGGTTTTTCCTCCTGTTTTAGGGCTTGACATGAGGAGTACAGGTTGTAAGACTTGCAGAGGAGGCATGTATGAGTGTTAATGAGCTCATACAGTCAGCATAATGTCAAGGTGATAGTTTTTAGTGTAACAGATTGCCCCTTAAAGTACGAAGTCTGGAATAGATGAAGCTGAAGTCTGTCATATATGAAGAGTGCAATACTTTATCATTTCAAGGATCATTCTGTGGACACCCCAGTCAGAACCTGTAAAAACATTCAATGCAAAATATATATATATCATCGTTGAGGTAGGCATTCCCATACTCAGATCAAAACTAGAAAACTGATTTAAACTGTTCTGATACAGGAATGATTTTAATATTACATCAATAGTGTAGACACAACATGGGCACAACCATCTGTAATGAATAGTCTACTGTATAAATGAATAAAAAAATTGCTCGCAGCCTGGATGGTAGAAACTAGATCCAGGGTCTTGATTTCTGCATCTCAAAATAGTACGATTCTATCCATGTGAATGAATGTGTCGAAGTCGAACATGGTAGAAACCACTTGATTACCAGTCAATGATGTAAACTGTTAACAAGTGTGAGAGTAACCACCAGTAATGTCAATGGATCTCAAAGTACTCAGTACAATCCATGAAATGTGAATGAATGAGCTGAAGTCGAACATGTCAAGGAATCATTTGATCGAAGGTCAATGATGCAACCTGTCATCAAAGGCGAGAAACCTTCCATTAAGGCATGCATATTTCAAGGTACTGACGATTTCTGGATCAACTTCCTAGATAATGAGCTGTCGTCGATAGAAAGTGATCCGTCGTAGGCAAGCCCATAACACGAAATCATAGATCAAGTTTTGAAGAAATATATCGGCAAGAACTGACTCAGGGATGGTCAAAATGGATGACAAATATTTCGCAAATGAATGGTTTGTTTGAACTGTCCTCTTGAACACATAACGACACTGCAGATGGCTTGGTGACAATTGACCCAAAGCTAATACCCAGAAACTGGCTGAAGACTTTCAATGTGGTTTAATTAACTGTTAGGCAAAGGATTTCCCAACCCAGGTGAACAAAAGTGTCGTGTTCAAGAGTGGTAACGGTTTTCAAAAAATCACAATGTAACAAACAGGTTCGTTTTTCTCTCTTTTCCCCCACCATGTCTGGCAAGTACCTCTTTATTTTTGACAAGCTTGAGGAGGATAACATTTGCTTGTTTATAAGCTCATCGTTCGGATGAGTCCAACTTAGTTTAAGATTCGAACCCTAAGAAGGAGTGGTTCGTTCCTGTTTAAAAATTGAACAGGTCCTTTACTGTTAAATTTTAACGAGTCCAGTATAGGAGAAACTCGGTGTTTTTTCAATTTTAGGGAGTTAGAAGAAAAAACTTAAGAAGACTCCATGGGTGTACTTTTTCGTAAATTTAGTCTCTTGAGCCCGAAAAAGGATAAAATAATGCGGGAGATAACTCTATTGACTATAATTAGTCAACGTATACCTTTTTCGTAAATAATCCATTTCAGTTCGTAAAAGGGGTAAACTTATACTGAAGGGACGATTATTCATTTACTTTAACGAGTTCGAATAATCAAGTGCTCGGCAATCTTTTCAGTTTTAGAGAGTCTGAAAAGAGTTAAAAGAGGACTCCAAGTTTTTCTTTTTCGTAAGTTTTAACGAGTTCGAAAAAGAGATAAAAATGTACTCATGGTTTTCACTTTTTCGTAAGCTTTAACGAGTTCAAAAAAGGGATAAAAATATACTCGTGTGGCCGAATTTAAATTTAATTAACGAGCAGGAAAAGATGGAAAGAACTCGACATTTTCATGTGTTTTACGAGAATGAAAGATAGCAAAACAATCTCGGGATTTTCATGAGTTTAACGAGTCTTGAAAATAACCGAAATTGACTCAAGATAGGTTTCATTTTTACAAAAGCTTGAAATAGAGAAAAATTGTGCTTCAGAGTGGTTTCATTTTTACACAAGCTTGAAACAGAGAGAAAACTGTGGTTGATGCCCCCTAAGCGTAACTGCTAGAGCGAATGCCCCCCCAGCTTCATTTCATTAAACTAAGTACACTGCTGGTAATTAATAGCTGGATGGAATGAAGGTTCATTTACGAGATCATATGAAAGACCCGACCTAAAACTGTAAGAAAATTATGCAAAAACTGAAATAAATAACCTAAATATACGACTTAACATTTATGAGATCTAGTCAAATACTCGACTCAATTAGGGGAGGATTTGTTTCATTTTTTAACGAGCTTGACACAGGAAAAGAACCATGCTCATGGCAACGTGTTTCATTTTTTAACGAGGTTGACACAGTAAAAGGAACTTTCCTCACATAAATGTTTCATTTTTTAACGAGGTTGACACAGTAAAAGAAACTTTCCTCTTATCTACTCTCTAAAATCTACCTATATAACCTACTGATTCATTTTTTAATGAGGTTGACACAGGAAAAGAACTGTCCTCATACCTGATTCATTTTTTAACGAGGTTGAATCAGTAACAAGAGCTATCCTCAAACCAATTGATTCATTTTTTAACGAGGTTGACACAGGAAAAGAATTGCCCTCATACCTGATTCATTTTTTACGAGGTTGACTCAGTAATAGGAACCATCCTCAGAAACTACTTATTTCTAATCTATCAATATACTCTCTACAATCTACCTACTGATTCATTTTTAATGAGGTTGACACAGGAAAAGAACTGTCCTCATGAACACTGATTCATTTTTTAACGAGGTTGACGCAGTAAAAGGAACTATCCTCAGACTCACTGATTCATTTTTTTTAAAGAGGTTGACACAGTAAAAGGAACTCTCCTCAGAATCACTGATTCATTTTTTAATGAGGTTGACACAGTAAAAGGAACTGTCCTCAGAAACTTGATCATGGCTTCCAACTGGAAGAAACACATGTCAATGGACACACCTTGATCATGGCTTCCAAGAGGTCTTCATCAGATGGAAGAACAATTCCTTGGAAGGAACCCATGTCAAGGGACTCAAAAGGGATAAGAAAATTGTGTTCAAGTAATCCCATAGAGTTTTCCATGTCAATTACCGGATCTAAGTCAAAGGAAGACGAGCAAACAATGAGAGGCTCACTTACATCGGTAATTGAAAACATGGGACTAGTTGCCACATAATTAACCCGTGGCAGCGTAGATACCACTTTAGAATCAGGAACATTTAGGGGTGTCATATTATTGGTAGTTGAAACAATACTAGGGAACGAAAGTTGGTCTATAGTCACAATATTTCCATTGTGAGGGAAATACATCACGCGAAAGAGTGTCGATACTACAGCTTTCATTGCATAGACATAGTCTCGCCCAAGGAGTAAATTGAAATCCAAGGGGCCTCGAACTACCATAAGATAAATATAGACAATTTTACCTTCCAAAGTAATAGAAAACTTAGGAAGGATCCCTAAAGGTTCACTAATGGTTCTGTTAAAAGCTTTCAGATTCTGTGTAATAGGCACAAGCTGAGGGGAACCCAAAGCTTTCCAAGCAGTTGAGGATAAAATACTAATAGAAGCACCTTCATCTACCTGTGTGCGGTGTATGTCCCTACCACCCAACTTCACAATGATTTGGAAAGGGATGGAGGAAGGAAGACGAGGTTCTGTCAGACTATTCCAATCAAAGGAAAAGACCTCAGTACTTGGAGGGGGTTCTGTAGAAACAGGTGAAATGCCCCCCAGTGTAGAAGAATCTGTTGTAACAAGAAGAACCTGAGCAATATGAAGTTCACTCTCTACAGGGAGAATGGGATAGAACGAATGTGAAATCAAAATGACCACTTGATCAACTAATGGATCATCAGCCTGAATGATATGAGTTTCACTCTCCAATGGAAGAGTAGGATCGATTGTACTTAAATTTAGATCAATCACTCCGTCAGTTGACGGTAGGTTGGGAGAAAGTTTATGGTAACCAGTTGGAAATTCTTGCTGTGGAACAGTAAGGTTTTCCAACAATTTTGAGGCTTCATCCATGTGAGGGCAAATGTGAGTTTGATGTCTCCCTTTGCATAGCTTACAAGGAAACCTAACTTTACCCTTTTTCCCAGGAACCTTACTATCACTGGTTGATGAATCAACGGAAAGTTGATGAGATTTTTCTGACCATACTTCCAAGACCTTTGGAATACCGGGACAATTGATAAGGAAGTGGTCACCCTTACAAAGCCTGCAAGGGTATTTGGGTTTACGATGCATGTTGGAGGTTTCCTCAACACAACTAACACTTACAGCCATGGTTGGTTGGTTGACTTCTTTCTTATCTTGCTTCTTCTTCTTCTTCTTCTTCCCTTTCTTCTTCTTCGTCACCACCTGGTTACTAGCATCAAGGATTTTACCAAGCGAAGAGGAAGAAATGGAGGAAGAAATATTAGGCGAAGAAGGTAAAGGGTCAACAAAAGGTTGGTGATGTTGAGATGGTGAACTCTGTTGAGGTGAAGCATCCGGTTGAGGTGGAACAATTGGAGTATTCAGGGCCAACGAAGTTGAAAATAACCATATCGGTAAACCTATTGTAAATCCAGGTAATGAAAAAGTAGCCATATAAGGAGGACCAACATTTCCAAAACAAGGAAAAGTACTAGGATTCTCGTTAAGAGGGGTTCCTTGGTTGGTAAATTCTGGAACAGTTTCCATTATATTCAACTTCAGTGAATTTTATTAACAATTTAAAACTACAATTAACAATTCACAATTCACACTTAACAATTAAAATTCACAATTCACACCTATGGTCTCTAAAATTAAAAACAAACAAATTAACACATGCTATCAAATCTAGGAGTCAAACCACACACAAACAGTAGATTCCCGCACTAAAAACACTAGTTGGTGATGAAATCCAACATCGTAGAATTTTAATGCAGAAATGGCGGTTGGAACAGTTACCCCGCCAACCTGCTTAATGAAACAGACTGGCACAATTTTCTTCACAAAACCATCTCGAGCGAAGAGAACCCCCCAGAGAGTCCAAGTGAGTCTAGTCGACGTCTGCTCCAAGTACAGTGATATCTTTCCTTCACCGTCACCTTAGGAAATAATCTTAAGCTTATGGACACTAAGGTTACCAACAGTAACAAATACAACTGGGGGAACAGTCTACAATCTGATTCCATGCGGAAGGGCAGAGTAACAAAGCTCAATCCCCTTGAAGGCTCCTCGACATGGTCAATCCGAGGTTTACCGACAAGTGACCCCAGGCTTCTTGACAATGGTTAATCCGAGGTTTACCGTTTATAATGCGCGCAAAATCTTCTATCTTCCCCAATGAAACAGAATTGATTGTCTCAAAGGTTCGGACATGATCTCATGATTGACTTCTTTAAGAGAAGCTTCCCAGAATGTAGAAGTTACAATTGGATTTATTTCCTACTGCAAGATTTATCTACTTGTTTGTTTTAGTTGCTTTGGAAATTTAACTACAACCTATTCCAAAGCACTAATCCTGAGCTAGATTGGTGGAAAGAGCCCTAAAAATGTAAAAATTACTAGATGAATTTTATTTAAGCGCTGTGTTATTTAGGCTGTTATTACTCAAAAGGGTAAATGGATATGAAACCAATGGTGTTATGACCCGACCCAAAACTGAATGCAATCGAATATGATAATGTAATCTTTTCAATTTGATGAATCCTAACTAAAGTAAAGAGAGATTTTCTATGCACTTCCAGCAATGCAAAAAATTGATCACTAAGAGAAAATATAACAAATTCTCTAATGCACTAATTTCATCAAGAAAAACTAATGCAAATCAATTCCAAAACTGTTTTTATATTTTTGTGTTTTTAAAACAAGCATAAAAACATCTAAATTCAAATCAAAGAAAACTGATCTAAATCTACGATTGATTTTTCAGAATATAAACTATGCAGTTGTAATCTATGCACATTTTACTCATATTCTGAAAATGAGAATTCTAATTATGCAAATGTGATCTATGCAAAAGAATTCTCAAACACAAGATGATTCTAATGTAATCTAAGAACCAATCAAGTGCAAGTCAAGAAAATCGGGTGAGAGTTCCAAAGATCAAAAACAAAAATACTCAAAGGCGATTAACACTCATACACAAAGTTTTTTGCAAAAACAAAAGCAAAAAGATGGAAAATTGTGAAAAGACTGAGACAAACCTCCAAGTAATGACCAAAGGAAATCAAATTAAGAATTTCTCAAAAAAGAGACTCAAAACACCCAATTAACGGAGATTGATGAGATGAAAAATTGCTGAAAGAAATTTAGAAACAAGAGATTTTTGACAGAAAAATACAGATTTGGGTAGATGCTAAGAATCCTAAATTAAATCTAAACTAAACTGGAAAAAATAAATATGATTTTTTTCAAAAATTTTAACAGGGTCTGTAGGCTCCAAGAAGTAACAGGTGCGGTCCCGCACTGTTTACTTAAGGAAAGTGCGAAACTGCCTGCACTGTGCAAAAGAACAAAGTGCGGTCCCCAGAAAAGTTCAAGAAAAACATAAAAGATTTCAAAATTTTCAAAAACAAAGAAAACCTAAGCTACCCAGACAGGTATCCATCAATAAAAAACCAGGAAAAACTTTTCCTCAAATCAAAATAAAAGAGAACAAAAAACAACAAGTTCTTCCCCAGTATGATCGCTAATTTGTTGGCCGGATAAATCATTCTTGCGGACAAGATCGATCTCCCTAGTGTCAGAAGACAATCTAGCAACAAAAGAAAAACTAAGTTTGTCTTTCTCTAAATATATTCGTTTTACAAATAAATGCTATGAAGGTGTTGATCCTACCTTAGATCAAATGCTTATTTGTAACCGTAGTTCTTCCGTCGCAACAATAATCCTTCCGTCGCAACAAGAGTTCTTTCTTCGCAACAATAATCCTTCCGTCGCAACAAGAGTTCTTTCGTCGCAAGAAAGTATCGTCTTTTGTCAACCTTCAATCACAAAAAAAGAAATATTAAATAGCACCTGTATAAAAAATAATTATAAAACATACCTATCATAGTGATCAAGGAATCTATGAAATAAACGATCAAACGACAACTTATTGAAATAAACAATCGAACGAAAATTTATTGAGAAAAAAAAAACTTGATTGTATTAATCTTAAAATAACAAAAGAACCTTACAACCTTAGCCTTGATGTTCGAAAGGCCTTCCCAGGGTCCGAAGCAGGAGTCTCCTCTACTTTGATAAGTCTTGCACTCTTCCTCCAGGAGCATAAAGAGGTATGTGATCTTTCCTCTCAAAAGCTCAGCAGAAAGAATAATAAATCTCAACAACACTTCAACTCAATCACACATAAAGCTTGAACTCCTATTCTCAATCTCCAAAATCTAACCATTTGAGGCTACCCAATGCCTCCTTTTATAGAGCAGATGAGGAGGTTAGGATTCCACATTTGTAAGGATAGAATCCTCCTTCAAAGGGATAGACTCCTCACATCAAGGGATTAGTTCCTTAAGGTGAAGGATAGATGCACCTTATCAAAGTGTACTCATCCCCAAAAATTCTCATCTAGAACCTTCTAGAATTGACCTCAAACCACTTTTTTGACTTTACTTCCTCGCTTTTTTGACTTTGAGGAGGGTACGCAGGCATTGCAAAGGAAAACTGCGTTCTAGAACGCAGGTAAGCAGTGTATTACCTGCATACCCAAGCTAGGAACGCAGGCAGGCCTCATGTTACCTGCGTACCCAAAGTTTCAGAGATTTTTAGGGTTTTTCCTCCTGTTTTAGGGCTTGACATGAGGAGTAAAGGTTGTAAGACTTGTAGATGAGGCATGTATGAGTGTTAATGAGCTCATACAGTCAGCAGAATGTCAAGGTGACAATTTTTAGTGTAACAATACCTTCTGCATTTCTCAAAGACTTTTCTTAGATGTTTTAGGTGCTCTTCATCAGTTTTGGAATAAACTGTTATGTCATCAAGGTAAATTACAATGAAGTGACCTATTTCTTCTGAGAATGCAATGTCCATAGCTCTTTGAAAGGTCGCACCAGCATTCATTAATCCAAAGGGCATCTTCACATACATGAAAGTGCCCCAAGGAGTGGTGAAGGCTGTTTTAAGTTGATCTTCTAGGAGTATTAAGACCTGGTTATACCATGAAAAGCCATCTAACAGAGAAATCCTCTTAGAACCAACTACCCTTTGTAGGATGTGTTCCATTTTGGGCAAGGGGTAATTGTCTTTTAAGGAGGCTCTATTTAAGTTTCTAAAATCAATGCACAACCTTATTTCTCCTGTCTTTTTCCTTACAGCCTCAAGGTTAGATACCTAATCGGAAAACCTCACAGGCACTATGATTCCGGCCTCATACATTTTCTTAATTTCTTTTTCTACTAGAGGTAACTGTGCAGGGTTTATTCTACAAAGCTTTTGCCTAAAAGGTTTCTGGTTTTCCTTCAGTGGAATCTTATGCTGGATGATCTCTGTGTCACAGGCTTTCCAATCTTCATGACTCCAAGCAAAAACATTAGAAAACTCTTTAGATAAATCAATGTATTTCTGTTTTATATGTGCTGGCAAAGTTTTAGATAATTTGATCATTTTAGGCTTGTCTTTGCTGCCTATATTGCATTCTTCAACATCAAATTTAGTGGAATCTATAGTGGGCTTCTTTGCCACATCATTGAAATCAAAGAGGTCCTCAAGGGGTGCTAGTCCTCTGGGTATGGTTTTGTCTTTGGACTGCAGTACCTCTATGTCTTATTTATCTGTTTTCATGTATTCTTTTGTTTGGTTTTAAAATTATTTGGTCAGCATGTTTATTTCTGCAGTAGGGGATGGTTTTTCTTCATCAGGGGGCTCTTTATCTAGACAATTTTCATCGGATGTAGAGTTTGAATCAGGTAATGCAAACTCATTCCTGCAAAGCAAGAAGTCCTCTATCTGTTTGTCATCCTCAAAGACCTGCCAATATTTTTCATTATCTAGTACTGCTGGTCTGTATTTTGTTTGAAAAATGATCTATTTGTCACTAAGTGGTCTCTGATATGAACTAGCAGCACAGGTCAATCCATTTGCAAGTATGTTTTGACTTCTAGGGACAAACACAAGCTCATATTATACAAATGTTTTCAAAAGATCCATGGCATCATTCCTATATGCCCTTAATCTAGGATGTTTGGCAGTGTATTCTCCGTTTACTTGTTTGATGACCAGTTCTGAGTCTCCATGAACAACTATCCTTTTAGCTCCTAGTTTTTTCAATAGATGCAGTCCTAAGAGGAGAGCTTCATACTATGTTATGTTGTTTGTGCATTTAAAGTTTAGCTTGAAGGCATGACTCTCAGCATAATTGTTTTCAGTATTGAGCAACCATACCCCAGCTCCTGCATTCCTTTTAGTGCAAGACCCATCAAAGCTCATGCTCCATAAAGGATTGCTTGCAGATTTGCTATCTGTTTCACCCTTAATGTCTTCTTGTTTCTTGAGGTGAGCAGGTTGATGGGTAATCTGCTCTCTACAGCCTGGGTCTTGATTTTCTAGTTTTGTAGATTGTTCAGATGTTTCTCCTTTGTTTTCCTCTGTATACAGAGCTTCCATTATGTTAATATTTGTGGCCTCTTCTCTGTTGCTTGAATTTCTATTCTCTAACTCTTGCTCATCTGTAAACTCATCAATGTAAAGGATAAAAGAGTCAAGGTCTGTATGGACAGAGTAAAGAGGGGAATTCTATGGTTTCTCTGGGCTGCTTACCATAAATTTCATGTGTGCTTCCCTATATAGTCTTCTAAGCTGGCTGAAAATAGGGATAGTGGCATATGTCATGTCCATTTGCATTGTACCTTGTAACTTGGCACCCCACGATCTTGACAACAACATGCCATATTTAGGAGGTACATCAACAACTACAACATCTATTACCATGCACTTGGCTGGGATTTGGGTCAAATTCACACATAGATCTTTGATTAGGCCCAAACACTTCACTCTGCTAGAGTCAAAAGAATATAAATCCTTATATGGTTTGGTTATCTCTAGGCCTAATTTTTCCATGATCACTTTGGGCATAAGATTGTGTGAAGCCCCTGAGTCATGCATAGCATTATGTAGGATTTTTTCATGGATATTTAGGCTGACATAGAAAGGAGGCACTACTCCTTCCTGAAATTTCCCTTCAATTTTTGGGCCAAACAAGAGAGCTGGTTGATCATCATTTAAGTTGACAGTGTCACTATTTTCTCCTAAGTTTAAAGCTTTCAAAATTTGACATTTATATGCATCTTGGGTGGCCAAATCAGTGAGAGGGACAAAAATTTTGATTTTGGCAATCTCACTTTCCAGATTGAAAGGAGACTGACTCTTTGAAAGGTTTATTTCTGTTTTGTTGGTCATTGTCTTATTGGAAAAATCAGCTTGCCGATTTTCACTATTTACATTGGTTGAGACTCTTTTTTCAGGAGCATTAACTGTAATGCTAGTGCTGCTAGTTTCTTGACTCGATTTATCAATGGTTTGGATGTCTTTGTCCTTGTTTTTTCCAGTACTCTCAGCTGCTGTTTTATTGCTTTCAGCAGTCCCTTTAGGAGTCTTTTCAGGTCTTTTCTTAATAGTGATTTTAGAGGCTTTTGGTTTGGGAGTATCTATGTTATTTTTACTTCTGAGATCATATTGTTCTTGGACTTGCATGATGGCATTCTTGAATCCTAACTTATAGTCTTCGGATTCTAACCCTTCCTCATCCCAATGTGTGTATGATATCTGGTTATCTTCTGTGAAAAAGGTGTGATATTCATTATCCACTTCCACCATGTTTATAATAGTTCCCTTTGATTCTTCTATTATTCTCTCATCCTCATCAAGGAAATTTTCTTGGAATGGAGGTATGATTTGCTGGTCAGAATCCCTCTGTCTATTAGGGGTAGTGTTTCTCCTAAAGTTTTGGTTCTGGTTTTGAGTTTGGTTTCTATTCTGATTATTGACTTGGAAAACCATCTTCTCCATCATTATTTCTAGCCTCTCCATGTTTTTGGCTAGATTATCAAATTTGGGATCAGATGTAGAAGCTGTGGTGTCCTCCCTATAGGTTACCTTCTTCTCAGCCCTCATCCTAGCTCTTTTTTCAATTAAGTTTGCTTCCACACTCACAGCTCCCTTCTGCATATCTTCTAGAGTTGTATAGTCCCTCTCCCTTAGTTGATAGGCCATGTCAGCATCAAATTCTTCAAGATATTTCACTAAGGCCATTCCTTGGGAAGGTTTCATGTGGGGTGGAAGAGCATTGTAGACACTGTTAAACCTGGTGGAGTAATCATGTGTTAGGTCCCTATGTTACTAGTATAGTCCCTTATTATTGTTAGTGTAACCCCCTTATTGTTATTATTGTACCCTGTAACCCCCATATTGTTATTATTGTGCCCTTAAATTATTATTGTTAGGTCGGCTAGGATTACATTGTGGCCCCACTAGGATTACATTATGGCCTCATGGACTCCTATATATAGAAAGGAGGTTTTGTAAATTGTATCATCCAAGAATTGTTCATTTATAAAATGTATTGGAGGTTTCCCCCTCGAAGTGGCTTATTTATAAGGCGTTGATATCTCTTTTCTTCTATTTTTGGAGCTGGTTACGCAACATTTGGTATCAGAGCTTTGGATTCTAGGGTTTCACTGGTCTAAACAGGTCATCGTGGAATTTTCGCTATAACTTTTTTTCTATGAAGGTTCAGAATCTGAAATTTTTAGGGTGCGAAGCCAACATCCTGAGGAAACTCATCAAAAAATTTTAGAGCTTGATTCACAATATTTTCGGAGATATGATCTGTGGAAGGTAGTGCTTTTTCAGGATCCCGAATTTCATCGCAAAGAGGTGATCGTGGGAAATGTTTCATAACTCTCTCTCTGAGCATTGGATTGGAGTGCCTTAAAAATTTGTCACAATTACACGGACTTTAGTTTCTTGGCTATCAATTTCAAAGCCAAAGGACGAAAAAATGACGCGTGGCAAGTCGTACAAGTTTGCTCTACTAAACCAATCCATAATTAGGTCATTGTGGGAGATTGAACATAACTTTGTCTTGGAGAATCCAAATCAGGTCAGACCTGTGGCATTAAAAAGAGAATTCATAGGGCTACTTCAATGATGAATTTAAGATATTGAAGAGCTGCAAACACATAGATAATCTAATTTCAATATCGAGCTCCTCAAGAACAAGAAAAAGGTGTGTATTTTTTTTCCAAATTGCATAAGTCTTGTTTGAAGAATCAATTTGAATTGATTCCAAGGGCATATTGTAGAATAGATATCAGTATTGGGTTCTAAAAAATGCCCCATAAAAATAATTCAACACCCATTAAGCCTTCAGAAGGCTCTACTATGACTCATGAAGATGAAGAATTGCAACATGATCTATCAAAATTACAAGAGCAAGTGCACCAAATTTCGCTCTCACAAAGAGCAACAAAAAATGAAATGGAAGTTTTGAAGAAAGGCGTGGAAGCGAAGATGGAGGGTGTGAAGAATAATATGGATGGTTTGAAGAAAGGCGTGGAATCTAAGATAGATGGCATGGAAGCTGGTATGGAATCTAAGATGGATGACATGAAAGCTAAAATGGAAAACATGAAGAATGATCTAAAAGCAGACATGGAAGGTTTGAAAAAGTTGATACAAGAAATGTTTCCTAATGGTGACAAGATAGTAGAGGAAACTCATGATGAGAACAAAATAAATGTTAATCGTGATTTCATAAACTCTAATGTTGGCGGGAAGAACCACCATATTCCAAAAATGGATATGAGGAAGTTTGATTGAAAGGATCCTGTAACATGGATACTACAGATGGAGCAATATTTTGATCTCCATAATGTGCAAAACACACAAAAGGTACGCAATGCAACTTTACATTTAGAACAAAATACATTTGTATGGTATCGATGGCTTTGCTCCCGTAAAAAAATTGTCACTTGGTCAATTTTTACAGAGGAAATGATAGCACATTATGAGGATACAAAGAGCAACACCTTCTTTAGCCAATTGATCAATCTCAAACAAAAGGGTTTAGTGGGGCAGCACATTGAGGACTTCCAAAAATTGAATATAAGGGTAACTGATATTCCAGAGGAACACAGGATTGATCTCTTCATAGGCACTTTAAAGGATAACATCCAACATGAACTTCGCGTTTTGGAACCTGATTCATTGGAGAAGGCATTCAGGTTGGCAAGAAAAGTTGAATGTAAAATTATGGCGACAAGGAAACCTACCACTCAATTCTATAAAGAAGGAAGTGTTGCTACACCCAGATTTCCACAACCTACAAGGTTGACACCACAACAATTGGAAGAAAAAAGAGCAAAAGGGCTTTGCTACAGTTGTGATAGCAAATACACTAAAGGTCATAATTGTGCTGAAAAGAAATTATTTTACATAGATTGTGAAGAAGAAGAAGAAAATGAACAATAAGAGGATACACACCAGGAACCAGCCATAGAAGAGGAAGAAATGAATCCGACCATATCATGTAATGCACTGGCAGGAATTACCACTCCTCAAACTCTCAAGATAGCAGGACAGATCAAGAAGAAAAGGTAATAGTGTTGATTGATTCAGGTAGCACCCATAATTTTATTCATTGTAAGGTAGCCAAGGAATTAAATTGTTTCCTATACCCAGCACCAGAATGTGAAGTGATGGTTGCAAATGGAGGAACTATAAATTGCTCTG
Organism: Pinus albicaulis; assembly: GCA_034641835.2. NCBI lineage: Eukaryota > Viridiplantae > Streptophyta > Pinopsida > Pinales > Pinaceae > Pinus > Pinus albicaulis. Next base: position 2,001,918,101 of record CM076578.1, read on the forward strand.
GAAAATGCCATAATATCAAGCTAACCATGGGGGAATATGTATTGAATAGTCCAATGCTTTCCATTCCTATGGGAGGTGCTGATGTTGTACTAGGAGTACAATGGTTACAATCTTTGGAGATGGTAGCTTTTAATTTTCAAGAACTTTTCTTGAAATTTTTTTCAGAAGGAAAGGAAGTCAAATTACGGGGTATTGCAGGGAAGCCGGGAAAGATAATAAGCTCTAATGTCATGACAAAGCTTCTAAAGAAAGAAAAACGAGGCGTAATTGCACAATTATGCTCACTAGAAGTTCCAACTTCAAAATCATCTATTTCTGCAGATCTCCAACAAGTCTTGGACAATCATTCCAAGGTGTTTGAAACTCCTAAAGGACTCCCACCTATTCGTGATAATGATCATGCTATTCATTTAATTCCAAGAAGTGTTCCTCCAAACATCAGGCCTTATAGATATCCTTATGTCCAAAAGAGCGAAATTGAATGTATGATTGCAGAAATGTTAGAGGCGGGTATAATTCAACCTAGTCAAAGTTATTTCTCTGCTCCTGTAGTATTGGTACACAAGAAGGATGGATCGTGGTGCATGTGTCCGTATTATAGGGAGCTCAATAAGCTCACCATTAAAGATAAATTTCCCATTCCTGTGATTGATGAATTATTGGATGAATTACATGGAGCAATTTATTTTACCAAGTTAGATATTCGTTCAGGATATCATCAAATTAGAATGAAGAGTGAAGATATTCAAAAAACAACATTTCAAACTCATGAGGGTCATTATGAATTTTTGGTCATGCCTTTTGGCCTTACCAATGCACCTTCTACATTTCAAGGGTTGATGAATCCCATTTTCAAACCCTTCCTTAGAAAATTTGTGCTAGTATTTTTTGATGATATACTAATCTACAACAGGTCTTGGAAGGATCATGTTAAACATGTTGACAGGGTGCTCAAACTATTGCAGGAGAAACAATTATATGCAAAAACATCCAAATGTTTCTTTGGAGTACAAGAGGTGGAATATCTGGGTCATATTGTATCTCACGAGGGTGTTAAGGTAGACCTAACAAAATTAAAGCCATTAAGGAATGGAAAGTCCCCACAACCATAAAGAAGTTGCGAGGATTTCTCGGGTTAACAGGGTATTATCGCAAGTTTGTTAAGAATTATGGGAGAATAGCAGCACCTCTAACAACATTATTGAAGAAAGATGCATTTTCATGGAATCCTGAAGCAACTAAGGCCTTTGAACGTCTTAAAGAGGCAATGTGCCTAGCACCGGTCTTAGCTACACCAGACTTCACAAAAACCTTTATTGTGGAATGTGATGCCTCAGGAAATGGAATTGGTGCAGTTTTAATGCAGGAAGGAAGACCCATTGCTTTTGAAAGTCGTCCAATCAAAGGAAAGTATTTACAAAAACCTATTTATGAGAAGGAAATGTTAGCAATACTCCATGCACTAAAGAAATGGCGAACTTACCTAATGGGAAGACACTTCAAGGTAAAAACTGATCATGATAGTCTTAAACACTTTTTGGAACAAAGACTATCGTCAGAAGAGCAGAAAAAATGGGTCACAAAGATGTTGGGTTATGACTTTGAAATAATCTACAAAAAAGGAAAGCTTAATGTTGTTGCAGATGCACTTTCAAGAAAGAATGAAGAGGTGGAAGCATTGCTTTGTGCCATTTCTATTATCCAACCAGATTGGATAACCGAAGCAAGAGATGAATGGAAGAAGGAAAAATATGTATGGACACTCATTCAAAAGTTGCAGCAAGATCCTAGTACATCTGATACATTTAGTTGGAAAAATGATTCCTTATGGTACAAAGATCGCTTATATCTTTTTAAGAATTCCCAACTAAAACAAAAGATTCTTTTGGAATTGCAAACTTCTCCTTTAGGACGACACTCAGGATTTTTAAAAACTTACCACAGGGTGAAGAAATAATTTTTTTGGGATGGCCTTAAATCTGATATTCAAAAGTTTGTGGCAGAATTTTTGGTTTTCTAGTAGAATAAAGTTGAGACAATTAAGACCCCGGGACTTCTACAACCTTTATCCATTCCAAGTCAACGTTGGGAGGAGATTTCAATGGATTTTATCATAAGTTTACCTAAGTCCGAAGGAAAGAGTGTAATCATGGTGGTAGTTGATAGACTTACCAAGTATGCACACTTTTGTGCATTATCTCATCCATTTAAAGCAAGTACAGTTTCTACTACATTTATGGACATAATTCAAAAGATACATGGAAGCCCAAGGGTTATTGTGAGTGACAGAGATCCCATTTTTACGGGAAATTTTTGGACAGAGTTATTTTCTTGTTTGGGTACTTAATTAGCTCATAGCTCATCTTATCATCCTCAATCTGATGGTCAAACTGAGATAGTAAATAAATGTTTGGAAGGATATATTTGTTGTTTTGTATCTGATAAACAACCATAATGGGTCAAGTGGTTACCTCTCGCTGAATGGTGGTATAACACTTCCTTCTATACTGCAGCAAGAATGGCCCCATTTATGACACTTTATGGATATCATCCACCATCCATCACATCATCTTTAAGGGAAAATTCGAAGGTTCAAGCAGTGGAAGATCACATCGAGCATCAACAAGAATTTCTACAACTCTTAAAGTATAACTTGAATTTGGCACAAAATCGAATGAAACAACAGGCAGATCAACATCGCAGCGAGAGAAGTTTTGATGTAGGAGATTGGGTATTTTTACGGCTACAACCATACAAACAAATGTCCCTCAAGCAAGCTAAGAAGGATAATAAATTATCGCCAAAGTACTGTGGTCCTTAAAAGGTGTTGCAAAAGATTGGTACTATGGCCTACAAATTGGAGCTTCCTGCTTCTTCACGAGTGCATCCAGTCTTCCATGTTTCATGCTTAAAAAAGGTTATAGGTGAAAATCTTCCAGTTCAAAAAATATTGCCAGAACTTGATGAGGAAGGAAAAATCATATTGGAACCTGAAGCGGTCACGGAAACAAGAACTCGACAGCTACGGAACCGATCAATTTCAAAGTATCTCATCAAGTGGAAGAACTTACCCACTGAAGATTATACATGGGAGGATTAAAATTTTATACAGAAGCACCCAGAGCTACTCAAGCGTTGAGGACAACACTTTTTTGAAGGAGAGGGGCATGTTAGGTCCCTATGTTACTAGTATAGTCCTTTATTATTGTTAGTGTAACCCCCTTATTGTTATTATTGTACCCTTGTAACCCCCATATTGTTATTATTGTGCCCTTAAATTATTATTGTTAGGTCAACTAGGATTACATTGTGGCCCCACTAGGATTACATTATGGCCCCATGGACTATTATATATAGAAAGGAGGTTTTGTAAATTGTATCATCCAAGAATTGTTCATTTATGTAATGTATTGGAGGTTGCCCACTCGAAGTGGCTTATTTATAAGGCGTTGATATCTCTTTTCTTCTATTTTTGGAGCTGGTTACACAACATCATGAACACTCTCCCCCTGATTTCTTTTGAGATTTTTATACTCTGCTAATATTTGGAGAGGGTTGCTTTTGATTTCCCATTTGTTTATAAAAGCTTTATGTAAAGAGGGAAGGTCATTGATGCTTTTAGGAGCTAAGCCTTTAAACCACTTTTTAAGTTCTCCTCCTAAACTTTGAGCAAATATTCTCATCTTAATGGTTTCATCTTCTATTTCCATATAATCAAAAGCATCTTCCATCCTATCTACATGGTGTTGAGCTGTGGTAGATTCTTTTCCAGTGAAATGGGGAATTTTAGACTGATAGTCATTGGGTAAAGGAGCCAGAGGCTGTGGTAACACTAGGGGAGCATACCATGCTGCCATGATAGTGTTTTGTGGAGGTAAAGGATTAGCTTGGACAAGAGGTATGTGGATGATAGAAATGCTTGGACCAGCAACAAACTGTTGAGCAGATTTAGGGTGAGAGAGCCCCAAGTTATGAATGAAATGTATATCAGGAGGTGTGGATGGAGGGGTTTCTCTGTTATCAATGCGTTGACCACTTTGTGGTGGTGAACCTGGAGGCTCAAAGTCTGTCTGATCTATACCATTGAATGAGTTAGTTCTTGGTAAATTACTTGGTAAATCTAAGTCAAATTGAGTATCTGATAGAGCTGCAAGGTTTTCAGGTGCTGAGTTAGATCTATGAATGGGTCTGACAATAGTTGGATCCCTAGATGTGGGAGACTTCCTAAGAATTTTATCTGGATTGTCAACTATTTCAGGAGGATTTGGATCAGGATAAGCTCTGGTATGGATTGTTCTTGAAGCCAGTATGTTAAGTATAACAATGTTTAAGAGGGAGACTGTCCTTAAACAAAAATCTTAATCCTATGTGTTTCCTTTAATATGGATGATGTTGTGATGAGACTGGTCTCCTAGTGGAGTCTTTTGAAAACAAAGATAATCAGCAGGCCTACTGATCACCAGTGGATTCTTTTGGTCATTTAGGAACTGTGGAGTCGCCAGGTGGATGATTAAAAATGTTCAAGGAGATTTAACGTCCACCACAGTGATTAAATACCAAATCAAGGATAATTTGGTCTTCTTTGAGTTCTTAGAGATGTTTTAAGGAGTGTTTTACTCAAAGTCCCCATTGCAGTCACCATTATGTGGTGGTTCCTGTGATTTGGCAGATTTGGCAATACCAAATGACAAGACAACATCAAACCACTTTGGGATCTCAGGATCTAGCCCTCCTGGATCCATAGAGGTATCTCTCTGTAAAGGCAAACAAATGTATATCTTTGAGGTTCAATTCAAGGTGTTAGGCTAGTTATAGGGCACAAGGGTTTTTTGATTTGTTTGTTTGGCTGGGAAACATGAAAGAAGGGTTCAGTTTAAGGTAAAGGAATGAGTAGAGAAGGATTTTCAGCAATGGGGAGATAATTCAAAGAAAAAACAAGTCCATTGGGCAATGGGGTCATAAAAGGATTTACTTGCAATTCAAATATCCAAGGCTTTCAAAGGGCTGGTCATCTATATTAGAGGATCTCTTAAGATGATAGCATGGGATGAAGCAATAAAGAAATGAATGAGAAAGACAAGGAAAACCTTCCAAGGTGGCCACTTCAGAGTACATATAGGGACAAGGCATGCCTTAACCTCTATGATCTAAACTCCTAATGAGGCTAACTACGAAGACAACAATCCAACAGTCTACCTGACTACTTTCAGACAATAGAAAACATTAAGGTTTGACACAGAGTGAAGTCTAAGATTAGAGAAAGACTTTTAACCTTCTCTACTTTCGGCATTCAACTCAAAGGGATCTTAGAAAGGCTAACTGTTGGAAAAGGAACCTAATGGGATAGGGCTAACTCTAAATCTCCTAGTTTCCGAATTCTTTCAGCTGAAACCAAACAAGAACATCTAAGAAACGAACTCTAAATTCAAACATCAGTAAGCATGGAAAAACCAACTTCTATACTGGTTAAATTATGTTGAATTTGTTGTTAGATACACAAATAGCAGAAAACATAAAGATAAGAAAGTGTAAGAAGCATTAGGGTAATTGTAGCAGTATATCCTAAGCTAAAATTACTGATTCTTATCAGAGAAAATGAAAAATGATGTATAACAGAGGGAAAACAATAACAAAGGTAGAACACATCACCATTGATTTATATCAGGATCCAATGAATATGCTTGTCATATTAGAAGAGAAAAACCAGTCACATACATCCTTGTCCAATAGCTTGACATCATCCAGAAATAATCTCCCAGCCTATTTACAACTACTACTCACAGAACTCTAACTCATTAGAACAACTTACAATTAGTAATTTTTCAACGACCAACCAACGTTTACAATGTATTTCTCATGAGTTCTTATAGGTGAAAGAGTGATAGTAGTGGCAGATATAACTTAAATGATTCATTAAAACAGAGGGAGAAGTGTTTTTGAAGCCCATTCTGTTTTAATGTCTTTACATTAACTTTCAGTACTCTTTGGATGAATTAGGGGTCTTCATCAGTTTGATAATAACTCCAAGGGTATGTTCTTGTAGTACTTTCCTGGTTGTAGTACTCTGTTTATACTCTGAACAAGTAAAGCATATAAATGGCTTTCAGGTCTTCCATACTTTGTAACTAATGCACCGGCAATTTCTTTAGGACTTCTTGTCAGAATAGTATTGCTCTGGAGCTCGATGAAGAATAGAGGATGGAAGTAGGAATTTGGTCCTTTTTTCAGTTGAAGGAATGTTCTGCTGGCACTAAATCACTGATATAACTTCTTGAAACACTGATATGACTTGTTTATGTACTTTAGGCCTCATTAGGCCTCCTTGATCATCTTCGGGTCTGCATCTATGTCCTTTGAGTCCGTAACTGTGGATTAGGCCTCTTAGTCTTCAATATCATGCTTTTTAACCCTTTAATCTCTTCTGATACACTTTTAAACCTATGCTGACCCGCTTAAGTGAATATACAGTCTACAAAGGCGCTGGAGGGTTTCTTTCAGGGTTAATAGCCTTGATCTTCGACAAAACATGTTTTATATCTTCTCAGGGATGTCTTCCTCTGATATATTTGGCTCTGAAACTGTCTTTCTGTGCCAGGGGTCACTATGTATGTGACTGTGGAGACAGAAAGAAATCACCACCTCTGAAACCTGCAAAACATGATAAACAAATTAATAAAACTGGTGGGGGTGAGGGTGGCTGCTTCGGAGGCTCATGGGGATGGAGGAGCAGCGGGGGAAAATGTGAGTGCAACAGAAAAATGGGTGAAAAACCACGTCGGGAGGCGAAAAACAAGTTTGATGGGAGTCTGGTGTGAGGATAAACTGGGACCGTTAGATCAGGATGATCAACGACTGCGATCATTTGATGGAGTCTTTTGAAAGTTTAGATGAGTGGAAGAGGGATGGGGGTGAGATATAATGTGGACCGTTGGATTAGAATAGTCGACGGCGGAGATCTATGGATGGAGTCGTTGGGAAGGTTTGATAGATGAAAAATGGATGGAGGCAAGATTAGATCAGGGCCGTTAGATTAGAGCGATCAACGACTACGATTAAACCCGAAATCACATTGCAGAGGGCGGTAAGGCGGAAAACCGGAATGGTTTTCGCGTGAGCTTTGAGGGGGTAAGTGGTTTTCCAAAAAAAAACACGATTCCACTCAGCGCCTGACACATGGAAATCTAAAAACGCCCATTTCGCGTTTTTTTTTTTTTACGTTAACTTTCGGGCGCAAAAATTTTGCGAAATTGTGCGTCTGTTGTTGGATCTCTTGGTTTTGATCAGACGGTGCGGGTTGCGTATGATGGGAGGTAAGATGCACGGGCGGAAGGTGGGCCATCGGGTTTATTCTCGACCGTTGGATTGCTGGAATGAACTGTCAAGATTGAAGGATGGAACAAAAGTATTTTAAAAGAGGGAATGGGATGTTATATGGATGGTGGAATAGATCTTGGCCATTGGCTCTATAAAATGGACGACAGATATTGAAAGATGGTGCGGAGAGTATGGGAAAATGAAATCGAGTGGAGGGATAAGGCACGATGGCCATTGATCTGTATAGATCAACGGTCTATATTCACTCTAGACCATATCGTCGGGGAAAAGAAAAAACAAAGGGAAGTGTGCATTCGCGGAGAAAAAATGAGGGGAAGGGGGCTTAGGGATAAGGGCTTCGGGTGTGGTCCCATGAAGGGAAAAGGACCAGGGCTAGCGGGCGACTTTAAGCCCTCGGGGAAAAAAGGTTCTTAACGCGGAAACTTGTGTTTCTAAGAGCCCGGTTGTAGGCCATAGTTACATGAGGCGAAGAGACAGAAGAATATAAGCCCTTGGGGGCTTAGGCCTGTTATGGTGTAAATAGATTGATTTTTAGGCTAAAATAAGGATTTTTAAAGCCAAATGAAGGGTTCTGGTAGGCAAAATAAGGGATTTTTAAACCAAATAAAGGGTAGTATAAGGTTCAAAAGGGTTTTAGGAATGATTTAGAGGTCAAATGAAGGGGTTTTGGAGGTATTTCATGAAGGGAATAACGGTGACAAATGGGGGTTTTGTGGGAATGAAATGGAGCAAATGGAGGCCTTTTAAAGGAGTCTCTTTCACAAAACAACAATTCTTTTCAATGGAAACAGCAGTGAAGATTTCTTCAAAGGAAAAAAGACACATGAAGGCTTCAAGAATGATAGATTTTCAAGGGAAATGTTTCTCTTGAAGACTTAGAAACATACTTAGCCACCTGTTTTCTATGACAAAATTTTATAAGTGGCTAACAAGTCCCAACCTCAAGTTTCCACCAAGCCTCTATCGTCATCGAATGGTACCTTATAGATCCCTCCGCCTAAGGTAGAGATTATTCCCAAGATCCCCAAATGTCCATTACATCAAAACATTGTTTCTAAATCCTACCATACCTATAACATAATATATGACTTGGCGTAGTCTCCTACTTCCATGTCAACGCTAGAAGTCCTCAAGACGTTCCCATCCCAAAAGAAAGCTCTACTCTTTACTTTGGGTGTTGTAGATCCTTCCGATGATTGTCTTTTACGTTGAAAAATCGGAAGATCCTCCCCTTCCTTCATCTGTGGCTTTTCAAATCCCAAACTCTATAAGAAACACCACTATTTAGCGATGTATCATAGATGAAGGCGCCTCCTCCTCTGTGATGGCCAATAGTGTTTGGAAGCAACTTGGTTCACCTGACCTGTATCCATCCACCATCACTCTCTATGCTTAGGACGGTCATCCCTCACATCCCCTTGGATTATATCGTAACTATCCAATTATTGTTTCCGATAAGACAGTCTCAATTGACATCGAGGTCACTGATGCCCCATTAGATTATAACATCCTCTTGGGTCGTAGTTACACTTATGCCATGTCTGTTGTCGCATCTACAATCTTTCACAAGATGTGATTTCCTCATAATGGAAAGATCATTACTATCGATTAGTTGACTTACTATGACCCTAAGTCTTAGACTTCCCCCCAATCCACTATCTCATCGATGACTGACATAAGACTGTATCATACCTCACCAATGTCTCTTTGAAATTTTACAAATATTCCACACTACTTGGTGCTTTTTATGGTCCACCACCTACCTCCTCGGAGCCTAGCTCGTCCAGTGTTTGCATGCTTCAAACGTCATAAGCCGCGAACAACTGGTTTGGTACACCTTCACAATAGCTAGCCCCTATGTAACCTACTACTCCGAACTCAACCCAACCTTCAGGTATAATTCCTCAAGGTCCATTTCCTTTTGCTGGTATCACTCCTAGTCCTTTCCAACCCGACACTATTCCCCCAGGTCTTAACCATCCAGGAGAAGATCCTCCAGGTCATTAGCCTTTTGGTTAGATACCTTTATTATTCCCACCACCTAGAATATTTTCTGTCCCTGTTATGGCTATGTTGAGTCTTCCTAATATCACCTTGCAGATCCCAGTCTAGTACATTGATCCTCTCGTAAACACTCCCCCTGAACAACTCAAACATTACACTACTTTGACCCCAGTTCAACCTATTGTTCATACCCCTTCATTTACTTCAGTTCCACAACAAACTTAATAGGAAACTACTCCTGCTACGAAAGTATCTGATGAGGGGGGAAAAGCCAGCAAAAAGGGACACAAAGACATGGCACCCCAACCTACTCCAGCTCCTCAGCCTCCATGCGCTTTGTGTGATTTTTTTGGACATGCCACCAATAATTTTCCCGATCTCCCTCATATCAAGAATGTGGTCTCTAATACCTTTCCTGACTCCAACATTCATGAGGTCCATGTCACCTTACCCGAGTCAACTAAGAATAACAAATCTTTACGCACGAATCACCCTTGTGCTTTGTGTGATAACTATGGCCATTATTCTTATCACTATCCCAATCTCAAAGACTTTCAAGATACTCTCCAAGTCCTTAACAAGTTAGATTCCGCTTGTAGTGAGTCCATCTCCCCTCTACTTGTGGGTTCGAGTCCCACTATTGTACTCGAATAGGAGGTCTCTCAACCACGCATCGTGATACCTCCTCCTGATGTCAAGATGACAAATAGTACCACTCCTATTCTCTACCTATCATCATACATGGGATCGATGTATTGGGACTCTCTTGGAGTTTCCTATTGTGATTCCGTCGAACCTTATTTGACGAACACTTCAGTCTCAACATCGGTAGGTGTCCCATCTACTAGTCATCAGTCTCCTATTTCTGACAATGCACATGTGAACCTTGTATCTCATGAATATGCTTCAGATAGCTCCTCCTCATCATGTGGTCTCTCTTCCTCCCTTCCTCCCATATTTCAATTTGATGAAGATATCATGGAAGCCATGACCACCCTTGATTATCCTTGGTACAATATGCACCATCGTGCGTATTTCCTTCCGCAACAAACCCTTGATCAATATGATGTGGAGTCTAAAGACTTCATTCATGGTGAATTCAATTGGTTTAGAAATCCCATTCATGCATCAAATTATTTTGAAGAAGGAAATATGGCTAACATCTCCCCTACCATCAAAATTAACATTTTGAATATGCTAGGGATCGAAGAAAATATCACCTTGGGGGCACAATTCACCCCAGAAGATATTGACGCTTACACTAAGTTATTCAAATAATTCCATGATGTTTTTGCCTGGTCTTATTCCGAGATGCCTGGACTTGATTACGCCATTTTTGAACACCATAACGACATATGGCCCGATTCCATTCCATTCCACCAAAAGATGAGACTCAATCATCCTTCCAAATATGAGGCTATCAAAGCCGAATCGATAAGCTCAAGGAGGCTGGTTTTATCTATCCCATTGAATAAACCACATGGGTGTCCCATCCTGTTCCTATTCTTAAGAAACAAGGCACAATTCGTGTCTGCATGTACTTTCACGATCTGAACAAAGCTTGTCCCAAAGACAAATTTACCATGCCTTTCATTGACCAAATGATTGATGAGTGTGTGGGGCATGAGGTTCTATCCTTTGTGGATGGATTCTCAAGATATAACTAGATACATATCCATTATGTTGATCAACTTCAAATCGCCTTCGTTAGTCCGTGGATAAATTTTTCTTATAAGGTTATGCCTTTCAGTTTAAAGAATGCTGGGGTCACTTTTCAGTGTGTCATGTCGTACTTTTTTCACGACTTGACCCACATTATCCTTGCATATCTAGACTCACTGTTCGTTCCAAGCTTCGGTCGCAACACCTTCATGATTTTCATACCATATTCTTTCGATGTCGCAAGTATAATAGTCGCCTCAATCCCCTTAAGTGTATCTTTTGTGTTCCTGCCGACTAAATTTCGGGCTTGATTGTGTCCAAAGATGGTATCATGCTTGACCCTCTCAAAGTTCAATCCATTCTTGAACTTCCTCCTCCTTGTACCCTTCACCAGTTGTGAAGCCTCCAAGGCAAATGCAACTTTCTTCGTCGACTTGTTCATGACTATGCCACTATTGCGCATGGGTTTCTTAGACTCCTTCGATTTCCATTTGTTTTCTATGACCAAGCTCAAGAGTATTTTGATTCCCTCAAATGTGCTCTCACTTCTGCTTCCTTGCAATCCACTTAATTTCTAAAGGGACTTCATCTTGTATATCTCAACTTCTGCATACTCGGATGTCAAGGTATTAATATAGGAATACAGTAATGGAAATGAACATGTAATATATTATGTCAGTAAAAACCTTAACAATACCCTTGTGTCCTATTCCTATGAAGAAAAATGATGTTGGTTGTTGTGTTCTCTGTTCAAAAGCTTCGTCATTATATCCTTACACATACCACCAAAGTCGTGACCAATTCAAACCCCATGGCCTTATTTTCGAGTTAATTAATCATCAATGGGAAGTACGCCTCTTGGATTATTATCTTTCAAGAATTCAATGTAGAATTTTTCACACCCAAGAGTAAGAAAGGTTTGGCCCTTGCTAAATTCCTTTATCAATTTCCTACTGGTGCGCCTGATCCGTCGGTAAATGATGGCCTTCATTTTCCATAACCTCAGATGATCCTTGGTATGGTGACATCCTTACCTATTTGAAAACCCATGAATTCATCCCTGATCTTAACCGTGATGACATACAATGCATTTGACATCAATCCCCAAGATATCTCCTCATTGGTGATTGTTGGGTGCCAGTTTTGTACTTATTTCCTACATCTGTTTCCCCCATTTTACCTTGTGACTACAACCATTGGGACTATATTTGCCTCTTTTTCCTACCTTTCTATCTTAAACAATGTTGTTTCACCTTATTTTCATTATCTTGCCATTGCATCGATTATTATGATGTATCGTGTCTTTTTTATGACTAACTAAGGATGAATGTTTGGAGAAGTTCTTCGGTCTTTTGTTGTCCTTCCAGAGGTTATTTTTTTGCACAAAAGATCTAGAACATGAGGTGTATAGGAGTAGTTAAAGGGGTGCTGTTACAGTGAGCTGTTACACCACGACATTGTTACATCATGATGCTGTTAAAGACCCGCTAGATGAACTGTTGTTACAACTGTACTGCTGACTGGATATCGTCAACTTCTGATGCCGACATGTACTTTATTACTGTGATGCTACAATTGTGATTTGCCACAATAGTTGTAGAAGTCATTATGTATTGTATTTTAGGATAACAACCTTTAGGCGATTTTGATTGTAATCTATAATATTTCAATCAGACTTTTTATTAAAAAGTGATTGTAACTATAAGTATTCTATTTTGATCAGCATGAGAATCATAAGATTCTCATGACTGATCCATCCCTCATTTTTCTGAATATGTAACCACTATATAATTCTCGACCCTTGAGGTCGAAAGGTTAGCGGAGAAAAATATAACTTTGGCTCTGTAATTTTGGTCACATTAATATAAGTTATCCCGTTGCTGTTGTTACATGCATTATCTAGTTTAGTCTTCGTTTAAGTTCTTTCTCTTCCTACGCCTTGCTAGGGAGGAAGGGCCTTCCTCTTTAGCAGGGAGTACAATAGTTCAGGTAGTTTTATATATTTCTTATTTGATTTATGTATCAGTGGAAGTGTTGTTGCTTCTGTTCTAGCTGTGAATAGATCTACTTCAATTCCAATATTATATTTGCTGTTACACATGTGAGATTAGAGAAACTAGCTAGGTAATTTTTGTATGGCGTGCTAGGTACAGATTAATTGAGGTTTTATCATAGTCTTGTAGATCGTTTTATTTCAGCATGAGTGATTCCTTCCAACATTTAATTCAACAACAATTTCATTTATTTGGATTTGCTTCTAGTTTGATGTATCGGCACAAAAAGTGGGATTGTCATTGAAATAAAAGACGTCAATGGATTGATAATTTATGTGTACCGTTTTAGTCATTTAACACTGATTAATACAATCCAACATTTTGGCGCGGTTGCCGGGGATGGTAGTGACGATCCAATCAACCAGAGTTTTTTGTTAGATGATAGAGTGTACCTAGTATGCAAATGGTAGGCAGTAAGATAAGAGGTAAGAATCTGCACATCGCTCTAACATACCTGGGCGGGCTCACCATTGCTACACTAGGGCACTTAGAGGTGCAACTTATATGTGTTTTTAGAGTGTCTTCAATGAAACAATTGCTGGGTGATAAGACGAGAGGTAAGAACCTGCACATCGCTCTAACATACCTGGGCGGGCTCACCAATGTCTCACTGGGACACTTAGAAGTGTGAATTTTTGGGGGTTTTCTTTATAGTGTCTTCAGCTATATAGTTGCTGGGCGGTAAGACGAGAGGTAAGAACCTGCGCATCGCTCTAACATACTTGGGCAGGCTCACTGCTGTAGAAACCGAACCACTTGTAGGATGAATTGATACATATAGGGTCCATGGGTGCCAGTAGGACGATAGAAAAATCCACAAACACCCCCCACTCTACTAACTACAGGAAAGATGGGTCGTAAAAAGGAAAATAAGGGTGCAGAATTGGGAAGAAAGACATTCTTTGGAGATCTGATCTCAAAAGAAGAAAAGGTACAATCTACTTCATACAAAGATAATAGGAAGATGGGGCCATAGAAAGCTGCTACTATATCGAAGCCTGAGTCATCAGTGCCTTCTGTGTCTGGGCCTCACCACCCTTCGAACAACATATCCACTCATGATATCAAGACTCCAGATCTGAAACAATAGTGGAAAATCATTGATCATGATCCAGGTGGATATTGGTGGCCACCCGCCTATTCCACTTGGGCCCCCACCATTGTCTCTTTCACGTCCCCAACGAGGTCGGGGTATAAGGAGCTAGGGCTTGATCTGGTGGAACCTTTGCAAGATCAGCCTCGCAAACCTCGACGGATGCCCATGGGGGACGAAAATAAAGATGAGGAAGCAGGAGATCATATCAAAATATTGCTCGAGGAGGCCCTCGAAAAACAAAGGAACGCGATGATGGATAACTTTGCTCAGATCCTTCAACGGCTGCCCACCGGCGGTGCATCTGCATCCAGTAGCCACTCTGGATTTGCGACTCCTTTTAAGGTACAAGTAAATTTTGACATTCCCATATTTGAGGGTCAAATAGACGCAGATGCCGTAGATAGATGGTTGAATCTATTAGAAGGATATTTCTCTGTTCATGACTTTTCAGACCGGGAGAAGATTATTTTTGCACTCCTCAAAGCTACCCCCCATGTTAGGGACTAGTGGGAAACCTACTGTGAGAACAAGGAATAGACAGAACCCTCTCTATCTCGGTCGTGAGTGAGTGTCGGGCCAAGCAGTCGCTAGTGGCCGAGATGAGGGCTTCTGAGTCAGATGCATGCTCCGACTCCGAATCAGAACCTGAAAAGGGGAATGAAAAAGGGAAACAAATTATTGATGTGGAGCCCAATGCCACTGTTGCCACTACAAAGATCCAGAAGGAGGAACCGGAAGATCCAGAGGAGGAGGAACGTCTCTTCCACTCCCAGATGTGGGTAAAGGGCTCCCCTGTACAGTTCATTGTCGACAATGGGAGCCAAAAGAACCTCATTTCAGCAGACGTCATGAAGCGGTTGGGCTTGCCGACCACAGCTCACCCACATCCATACACCATCGGGTGGCTTCACCAAGGACGAGATCTCCGCGTCAGCCAGCAGTGCCGCCTTCCCTATAGCATCAAGCCCTTCACGGATGTGGTATTATGTGACGTTGCTCCTATTGATGTTTCTGATGTATTATTAGGACAACCATACTTGTGGAAGCGTCATGCTGTGTATGAGTCTCGACCTCGTGCTGTTATTATTACTTTGGGAAATAACTTGTACAGGATACCAGAGGTACCACCTCCTACGACTATCTCTTTGGTTACTGCAAAACAATGCAGTAAGCTCACTTCCCAAACCAAGAAATTCGTTTTCCTGATGATCCGCCCCCAGGGCAAGAAGAAGACTATGGCCACGACCTCCAGACAGGGCCCCTCTGCACGACAACAACAAATGCATAAGGTTGTGGAGGAGTACGGGGACATCTTCACCTCACCCACAGGGGTTCCTCTGCACTGTCAGGTCAAGCACCCGATTGATCTGACCCCAGGTGCGCCACTACCCAATGGACTGATCTATCGACGCTCTGTTCTGGAAAATGATGAAATCAAGAGGCAGATTCAGGAGCTGTTGCAGAAAGGTCACATCAGACCAAGTTCATCGCCCTGTGGGAGCCCGATCGTGTTGGTACGGAAGAAGGATGGGACGTGGAGACTCTGTATTGACTATCGGGCGCTGAACAAGATCACTGTCCGGAATAGGTACCCAATCCCACGGATTGATGACCTTCTGGACCAACTCCAAGGTGCAAAATATTTCAGTAAGATCGACTTGAAGTCTGGGTATCACCAGGTACCAATTGAACCCTCTGATGTGTGGAAGACTGCCTTCAAAGCTAAGGAAGGCCTTTTTGAATGGTTGGTCATGCCTTTCGGGTTGACAAATGCTCCCGCAACCTTCATGAGGATGATGGACGACATCTTGCGGCCATTCACCAACTCATTCATAGTGGTGTACTTGGATGACATTCTGATCTTCAGCAAGACTTGGGAAGAGCACCTTCATTACATCCGAAAAGTCCTCCAAACACTGCGACAACACAAGTTGTGTGCCAATTTGGAGAAGTGCATGTTTGGCATGACCCAGGTTCAATATCTGGGGTACATTATTGATGAAACGAGGGTGCATGTGGATCCAGCCAAGATCCAAGTCATTCGGGATTGGCCAGCCCCGACCACTATAACAGAGCTTCGCAGCTTTCTGGGTCTTGCTAATTTCTACCGCAGATTCGTGTTGGGATTCTCTCATATCACTTGGCCCTTGAGTCAAGTCACCAAAGGAGGAGCGAGAGCAAAATTCTTTTGGTCGGAACCTCAACAGAAGGCGTTCAAAGAATTGAAAAATCGCCTCTGTTCTGCCCCAGTGCTCACCTTACCAGACTTGCAGCAGCCATTTGAGATCGAGACGGATGCCTCTGACTATGCTATTGGGGCAGTTCTTACTCAACAGGGACATCCAGTGGCATATCACAGTGAGACATTGTCTGAGACAGTTCGCAAGTATCCCACCTATGACAATGAAATGTATTCCATTGTGCAAGCCTGTCGACAATGGAAGCATTACATTTTGGGGAAGGAAACAATCATCCACACAGACCACCGGCCCCTGCAGTTCATACAGACACAAGGGAAGTTGCAGAATGATCGCCATCGGAAGTGGTCCACATATCTGCAACAGTTTCATTTGAACATCAAGTACAAGAAGGGTAGCACCAATAATGTTGCAGACTGCCTCAGCCGACCACCGATCGTGGCGCTCACCACTGTGCTCAACTCTTGTGGGCACGAGACTTCTAATTGGCCGCTTCTCTATGAGAGTGACCCAGAATTCGGCCACCTCACCTCCAAGATGCACTTTTATGTCCACTAGGACACCTTTGTGTTCCTTCAAGCGAGCGTGCCAAGATGATATTGGAAGCACACTACAGTCGAGTCGCTGGGCATTTCGGGGTCGAAAAAACAGTAGCAATACTACAGAAGTATTTCTATTGGCCGAACCTTTGAAAGGATGTCAAGAAGCACATCAGATCCTACACTGCTTGTGCCATTGCCAAACCGACCATCAAGAAGCAAGGCCTATATACTCCACTACCTACCCCTAGTCGACCTTGGGAATCCATCTCCATGGATTACATGTCGGGCCTGCCTTCTACTAAGAATGGAAATGATTGTGTTTTCGTGGTCGTTGACAGATTCTCGAAGATGGCCATCATGGCGGCCTGTAAGAAGAATATCACAGCATAAGCCACTGCTAAACTCTTCTTTGAACGAGTGTGGGTGCACTTTGGGATCCCACGGTCTATCATATCAGATCGAGATAGCAGGTTCCTCAGCACATTTTGGTCCAGCCTCTGGTCGATGTTGGATACCAAGCTCACCAAGTCCACAGCTTTCCATCCCCAAACAGATGGCCGGACAGAGGTCGTCAACAGAATGATTGTACACATTCTGCGCATGTACAATTCAAAGCATCCACGCACATGGGACGAGAGCCTCCCTTATGTACAACATAGTTATAACCGGGCTCTCCACAGTTTAATTGGCCATAGCCCCTTTCAGGTGGGCTTGGGATTCCAGCCACTATGTCCCATTGACGTAGCCATGCCATTTGCAGCTGCTCAGGCCGATTCAGCTCATGTCCAGTCTGAAGTTGACAAAGCAAGTAGCTTCATTGAGTGCATTCAACACATCTGCCAACAGGTTCATGATATATTGGACAGAGCCAATGCAAAGTACAAGCAGCGCCATGATCAACACCAGGTGCCACACAACTTCCAGGTGGGCGACAAAGTATGGCTGCATTTGCAGAAGGAGCGCCTCACTGGACCTCACCGCAAGCTTCGCCCGCTCCGATACGGGCCGTACACCATCACCAAGGCTGTAGGGAACAATGCTTTCGAGCTTAGTATTCCACCATTCCTTGGTCTGCACCCAATCTTCAATGTGGATCGCCTTCGTCCTTACTTCCCACCTCTATTGGACACTTCGGACATTGCAGAACAACTCACACCAACAGAGTTAAACCCAGACTGCATGGAACAGGCCACCACAGATTGTATCATGGACATGCAAATTAAGAACACTCGCCAACAGAGGATCCAACTGTATCGGGTTGTCAAAGCTGGCTAACTCCTGCACCAAGGAAAGTGGTTCACCAGGGACCAAGTTCAGCAGAAATTTCCTCATCTCATGGAGGAACTTAACGAAATGGGGACCATTTCTTCCTAAGGGGGGAGGAATGATCCAGGTGGATATTGGTGGCCACCCACCTATTCGACTTGGGCCCCCACCATTGTCTCTTTCAATTTTTCAGTTTTGGCATAACTTACTATTTTTAGCAGTTTTCGGGTCCTGAACTTCCGGAGCTGTTTTGAGGCCCTAAACAAAGTTTTTTGGGTATCGTTTTTACCAGTGAATTTGATCTTCAAATTCGTCCTGAAAGTTGTAGTCCTCAGATAGAAATTTCTAATGATGTATCATGTGCGTCAAACGGAGATAGTATGCCAAAGTTACGTCCCTGGGAAGTTGAAACACCAATTTACCCAAATGGGGCCCATAGTTTTGGCGCTTCATCTCCTAGGGTTAGGTTTTTGGGATGTGTTGTGGATGATTTTTGTCACCCTCCTAGAGACAGCCTAGAGTTGCCATAGACCAGTGCCTAGGACATCTTAATATAGCAAGGAGCCCTTTATAGTTTGGGTTGTCAGTCCAAGGAACTCACTCACTATCTCTTGTTCTAAACAAGGAATTTGAAATAGATTGAATTGGTCCCAATTCTCTTTCAGTAGCTGATACACAGATAGGAATAGGGTAAAGACATCAGGTAAAACTTCAGCATGATAGTATCAGACAGTTAAGAGACCGCTTTACTGTAAAGAGGGCCGATTCAAATAATATATTACAGAAATCATATATCAAGAAGTGCGGGCAGGAAGGAAACGTGAGAAGATATTACTGACAAAAGGGCGCATCAATTTACGAATCCTTAAGCCATTAATATAGCAGAAGCTATGAAAGAAGTGAACATGGAACAGCATATCACTCCTAGGCCTATTTAAAGCGCTTGACCAATTCCAGAAAGGGCATCATTTAAGATGAATCCTTACTGCAAATTAGTGAGCCACTCGCATTCTAGAACATGATACAAGAAGAAAATATGCATGAAAAGATGATATATTAACACATGAGAGAAATTACATACTGCAATATATCAAAGACCAGAATCCTCAATACAGTCACAACCCCTCCTCACTGAGACCCAACGGGCTCTGAAACTTCATACAGAAATGTCACAAGACGAATACTATAGTCTTCTCGCTGCACAGCTTACTTACAGAAATCTGGAACCTTTTCAATGTCTTCCTTCTTGATATTTATAGAGAAGACCGAAACTTCTAGAGGAGGGGGAAGATGGTGTACCATTAATGAATTAGATAAAATGGCGGAAAAAAATTGCGCCTTTTTTCATGAATGACTGACCATAAATGAATATACCTAACATTCTGTCTAAAGAAATAAATTCTGGAGATAAAAATCTCCTTATGTACAGAGCAAAAACAATAAAATATACACAAGGAGATGCCTATACCTCCAACCAAGAAAGATCTCGCCGCCGTAGGGATTAGAAACGCCCCGGCACTCGTATTGTACGATTCGGCTCCCGCCCTCCGCATTTGAATTCCGTGAGCTTTAAATTCGTGATGAACTCTTCTCCGGAGGGTTCGAGAGAAACTCTCTTCGTTTTCTTTAGTAATGAATATTTTCCCGACCACTTACCTCCGCTTCTTCACTAAACTTCATCCACAGGAAACGTCCTTTATGGGCCCTCGACATTTGTAACAGCAGCAGTGTTTAAATATCTTTCTGCAATTCCGTAACCTGCAAAACCCTCAAAATTATTAGAAAAATGGACACATACGAAGGCGTGAATGATGGAGGTGGAAATGGGGAAGATGAGAAGGATGCGAACGGAAGAAGAAGACATTCAGGGTAGTGGAATGGAGACGATGGAGATTTTCGTGAATGGGCGAAATGTGACACAGTATGGTCGTGGAAGAAGAATAGCGGTGGATTATGAATTAAACATATAAAAACACACGTATATCTATATATATTGGCGCGAGGACATAATATGGATGTACGGGGGTGAGACACATAGGCGAGCGGAGGGCAAACAGGAGACGACGTGGCGAGTGAGTTGATGGGCGGAGGCGAAAAATGTGCTGACACCTGCAATTGGTACCGGACGTGCAAGGACATAGCAATGAACGATCAACCCCAGGGACACATCTGCCGTCGGATGGAGGTAGGCAGATCGGACGGAGCGGGTGGATCCCGCTGCCCGGACATCGGCCGAAGATTAACGCGCGGGGAGAGAGCAGTTTCCCGCTCGAACCAAGGACACGTGGCCTTGCTCGTGTGGGATCGCTGGCCCCGCGGTAATTACCGCCAGCCGACAAGAGTGGTGCGGGGGGAAAACAGCTGGTTTTGCTGTGCGCCGGGGCCAGAGGTAGGGCCCTCACTCCTGACGATCTCTGCGCCGTTGGTTGAACTTTGATCGGACGGCTGTGACGGCGCCCGAGACTTAGATGATAACCCCCCTTTTCTCCCGGCCCATGGTCCTGTAGCTTGGGTCACATGAAAATCAAGGCGGGAGGGGCTAAGGCCCAAGGGGCTTCGGCCCGACATATAAAATATACATTTTAAACGTTATAAAGCAGATTTTCGGGCGAAGATGATAGAATTAAACGGAGGCCTGGGGTTTTTGCTCTCAAAAACATTATAAATGGATTTTAGAGAAGGTGGTGGCCAGATTTTAAATGGGGAAGGGGATATGTACAACACTGGCTCCATCTGGGGACGGCATGCTCGTCCTCGGGCATGTCGAGAACACGCAGACCATTCAAAATTTTCATTCCGCTGTTTAATTTCTGCTACGCTTTCTCTTCAGGTAACTATCAACATCCCCCTTTTTCCCTTATAGAAATTAGAAACCAAAAACAGCTTATGTACAGTATATACAGTGGGGCGTTTCCAACCTGGGTCAGAATTGAAAATATGGCTTGAGGAATTGGCCATTCACGGGGGCGTCCAACAAATCACCCTGTAGGTTCTCCAACATAAAAGTATTATTTCCCCCTTGGCTCACAATTCTGAATGGACCAAACCATATTGGATCAAACTTAGCGTGCTTGCCCTTTTCTGCTCTGCGAACATCCCACCTGAGAACCAGGTCTCCAACTTGAAAATTCCTATCTTTTGCGTGCTGATCAAAGACCTTCTTCATTTTTTCCTGGTATTCTATTAGTCTCTGGTCTACCTGGTTCCTCATCTCCTCCAATTCTACTAACTGATAAATTCTCCTAATTATCTCGTCTGGTTCTTCTTGGTTTTCCTGCATAAATCGTGCCACGGGCAGCGCCAGTTGCACAGGAAACACTGCAGCCCGCCCATACACCAGCTCATATGGGGACTTGCCTGTTGCTCTTTTGCTGGTTATCCTGTTTGCCCATAGAGCAAACTTCAACTGAGAGTCCAAGTTTTTCTGATTTTCAGCTATCGTTTTCTTCAGGGCCCTCACCAGGGTTTTATTAGATGATTCTGCTAAACCGTTCCCCTGGGGGTAATAGGCCGTGGAATGAGTTAGTATAATATTATACCTTTGGCAGAAATTTACAAATCTGGCAGACTTAAAAGCTTGAGCATTATCAGTTACAATCCTTGCAGGACAGCCAAACCTAGATATAATATTGTCTTCTAGAAAATTCATGATTACAGCATCTGTAGCCCTTCTTGTAGGTATGGCTTCCACCCATTTCGTAAAATAGTCTGTAGCTGTGAGTATCCATTTATGTTGGCCACTTGATGGGGGGTGTATTTCTCCTATAAAATCTAACCCCCATTTCTGGAAGGGTTCATTTACATGAACAGGAATTAAGGGCAAAGATGCTAATTTCTGTCTTTCTGCAAATCTTTGGCATTTGTCACATGTTTTGACCCAAGAAAAGGTATCTGAATATAATTTTGGCCAGTAAAAACCAGCTTTCAAGATTTTATTGGTAGTAGCCTTCCAGCTGTAGTGTCCTCCACATATTCCTTCATGGAATTCTGTCATTATATTCTGCACTTCATTTTCTGTGAGGCATAACAGTAATATACCCAAGGGGTCTCTCCAATAGAGCTGTCCATTGGCAATGACATACTTCTGAGATCTCATCCTTACAGCTCTGTATTTTGCCTTGTCACATCCGGGAGGACAGCTAAGTGTCAACATGTATTCAACTATTTGCTTATACCATGGACTAGTCAGATACTTCACATGTACCTTTTGTGTGGCCATTTCTGGTCCATGTTGCTCCTCCTCTTTTTCTGATTCTTCATTTGCCATTATGGATAAATTAATGCCCAGAGCCTGATGATTAGATTCCGATAACATCTTGGCAAGTCCCTGTCCTTTGATCAATTTAGTAGGCTTTATGTCTAAATCATACTCCTGGATTTTTGCAATCCATCTTCCCCTCCTGCCTTCACTGTCTCCCTGAACTAGAATGTCTTTTACAGCTGCTGTGGGAACATAGGCAGTAATATGGGATTGTAAAATATAAACTCTAAAAGCTTTAAGAGACTTTACCAGGGCATATGCTTGCTTCTCCAGTATATTATATTTCAATTCAGCATCATACAATACCTGACTGAAGAAAGCTATGGGCTGTTCATATCCTTCTTCATTTTTCTGCAATAACACTCCAGCAATTGTATGAGGTGAAGCGAATGAAAATACCAAAAATGGCTTGCTATAATCCGGTCTTGCTAGCACGGGAGCTTCGGAAAATGCTTGTTTAATTCTTGTAAATGCATCCCTAGACTCCTGGGACCACTTAACTTCACTGTCCTTTTTCAACATATTGGTAATGTGCCTAACTATCTCTGCATAGTTAGGAATGAATCTCCTTAAAAAGTTTATTCGACCCAAAAACACCTGTACTTCTTTCTTATTTCTTGGCAGAGAAATGCTATTTATTACTTCAACTCTCTTAGGATCAATTTTTACACCATCCTTAGTCACGATATGTCCTAAGAGTTTTCCTTCATCTAATGCAAACAAAGATTTTTGGGGATTCAGAGAAAGGCCATACCTTCTGCATTTTTCGAAAGTTCTTCTCAAATGCATAATATGTTCATCATCATTCTTTGAGAACACCGTGATATCATCGAGATATACTACTAGGAACTTGTCCTGTTCTCCCACAAAGGCTATATCCATTGCCCTTTGAAAAGTAGCACCTGCATTGATCAGTCCAAATGGCATCCTTGCATACATAAAGGTTCCCCATGGCGTGGTGAACGCAGTCTTCTTCTGATCTTCTGGGAAAACAGCTATCTGATTGTAGCCTGAAAATCCATCCATCATTGACATTCTGGATGCTCCCACCACCTTCTGCAGGATGTGATCCATTTTAGGCAGTGGATAGTTGTCTTTGAGAGATGCTCTGTT
This sequence comes from Pinus albicaulis, assembly GCA_034641835.2. Taxonomy (NCBI): domain Eukaryota; kingdom Viridiplantae; phylum Streptophyta; class Pinopsida; order Pinales; family Pinaceae; genus Pinus; species Pinus albicaulis. The sequence continues at coordinate 2,001,941,632 of CM076578.1, forward strand.
CAAATTTCTGAAGTCTACACATAGCCTGATTTCTCCATTCTTCTTTCTGATAGGAACAAGATTTGCTATCCATTCTGAGTACCTCAAGGGCACAATTATCTTGGCCTTCAACAATTTTCTAATTTCTTTCTCAATTGAGGGAAGAAGCAGGGGGTTAATTTGCCTGAGCTTCTGTTTGTATGGCTTTGCATCTTCCCTGAGTGGGATCTTATGCTGTATGATATTTACATCAAAAGTTTTCAGGTCCTCATAGGACCAGGCAAAAACATCTTTATAAGACTGAAATAACTTCAAATACTTTTCTTTATATTCTTCTGAGATTCTCTTAGATAATTTGACAATCTTGGGATCAGTGGCAGTACCCAGATTTAAATCTCCCATTTGATCTTCTTCTACTATTTTGTTTGGCTGTATGGGAACATCATTCTTGTTGAATAATCTTTCTAGAGGTACTAGACCTCTAGGGATGACATTTCCTTTTAGCTGCAGTACCTTATTTCCTGCTATATTCTCTTCCCATTTACCTTCCGCCATATTTTCAGCTTCCTCCTCCTCATCATCATCAATTTCCATGCCTGTGAATTCTCCCACTGTCTCCATGAATCTCTTCATCTGTTCGTCATCTTCAAAAACCTGCCAATGCTTTACATTGTCTGAGATAGATGGTCTGTAACGTACCTGTACTTCATATCTTAATAACGGATTCTGAGGAGGTCGGAACGTACTAGCAGCCACAGCCAGAGAGTCTGCTATCCTGTTATGCTCCCGGGGCATGAACTGTATATTAAATGCTAAGAAGAAGTTTTCTATCATGTCCCATACTTCGTTTCTATATGCTCTGAGCCGGGGGTGCTTAGTTTGGCATTCATTCTTGATCTGTCTTACTACTAGCTCAGAGTCTCCAAACACTTTCAAACATTGAATGCCCATGTTTCTAGCTGTCTGTAGGCCCAATAACAAAGCTTCGTACTCGGCTACATTGTTTGTAGCTTCATACTCCAATTTGAAAGACAGAGGCACCCATTTTCCTGTAGGGGAAATTAATAATACCCCGGCCCCATTACCTTCCCTGGAATTTGCTCCATCAAAATGCAAAGTCCATACTTCTGATTCCCGGCCTTTCTTGGATTGCTCGGCTTGGAATTGACCAGAGGGGGATTCATGTGCATAGTCTTGACTCTCTTCTAGCACAAAACATGAGAAGTCCCCCTCTTTATTATAAACTGGAGAATTATCTGAGCAATCAGCAGTGGTCACCATTTTAACAAATCTGGTCTCCCTATAAAGCCTCCTCTCTTGACCACTAAAGACTGGGACAGTGGCATATGTTAAGTCCAGTTTAATCGATCCCCCAATCTTAGTACCCCAGGACCTTGACAATAGCATGCCAAAGCGAGCTGGGATATCAGCAACCACAATGTCCATGACCACACTTTTTGCCGGGATTTGAGCTAGATTGACCACTAAATCTTTAATCATTCCCAAGCATTTAACCCTTTTTGAATCAAATGAATATAGATCTTTGTATGGTCTTGTAATTTGTAGTCCCAGTTGCTCCATGACAGACAGAGGCATAAGATTATGGGAAGCTCCAGAATCTAGCATACAATTGTGAAGCAACAGATCATGAATGACTAGGGACACATAGAAGGGAGGAGTAGAAGGGTCTATCTCCTCAACGTGTGGGCCAAAGACTACCATGGGTCTCTCTTCTTGAAGATTTAAACTATCAGGTGTAATTGGTGGTTCAGGAAGAGGCATGAAAGAAGTGACTTGAGACTGATATATAGGCTGTCTTAACAATTCGGTCAGAGGAACAGGAATCTTAATCTTTTCAAGCTCTCTTTGCAAATTAAAAGCAGATGTGGACTTTTCTATCATTACTTCTTTTGACTCCTTGTTCTCAACTGAGGACTTGACTTCTTTTGACACTGGCTCAGCGTTAGGAGGACCGACTGTTTTGGAAGAAGAAGGAATTTGATCATTTGACTGCAAGGGGGTATTTAGAAAATTCTTACCTTTTTCCACGTTCTTCTTTGTTGCTGACTCCTTCTGAGCTGATGTTTCTTTCTGAGGTATTTCTTCCTCCTGCTCCTGAGTTCTGGTCCTCTTCCTTGAGGATCTGAGATCATATCTGACGTTGAACTGGGCTTCCATGAAATCAGCAAATTGCTTGCAGTAATGGTCAATCTCAGCTTCTTCATCTTCTGCTTGCACTGGGCACTCCATGTCATCATTATTTGAAAAGGCCAGGTTTGAATCTTCTAACCCATAAGCTGCATCTCCAGCGGAGTCATCTACTGGTCCTTCCAGGTACAAGGGATGAGGTACCTGATCCTGCTGCTCCCTTGTCTCTCTCGGCAATATTTGGAGAGGTGGCCTCTTATATTGGGGATTGTATCCTCTGTTCTGAGCATTGTAATAATTCTTGGGAGCTGCATTTTTAGCTTCCAATTCCATCTTGACCATCTTCTTTATCATTTTACCTATTTCATCCATTTTATCTGAATCTTTATCCTGATTAGAAGTAGAAACCTCTTCTTTGCCTTTCCTCCTGGCATCTGGTTCAATTTTCCCTTTTAACTTTCCTGTAGAGGCAAAGTTCGCTTCTAGTTCCAGGGCATCTGATTGTGCATCATCTAGATTGGCAGGCTTTCTTTCTCTTAAGGAGAATCCAAAGTCAAAATCAAAAGCTGCTATAAAAACTATCTTGGCAGCAGCTTCATTTGGCTTCATTTCCGGAGGCAAGCTTAGATACAACTTGTTAAATCTTTTGATGAATTCTGATACCCCTTCGTTCTGTTTCTTCTTGATGGTATTAAACTCAGTAAGGCACATTCCATAATCCTTCTTTTCTCCCCATTTTCTGAGGAAAACGTTTTCCATCTGATCCCAGGTTGTCACAGAACGATTTCCCAATGTTTTGAACCATTTTCTAGCTTCACCTTCTAGAGACTGCACAAATAACCTCAAAACCACATCCAGGTGTTCAACATTCAAATTTTCTGCAAAGGAGCAGAAGGTCTCGAGATGTTTCTGAGCATCTATGTCATTTTCACCATTAAACCGTGGCAGAATCTTCAGATAATCCTGTGGCATATCATTCAATACTTGGGGTAAGGCCAGAGGAGCATATTTGTTCAGGAGAAAAGCAGGAACATTGGCCATTGGAGGCGGTGGGGGTTGCACAACAGTCTGAGAAACAAAAGAAGGGAGAGGGGTAGGGGGAAGCGGAGTGTGAATGACAATGGGAATGTATTGTACCGAGGTCTGAGGAGTGGATGGGAAAAGTTCTCGGTTGACGGGAGCTACTTCAGTGACCTCTTTGATTTCTTCAGCCTCGAAAACAGAATAAGGTTCTTCCCCAATCAAAGCACTTCCCCTACGTGGGGTCCCTAGATAAATTTCGGGATTTTCTGTTCTAACTTCTTGAGAAGAAGAGGGCGGATAATCTTCAACAGAATCCTCAGGATTTTCAGCACGGGCTAACTTCCTCTCCTTCCAGATTCTTTTATGAATAATTTTCTCTGGGTCAGACACGTAGGGTGTTTTCAGTTGGGCTGTATCTGACCTCAAATGCGGCCTACGAGGAGCCAGGACTGCCAATAAGATTTATCAAATAAGGACCAGTGGAGTCGCCAAGGTGAGAAATTTGCAACTCTTCACCTCTCTGTGCTCACCTGATTAGAGAGTGAAGTAGAAAGTCGAAAACCCAGGGAAACTGATATTCTTGAATTCGCTCCCCGGCAACGGCGCCAGAAAGATGTTGTGGATGATTTTGTCACCCTCCTAGAGACAGCCTAGAGTTGCCATAGACCAGTGCCTAGGACATCTTAATATAGCAAGGAGCCCTTTATAGTTTGGGTTGTCAGTCCAAGGAACTCACTCACTATCTCTTGTTCTAAACAAGGAATTTGAAATAGATTGAATTGGTCCCAATTCTCTTTCAGTAGCTGATACACAGATAGGAATAGGGTAAAGACATCAGGTAAAACTTCAGCATGATAGTATCAGACAGTTAAGAGACCGCTTTACTGTAAAGAGGGCCGATTCAAATAATATATTACAGAAATCATATATCAAGAAGTGCGGGCAGGAAGGAAATGTGAGAAGATATTACTGACAAAAGGGCGCATCAATTTACGAATCCTCAAGCCACTAATATAGCAGAAACTATGAAAGAGTGAGCATGGAACAACATATCACTTCTAGGCCTATTTAAAGCGCTTGACCAATTCCAGAAAGGGCACCATTTAAGATGAATCCTTACTGCAAATTAGTGAGCCACTTGCATTCTAGAACATGATATAAGAAGAAAATATGTATGAAAAGATGATATATTAACACATGAGAGAAATTACATACTGCAATACATCAAAGACCAGAATCCTCAATACAGTCATAACCCCTCCTCACTGAGACCCAACGGGCTCTGAAACTTCATACAGAAATGTCACAAGATGTATACAATAGTCTTCTCGTTGCATAGCTTGCTTACAGAAATCTGGAACCCTAACAATGTCTTGCTTTTCAGTATTTATAGAAAAAAGAGAAACTTATAGAGGAGGAGGGAAGATGATGTACAATTAATGACTTAGATAAAATGGCGGAAAGCATCAACGCCTTTTTTTTTATGAATGACTAACCATAAATGAATATACCTAACACTCTGTCTAAAGAACTAAATGCTGAGAGGTAAAAATCTCCTTATGTACAGGGCAGAAATAATAAAATATATACAGTGAGATGCCTCCAACCAAGAAAGATCTGCTGCCGTAGGGATTAGAAACGCCCTGCAATTCTGTATTGTACGATTCGGCTCTCAGCTCTGCATTTGAATTCCGGAGCTTTAAATGCAGGATGAACTCTTCTGGAGGGTTCTGAGAGTTTACATCTGCGTTTTCTTTAATAATGGTCATTTCCCGGACCTACCCTCCGCTTCCTCATTAAACTTTATCCACAGAAAACGTCCTTTATGGGCCCTCGACATCTGAAGCAGCAGCAGTTTAAAATATCTTCCTGCAATTCCGTAACCTGCAAAACCCTCAAAATTATTAGAAAAATGGACACATATGAAGGCGTGAATGATGGAGGTGGAAGTGGGGAAGATGAGAAGAATGCGAACGGAAGAAGAAGACACTCAGGGTAGTGGAATGAAGACGATGGAGACTTTCGTGAATGGGCGAAACGTAACACAGTATGGTCGTGGAAGAAGAATAGCGGTAGATTGTGAGTTAAATATATAAAAACACACGCATATCTATATATATTGGCGTGAGGACATAATATGGATGTACGGGGGAGAGACACATGGGTACATGGGAGACTAGCGGGGGAGACGACGTGGCGAGTGAATTGATGGGCGGAGGCGTGAAACAGTGACACGGTGGCGGACTGCTGGACGTGGCGGGACATAGCAATGAACGATCAGCTCTAGGACACATCTGCCGTCGGATGGAGGTAGGCAGATCGGACGGAGCGGGTGGATCCCGCTGCCCGGACATCGGCCGAAGATTAACGCGCGGGGAGAGAGCAGTTTCCCGCTCGAACCAAGGACACGTGGCCTTGCTCGTGTGGGATCGCTGGCCCCGCGGTAATTACCGCCAGCCGACAAGAGTGGTGCGGGGGGAAAACAGCTGGTTTTGCTGTGCGCCGGGGCCAGAGGTAGGGCCCTCACTCCTGACGATCTCTGCGCCGTTGGTTGAACTTTGATCGGACGGCTGTGACGGCGCCCGAGACTTAGATGATAACCCCCCTTTTCTCCCGGCCCATGGTCCTGTAGCTTGGGTCACATGAAAATCAAGGCGGGAGGGGCTAAGGTTTAAGGGGCTTCGGCCCGATATATGAAATATACATTTTAAAACGTTCTAAAGCATATTTTCGGGCGGAGATGATAGAATTAAACGGGGCCCAGGGGTTTTTGCTCTCAAAAACACTAGAAATGGATTTTAGAGAAGGTGGTGGCCGAATTTTAAATGGGGAAGGGGATATGTACAACAGGATGTTTAGGGTTCTCCATTGTTTCTAACAACAGGGTTCTAGCCTCATCACCAGAATCCTCGGCCGCAGGCTCCGTAGTCGCCACATCTCTTCTCGAGATAGCTACCAGTGCCCTAGCTAGTTTATTTCCATTTTGTCTGTAAGCAAATTTCAGTTCTTTGATATTAATGAAATGAAGTGTTATTTCCACTGCATCTCTGTATTTATGGTTATGTGTTTATTCTGTTGCATTCCTCCATAAATCTGGATCAGATCAAAATCTGAGAATTGAAGGAAAAGGGGAGACCAGTGGGGAGCATTAGGGACCTGAGGAACAACATTTAGTTGATCATCATTTGGATGTCGGTAGTGCAGTTAAACAACTGATCCTTGAGCAGCCTTATCCTTTATTTATTTGTCAATATCCTGCATATTCTGAGGTCAGTTCATCCCATCAAGAAGGATCAACCATGGGGGATGAGAATGTAAAGACAGATAGTTCTGTTACTTTTGAATTCTCGATAGTAGCTGTTGTGTAGGTAAATCCCCTCTGTGGACAAAGGCGATCCCTCTAGCCCTAGGGTGGGTCTAGCAGCAAGAGGACATGCTAATGCGTCGATTCCTAGTTAATGAATGAAACTGAGTCGGGATAGATGTCCTACCTTTGTTCCAATGCAGTTGTCGTAGCTGTGGCAAAAATCTCCTGATCTTCGTCCTGACACGTCGCGGTTCTTAAGCTGTGGTACTCAGGTGCCTGCACAAGGATCAGAGAACAATAGCAGCATATGAAACATTATTTTCATTCATAACTATCTAATCGGTCAACGAGAATTAAACGTATTGCACAAGATTAATCATATAAAACGCAAAATGGGAACCAAAGCAGCAATCATGTATTAATAAGAAGAGATAAAGATTTTACAACCAAAAGAGCCTTGACGTTGCAGCCTCCTTCAGTGGGTCCAGTCGAAACACATCTGGAGCATTCGTCGGGGAATTGGACTTGGTGAGGCAACAAGCCTAGACTCCCTCTCGACAATAGGTCTCTCTCTGCTCTATCTCACACCAGCTATCTAAGACTGCTTAGCTATTCAACCATTTCAGCTATGGTACAAAATTTTCAACTAGCTGCATCTATGTGAGAGCTATGTATTTATAAGAGAGGAGGAGGAGGTTGGGATCCCTCAAATGGTGGAAGGGAGGCCTTATCCTTTGGGAAGTTGCTTAAATTTAGGAAAAAATAGGCCAAAGGAAGATGTTCGACGTTATTCAGTCGAACAACTCATGCTCACTCCGCCTACGAAGTAGTTGGCAATGGAAACTTTGCTTCTATTTAAAAAAATTTCGAAAAATAGCTCGGCGCGTGCAGTCCACTGAGACAGAGCGCCAATGGGCACGGGGACCAGTGTTAATTTCTCTATGGGCGCAAGGCCATAACTTCCTACCAGCGCCGACCCAAAATCATGCACTTTTGAGGGTCTGCTCCAGGAATAGTCAACAGAGAAAATGTTCTTCTCATGGCAAGGGATGCAGTGACACTTTTTGTAAGGTATGAAAATACATAGAAGTCAGAGAAATAGTCCTCCAATGTGCGGGATGGGGATTGCAAGGACGGTAAAAAAATACCGTGTAATAGATGCCCCCTAAAGCATGAGGTCAGAGAGAGAGGGAGGAGTGAAATGCTTTACGAGAACACATTCAAACCAAACACCACCGTTTGAAGACCTGCAAGTACAAATACAACTGATATCTCTGATACATGAACATTTGGTATGGGCGCTGTTATCACTTAGTAATTTCTCAAGGTTAAAGAAAGAACTCAATGAGGTAACCATAAACCTACTTTTAAGCCTTAGGATCTAGCCTTCCTAATGCTCAGAGAGGGCTCTCTCTATAAGATTTAACTTTTTTTTTATATTTGATTTTAGGCTAGTTATATGGGGCAAATTGGTTTTGAGGTTTTGATTTGCTTTGGTGGGAAAATCACTTACTAAGATGCATAGTTATAGATCTTGTTTTCCATTAGGCAAATGGAGTCAATGTGTCAAGCAGACAGATCAGGATCAAGGTCTAAAATCAAATATTTTCAGGGAAAGATAACAGAGTCACTCAAGATCTTTGAAGGTTGATTTGTGAAGTGGTTTTAATTAGGATAAAGAGCAATTAAGGGTTCTTTGATCCGGATAAGGAATGAATAGGTAGGGGTCAATCAAAATCAGGGAGAAATTAATAATTCCTTTGTCTGGATATCAGCAGAAAACATTTAAATGAAAACCGGTAAATAACAGAGTGCTTTTAACAAATTTTTATATATCATTTCCTGATTTCACATTAAAATTTAGAACACATTTATGAATGAATGAAAACATAAGAAGATTAAAAAAATAACAGGAGAAAGTACTTCACTTAAGTGGCCCAACACATGAATCCTGAAATATGATGCTTTATTGATTTGATCCAACCTGCTGACTTGAACTTGGTACAAAAACCCTTCAGGTTCAGAAAATATGACTACAAAAATCCTCAGTAATTAATCCACAATAATACTTCAAAGGATGGAGTATTTATACAAAAATTAATACAAAATATCCTAGAATAGTCCAAGGAATGTTTTTTGGAAATAAAATATCTTATTACAAAAATGTAGTGACAACTGCTTAACAAACTGCGAGCTGTCCTACTTATTCAACTTAAATAGAAGTGCTGTTTGAATTTGAGTGTAGCTGGCTGTTATGTTGTCTTCAACGCTGGCAAAAATATCTTCAATATGTTTTGAAGTCTTATGTTTCATCTAATACTCTTTAACTGATACACTTTATCTTGGTGTTTTGACTGCTTTACTACTGTAAAAATCTGTTTTTACTATGTAAAAACGACAATATGTTTTTGTATCGTCTTTCACTGTAAACTATCTTTTACAGTAAATCAGTAAGCTTTTGCCAAAACTCTTCATCAGGCAATTTAATCTTTGAAAGCTTTCTGAAATTCTCATCAGCCTCTGTGTATCTAACAAAGGTTGGCTTGACCACAAAGAGATGTTTTATCTCATGCTGTAAATAAAACAAATCTTCAACACTTTTGTGCAACACTTTGCCTGTAGGTACTCTTTTCCAATCTACCTTGTTCACTTGATCTTTGGCAAAATCTCTGATCTTCTTGTTTCATTGGTTTATCATTTATAACAAGAATTTTTGGCAAGCCTTTTGCCTCAAAGTGTCAAACTTAACCATGAATCTAGCTATAGCTATGTCCATGTTTTGACACTTCTTTTCTAGCTGCTTCATCAAGTTTTTCTTTGAAATTACCTTTATTACTTCAATTTTTCTTTTTCAGTTCTGTCAGTTATCCCTATCTCATCCAATTATTGTTTTTTTTTACTATTGAGAAACTTGATTATTTCTAGGGCTTCTTCAGGCTTAGCACCTAGCTCTTCTTTTGTCTTCACAATTTCTTCTTTGGCTGCTTTAACCAAGTCCTTATTTTCATAAATGACTTGAATTGATGGCCAAGTGTCATTGATTGACTCAATAATCTTGGACCATATTTGATTTTTGATGTAAGCCATTGGTTCTTTCAAGGTTAATTCTGCTTCAACCTTCTTTAACTGTTCACTTACCCTTTTGGATTTTTGTTCCTCTGTTTTAGCATTGATTTATGCTAATTTCTTGGCATCCTCCAATTCCTTAATTTGTTCTTTTATTCTATTGATTTCATTATTCTATATAGACAACTATTCCATGGATTTAATGAGGTTGTTGGCTTCATCTGTTTGTTGCACTGCTGAAGTAGATGATTTAGTAGCGGAAGAAGTAATTGGCACAACTGTAGACAATGGGAATTTGGTGCCAAATCTTATGCTAAAGTTGCAGGAACTGCCGTTTTTACCATGGGAATGACTGTAGGAGGAACACTTTGAGTTTTAGTAGCTTCTTTCTCTTGGACAAGCTTGTCCATCTCAATTTCCATTTCCTTGATCTGATCTGTTATTTGTAGTATTTGTGGTCATAGTAGAATAAAGCATTTATGAGCTTTGCTTATGAAACTCAATTTGATCTAAGGGATGAATGCTTTCTACTGGTACTTCAAAGTTAACCTTCTTATAATCTGCTGCTGTTTTTGGTGTTTGATTGTAGGTTGAAGTATTGACATTATAAATTTCTTATTTGTATAGTCAAAATCTGAGAGAAGCATATTCTGATTTCCTGGAGTCTGCTTCAAATAAAGTTAATAAATTTCATTCTTTATCTTATCATTTTTGGCCTTGATATGTTTGTATTTTTCTTTGATATCAAGGTCTGTATCCTTTGCTTGTTGTGATGAAGATGCTTCCATGTCTTGCTGTTTCTTAATCACCTGTGTATTAGAAGTATTAGGTGGCTGCTAATTTTCAATAATTGTAGTAGTCTCCATGTTATTCTCTGGATCTTCTTCCTCTAAAATCTCAATTGTTTCCTTCTCTTTGTCCACTGGATTAATCTTAGGTTTCTTATTGTATCTGAGCTTGAATCTAGTTCCTGTGTTTGTTTCAGATCTATATGCACTTTATTCCGTGATTATTTTTGTGGTTCTGTCCTCCTGATGTTGAGATTCAACAAGATTATGAGCTTAGTGAAAAGAGTCGCCTTCACTAAGTGGGCCCGCAGGCTATTTTTGGCGCAAAGTCTATTTTTAGACTATGTCTATTTTTAGACATGTCAATCATATTCTATGAGTTGCAGGATGCTATTTGTGGATGGTCGGTCAAGTGGGAAAAATAGATGGATCTCTATTTTTAGACATATTAGTTTTAATCTATTTTTAGATTGCCGGTCTAAAAATAGATGTGTCGAATATTATTAGCTGTTAATAATATTTGGATTATAAACATTATCTTATTCTCTTGGAGCACTTCAGTTAAGTGCACAGATGTGGCATTACCAGAAATGTAAAGAATGAATTATGCTATTCCTAAGGGTTTACCGGAGCTAATCTATGGAGGACTTCGCCTTGAACTCATGTGACAGTAGTTCTGGTGGAGTTGTGTTCAGTTTAACTCAGTTAGACACAGTTGAGCTAGTTGTATCTAGTCTAACTGATTGATACACTAGTGAGAGTGGTGTCAATTAATTAATAATTAATTCACTAAATATTAACTCATTAATCAACTAAATAATAGACCAATTAACTACAGTGCATGGACAGTTTCAGTGGAGACCAGTGGAGAGATAGTTGAAAGGGCAAGATGAATATCAGTTGTGACAATAGTGATGCATTGATTGCATCCAACACTCAGTAGAGATGCCAATGAGGATTGCGCAGTGCAAGCCAGGTGGATTTGAGTTCATTCAGAGCCATTCTTCAGTAGGGATTGCGCAGCAGAGGTAGGATAGCGGGTGGCTGATATCGGTGCATGGATTTGCTAGATCGGACCTGATTAGTGTGTAGCGATTGTATTGTACTGAGAGCTTGATATGATCAAATTTATATGAGGATTGTTACATGATATCTATGACATATATTAAATACAGATAGTTGGGGTTTTTAGCTTCAGGCTTTCCTGTAAAATCACTGTGTTAATGTGTGTGAATTTTTATGGTTTCATGTGTGCATTGCAATTGATTTAATTTCCACATGTGATGATCAATGGTGGAATAGATCTTGTATTGTGCATGAAGTTAAAATAATGTGTGATCACGAGAATCTTGGATATATAACACATTGGTTGTATAATTTCTACATGGTATCAGAGCGATATTGATCAGAGCAATTGAAATTATTGAAGCGGTTGAGTTTTGTGCTGGTGGAATTCGAATTTGTTGTAGTGTTTTCTTGGTGTCGAAGTTGAGCATTCATCGAAATTTCTTTCAACGGATTGTGATTGGTATGCCCTTGATGTCAGCTCGAATTATATTGCATGGAAGGATAGGATGGAGGTGGTGCTGGATGATAATGGGTTGAAGGAGTTCATAGATGCAGAAATTCCAAAACCTGCTTCTAGCGATGCTGCAGCACTTGATGCATGGCAGAAGAAGACAACAAAATGTCGAAGGATTCTGTTGGAAGGTGTGAAGGATCAAATTGTGTCCAGCTTTCACAGTAAAGCTTCTCCATTCTTGATGTGGAAAGCTTTGACAGACTTGTTCCAAAGCAGAAGCAACCAGAGGAAGTTGGTGCTTAAAGACAAACTCAGGAAAATAAAAATGGAGAAAGGCGACAACATACCCAAGTACCTCACGAAGTTTGTCCAGTGCAAGGATGAGCTGGGATGTGTGGGGGTTACTGTTGATGAAGAAAAATTGGTGAGCTTGGCTCTCCTTGGGCTTTTGAAGAGTTGGCATAGCTACGAGGACTCTATCAATGGTCGGGAGAAACTGCCAGGATGGGAGCGACTTTGGTTGGATCTTGTGTAGGAGGAGATAAGGTGGGGTACCAGGGATGGATCTTCTTCGAAGAATGAAGATGAATAAAATTGCACTTTGGCTGCCAAAGAAAGGAAGGGGAAGGGAAAGAAAAATCCTTCCCAATCCGGTGCGAAAGGCAAGAAGCAGGACTTGTCCAAGGTGAAGTGCTTTCACTGTCACCAACATGGACATTACGCCACTAATTGTCCACAGAAGAAGAAAAATAAGCAGGTTGCTAGATCTGCAGCTGGAGAGGCCTTAGCCTCGCGGTTTGAGCTAGATTTTCACTGATCGCATGCTTGGTTTCAAGTGTGATGGGATCAACGTGGTTTCTTGACAGTGGTGCGTCTTTCCATATGACTGGAGACAAAGATTTGTTTACTGATCTAGATGAGAAGGATCTTGGAGTGCACATCGAGATGGGCAATGATGGTAGATACAGTGCGACTGGTATCGAGACCATTTCCTTTGAGAGGGAGTTTGGAACGCCTTTCATCTTGAAGGATTTCATGCATGTTCCAGGATTGAAGAAGAATCTGATCTCTGTGGCGATGTTGGAAGACAAGGGCTATGATGTGGTTTTTAATGACGGAAAGGCTTTCCTGCACAGTAAAGCAACTGGTGAAACTTGGAGGATAGGGGTTCGAGTTAAGAACCTTTATCAATTGCAGGTAGATGGCTACACAACAGTGGTAGGCAAAGCAGAAGGAGTGGTGAGCCGGGATGAGGGTGAATTTTGGCACAGGAGATTGGGCCATCTTCACCATGGCGCTTTGAAAATTTTGCAGTAGATTTCTATTGGGCTTCCCAAGGGTACACTTGCGCAGTCAGATCAGTGCAAGGGATGTACTTTGGGAATATTTGTGAAGACCACTTTTCATGAGAAGGATAGTCGCGCCACGACGATCCTTGAGAGAATTCACATAGACGTGTGTGGACCTTTCTCAGTAGATTCGACAGCAAAGCATAGGTATTATGTGATATTTGTTGAAGACTTTTCTCATAAGTGCTGGATCTTCTTCATGCAGAAGAAGAGAGAGACATTCTCAAAGTTCTGTGATTTCAAGGCACTAGTTGAGAAAGAGTCGGGGAAGCAGGTGAAAGCTCTTAGGAGCGATAATGGTGGTGAATTCAAATACTTTTGTAGCGCAAAAGGAATTCGAAGAGAGCTCATAGCGCCTCACAACCCGCAGCAGAATGGGGTTGTGGACTGAAAGAACAGAATGATTGTGGGTGCTGCACGGGCGATGTTGCATGATCAGGGCCTTCCCATACACTTATGGGCTGAAGAATTCAAGTTGCAACACTGTGGTTTATGTGCAAAACTGTTGTCCTCATAGAGTACTTGGCATGAGTACACCCGAAGAGGCGTTTTCTGGTAAGAAGCTTGATATTTCTCATTTGAAGATTTTTGGCTCACCTGTTTACATTCATGTGATGAAGGATGCCAGGAAGAATTTGGAGCTGACCGCAGAGGTTGGGATATTGTGGGGTACACAGAAAGACCCCACAATTATTGTGTGTATTTTCCAGACAATCGAAAGACTGTTGTGCGACGGGATATCAAATTTCATGAGGAGAAAGCCATGAAGTTGACGCTTGAGAGGGAGCTACAATTGCATGCAAATGAGGAGCTAATAGTTCCTAAAGATGAGCCTCAGGATGTGGATCAGCCACAAGAGGAGGTTCATGGAGTGGAAGAAACCACTCATGCAACACCAACCACCAGAGGGCAAAAGCGCACTACAGAAGTTGGGCGACTGAATCTTGGTGCAGCGCAGAATGTAGGAGCCCCTACATCACAGCACAGACAGAGACAATCACCTGACCGATTTACTGGATACATGGCTCTGATGAGAAAGTGTATCGTGACAGAACCATCCTCTTTCGAGGAAGCTGTGGAGGACCCTGCATGAGTAGATGCCATGGTGGAAGAGTATGATTCGATTGTCGGAAATAGTGCATGGGAGATTTTCCCAAGGCCGGAAGGGAAATCAGTGGTAGGTTCGAGATGGATCTACAAAGTGAAGCAAGCTGCTGACGGGAGCATTAAGAAGTACAAGGAAAAATTTGTTGCTCAGGGATTCTCACAGATCGAGGGGATCGACTATGAAGAAAACTTTGCACCTGTCGCAAGGTATTCTTCCATACGGACCATCCTTGCTCTCTCAGCGCAAATGGGTTGGCACATTCATCATATGGATGTGAAGATTGCGTTCCTTAACAGAGTCATTGAGGAGGAGGTGTACATAAAGCGACCTGAAGGATTCAAAATCTTCAGCAGTGAGTCGCATGTGTGCAGGCTCAAAAGAGCGTTATATGGGCTGAAACAAGCACCTCGTGCTTGGTACACACGGATAAACAGTTATTTCACGGGACTTGGTTTCGCCAAGAGTGAGGCAGATCCGAACCTATACCAGATTGTGGTGGAGGAAAAGTTGCTAATCATTGTACTTTATGTAGATTATTTGATACTAACAGGTGATGAACTATTGATACACTCATGTAAGGCAGATCTTGCAAAGGAGTTTGAGATGAAGGACTTGGGCCTCCTTCATTATTTCCTGGGATTGGGAATTTGGCAACGGAAGGATGGACTGTTTGTGTCTCAAGGAAAGTATGCCCGGGAGATACTGGAGAAGTTCAACATGCAAGGCTGCAAGCCTATTGACACTCCTCTTCCTGGTGGTTGGAGGAAAGAGGATGCTACATCGGCAGAGGTAGTGGATGCCACTATTTATTGACAGTTGGTTGGTTCGCTCATATATCTAGTCAATACACGACCAGACATATGCTATGCTGTTAAACAACTTTCACAAGATATGGTTAAGACTACCAGGCTCTTTTGGAAGGTAGGCAAGCATGTATTGAGGTATCTCAGAGGCACATCGGGATATGGATTATGGTACAGACAGTCGGATGAGGTGAAGTTGCATGGCTTCACAGATGCAGATTTGGCAGGGAGCCCAACGGACAGAAAGAACACATCTGGAGGGATTTTTAGTATCGGGTCTACAACAGTTTCTTGGTACAGCAGGAAACAGAGATACGTGGCACTCAGTTTAGTGGAGGCCAAGTACATGGCAGCAAGTTTGGCTGCATGCGAGGCTATATGGATGAGGAAGATCCTAGTCGGGTTGTTCGGTTCACACTTAGATCCTAATGTGATATATTGTGATAATCAGGGTTGCATTAAACTCTCGGTTAATCTAGTATTTCATGATAGATCTAAACATATTGACATCCGGTACCTTCATATCAGAGATTGTGTGCAGCGGAATATCATGTTGCTTTCTTACATTCCTACGGAGGATCAGAATGCAAATATTATGACGAAGGCACTCACCAGGAGAAAATTCGAATACCATAGAGACAGGATCAGGGTGGCAGATAATCCATATATTTTTGAGAGGGAGTGTTGAGATTCAACAAGATGATGAGCTTAGTGAAAAGAGTCGCCTTCACTAAGTGGGCCCGCAGGCTATTTTTGGCGCAAAATCTATTTTTAGACTATGTCTATTTTTAGACATGTCGATCATATTCTATGAGTTGTAGGATGCTATTTGTGGATGGTTGGTCAAGTTGGAAAAATATATGGACTTATATTTTTAGACATATTGGGCGGAATCTATTTTTAGATTTCCAGTCTAAAAATAGATATGTCAAATATGATTAGCTCTTAATAATATTTGGACTCTAAACATTATCTTATTCTCTTGGAGCACTTCAGTTAAGTGCACAGATGTGGCGCAGGAGCCAAAAGAAGGAATTACGCTATTCCTGAGGGTTTACTGGAGCTAATGCATGGAGGACTTTAGTTAGAACTCATGTGACAAAGTTTGGTGGAGTTGTAGAAGTAGTTGGTGGAGTTGTGTTCAGTTTAACTCAGTTAGACACAGTTGAGCTAGTTTTATCTAGTCTAACTGATTGATACACTAGTGAGAGTTGTGTGAATTAATTAATAATTAATTCACTAAATATTAACTCATTAATCGACTGAAGAATACATCAGTTAACTACAGTGCATGGACAGTTTCACTGGAGACCAGTGGACAGATAGGTGAAAGGGCAAGATGACTATCAGTTATGACTATAGTGATGCATTGATTGCATCCAACACTCAGTAGAGATACCAATGAGGATTACGCAGTGCAATATAGGTGGATTCAAGTTCATTCAGAGCCATTCTTCAGCAGGGATTGTGCAGTAGAGGCAGGTTAGCAGGTGGCAGAGATCGGTGCATGGATTTGCTAGATCGGACCTGATTAGTGTGTAGCGATTGTATTGTACTGAGAGCTTGATATTATAAGCTTTGTATGAGTATTGTTACATGATATCTATGACATATATTATATACTGATAGTTGGGGTTTTTAGCTTCAGGATTTCCCGTAAAATCACCGTGTTAATGTGTGTGAATTTTTATGGTTTCATGTGTGCATTGCAATTGATTTAATTTATGCATGTGATGATCAATGGTGGAATAGATTCTGTATTGTGCATGAAGTTAAAATAGTGTGTGATCAGGAGAATATTGGATATATAACACATTGGTTATATAATTTCTACATGATTTACAGTCTTCAAAGTGTGACTAGTATCACCCTGTTTGACTATTTCTATCAATGTGTTGTCCAACCATTCAATTTGGTTTGCAAACTTTTCAATCTCAGGCCTCTTATCATGAATATAAGGGGTTAATTTGCATTTCACCCTCATCTTACTGAGTATTCCATAAGGATCGTAATTCCATAAGAAACTTTCATCAAACTTATATTCCAAAAACTATTTTGCTGCCTTTGCACTTGCTTCCCTGTGATTGCAAATGAAAGGATCCACCTGGTTTTTCAATTTAAACTGAGTCTTCTTTTTAGCAGCCAAGAAGTTTATAGAGTCTGAGTTTAGAATTTCTATTATGTATTCTAAGGAAAACACTCTCATTGGCAAGTATTTTGGCTATTTATAGGGCAAGAGGTTTGACCCATAGACTCTAATCTATGTGTGATTTTGTTAGAGGTACCAATATCCAGTTATTTTTTGCTCTGACAGTTGTAACACTTTCTTTATCTCATTACTTATCCTTGGCTGTATACTTTTTGTAAGTATATTTATCAATGGGTGAACAAAATAATATGTGAAATCCACATAATTGAACTCATTGGATTCTTTTCTGATTTGAGAAGTCAAGAAAATGACTGAGAGTGGATTACCTTCTACATCCAATTTCTGAAGGGTTATTGGGAATTTATCTGCTTGGAAGTAAAGGAACATATGAAAGGAAAAGGAAGTATATCCGAAAACTCCTTTAGTGGGAAGATTTACAAGCTGATCATGGATACTATCAGCTATATACTCAACATAGTTATAATGATAGAAGGAGGTTGACCAGGCACAAAAGTGGATAGAAAACCAAGTATAGACTCATTAGTGTGCTCATCAATAAAATAACCAAGGATAAATGATAACATTTAAATGACATGTCTAGATCCTTCAGGAAATTTAGAGGATGAGTATGGAAGGTTTATCTTTGGGATTTCATCATATGAAGGCATGAATGTTTGGAAGATCTGAAATCTCTTAGGAAATTCTAACTCAATATAAAGCTTTGTAAGAGCTTCTATGGATAATGGGACTGCATTAGGATCTAGTTTCAATTGAAGCATTAGGTTTGTAGATTCTGTAGTAATAGTAAACACTACTTCTTTTTTCATCATTAATAATTTTGGGTTTGTGTTATATTCTTTCCATGACTAGTGACGCGTGGGGGGGTAACAGGGGGGGCGGTAGCCCCCCTTATCGGGGTCCGGGATAGTGCCCCAGAAAATTTCTTTGGTCCTTATTTTCTGATGGGCGGACCCGCCCATGGTTTTGTGCATGGGTTTGCACATGGTTTTGGGGCATGATGTTTTTCGGCCCCTAGTCTTTTGTAGATCCGGTCAAGGGAACTATGGTTATGTTCTAATCCAGGGTTAATGAATTGGGGTTTATGTATGCTTCGGCATGTATATATGTGTTGTAACACTAAAAAGAATATAATGAAAAATCATGCTGGTTATCCCGATTTGGGATCTAGGGGAAAATCTCAATGTTTATCTGTTTTATGCTCTCGCTATTGTTTATTTTCTAGTTTTAAGATTCGTCTGCAGCTAATTTTTGTATGGGTTAAAACCTGCATTTGGTATCAGAGCAGTTTCAGCTTCAAGAGGATGCCTTTGCTGCTGAGGGGTTTTTTGCTTGGGCCTGAGGTAGACCCCGTTCAGTGGGAGATCTGCGAGATCGATTCTTGTGGTGAAAGAAGAAGGCGAGCGGTGGGAAGATAGAGATTGAGAAATTTAATGGTCAGAGTTTTGAGTTGTGGAAGCTCAAGATGGAGGATCTGCTGGTGGATAAGGACTAGTGGATTGCGGTAGACCCGGGTACTAAACCAACGACAATGTCAGATGAAGACTGGAAGAAATTGGATTGGAAGGCAAAGAGCACAATATGGTTGTGTGTCTTAGATTTAGTATTGTTGAATGTATCTGGGGAAGCTACGATGAATACCTTGTGGGACAAGCTAGGGACTTTGTACCAATCTAAGTATTTGGTGAATAAATTGTTCCTATGGAAAAAGCTGTATAACATGAGGATGAAGGATGGAGACTTGGTGACAGAGCATCTGAACGCCTTCAACACTGTAGTAAGTCAGCTATCATATGTTGATATTAAAATCTTAGATGAAGATAAGTGCATCAGTTTATTGTGTTCTCTACCAGATTCATGGGACATGCTGGTTCTTGCAATAGGTAGCAATACAAATACCTTGAATTTTGATGACATTGTCTCAGCCTTGTTGTCGGAGGAAATGAGACAGAGAAATATGGAGGGTCATAATGGAGATGCCTTATCTGTACGAGGAAGGTCCCAGAACAAAAACAAGAATAAGGTTTCGAGTGGAAGATCTAAATATAGAGGGAGATCTAAATCTCCTGGAAAGTTAGTAAAGGTGTGCTAGAAATGTGGAAAGGAAGGGCACTACAAAAAGGACTGCAGATCTAAAGCTCCTGAGAAAGGAAAGGGATCTGATGATGCTCGCTCTGCAGAGGAAAAACCCACCTTGGATGAAGGTGGGGATGTGTATTTGGCTTCTTCTTCAAATACACATGTAGATCATGAGTCATGGTTGATTGTCTCGGGTGCATCCTTTCACTTCATTCCCCATAGGGAGTGGTTCTACGAGTATGAGAAATATGATGGCGGTGATGTCTTCTTAGGTGATGATAGGAAGGCCAGAATCGTCAGACGTGGAAAAGTCAAGCTGAAGCTGCAAGGTGGAAGGATTAGAACACTTCCTGGTGTTCTACACATTCCTGCATGGGCCAGAAATCTGATTTTTGTAAGCAAGATGGATGATGCAGGTGTAAAAACTGTGTTCGAGAAAGATACCTCTAAGATGGTTCGGGGAGCACTGGTATTAATGTGGGGAGTTTGCATTGGAAATCTGTACAAGCTTCAGGGCAGTACTGTTATTGATGGGTGCAACAGTTCTGTGGTTCCCAAAAGTGGAGCGGAAAGCCTAGCAGTCTCTTGAGAAAAGACCATGCTATGGCATCAAAGGCTTGGACATATTGGAGAGGAGGGCCTTCGGATACTGCATGGAAATGGTATGGTAGAAGGTATGTCTAAGAGCTCTCTAGATTTTGATTTCTACGAACATTGTGTATATGGGAAGCAGAATCGGGTGATTTTTCCTTCTGGTGCTAAGAGGGCGAACAAGACATTAGAGCTTGTGCACAATGATGTGTTTGGACCTGTGTTGGTTCCATCACTAGGTAAGTCTGTGTAATATGTTTAATTCATAGATAACTTCTCAAGGAATACATGGATATATTTCTTGAGGAAGAAATCTGAAGTCTTTGACAGATTTAAACAATTTAAGGCTTTGGTGGAAAACCAGACAGAGAAGAAGATAAAGGTGTTGAGGAAAAATAATGGTGGGGAGTTCTGCAAGAAGGAATTTGAAGAGTTCTGTAAGAAGTGTGGTATAGCACGGTAGAAGACTACTCCATACACATCTCAGCAAAATGGAGTTTTACAAAGAATGAACAGAACGTTGATGGAAAAGGCAAGAATCATGCTCAGTGGTATCGGGTTAAGACAAGAATTCTGGGCAGAGGAAGTGGAGACTGCATATTACTTAGTTAACAAATCACCTTCACCAACGTTGGAGGATAAGACTCCACATGAGGTATGGACTGGTAAGAAACCCTCTCTTTCACATCTGAGGGTATTTGGATGTGATGCATATGTACATGTTCCAAAGGAGAAAAAGAGCAAGTTGGATAATAAATCTGAACAGTGCATCTTTATTGGGTATAAGGATGGTTTAAAGGGTTACAAGCTTTGGAACCAGGAAACAAGGAAGGTTGTGTACAGCTAAGATGTGGTGTTTAGAGAGGTGAAATATATTTTTAAACATGAATTCCTACCAAAGGAACCTGAGAAGATAAAGTTTGAGCTCAAGAAGGATGAATCAGACTCTACAATAGAAGAAGACTCAGAAGAGGAAGAGCCACAAACTCCAGTTGAGAGAAGATCAGTTCAGGAAAGAAGACAACCAGAAGGTATAGTCCATCTACTTTTTGTTCAAATTTTTCTTTAACTACAACTGATGATGATCCCAGAACCGTCAGGGAGGCAGTAGATTCAGAGGATGGAAAACTTTGGAAGGAGGCCATGGTTGATGAAATGGCATCCTTGCATAAAAATGAGGTATGGGATCTGGTTCAGTTGCCGGCTCGAAGGAAGCCCATCGGGAGAAAATGGGTGTTTAAGAAGAATATGAATGTAGAAGGCAAGGTGGAGAAGTACAAAGCTCGGTTGGTAGCAAAAGGTTATTCCGAGGTGCTGAGAATTGATTTTTGTGATATTTTTTCTCCTATTGCCAAAGTTACTTCTATTAGATTACTTTTATCTGTTGTTGTTGCATTTGATTTTGAGGTAGAGCAGATGGATGTGAAGACAACATTTCTTCATGGGGATCTAGAAGAGGAGATCTACATGAAACAACCTAAAGGATTTATGGTGAATGGGAAGAAAGAGCTGGTATGCAGGTTAAAGAAGCCTCTGTATGGGTTAAAACAATCACCAAAGCTGTGGTATCAGAAATTTGATACCTATATAGGGGGACTTGGCTTCACCAGAAGCAAGGAGGATCAGTGTCTTTATTTTAAATTAATTTGTGACTGTGTTATTAATTTGGTCTTGTATGTGGATGACATGTTTTTTATTGGAAATGACAAAGAAATTATCGAAGATTTGAAGACCCAACCGTTCTCCAAATTTGACATGAAGGATCTTGGTGCTGCAAACTATATTTTGGGCATGGAAATTAAGAGAGATCGGACAAAAAGGAAGCTCTGGTTAAACCAGAGGAAGTATGTCGAGACTATATTGCAGAGGTTCAATATGCAGGATAGTAAACCGGTGAATGTTTCGATTCCTTTAGGTACAAAGCTGTCTATTGAACAGTGTCCCAAGACACAAGAAGAAGAGGAGGATATGTCCCGTGTTCCATATGAAAGTGCAGTGGGTGGCCTGATGTATGCAATGGTCTGTACTAGACTAGACATTGCACATGCAGTGGGAGTATTGAGCAGGTTTATGTCAAACCCAGGGAAGGAGCATTGGACAACAGTGAAGCGGGTTTTCAGATATTTGCATGGCACTAGTGATTATGGCTTGTGCTACCAGGGAAGACCAGGAATGGAAAGAGTGTTGGAAATTGGTGGTTTTGTTGATGCATACTGAGCTGGAGATATGGACTAAAGAAGATCTAAAAGTGGGTATGTGTTTAGCATATTTGGAGGTGCAGTCAGTTGGATGAGTAAAATACAATCTGTAGTGTCTCTTTCAACTACAGAGGCGGAATACATGGCAACCACTCATGCAAGCAAGGAAGTATTTTGGTTGCAGAGATTGTGTTCAAGTATGGGGTTGGTGCAGCAAGCTATAAGGATACACTGTGATAGCCAAAGTGAAATTTTCTTGGCTAAGAACCTTGCTTATCATTCAAAGACAAAGCACATTTATGTTCAACATCACTTTGTGAGATATATGGTTGAAGCTAAAAGGGTGTTGCTGGTAAAGGTGGACACTTTGAAGAATGTTGCAGATGATTTGACAAAGTCTATGAGAACTCAGAATTTCTCGGGGCTAATGACTCATCTCTCCTGTGGCCCCTTTTGGAAAGAAAACAACAAGTGGGATAATGTTGGGTTTGTGTTATATTCTTTCCACAGCTAGTTACGTGCGGGGGGTAACAGGGGGGGCAGTAGTCTCCCCCTGTCGAGGTCTGAGGCAGTGCCCCAGAAAATTTTTTTGGTCCTTATTTTCAGGTGGGCAGACCCGCCCATGGTTTTGTGCATGGGATTGCACATGGTTTTGGGGCATGATGTTTTTCGGCCCCTGGTATTTTGTAGATCCGGTCAAGGGAACTACGGTTATGTTCTAATACAGGGTTAATGGACTGGGGTTTATGTATGCTTCAGCATGTATATATATGTGTTGTAACACTAAAAGGAATATAATGAAAAATCAAGTTGGTCGTCTTGATTTGGGATCCAGGGGAAAATCTCTGTGTTTATCTGTTTTATGTTTTATGCTCTCGCTATTGTTTATTTTCTATTTTTAAGATTCGCCTGCAGCTAATTTCTGAATGGGTTAAAACCTACAAATAATAGCTCTTTGGTCAGGGGAATAGTGGGCTTGACACAATCTAATGACTTCTGGACACTGATGGGTATGGGGAACCACATGTTTGGGTAAATTTGATTCCCAAATTTGAACTTCATCTCCCTGATCCAAAGATTTTTCTAGACTCCAGCAATGGAGATCAAGAAGATTGAATTCAATTATTGGATCAGTTATTTTGTAATCAACATCAGCTAAAGGTGTATGCTCAACATCTACAATAGGAGGTTGTAGTGGACTTATGACAATAGTACTTTTAGAAGCCATTTCTAGGTTTGTTCTTTAAAATTTTGACTTTTAGATCTTGAAAACTCTGTTTTTAAGATTTTTATACTCTTCTGTAAGCTTAGACTGTTTACAGAAAGTATTTTTGAACAAAAAAAGGTAAAATTAGGCTTTCTTCTGGTTCAAACTTTAATTATGCTAAAAAACAATCTTTAAAACTCTTTACAGACTCAAGAAAGGATTAACAAGGGTTTTTTGCTCTTTTTTGGATAAAACAAGCCTAAAACAATTAAATTTATGCACAAAAGGATTCTGAGCATTTGCAAAAGGGTTTGAATTAGTCAGAGGATTTCTACAAGTCTGAAAAAGGCTAAACTTTATTCAATTCATTTTAAAACAGGTTATAGTATTGAAAATTGTGATTTTATCAGGGTTTCTACAACAAATACAATTTTTGAAGGGAATAAAGGTATTTCTATAGGCAAATAGGCTTCACTAGGCTCAAATTCACAAATATATATTTTTTCAGATGTGAAATAGGTATTTTTCTTGAAAAATATCTGTAATTTGAGGAATTTTGACTTGAAAAAGGGTTGTCTGGGGATCTGGAAACTGTTGGAAGATGTTTGAAGTCCTTTAGACGCAAATTGGTAGGTCTGAAAAGTCGAATCAGTGGATTTGGGCTGAATTCTGGTTGTTTGGGCATGAACCAGGGGCATCTATATCTTTTATTTCAGTTGAAGACGGTTTAAATGGGCAGAAAACACAGAAAAAGGGTTTAAACGCATACATATGAAGTTTTATAAAGATTTTAGGTTAAATAGTGTTCGTAATTAAAGCAGGTCAATTCGAATGGAAGGTGGTTTGGTGTCGGGGGATCGAATACCAAAAAGCAGTTATCACATGAGTTAGGAGTGGTATATGGTTTTTGGCCAACGAATGTGATTCAATAAGGAAAGGACACGTGGAGGAGTGAGGGGAGGGAAATACCGCCCATTTCGCAAATCCAAAATGGATTAATGATCGTGCTCTTGAAAATGCGATATTGGTTGTGGACTGTCAGATCTGGAGGAGGATATGTGAACGGTTGTGATTTATCGGTGGAACTGCTTGGTGTATGGGGCGTGGGGCCCAAAAAAATTATGTGACAAGGTTGAGTTAATACGTTTAAACATAGTTTAAACGTAAAATATAACGTTTTTAACGGGATATGCAGATATAGGATTTACACGACAAATAAGTGATTTACAGGTGTAATACAACCGTGGGGCGGGTTTTTTGAATAATATATATATATATATATATATATATATATATATATATATATATAGATATATATAGGAAAAAGCAGAGTATATGTCACGTGGAATGTTTAAAACCATAGGTTAAATATTATTAAAGTGGGTTTTTGGGTATTTAATAAATGAATTAATATAACTACGGGAGGGTAATTATAAGGATTTAATAAATTAAGTTAAATTTAATATGAAAATGAATGTGATGAGCGGAAATATATATATAAATGTACGAATTAAAAGTGTATTTTAAGTGTTTTTGGCACATTTTCATAATGGTGGCCCCTTTTTACACTTATACTTAGGATAATACATATTTTTTGGGTTTTTTGAATGTTTTTGTATGAAATGAAATTAGTTAAGGGGGTTTTTACTTTCCCTAAGCAAAAAGGTGTTTTAACTTAGGAAAAGGGATTTTATCTTAGGAAAAGGGTGATAATGTTGAGGAAATGGGTTTTATAAAGGGAATCCAATACTTAGTACCAATCAGTAACTAAGCCTTGGGTTCGGTCCCAACAAAAGTCAGAGAAATGCTCTGAGCCTTTATAACTAATGGTTTTTAATATTGGAATATTTTGAGGGAGGGGAAATTAATAATTTGCCAGATGATGTTTTATTACATGCCCTGTGTAACTGCTTTCTACCTACCCATCATTTATTCTACCATTATTTCATTATTTGCATGGGTGCATTTAAGCTTGCAACCCTAAATCCATTTTTCTTTTAAAACATGAAACTATCTAATTTAAACCTTATTTCATTCGAGGGCTCAAATTAGACTGTTGAGATCCTCATTTATTCTCTAACTATCTACTGAGTTGTCAAGTTTAAACTGTTTGAAAAATATTTATTCTCTATCTATAAACATGAAATTTAAAGCATGAAAAAGTTAAGTTTAAACTATTTAACTCATAATGGATTATGGCATTTTCAACAAGCTGCACATAATTATTATTTTTGTAGTAAAAGTAAATAGTAGTGGCATTTTGACTTGCATCACTTTCACGTCTCATTTCTGCATACCATGGTGAGTCTGAAAAGGCTTCACTGATCTCTGGAGTCACCATATCTTCCTGATCATCTACTTGGGAAATAAAATGAATGTCTAAAGCATGACAATTTGATTCAGCCATGAGTTTGGCTAAACCTTGACATTTTATGAGTTTAGTGGGTTTGATTTCTATGTCATATTCCAAAATTGTATAAATCCACTTGCCTCTTTTACCATCAGGCCCATTCTGTGTTAGAATGTCCTTTACAACTACATTTGGAACATAGGCAATGATATGTGAATAAAGAATGTACACTCTAAAGTCGTTGATGGCCTTTACTAAAACTAGGGCATGTTTTTCCATTATATTGTATTTTAAAGTTGCATCTCTAAGTGATTTGATAAAGAAATCAATAGGCCGCTCATAGCCATAGTCATTTTTTTGCAGTAAAACTGCAACAATAGTGTGTTCTGAAGCAAAGGAGAAAATGATGAAATCATTTTTAAAGTCGGGACTTATAAGGACTAGTGTTTTTATTAAGTCTTGTTTAATAGATTCAAATGATTTCTTGGCCTCAATAGTCCATTTAAGAACTGAGTCTTTTTTTCAGCATATTGTTAAGTTCTCTAATTATTTCAGCTAGATTTGAGATGAATCTTCTAAGAAAATTAATTTTACCTAGAAAAGCTTGTAACTCTTTTATGTTCCTAGGAGGACTAATGTTAAGAATGGCCTCTATTTTGGCAGGTTCTATTCTAATTCCCTCTTTAGATATAATGTGTCCTAGTAACTTACCTTTTTCTAATCCAAATAAGGTTTTTTTAGGGTTTAGGGAGATGCCAAATTTTCTGCATTTAAGAAAGACTTGCCTGAGATGATCTAAATGTTCATAATTAGTCTTTGAAAATACAATAATGTTATCTAAATAAATCACTAAGAATTCATGAATTTCTTTTGCAAAGTCTATATCCATAGCTCTTTGAAAAGTAGCTCCTACATTCATTAACCAAAAAGGAATTTTTACATACATTAAAGTGCCCCATGGAGTAGTAAAAGCAGTTTTAGCTTGGTCCTCTAGTTGGACTAAAATCTGGTTATACCCTGAAAATCCATCTAAAATTGAAATCCTAGAAGAACCAACTACCCTCTGTAAAATGTGATCCATATTTGGTAAAGGGTAATTATCTTTTAAGGATACCTTATTTAGATTTCTAAAATCAACACATAATCTAATTTCTCCCATATTTTTCCTAGTGGGAACTAGATTAGAAACCCAATCAGAATATCTGATTGGTGAAATTATTTGGGCATCATACATTCTTTTTACCTCTTTTTCAATTAAAGGCATCAAAACATGATTGATCCTTCTTAACTTTTGTTTAAAAGGATTTTGGTCTTCTTTTATATGTATTTTATGCTGTATTATGCTGGTGTCATAGGATTTTAAGTCCTCATAACTCCAAGCAAAAACATCCTTAAATTCCTTAAAAAGAGCTATATATTTTTCTTTTTCTTCCTGAGGTAAAACTTTGGAAGGCTTAATCATCTTAGGTTTTAACTCTGTACCAATGTTACATTCCTCAATATCAGATCTAAGTGGCTCCATTTTGGGTTTTCTTGCAACATCATTAGCGTCAAATAAATATTCTATAGGGGTTAAGCCTTTTGGTAAAAAGTTGTCTTTAAGATTTAAAATATCATATTCATCATCAACTAACTCATCAATCTCTAATTTTTTTAAATTATCTATTTGATTGACTAAATTTAGTAGGTTTAGCAAAATTTACATTATTTACATCTATATTATTCAAATTAATTTCACTATCTAAATCTTGATCTACTGTACAGTCTGTATCTATCATACAAGCTTGAAATTCTCCTTCATTGTTCATAAAATTGTAAATCTGTTCATATTGTGAGAAAATTTTCCAATATTTAAGATTATCTGGAATTATTGTTTTGTGTTTAACTTCTGCAATATATCTATGATTTGGTTGGAATAAAAGATTACAAGTACTAGCAAAGGTTGCTAAGCAGTGAGCCTGTATGTTTTGTTTTCTTGGTATTGCAGAAAAATCACATTCTAACAATTCTTTAATCAATTTTAAAACAGTGTCTCTATATCAGCTTAATCTAGGATTATAAACAAAATATTCACAAGTTATTTGTTTTACAATCAACTCTGAGTCTCCCATAATTGATATTTTTTTACCTTCTAAGTTCCTAACAATCTACAGTCCTAAAATGAGAGCTTCATATTCAACCATATTATTGGTACATTTAAAATTTAGTCTAAAAGCATGGCCTTCTGCATGATTGTTTTCCATATTAGTTATCCAAACTCCTACTCCTGCTCCTAGTTTATTGGCTGATCCACCAAAATCTAGGTGACATAATGATTCATGAAAGATATTTTCACTATCTGGTGCTTTGTTTTTATCTTTTAGTTCAGTTTTTATTTCAATATCAGTTTCATAGTTGCATAATATGAATGAATCCATGTCAGTAGGTGTAGAGTAAAATGGATAATTTCTTGGTCTTTCTACACTACTCACCATATATTTCATCAATGTTTCTCTATAGAGTTTCTTTGGTTGGCCAAAAACAAATATTGTTGCATATGACATATCAAGTTGTATAGATCCCTGTAATTTAGCTCCCCATGAGTGAGATAAGAGAATTCCATACTTGGGAGGGATGTCAACTACTACAATGTCCATGAGTATTCTTTTACTAGGATATTGAACTAATGTGACACATAAATCTTTAATCAAACCTAGACATTTCACTTTGCTTGAATCAAATGAAAATAGATCTTTGTAAGGCCTAGTGATATCTAAATTCAGGGTTTCCATTATTGCTTTTGGCATTAAATTGTGTGAAGCCCTTGAATCTAACATTGCATTATGTAATATTTGATCATGAACAATTAAGCTAATGTAAAACGGTGGAATTGCTCCATCTTGATGTTTTCCATTAACATTAGGACCAAAAATTAACTCTGGTTGATCATCACTTAGATTTACTGAATCTTCTCCATCATTCATGTTTAAGGTTTCAGTGATAGTTTTTTGTACAAATCACGTTTTACCAATTCTGTCAAAGGAATTGGTATTTTTAATTTGGAAATTTCAGCTTGGATATAAAATGGAGCTTGTGATTTACTTAGCTGAATTATTTCTTCTTTAGTGATTGTAGTTTGAGTAGGTTTGTCTTCCTTTTCTACAACTGTATTTTCATTTTTCAGTTTGAGTTTCTATTGTCTTACTGCTCTTAGTTTTATTTTCAGGAATAGTTTGAGAAGCAGTAGATGTTTTTTCAGATTTTGCATTTTCAGAAGTTTTTTTGGCAGTGGCAGCTTTTGGATCAGCTGATTTTGAATCAGCACTAGGTGTTTTGGAATCTAAAACTGTTGATTTAGCAAAATTAATTGTCTTTAAAACAACAAATTTTTGAGAATCTGTTGATGTTCGTATTGTTGAGATTCAACAAGATGATGAGCTTAGTGAAATTGAGTCGCCTTCACTAAGTGGGCCTGCAGGCTATTTTTAGGTGCAAGTTTATTTTAGACATGGTGATCATATTTTAGAAGTTGCAGGATGCTATTTGTGGATGGTTGGTCAAGTTGGAAAAATAGATGAAATTCTATTTTTAGAATATTGGGCAAAGTCTATTTATAGATTGTCGATCTAAAAATAGATGCATGTTGGCTATTATTAGCCCTTAATAATAATCCGACAATAAACATCAACTTATTCTCTTGGAGCACTTAATTTCAGTATACAGATTTGGAAAATAAGTGGGTTGAAGGAATTACGCAATTCCTAGGGTTTACTGGTGGTTCATGCATGGAGGACTCAGTTAGAACTGAAGTGGCAAAGTTATGACAGAGTTGGAAGAGTAGTTCGTGGAGTTTTATTCAGTTTAGCTCAGTTAAAGTGAGTTAAACTCAGTTGAGCTAGTTATATCTAGTCTAACTAAATGATACACTAGTGAGAGTGGAGTGAATTAATTAGTTAATTAATTCACAAATAATAACTCACTAATCAATTGACCAAATACAACAGTTAACTACAGTGCATGTCAGTTCCAGTGGAGACCCAGTGGAGAGATGGGTGAAAGGGTGAGATGGACTATCTGTTGTGACTATAGTGATGCATTGATTGCATCACACACACATTGGAGTTGCCAATGAGGATTCTGCAGTCAAGGCAAGTGTAATTCGAATTCATTCAGAGCTATTCTTTAGCAGGGATTGCGTAGTGGAGGCAGGCTATCAGGAGGGCAGAAATCAGTGCATGGATTTGCATATTTCATCTTGTTAATGTGTGACGATTGATTGTACTGAGAGATTGATGTACTAAGCTTTGTATGAGATTTTTACATGATCTCCATGATACATAATATATGATATTTGGGGTTTTCAGCTTCAGGTTTTCCCGTTAAACAACTGCGTTATGTGCGATTGTTTTATTTTATGCTTCATGTGTTTGCAATTGGTTTTCCACAAAATATTAACAGTGGAAGGATTCTATATTTCGCAAGAAGATAAATATCGTTAGATCAGGAGAATATAGATATGTGCATGCTTAGTGTATATAATTTATACATGGTATCGGAACGATGTTAATTCTTGTAGATTGCAATTATGAAGAATTGCTGAGTTTGTGCTGGTGGACAATTCGAATTTGCTGCAAAAAATTCTTGGTGCAAAAGTTGAGTATACATTGTAATGTCTTTCAATGGGTTGTGATTGGAGTATGTCCCTGATGGAAGCTCGAACTACATAGACTGGAAGGATAGGATGGAGGCGGTGCTGGAGGATAATGGACTGAAGGAGTTCAACGATAGCGATGTTCCTAAGCCAGATTCTAGTGATGCTGCAGGACTTGAAGCATGGAAAAAGAAGGGAGAAAAGACAAGAAGAATTCTGTTGGAGGTATGAAGGACCATATTGTGTCTAGCCTTCATGGGAAAGCCACTCCATTTGCAATGTGGAAGGCTTTGACATATTTTTTCCAAAGCAAAAGCGACTAGAGGAAGTTGGCGCTTAAAGACAAGCTCAGAAAAATAAAAATGGAGAAGGGCGACAGTATTCCAAAATATCTCACGAAGTTTGTCCACTGTAAGGATGAACTGGGAAGTGTGGGGGTTACTGTTGATGATGAAGACTTGGTGAGCTTGGCTCTCCTTGGGCTTTCGAAGAGTTGGCATAGCTACGAAGACTCTGTCAATGGACGGGAGAAACTGTCAGGATGGGAGCGACTTTGGTCGAAGCTTGTACAGGAGGAGATAAGGCGAAGTAACAAGGATGGTTCTTCATCGAAGAATGAAGATGAAGAAAATTTCACTTTGGCTGCCAAAGCAAGGAAAGGGAAGGGGAATAAATTCCCTTCAAAATCCGAAGCTAAAGGCAAGAAGCAAGATTTGTCCAAAGTGAAGTGTTTTCACTGTCACGAACATGGGCATTTTGCCACTGACTGCCCACAGAAGAAGAAGAACAAGAAGGCTGCTGGAGCTGCAGCTGGAGAGGCCTCAGCCTCACAATTTGAACTTGATTTCTCTTTGATCACATGCTTGGTTTCAAGTGCAATGGGATCGGTGTGGTATCTTGATAGTGGTGCATCTTTCCATATGACGAGAGATGTTTAGTGATCTGAAGGAGAAGGAACTCCAAATGCATATAGAGATGGGTGATGATGGTTGATACAGTGCAACCGGCATTGGGACCATTACCTTTCAGAGGGAGTCCGGTAATCCATTCTTGTTGAAAGAAGTTATGCATGTTCCAGGTCTGAAGAAGAACTTGGTCTCGGTCGCAATGTTGGAAGACAAAGGTTATGATGTTGTTTTCAGTGAGGGAAAAGCTTTCCTTCGACATAAAAAAATGGGTCAAACCAATAATATAGGGATTCGAGTTAAGAATCTCTACCAGCTGGAGATAGATGGCTACGCTGCAATGATGGGCAAAGCAGAAGAAGTGGTGATCCGGGATGAGGGCGAATTATGGCACAGGAGATTGGGCCATCTTCACCATGGTGCTTTGAAAATTTTGCTGCAGATTGCTACTGGACTTCCCAAGGGTACTCTTGTGCAGTTATATCAGTGCAATGGATGTACTATGGGTAAGTTTTTGAAGACCACCTTTCATGAGAAGGAGAACTATGCTTCGGTGATCATTGAGAGAATTCACACAGACATGTGTGGAACTTTCTCGGTTGCTTCAACAACAAAACACAGGTATTATGTTATATTTGTTGATGACTATTCTCTTAGATGCTGGATCTTCTTCATGCAGAAGAAGAGCGAAAAATTATCAAAGTTCTGTGAGTTTAAAGAATTGGTGGAGAAGGAGTCGGGGAAGCAAGTGAAAGCTCTACGAAGTGATAATGGTGGTGAATATATCTTGGGTGAATTCAAATACTTCTGTAGAAAAGAAGGAATTCGAAGAGAACTCATAGCGCCTCATAACCCATAGCAGAATGGGGTCGCGGAGAGAAAGAACAGAACGATCGTGGGTGCTGCACAAGCGATGCTACATGATCAGGGCCTACCGATGCACTTGTGGGTGGAAGCATGCAACACTATGGTTTATGTGCAAAACCATTGTCCTCATAGAGTACTTGGTGTGAGTACACCTGAAGAAGATTTTGTTGGTAAGAAGCCTGATATTTCTCATTTGAATATTTTTGGCTCATCTGTTTACATTCATGTGACAAAGGACGCACGGAAGAAGTTGGAGCCAATTGCAGAAGTTGGAATATCTATGGGGTACACAGAAACACCCCATAATTATCATGTGTATTTTCCAAATAGTCGAATGACTGTGGTGCGACGGGATATAAAATTCAATGAGGTGAAAGCCATGAAGTTGTCGCTTGAGAGGGAGCTACACTTGCATGCAGAGGAGGACATACTTGTTCCCAAAGATGAGCCTCTAGATGTGGATCAACCACAAGAGGAGATTCATGGAGTGGAGGAGTCCACTCATGCAGAACCAAACATTAGACAAGGTAGAAAGCGTACCACAGACGCTGAGAGACTGAAGCTTGATGCGGCACATAATGTAGGAGTCCCTACATCACAACACAGTCAGAGATAGTCACTTGACCGATTTACTGGATACATGGCTCTTATGAGAAAGTGTATTGTGACAGAGCCATCTTCTTTCGAAGAAGCAGTGCAGGAGCCCACATGGGTAGATGCCATGGTGGAGGAGTATGACTCCATTGTCAGAAACAGTGCTTGGGAGATTGTTCCAAGGCTGGTGGGTAAATTAGTTGTAGGATCAAGATGGATCTACAAGGTAAATCAAGCTACTGATGGGAGCATAGAGAAGTATAAGGCAAGATTTGTTTCTCGGGGCTTCTCATAGATCGAGGGGATTGACTATGAAGAAACCTTTGCACCTGTCGCACAGTATTCTTCCATAAGGACCATTTTTGCTCTCTCAGCGCAGATGGGTTGGCACATTCATTAGATGGATGTGAAGATTGCGTTCCTTAATGGGATAATTGAGTTAGAGGTGTACATTGAGCATCCTGAAGGATTTGAGATTCTCAGCAGCGAGTCGCATGTGTGCAGGCTCAAAAGAGCGCTGCATGGGTTGAAACAAGAACTTTGTGCTTGGTACACTCGGATCGAAAACTATTTCACCGGACTTGGCTTCACTAAGAGTGAGGCGGATGAAAACCTGTACCAAATTGTGGTGGAGGGTAAGATTTTAATCATTGTTATTTATGTTGATGATTTAATACTAACGGGTGATGAGCAGTTGATACACTCATGCAAGGCAGATCTTGCAAAGGAATTCGAGATGAAGGATTTGGGCCTCCTTCATTACTTCCTTAGATTAGAAATATGGTAGTGGGAAGGTGAACTGTTTTTGTCTCAAGGCAAGTATGCCCGAGAGATACTGGAGAAGTTTCACATGCAAGGCTGCAAGCCTATCGACACTCCTCTTCCAGGAAATTGGAGGAAAGAGGATGCTACATCGATAGAGGTAGTGGATGCCACTGTTTATCGACAGTTGGTGGGTTTGCTCATGTATTTAGTTAATATAAGACCAAACATATGATATGCGGTGAACCAACTTTCACAAGAGATGGTTAAGCCTACCAAGCTCTTTTGGAAGGCAGGCAAGCATGTCTTGAGATATATCAGGGGACCATCTGAGTATGGATTATGGTACAAGTAGACGGATGAGGTGAAGTTGCATGGCTTCATGGATGCAGATTGGGCAGGCAGCCCAATAGACAGAAAGAGCACATCAAGAGGGATTTTTAGTATTGGATCTACAACATTTTCTTGGTACAATAGGAAACAAATATCCATGGTACTCAGTTCAATGTAAGGTGAATAGATGGCAGCAAGTCACGCTACAAGTGAGGCTATATGGATGAGGAAGATCCTGGTCAGTTTGTTCGGTTCACATTTAGATCCTACAGTGATACATTGTGATAATCAGAGTTGCATTAAACTCTCAATTAATCCGATGTTTCATGATAGATCTAAACATATTGATATCCGGTATCATCATATGAGAGATTGTGTGCAGCGGAAGATCATGTTGCTTCAGTACATTCCTACGGAAGATCAGGATGTAGATATTCTGACGAAGGCACTCATCAAGAGAAAATTCGAATACCATAGAGGCAGGATAGGGGTGAAGGATAATCCCTGTCTTGTTGAGAGGGAGTGTTGAGATTCAACAGGATGATGAGCTTAGTGAAAATAAGTCACCTTCACTAAGTGGGCCCGCAGGCTATTTTTAGGTGCAAGTCTATTTTTAGACATGGTGATCATATTTCAGAAGTTGCCGGATGCTATTTGTGGATGGTTGGTCAAGTTGGAAAAATAGATGAAATTCTATTTTTAGAATATTGGGTGAAGTCTATTTATAGATTGTCGATCTAAAAATAGATGCATGTCGGATATTATTAGCCCTTAATAATAATCCGATAATAAACAACAACTTATTCTCTTGGAGCACTTAATTTCAGTATAGAGATTTGGAAAATCAGTGTGCTGAAGGAATTACAAAATTCCTAGGGTTTACTGGTGGTTCATGGATGGAGGACTCAGTTAGAACTGAAGTGGAAAAGTTATGACAGAGTTGGAAGAGTAGTTCATGGAGTTGTATTCAGTTAAACTCAGTTAAAGTGAGTTAAACTTAGTTGAGCTAGTTGTATCTAGTCTAACTGAATGATCCACTAGTGAGAGTGGATTGAATTAATTCACAAATAATAACTCACTAATCAACTGAACAAATACAGTAGTTAACTACAGTGCATGTCAGTTCCAGTGGAGACCTAATGGAGAGATGGGTGAAAGGGTGAGATGGACTATCTGTTGTGACTATAGTGATGCATTGATTGCATCACACACACATTGGAGTTGTCAATGAGGATTGCGCAGTCAAGGAAAGTGTAATTCAAATTCATTCAAAGCTATTCTTCAGTAGGGATTGCGCAGTGGACGCAGGCTATCAGGAGGGCAAAAATCAATGCATGGATTTGCAGATTTCATCTTGTTAGTGTGTGACGATTGATTGTATTGAGAGATTGATGTACTAAGCTTTATATGAGATTGTTACATGATCTCCATGATACATAATATATGATAGTTGGGGTTTTTAGCTTCAGGCTTTCCCGTTAAACAATTGTGTTATGTGCGATTGTTTTATTTTATGCTTCATGTGTTTGCAATTGATTTTCCGCAAAAGATTAACAATGGAAGGATTTTGTATTTAGCAAGAAGATAAATATTGTTAGATCAGGAGAATCTGGATATATGCATGCTTAGTGTATATAATTTCTACATGGACAACTTCATCTGTTATATCAACAATATTAGGACTAGGTAATATTTTAGGGCTTGAAATTTTCTGGGACGAATTAGAATTTTGCTTATTTTCCCTAGGGAGAATTTGCTGAATTTTATTAGTGGGAGCTTCTACAGTTTTCTTTGTTGATGTTTGTGCACATTTCTTAGTAGAAGACTCTATGTTTTTCTTGCTTCTAAGGTTATATTGCTTATGTACTTCATTGATAGCAAAATCATAACCTTTTTTGTAATCAAATGATTCACCAGAATCTAATTGCATTTGCTGTAAATCATATAAATCTTGATCTTCTTGTGTAAGAAAGATAATGTTATCATCATTAATACCCATTATATTTATGGTATCTTCATCATCATCATTCTGTTGAGAACTTTCAACATAGTTCTCTTGGAAAGGTGGTCTTATTGTTTGGTCGGGTGCTGACTCTCTAGAATTTCCAGTATTTGTATTTTTTCTGAAATTGGGATTTCTAATTTGCTGTTGGTTATCCCATTGTGGCTTCCTTTCCATATTGTCTAAACTATCCATCACTCTCTCTAATGTTTTTGCTAATTGATCTATTTTTAAATCTGAACTAGATGCCTCTTCTTTTATTGTTACTCTCCTCTCATTCCTAAATCTAGCTCTCTTAGCTAACAGGTTTGCCTCTACACTAACAATATTTGTCTGCATTTGTTCTAAAGTATCTGGATTTATCTCTTTCAATTGATAGGCTATGTCTATATCAAATCCATCAGGGAATTTGAGAAGGACAGAGTCTAGAGTGGGTTTGAGATTAACAGGGATTTAATTATAAATGCTATTGTATCTAGTACAGTGATCTTGGACTGTTTCATTGGGTGCTCTTTTTATACTTTCAAATTCAGACAAGATTTGAAGAGGATTTTTCTTCTTTTCTCATTTATTAAAAAATACTCTATGAAAAACTTCTAAATCAACAATACTACTAGGATTAAGACCTTTAAACCATTTCTTCACCTCCCCAGTTAATGTTTGAGCAAAAAGTCTCATTTGTACATTAGCATAATCTATTTCATAAATTTCAAAATAATCTGTCATCTTGTTAACATGCTGCTGTGCAGTATATTGAGTAGTTGCATCAAATTGAGGTATTTTGTTTTGATAGTCCTGGGGCATGTCGTGTAACTATCCTAGTAAAACCAATGGAGCATATCTAGCTGCCATGGCTTAGATTCTAGCTTGGCTAGGAGGTAAATTGGAAGTACTTGGGGTAGAGCTAGAAGTACTTTGATCCGGATTTATGCAGGAACGCAAAAGAATAAACACATAACCATAAATACAAAGATGCAGCGGAAATAACACTTCATTTCATTAATATCAAAGAACTGAAATTTGCTTACAGACAGAATGGAAATAAAACTAGCTAGGGCACTGGTAGCTATCTCTGAGAAGAGATGTGGCGGCTACAGGCCTCTGAAATGCATTACAATGAGGCTCGAGGGCCTATTTATTATTGAGAAACAATGGAGAACCCTAAACATCCCAAAAACCTAACCCTAGGAGATGAAGCGCCAAAACTATGGGCCCCGTTTGGGTAAATTGGTGTTTCAACTTCCCAGGGACGTAACTTTGGCATACTATCTCCGTTTGACGCACATGATACATCATTAGAAAGCTCTATCCGAGGACTACAGCTTTCGGGACGAATTTGATGATCAAATTCGTTGGTGCTTTGATACCCAAAAAACGTCGTTTAGGGCCTCAAAACGGCTCCGGAAGTTCAGGACCCGAAAAACTGCTAAAAATAGTAAGTTATGCCAAAACGGAAAAACTGAAAGAGACAATGGTGGGGGCCCAAGTGGAATAGGCGGGTGGCCACCAATATCCACCTGGATCATTCCTCCCCCCCTAGGAAGCAATGGTCCCCATTGCGTTAAGTTCCTCCATGAGATGAGGAAATTTCTGCTGAACTTGGTCCCTGGTGAACCACTTTCCTTGGTGCAGGAGTTGGCCAACTTTGACAACCCGATACAGTTGGATCCTCTGTTGGCGAGTGTTATTAATTTTCATGTCCATGATACAATCTGTGGTGGCCTGTTCCATGCAGTCTGGGTTTAACTCTGTTGGTGTGAGTTGTTCCGCAATGTCCGAAGTGTCCAGTAGAGGTGGGAAGTAAGGACGAAGGCGATCCACATTGAAGACTGGGTGCAGACCAAGGAATGGTGGAATACTAAGCTCAAAAGCATTGTTCCCTACAGCCTTGGTGATGGTGTACGGCCCGTATCAGAGCGGGCGAAGCTTGCGGTGAGGTCCAGTGAGGCGCTCCTTCTGCAAATGCAACCATACTTTGTCGCCCACCTGGAAGTTGTGTGGCACCCGGTGTTGATCATGGCGCTGCTTGTACTTCACATTGGCTCTGTCCAATATATCATGAACCTGTTGGCGGATGTGTTGAATGCGCTCGATGAAGCTACTTGCTTTGTCAACTTCAGACTGGACGTGCGCTGAATCGGCCTGAGCAGCTGCAAATGGCATGGATACGTCAATGGGACATAGTGGCTGGAATCCCAAGCCCACCTGAAAGGGGCTATGGCCAATTGAACTGTGGAGAGCCCGGTTATAACTATGTTGTACATAAGGGAGGCTCTTGTCCCATGTGCGTGGATGCTTTGAATTGTACATGCGCAGAATGTGTACAATCATTCTGTTGACGACCTCTGTCTGGCCATCTGTTTGGGGATGGAAAGCCGTGGACTTGGTGAGCTTGGTATCCAACATCGACCAGAGGCTGGACCAAAATGTGCTGAGGAACCTGCTATCTCGATCTGATATGATAGACTGTGGGATCCCAAAGTGCACCCACACTCGTTCAAAGAAGAATTTAGCAGTGGCTTCTGCTGTGATATTCTTCTTACAAGCCGCCATAATGGCCATCTTCGAGAATCTGTCAACGACCACGAAAACACAGTCATTTCCATTCTTAGTAGAAGGCAGGCCCGACATGTAATCCATGGAGATGGATTCCCACGGTCGACTAGGGGTAGGTAGTGGAGTATATAGGCCTGGCTTCTTGATGGTCGGTTTGGCAATGGCACAAGCAGTGCAGGATCTGATGTGCTTCTCGACATCCTTTCGAAGGTTCGGCCAATAGAAATACTTCTGTAGTATTGCTACTGTTTTCTCGACTCCGAAATGCCCAGCGACTCGACTGTAGTGTGCTTCCCATATCATCTTGGCACACTCGCTTGAAGGAACACAAAGGTGTCCCAGGTGACATAAAAGTGCATCTTGGAGGTGAAAATTTGGAACTTGCGTACCCTCCAAGAGTGCCTTGTAAGTGTGGCCGAATTCTGGGTCACTCTCATAGAGAAGCGGCCAATCAGAAGTCTCGTGCCCACAAGAGTTGAGCACGGTGGTGAGCGCCACGATCGGTGGTCGGCTGAGGCAGTCTGCAACATTATTGGTGCTACTCTTCTTGTACTTGATGTTCAAATGAAACTGTTGCAGATATGTGGACCACTTCTGATGGCGATCATTCTGCAACTTCCCTTGTGTCTGTATGAACTGCAGGGGCCGGTGGTCTGTGTGGATGATTGTTTCCTTCCCCAAAATGTAATGCTTCCATTGTCGATAGGCTTGCACAATGGAATACATTTCTTTGTCATAGGTGGGATACTTACGAAATGTCTTAGACAATGTCTCACTGTGATATGCCACTGGATGTCCCTGTTGAGTAAGAACTACCCCAATAGCATAGTCAGAGGCATCTGTCTCGATCTCAAATGGCTGCTGCAAGTCTGGTAAGGTGAGCACTGGGGCAGAACAGAGGCAATTTTTCAATTCTTTGAACGCCTTCTGTTGAGGTTCCGACCAAAAGAATTTTTCTCTTGCTCCTCCTTTGGTGACTTGACTCAAGGGCCAAGTGATATAAGAGAATCCCAACACGAATCTACGGTAGAAATTAGCAAGACCCAGAAAGCTGTGAAGCTCTGTTATAGTAGTCGGGGCTGGCCAATCCCGAATGACTTGGATCTTGGCTGGATCCACATGCACCCCCTTTCATCAATAATTTATCCCAGATATTGAACCTGGGTCATGCCAAACGTGCACTTCTCCAAAATGGCACACAACCTGTGTTGCCGCAGTGTTTGGAGGACTTGTCGGATGTGATGAAGGTGCTCTTCCCAAGTCTTGCTGAAGATCAGAATGTCATCCAAGTACACCACTACGTATGAGTTGGTGAATGGCCGCAAGATGTCGT
Organism: Pinus albicaulis; assembly: GCA_034641835.2. NCBI lineage: Eukaryota > Viridiplantae > Streptophyta > Pinopsida > Pinales > Pinaceae > Pinus > Pinus albicaulis. The sequence continues at coordinate 2,001,981,299 of CM076578.1, forward strand.
CCATCATCCTCATGAAGGTTGCGGGAGCATTCGTCAACCCGAAAGGCATGACCAACCATTCAAAAAGGCCTTCCTTAGCTTTGAAGGTAGTCTTCCACACATCAGAGGGTTCAATTGGTACCTGGTGATACCCAGACTTCAGGTCGATCTTACTGAAATATTTTGCACCTTGGAGTTGGTCCAGAAGGTCATCAATCCGTGGGATTGGGTACCTATTCCGGACAGTGATCTTGTTCAGCGCCCTATAGTCAATACAGAGTCTCCACGTCCCATCCTTCTTCTGTACCTTCAACACGACCTGCCTATGCATTCATGAACTGGTATGATGTGATTGAGCTCTATCAGCCTCCTGACCGCTCCTGATTTCACTATTTTTGCATCAGAAGGCCGATAGATCGGTCCATTGGGTAGCGGCGCACCTGGGGTCAGATCAATCGGGTGCTTGACCTGGCAGTGCAGAGGAACCCCTGTGGGTGAGGTGAAGATGTCCTTGTACTCCTCCACGACCTTATCCATTTGTTGTTGTCGTGCAGAGGGGCCCTGTCTGGAGGTCGTGGCCACAGTCTTCTTCTTGCCCTTGGGGCGGATCATCAGGAAAAGGAATTTCCTGGTTTGGGAAATGAGCTTACTGCATTGTTTTGCAGTAACCAAAGAGATAGTCGTAGGAGGTGGTACCTCTGGTATCCTGTACAACTTGTTTCCCAAAGTAATAATAACAGCATGAGGTCGAGACTCATACACAGCATGATGCTTCCACAAGTATGGTTGTCCTAATAATACACCCGAAACATCAATAGGAGCAACGTCACATAATACCTCATCCGTGAAGGGCTTGATGCTATAGGGAAGGCGGCACTGCTGGCTGACACGGAGATCTCGTCCTTGGTGAAGCCACCCGATGGTGTATGGATGTGGGTGAGCTGTGGTCGGCAAGCCCAACCGCTTCACGGCGTCTGCTGAAATGAGGTTCTTTTGGCTCCCATTGTCGACAATGAACTGTACAGGGGAGCCCTTTACCCACATCTGGGAGTGGAAGAGACTTTCCTCCTCCTCTGGATCTTCCGGTTCCTCCTTCTGGACCTTTGTAGTGGCAACAGTGGCGTTGGGCTCCGCATCAATAATCTGTTTCCCTTTTTCATTCCCCTTTTCAGGTTCTGATTCGGAGTCGGAGCATGCATCTGACTCAGAAGCCCTCATCTCGGCCACTAGCGACTGCTTGGCCCGACACTCACTTGTGTTATGAGTGGAGCTCTTATGGAACTCACACCACTTTCCCGTGTCCTTCTTTGGCTTTGCGGTGCTGTTCTTTTCTTGTGGCTTCGATGAGTTGTCTTTAGCCGCCATGCCTTGGCTCGGTCCTTTGTTCTGCGGTTTGGAAGCACCTTTCCCTTGCTTTTGATTTGCAGATCCAAAGTCTCGCTTCTTCCGCTTGAATTTCTGCTCAATCTTGGCAGCATACCGGTATGCCGTACCAAGCGAGGAGATGTCAAGGAACTCCATTTCCTCCTGAATGTATTTGTGCAGACAGCTACGATACTTTAGCACCAGATGTTTCTCTGAATCTTTGATACCCAACTTTGTGCGTAGGGTATGGAACAGATTCGTCAGCTCATGCACATATTGATCCCTTTGTTGTCGCAGCGTGGTCCATTGTATGTACTTGTCCTCATAGCTCCCCACGGGATAGTACTGTTCCTTGACGGCGTCTCGGAAAGAATTCCAAGTTGGTACGACCGAGAACAGAGAGGGTTCTGTCCGGTCCTTGTTCTCACAGTAGGTTTCCCACCAGTCCTTAACATGGGGGGTAGCTTTGAGGAGTGCAAAAATAATCTTCTCCCGGTCTGAAAAGTCATGAACAGAGAAATATCCTTCTAATAGATTCAACCATCTATCTACGGCATCTGCGTCTATTTGAACCTCAAATATGGGAATGTCAAAATTTACTTGTACCTTAAAGGGAGTCGCAACTCCAGAGTGGCTACTGGATGCAGATGCGCCGCCGGTGGGCAGCCGTTGAAGGATCTGAGCAAAGTTATCCATCATCGCGTTCCTTTGTTTTTCGAGGGCCTCCTCGAGCAATATTTTGATAGGATCTTCTGCTCCCTCATCTTTCTTTCGTCCCCCATGGGCGTCTGTCGAGGTTTGCGAGGCTGATCTTGCAAAGGTTCCACCAGATCAAGCCCTAGCTCCTTATACCCCGACCTCGTTGGGGACATGCAAAGAAGGATCGAGAAAAAGCAGACCCCTCTGATACCACTGATCCGGATTTATGCAGAAACGCAACAGAATAAACACATAACCATAAATACAGAGATGCAGCGGAAATAACACTTCATTTCATTAATATCAAAGAACTGAAATTTGCTTACAGACAGAATGGAAATAAAACTAGCTAGGGCACTCGTAGCTATCTTTGAGAAGAGATGTGGCGGCTACAGGCCTCTGAACTGAGTTACAATGAGGCTCGAGGGCCTATTTATTATTGAGAAACAATGGAGAACCCTCAACATCCCAAAAACCTAACCTTAGGAGATGAAGCGCCAAAACTATGGGCCCCGTTTGGGTAAATTGGTGTTTCAACTTCCCAGGGACGTAACTTTGGCATACTATCTCCGTTTGACGCACATGATACATCATTAGAAAGCTCTATCCGAGGACTACAACTTTTGGGATGAATTTGATGATCAAATTCATTGGTTGCTTTGATACCCAAAAAACGTCGTTTAGGGCCTCAAAACGGCTCCAGAAGTTCAGGACCCGAAAAACTGCTAAAAATAGTAAGTTATGCCGAAACTGAAAAACTGAAAGAGACAATGGTGGGGGGCCAAGTGGAATAGGTGGGTGGCCACCAATATCCACCTGGATCATACTTGCTGATGTAGTTGCAGAACTTGCATATGGGATTGGAATATAGGAAGATGTACTGGCAAATGCAGTTGAAATTCTAGAAGATGAAACTGGTATATATGAAGAACTACTTGCAAATGAGAATGATGTATTAGAAAATGCAAAAGGAAAACTAGTGGATGGAGTTGAAGTGGGGGAAGATGGATATAATATTCTAGGTTGTGTTATCACCAAAATCGGCCCTGATAGGCTGCTGATCAAACAACTTCAATGTAACTATTTCAAACCAATCTTTTGACTGAGGCTTAGCCTCCTCAGCCTAAGAGGGCTCTCTCAAGGGTTAATGATATGGAATAAAGATATAGATAGATGGCTAACTTTATGAATTAAGTATTGATTTTGTATATTTTCAGGTTGAAAAGATGAAGGCTAATACTACCATTTGGCTTATGGTGTCAACAAATCACTAGGTTCAATGGCAAGGTTCCTTGACATGGAAGCTGAGGCAAATAGGGGTCTTAAACAAGGAAAAATCACTCAAGAACATAGGTCAACACAGTCATTTCATTACTAAAGGAAGTCAAATCATAGAGTTATGAATTCTGAGTAATAGCAATGGAATCTACTACTAGTGGTTTAAAGGAAATTCACTCATAGAACACAGAAAAACACAATCATCTCATTACTAAAGGAATTCAGAGAATAGGGTTATGAATTTTGAGTAATAGAAATGAGATCTACTGCAAGTAGTTAAACATAACATGTAGATCAAGAAAACACTAAAACCCCATGAGAAACTCAGATTTGTCAAGAAGAAAACTTCTCTGCATTACTGATCACAGTCCATTACATGAAGCAACAGTTTTGCCAAAAAGTCTCCAACCCTTTTCTAATTAGACTTCCTGCTCTTTATATATCATTTAAAAAATAGGATAAGCTTATCCTCTACTATATACCTCAAAATCCTATTGCTTGACACCTTTCCTAACTAAAAACATAGTCTTTATTACAAAATGACAACTGCAAACCTAATGAGCAGTCCTATTTCAAATAGGACTAAAACTCTTTGAATTTAACTCCTAAAAACCTTATATAAAATTAATTACATAACATGCCACTTTCATTTCCATGAGGTCGAATTCTGATGATGACCTTCAACTTTTTGTGACCATGAAGCTGATGATGCTGTTCTCCCGAAACCTAGGAAACTGTCTCCCTGTTTTTAGGCCTTTGATTCCTTTGACTCCTTGGTACCTCCTGACCATTTATGAACCATGTTTAGATGCCATTTGCTTTAAAATACTAAACCATATGTATTCAATCTTCTCCCTGTGCCAACTATGCAACCTCGACTTCGAATTATCCAAAAAATTTGAAAATAGACATGCGCTACAAAAGCATCACAGTTTCGTAGCGCAGTGTTTTAGTCCATTTATTTTGCTAATTTTGGTCTTTTTCCTTCATGGTGGCTTTCATCTGCACTTGACATGTTTTCTCTAGAAAATTTAGGACAAAAATCTCAAAAATTCCCTTCAAAATTGATAAGGAAAAGGATGGAAAGGCTGCTTTAGCAGTTTCGTAGCGCATTTCATCATTTTTGCACTATTGGCGCTACGAAACTGCTATGTGGGCAGTTTTGTTAAAATTTCTTCAAAATTTTCAATGATAAGGTGTCTAGACTTAAGAACATCAATATTTTATCAAAAGCAGCTGCAATATAGACTGAAAACATAACTTTCAACCTTCACGAAGTACCTTCTCCATTTGCAAATTATTCCTTTTTTTTTCTCTCTCTGAAACTTAGGTCTTGGGACAGAGCCTATATGTCTTCATCTATAATGTATTTTGCGAAACTGAATAATTTTTTTCTATACCATTCTAACTTTAATAAAAACCTATTTTTGTTTTTTTAAATACCTCTCCTGCTGTCCAAAAACTTTCTTTGAAAAACATGTGTAAAACAAGAAAACTCTGTTTTCTGAAAATAGGGCTTCAAAGAAAGCCTTGTCTCTAAAAATTGATAACACTTGTGAGAAAAGTGAGAGAGGTTATTGTATTTGGGGATGTTATGAAGAAAAACCTCTTTAATACTTCCAAAATACTTTTGCATGTGTCCAGAAACCGATATTGAAATTGACTGCTAAACAGTCATGTATAGGACATTTTGTAACAACAGTTTCGTAGCACATTTTAATTTATCAATGGCTCCCACCTCCTAATGAATTTGAAGAAAATTAGAGAGGTTTTTGTAATTATGTATGTTAGGAAGAAAAACCTCTTTCACGTTTCCTAAAGTAGTTTTCAGTTACTCAGAAACCTCTTTGGAAGTTGACTACTCAAACCAGAAAATAGAGTTTTTGCTTCATAATGAAAAAGCTGCTACAACAGTTTTGTAGTGCACTTAGTGTAAATTTTGTGTTTTGTGCTACGAAATTAGAAGCACTTTTGTAGAAAATTTCATCATTTTTGAACTGGAGGCGCTACGAAAGTGTGGATTCATGGCTAAATGCTAAATTTTGACTCGAAACTTAATGACATGACCCCTAAATGAAAAATATGACTTTTTAATCATGGGATGAACTTAAAGGACTTTATTTGGACTTGAAAAATGACCCTTAAAACTTATAAAACTATGAACTACCATTTATCAAGACTTAAAATGACTTTAGACCTACTTGAAAATATGATTGAAAACATAGTTGACACAATGATGTTTTGAGAATTTTTGGGTGATAACAGTGGCTCCACTTGGGATAGTGTGCCCCTGTGGTATACTAAGAACCAGTAGCTCCAGTGCTGCTATCCATTTTATTGACCAAAATAGAAAGAACTTTGAAATTTCCAAACTTCTCCTCAAGCTCTAATGGTCTTCACCTTGGGCTTAAGCTTGATGATCACAGTAGAAGAACTAACTTTTTACCTATTGAAAAAATTCTCATTCACCTTTGAGCTTATTCACACACTCCTACCTACCCTAGCAGCTGAAATCTCCATTTTAACTCAAACAACATGAAATTTCCAATGAAGCCAATCATTTGTCTTATCTGATATTTTAAGCTCTTGACTGCATTCGAAACCAAAGTAACCATGATACTGAGATGACCAAGGAAATTTAGAATGTATATGATCTTCATAATGAAAATGAAACTAAAAAACTGGAGTGTAAAGCTCTTCCATGTATTTAGATATAGGGTCGAAGAAGACATGATTAGTTTGATGATTCTCATAATATTCTGTAACTTTGGACAACTCATATATGCTTTGTTCATCCACACAAGATTTCATTTGTATGCTATCCAACTACTGTTCCAAATGATTATCAAAGACAGTATATTCTTGCTCATTCTCAAAAGGGAAAGGAAGCAACAGCTTCTCTTTGTGTTCTAGCATGGAAAGATTTTGAAAATACTGATCTTGATCTTGAAGCCTATAAGATTGAAATTTATCCTCTAAAACTTCAATTTCCTTTTCAATGTTCTTAGTAACTTCATCCACAAACTGAATCTTATCTTCTGACTTGCATTCAAATGATTTCAGATTAGAAGAAAAAGATAAAGAAAAAATTTCACCCACTTCTTCATTAATGTAATCATCATTTAATGTAGGCTAATGCAAGAAATGACATGAAGAATCAACTTTTTCCTGTACCTGAGGATTGTAGCAAGCATTTTCCAATATTTCCTCTTGTTGTTTGAAATGATTCTCATACTCCTAATGATCAAAGGATTGACAAATCTGCTGCAAATTTTCCTCAAACTCAGAGGATGTAACATGATTTTCATAAATAAGCTCCTGCTGGGTTTCATTTTCATCCAAAAGAGATGTTATCCTTTCTTCTTGGTGTTCTTCTTAGTGATGAAAGGTGTTGTCACGAAGGGCCTCTAAAATTTCTTCATCCATGAAATCATCATCTTCATAACAATTCTCCAAATATTCAATAAAACTCACAAAGTGTTTACAACAGTCTTTGACCAGCAATAAGGAGGGATGACACTCTTTATACTTCTCATAAAATGCAACATGAAAATCAGCAAGAGAATATAATGAACCATTTGGCAAGATTACATAAAACCATGCTTTTCCTTCTAAAGTGGCCATAAACATCTTCATGAGACAATCCTCAAGGAACTGAACCTTAAGACTGTGTACATGCATATGGAATCTGACCAAATGAAGGGAAACATTGTCTTTCTTTTCATCTTTAAATATTGGAAGATCCTCTAACCACTCAACCTTTGGAATAGGATTTGGAAAGCCAGGGATATGAGACCGATTCATAGGAGCATACCTGACACTTTTTCTTGCAATGGAATTCATTCTGAAACTTCATCAAGCTACTGATCTTCAACCAGTGGAGTCACCTTGAATCTATGAAAAAATTGAATTCTTCAACAATGGAGTCGCCAAGGTAGTTGCAGCCTCGAACAGATTCTGAGCTCCTACTACCTTCAAGAGTTCAACTTCATAATTTTCAGGAGATGTATATCTTCAGACTCCCAGCAGACGCACCAAAATGTTATCACCAAAATCGGACCTGATAGGCTGATGATCAGACAACTTCAGTGTAACTATTTCAAACCAATCTTTTGACTGAGGCTTAGCCTCCTCAGCCTGAGAGGGCTCTCTCAAGGGTTAATGATATGGAATAAAGATATAGATAGATGGATAAATATATGAATTAAGTATTTATTTTGTATATTTGCAGGTTGAAAAGATGAATGCGAATACTACCATTGGGCTTATGGAGTCAACAAATCAGTAAGTTTAGTGGTAAGGTTTCTCGACATGGAAGCTGAGGAAAATAGGGGTCTTAAACAAAGACAACTCACTCAAGAACATAGGTCAACACAGTAATTTCATTAATAAAGGAAGTCAAAGCATAGAGTTATGAATTCTAAGTAATAGCAATGAAATCTACTGCTAGTGGTTCAAAGGAAATTCACTCATAAAACACAGAAAAACACAGTCATCTCATTACTAAAGGAAGTCAAAGCAAAGGGTTATGAATTCTGAGTAATAGCAATGAGATCTACTGCAAGTAGTTAAACATAACATGTAGATCAAGAAAACATTAAAACCCCATGAGAAACTCAGATCTGTCAAGAAGAAAACCTCTCTGCATTACTGATCACAATCCATTACATGAAGCAGCAGTTTTGCCAAAAAGTCTCCAAACCTTTGCTATTTCGACCTCCTGCTCTTTATAGATCATTTAAAAAATAGGACAAGCTTATCCTCTACTAGATTCCTCGAAATCCTATTGCTTGACACCTTTCCTAACTAAAAACATAGTATTTATTACAAAATGACAGTTGCAAACCTAATGAGCAATTCTATTTCAAATAGGACTAAAACTCTTTGAATTTAACTCGTAACACTCTTATCTAAACTTAATTACATCACATTCCACTTGAATTTCCACGAGGTTGAATTCTGATGATGACCTTCAACTTGTTGTGACCATGAAGCTGATGATGTTGTTCTCCTGAAACCTAGGAAACTGTCTCCCTGTTTTTAGGCCGTTGATTCCTTTGACTCCTTGGAACCTCCTGACCATTTATGAACCATGTTTAGATTCAATTTTCTATCAAATACTAAACCATATGTCTTCAATATTCTCCCTGCGCCAGCTGTGCAACCTTGACTTCGAATTATCCAAAAATTTTGAAAACAGACCTGCGCTACGAAAGCAACACAGTTTCGTAGCGCAGTGTTTTAGTCCATTTCTTTTGCTAATTTTGGTATTTTTCCTTCATGGTGGCTTTCATATGCACTTGAAATGTTTTCTCTAGAAATTTCAGGACAAAAATCTCAAAACTTCCCTTCAAAATTGATAAGGAAAAGGATGAAAAGGCTTCTTCAGCAGTTTCGTAGCGCATTTCATCATTTTTGCACTATTGGCGCTACGAAACTGTTGTGTAGGCAATTTTGTTAAAATTTCTTCAAAATTTTCAATGAGAAGGTGCCCAGACTTAAGAACATCAATATTTTATCAAAACCATCTGCAATATAGACTGGAAACATAACTTCCAACCTTCATGAAGTACCTTCTCCATTTTCAAATTATTCCTGTTTTTTTTTCTTCTGAAACTTAGGTCTTGGGATAGAGCCTATATTTCTTCATGCATAATGTATTTTGAAAAAATGAAGAATTTTTTTGTATACCATTCTGTCTTGAATAAAAACCTCTTTTGGTTTTTTGAAATACCTCTCCTGCTGTCCAGAAACTGTCTTTGAAAAACATGTGTAAAACAAGAAAAATATGTTTTTTGAAAATAGGGCTTCAAAGAAAGCCTTGTCTCTCCAAACTGATAACACTTGTGAGAAAAGTGAGATAGTTTATTGTATCTGGGGAGGTGATAAAGACAAACCTCTTTCAGAATTCCAAAATACTTTTGCATGTGGCCAAAAATTGATCTTGAAATTTACTGCTAAACAATCATGTATAGGACATTTTGTAACAATAGTTTCGTAGCACATTTTAATTTATCAATGGCTCCTACCTCATAATTAATTTGAAGAAAATTAGAGAGGTATTTGTAGTTAGGTATGTTAAGAAGAAAAACCTCTTTCATTTTTTCTAAATTAGTTTTCAGTTGCTCAAAAACCTCCTTGGAAGTTGACTACTCAAACCAGAAAACAAAGTTTTTGCATCATAGTGAAAAAGCTTCTACAACAGTTTCGTAGCACACTTAGTGTAAATTTTGCATTTTGTGCTACGAAAGTAGCAATGCTTTCGTAGCGCATTTCATCATTTTTGAACTAGAGGCGCTACGAAAGTGTGGATTCATGGCTAAATGCTGAATTTGAACTCGAAACTTAATGACATGACCCCTAAATGAAAAATATGACTTTTTAATCATGGGATGAACTTAAAGGACTTTATTTGGACTTGAAAAATGACCCTTAAAACTTATAAAACTATGACCTACCATTTATCAAGACTTAAAATGACTTTAGAACTACTTGAAAATATGATAAAAAACATAGTTGACACAATGATGTTTTGAGATTTTTTGGGTGATAACAGGTTGGAAGGTTGCTTTGGGATAAATGGATATGTGGAGTGAAGTGTGGTGGAACTAATGGATGAGGTAGTAGTGAATAGTGATGATCCTACAGATTCTATAAGACTGGTATCTAAATGAGTGGTAGAGAGCTTAGGGTTATAAGCTGATAAAGCAACTAATTCAATTGAATGCTGAAGCAGAGCCTCATCTATTTCCTTAAGTATAGTGGCATTTATTTCATCAAGTTTATCATAAACCTCAACAATTTTTGTTTCAGAATCTACTGAAACAGTTTCCTGTTTTGTTTCAAGAAATGAAATAAAATCAGGATCTATAATAGTACTGTTTAAGTAACTTTTTGATTTATTTCTGAATAAATAATGTTCAAAATTTAAGTCCAAATCTAAATCTTGTATACTTAGTAACTCTTTTGGAAGGGAATTTTCTCTAACTAAGGAAACTTTATTACCTAAATCCTTTACTTTTTTATTCTTTTTTCCAATTCTGTCAGGATTATCTACTATTGTAGCAGGTTGTGGATCTGGATTGGACCTGGTATAATAGACTCTTCTGGAAGCCAAAATTACAATTTTTTATAAAAATATACTCACAACTTATAAAACGGTATTAAGGTGAAAGGATAATGAAAAATATTTCCTTTAAGACCTATTTAAAACCGAGGATTGGTTAGTCCCCAGTAGAGTCGCCAATATGTTATCACTCAGTAATTTCTCAAGGTCAAAGAAAGAACTCATCGAGGTAACCACAAACCTACTTTTAAGCCTTAGGGTCTAGCCTTCCTAATGCTTAGAGAGGGATCTCTCTATAAGATTTAACTTTGTTTTTATATTTTATTTTAGGCTAGTTATATGGGGCAAATTGGTTTTGAGGTTTTGATTTGGTTTGGTGGGAAAATCACTTACTGAGATGGATAGTTATAGATCTGGTTTTCCATTGGGCAAATCGATTCAATGTGTCAAGCAGAAAGATCAGGATCAAAGTCTAAAGTCAAATATTTTTAGGGCAAGATAGCAAAGTCACTCAAGATCTTTAAAGGTTGATTTGTGAAGTGGTTTTAATCAGGATAAAGAGCAATTAAGGGTTCTTTGATCCGGATAAGGAATGAATAGGTAGGGGTCAATCGAAATCAGGGAGAAATTAAGAATTCCATGGTCTGGATATCAGTAGAAAACATTTAAATGTAAACAAGTAAATAACAGAGTGCTTTTAACAAATTCTAATATATTACTTCCTGATTTCACATTAAAATTTAGAACACAATTATGAACGAATGAAAACATAAAAAGATTTAACAAATAACAGGAGAAATTACTTCACTTAAGTGGCCCAACACATGAATCTTGAAATATGATGCTTTATTACTTTGATCCAGCCAGCTGACTTGAACTTGGTACAAAAACCCTTCAGGTTCAGAAAATATGACTACAAAAATCCTCAGTAATTAATCCACAATAATACTTCAAAGGATGAAGTATTTATACAAAAAGTAATACAAAATATCCTAGTAGTCCAAGGAATGTTTTTTTGGAAATAAAAGATCTTATTACAAAAAGATAGTGACAACTGCTTAACAAACTGCAAGCTGTCCTACATATTCAACTTAAATAGAAATGCTGTTTGAATTTGAGTGCAGTTGGCTGTTATGTTGTCTTCAACGCTGGCAAAATATCTTCAATCTGTTTTGAAGTCTTATCTCTCATCTGATACTCTTTAACTAATACACTTTACCTCTGATACAATTTATCTTGCTGTTTTGACTGCTTTACTGCTGTAAAAATATGTTTTTACTGTGTAAAAACAACATATTTTTTTATCCTCTTTCACTGTAAACTGTCTTTTATAGTAAATCAGTAAGCTTTTTCCAAAACTCTTCACCAGGAATTTAATATTTGAAATCTTTTTGAAACTCTCATCAACCTCTGTGTATCTAACAAAGGTTGGCTTGGCCACAAAGAGATGTTTTATCTCATGCTGTAAATAAAACAAATCTTCAACACTTTTGTGCAACACTTTGCCTGTAGGTACTCCTTGCCAATCTGCCTTGTTCACTTGATCTTTGGCAAAATATCTGATCTCCTTGTTTCATTACTTTATCATTTATAACAAGAATGTTTGGCAAGACTTTTTTCCTCAATGTGTCAAACTTAACCATGAGTCTAGCTATGGCTATGTCCATGTTTTGACACTTCTCTTCTAGCTGCTTCATCAAGTTTTTCTTTGAAATTACCTTTCTTACTTCAAGAATTGTTTCATTTCTATCAGTTATCCCTATCTCATCCAATTCTTGTTTGTTTTTACTATTGAGAAACTTGATTATTTCTAGGGCTTCTTCAGGATTAGCACCTAGCTCTTATTTTGTCTTCACAATTTCTTCTTTGGCTACTTTAACCAAGTCCTTCTATTCATAAATGACTTGAATTGATGGCCAGGTGTCATTGATTGACTAAATAATATTGGACCATATCTGATTTTTGATGTAAGCCATTGGTTATTTCAAGGTTAATTCTGCTTCAACCTTCTTTAACTGTTCACTTACCCTTTTGGATTTTTGTTCCTCTGTTTTAGCATTGATTTGTGCTAATTTCTTGGCATCCTCCATTTTCTTAGTTTTTTATTTTAGTCTATTGATTTCATTATTCTATATAGACATCTCTTCCATGGCTTTAATGAGTTTACTGGCTTCATCTGTTTGTTGTACTGCTGAAGTAGATGATTTAGTAGCAGAAGTAGTGGAAGAAGTAATTGGCACAACTGTAGCCAATGGGACTTTTGGTGCCAAATATTCTGCTAAAGTTGAAGGATCTGCTGTTGTTACCATGGGAATGATTGTAGGAGGAACACTTTGAGTTTTAGCAGCTTCTTTCTCTTGGACAAGCTTGTCCATCTCAATTTCCATTTCCTTGATCTAAGTTGTCATTTGTAGTATGAGACTCATCGTCTCATCTTTTTGGTTTGCCTCTTTCACAATTTCCTTAGTCTATGGATGTTCAGTTGGAGGAAGTTTCAGTTGCTTTCTAAGTGCTGCTATGTCAACATTTTTCTTCTTTATCATTTCTTCTTCAACTTTCACATTAGCAGGGTCATACCCTACTTCAATCAACAATTCCTATAAAGACTTGATTCTTGTGTCTTTAGCATAGGAAGAAGATTTTAAATCCTAATATGATCTCTCAAATTTGTTATAGTGTTATGGAGTTGTTGAGCACTCATTTCCTTTGTGGTCGTAGTAGAATAAAGCATTTCTGAGCTTTGCTTATGAAACTCAATTTGATCTAAGGGATGAATGATTTCTACTGGTACTTCAAAGTCAACCTTCTTATATGTTGAACACCTAATCCTCTATGGGTAGGTGTGGAAGGCGAAGAGTCACAAAGGAGTCCAAGTGACCTTGGAAGATGAATCCAAGAGTCACACCATTGTATTATAAATGTACATCTATGGTGAATAATATGAGCATCTCATGCTTATCTTTCTATGTGTGTGCTTAGTTTCTTCATACACCTTGTGTGCGTTTGACATGGTATCAGAGCTGATACGTTCATAACTAGCTCAATCTTGTGTGAGCCATTTGTTTTTGTGGCCTGTGTAAACCTGCAAAAATCTTGTGCATTTTTGCAGCATTTAGAAATCTTTTTTGCAACATTCAGAAATATTTTGCAGCATTCATAAATCATTTTTGCAGCATTCAGAAATTATTCTATTGGGTTCATTCAGAAGTCTGCAAGTTTTCTCACTGCTCCCTGCTGCATTCAGTTTTTACTGCTTCGAGCACTTTGTTTACTACTCCTGCCATTCAACATTCTGGAAAATTTTGAGTTTTTGTTTACCACAAAATTCTGCAATTTTTTCCTGCAATTTTTGCCTACTTTTATTTTTGCACATTACTGTGCAATCTCTGCCATTTCTCATTACAGTTAAAATTATTTGGCATTTGGTGTTTAAAAAATAAAATAAAAATAAAATTACAGTTTATTCCCTCACACAGTCGCTCTTGGCCCTCACGGCCCTCGGCAGCGCATCTCACCTGCACTCGTTCCCGCACGCTGTCCCCTCACAACAACTCTACCCGTCCTCCCTCGCTCGGGCCCCCACTACCAACCAGCCCCCTCACCCTCGGATCTCGGCCCTCGGTCCTCACTCCCCACCTGCCCCCTCACCTCACTCCCATGGCCCTCGACTCTCGGCCCTCGGCCCTCACCCATCCCCCTCACGATCCTCACGCATCCCCCATTCGCCCTCACTGCTCACTCAACTCCCCTCCCCTCTCACGACCCCTTCCCTCTTACTCCTCTCTGCTCATGCCCGCTCACGCCCGCCCTCACCCCTCCCCCTCACAACTCCTCGGCCCTCGGCCTTCCCACAACCCCCACTCCCAACCCCGCTCACTGTCCTCCCCTCCCCTCGGCTTGTGCATCGATGTCCCCTCCACCTCTCGGCTCTCGCCATAGACCCGCACCCCTCTCTCCCCAGCCCTCCCCTCTCACAGCAGTGGTCATGGCCCTCCCCCCTCCTCCTCACCTGCCGCTTTCCCCCTCACGACCCTCCCATCCCATCTGCTCTCGTCCTCCCCCTCACGGTCCATCCCTCCCGTCCTCTCACGATCCATGCCCCCTCAATGCTCGACCTCCCTCTCTGCTCAAATTCTTATTCTTGTGACATGCCTCAGAAAAAATGAATGAATAAGGATCCTATAATTCAGATCCTCAATTTTGACAAGTAGGTTGTGTGTTCCCTTTTCTTAATCCTCAGCCTCTTATTTTTTAATTTTTTAATTTTTTAATTTTTTAATTTTTAATTTTTTTTTTTTTTTTTTTTTTTTTTTTTTTTACAGTTTCACTTTCCCCAGAAATCACCTCCCCCAGATAATACCTTTGTTTTTTCCCAAAAGAAAAAAAAAGAAAGAAAAAAAGAAAGAAAAAGAGAGAGAGAGAGGAGATGGTATATGAATAAACAGATATATGGATTTTCTATATAGTGAAGAGTGAAGTTTTTGTTGCATGTTTCTCTATTATGAAAATGTGACCAAGATGTGTGGCATGTATAGAAGGGTGACTCTCTGAAAGATATTGAGATTGTGAAGGCAAATGTTGAAAATTGGTGGCATCATAAAACTTACTCATAGTTTTTGGAATTTTCCTTTGTCTTTATTGTGAGTGCAATAGGAAAATTGATGAGTTCCCACAAATTCTCGAGGCAGGATCTAGTTGAGAAATTGTTGAATACTTCTATGATGTGTGTCATTGTTGCTTGCTGGTCAGACGACCAAGTCTACACCTTGAGGACCTCCATAATTTGAGTAGCAGAGTTTTTTCTTTGGGAATTTCATAATTGGAAGTTAAAAAAAAAAGGGTCTTTGAAGTCATTTGTATTTTTTAAAGTAATTGAATCACATTGTAAACGGGTGCATTATCGGTTGAAGCCAACACCATTTATTTCTTGAGCCTAAATTGTTGAGAAAAATGACTAAAATCAATGATGAATTAGAGTTGTTGCATAACCTCATTCATTCCACTGTTCATGATATGGTAAAAATGAGCAAGAACACTCTTTTTAATATTCAAACTTGCTTGCAAGATGCACAAGACAAGATTGAGTTTTTGTAATTGGAGTCTCAGCTTCAGCAAAATGAACTTCAACAAAAGAGTCAGCATTCTAAACCTATTTCTGTTTAGAAAATTGAGAAGAACTCTCATCAGCAGTAAGAATATAAAGTTGCAGTTGATTCACATTCAGTTCCTTGTAAAAGAGAAAATTTACATGCAGATGCAATAGCTCAGTCTGCACTTCCCAAGCCCATCATCAGACCTTGGGAACAACTTGTCCACAACAAGCACATAACTGGTCTTGGATATGAGAAGGATGTGTCCTTTCATATTTCGGACTACTCCAAGCCCATCAAATTTTAGAGTGCCGGATTTCTTCATGACAGTTCACATTCAGCTGTTCCAGATCCTGCTCCACTTCCACAACAACAACAACAGATTGTAAAATGGAAACACTGTGATCAAGTTGGCCATATGAAAGATCATTGTTTCGATCTTCACCCATGCAAGCACTGTGGTCGGCACACCCATTCTTCACACGGATGCTTCAGAAACAAGCCTCCTGCAAGAACAAATATTCATCTTGGATGGATCGCTTCTTGGCAATGGGAATCAACAGCCAAGAAGATGTTTAAGTCACATGTCAGAACTTGTTCTAGAATATTGAGCAAACTTGCAGTTGAGTTTTCTCTATCATCTCACTTTGTACCTGACAGGGGGGAAAATGGTGGTCATCTACAAGCTTCGACGCCACATCAAGCGAGCTTGAGACACAATCTCTCATTCTAGATTCAGAGTTGTAGCCAGAGACACAACAGTTCAAGCGACCCTGAGCCACAATTCGTCATTTCAGATTCAAAGTTGTAGCCAGAGACACATATGCCCATGAGCATGCCTTTGGTTGGTGGACAACCTTAAACCATCTATGTGAGGTTGATATTCTTCCTCTTTAAGAACACTTCATCTAGCATAAGACTTCAGCTTCTTGCCAGTTTTGGTGAGTTCCGGGAAATGCATCAAGCATTCCAGTGTTGGTGGTCATCCTTAAACCATCACAGGTTGTAGACTTCCCTTCTTTTAGGTTAAAGGTCTCCCTCTTCAAATATGAGGGACACTTCCTCTAGCAGAATTCCTCAACTTCTTGCCAGTTTTGGAAGAGTTTCGGGAACTGCAATAAGCGTTGCATTCCAGTGTTGGTGGTCATCCTTAAACCACCTCTTTATGCCAACATTTCAGAGAGATGATTCAGCCTAAGTACTGCCATGCATACTTTGTAGATTTTATTACAGCTCTCTTCTTGGACTCACACATACCCCTTCGGATTAAGGGGGGGAATGTTGAACACCTAATCCTCTATGGGTAGGTGTGGAAGGCGAAGAGTCACAAAGGAGTCCAAGTGACCTTGGAAGATGAATCCGAGAGTCACACCATTGTATTATAAATGTACATCTATGGTGAATCATATGAGCATCTCATGCTTATCTTTATATATGTGTGTTTAGTTTCTTCATACACCATGTGTGTGTTTAACATTATAATCTGATGTTGTTTTTGGTGTTTTGACTGTAGGTTGAAGTATTGACATTATTAATTTCTTATTTGTATAGTCAATAGCTGAGAGAAGCCTATTCTAATTTCCTAGAGTCTGCTTCAAATACTATGAATAAATTTCATTCTTTATCTCCTCATTTTTGGCCTTGATCTGTTTGTATTTTTCTTTGATATCAAGGTCTATATCCTTTGCTTGCTGCGATGAAGATGCTTCTATGTCTTGCTATTTCTCAATCACATGTGTATTAGAAGTATCAGGTGGCTGCTCATTTTCAATAATTGTAGTAGTCTCCATGTTATTCTCAAGATCTTCTTCCTCTGAAATCTCAATTGTTTCCTTCTCTTTGTCCACTGGATTAATCTTAGGTTTCTTATTGTATCTGAGCTTGAATCTAATTCCTGTGGTTGTTTCAGCTCTATATGAACTTTCTTCCTTGATTCTTTTTGTGGTTCTGTCCTCCTGATTTACAATCTTCGAAGTGTGACTAATATCACCCTGTTTGGCTGTTTCTATCAATGTGTTGTCCAACCATTCAATTTGGTTTGCAAACTTTTCAATCTCAGGCCTCTTATCATGAATATAAGGGGTTAATTTGAATTTCACCCACATCTTATTGAGTATTCCATAAGGATCATAATTTCATAAGAAAATTTCATCAAACTTATATTCCAACAACTGTTTTTCTGCCTCTGCACCTGCTTCCCTATGATTGAAAATGAAAGGACCCACCTGGTTTTTCAATTTAAATTGAGTCTTCTTTTTAGCAGCCAAGAAGTTTATAAAGTCCGAGTTTAGAATTTGTATTATGTATTCTAAGGCAAACACTCTCATTGGAAAGTATTTTGGCAATTTATAGGCCAAGAGGTTTGACCCATAGACTCTAACCTCTGTGTGAATTTGGTAGAGGTACCAATCTCCAGTTCCGCTTTGCTCTAACAGCCGTAACACTTTGTTTATCTCATTACTTATCCTTGGATGTATACTATTTGTAAGCATATTTATCAATGGGTGCACAAAAAAATCTGTGAAATCCACATAATTGAACTCATTGGATTATTTTCTGATTAGAGAAGTCTAGAAAATGTCTGATAGTGGATTACCTTCTACATCTAATTTCTGAAGGGTTATTGGGAATTTATCTGCTTGGAAGTAAATGAACATATGAAATAAAAAGGAAGTATATATGAAAACACTTTCAGTGGGAAGCTTTACAAGCTGATCATGGATACTATCATCTATATACTCAGCATAGTTATAAATGACAGAAGGAGGTTGAACAGGCACAAAAGTGGATAGAAAACCAAGTATAGACTCATCAGTGTGCTCATCAGTAAAATAACCAAGGATAAAGGATAACATTGAAATGACATGTCTTGATCCTTCAGGAAATTTAGAGGATGAGTATGGAGGGCTTATCTTTGGGATTTCAACATATAAAGGCATGAATGTTTGGAAGATCTGAAATCTCTTAGGAGAGTCTAACTCAATATAAAGTTTTGTAAGAGCTTCTATGGATAATGGGATTGCATTAGGATCTTGTTTTAATTGAAGCATTAGGTTTATAGATTCTACAGTAATAGTGAGCAATACTTCTTTTTCAACATTAATAATAGCTCTTTGGTCAGGGGAATAGTGGACTTGACACAATATAATGACTTCTGGACACTGATGGGTATGGGGAACCACATATTTGGGTAAATTGGATTCCCAAATTTGAACTTCATCTCCCCGATCCAAAGATTTTTCTAAACTCCAGCAGTGGAGATCAAGAAGATTGAATTCAATTACTGGATTAGTTATTTTTTAATCAACATCAGCTAAAGGTATATGCTCAACATCTACAACAGGAGGTTGTAGTGGGTTTATGACAATGGTACTTTTAGAAGCCATTTCTAGGTTTTTTCTTGAAAATTTTGACTTTTAGATCTTGAAAACTCTGTTTTTAAGCTTTCTATACTCTTCTGTAAGCTTAGAATGTTTACAGAAAGTATTTTTGAACAACAAAAGGTAAAATTAGGCTTTCTTCTAGTTCAAAATTTGATTCTGCTAAAAAAAATCTTTAAAACTCTTTACAGACTCAAGAAAGGATTAACAAGGGTTTTCTGCTCTTTTTTGGATAAAACAAGCCTAAAACAGTTAAATTTATGCACAAAAGGATTATGAGCATTTGCAAAAGGGTTTGAATCAGTCAGAGGATTTCTACAGGTTAGAAAAAGGTTAAAATTTCTTCAATTTCGTTTTAAAACAGGTTATAGTATTGAAAACTTTGATTTTATCAGGGTTTCTACAACAAATACAATTTTTGAAGGGAATAAAGGTATTTCTGTAGGAAAACATGCTTCACGAGGCTCAAATTCATAAATATATATTTTTCAGATGTGAAATAGTTATTTATCTTGAAAAATACCTATAATTTGAGGAATTTTGACTTGAAAAAGGGTTGTCTGGGGATCTGGAAACTGTTGGAAGCTGTTTGAAGTCCTTTAGACGTAAATTGGTAGGTCTGAATAGTCAAATCAGTGGATTTGGGCCAAATTCTGGTTCTTTGGGCATGAACCAGGGGCAGCGACGTCTTTTCTTGCAGTCGGAGATGGTTTAAATGAGCAGAAAACGCATAAAAGGGTTTAAACGCATACATATGAAGTTATATAGAGATTTTAGGTTAAATCGTGTTCGAAGTTAATGCAGGTCAAGTCGAATGGAAGGTGGTTTGGTGTCGGGGGATCGAATACCAGAAAGCGGTTATCGCATGAGTTAGGAGTGGTATATGGTTTTTGGCCAACGAATGCGATTCAATGAGGAAAGGACGCGTGGAGGAGAGAGGGGAGGGCAATATCGCCCATTTCACAAATCCAAAATGGATTAATGATCGCGCTCTTGAAAATGCGATATTGGTTGTGGACTGTCATATCTGGAGGAGGATATGCGAACATTTGTGATTTATCAGTGGAACTAATCGGTGTATGGGGCGTGGGGCCCGAAAATTTTATGTGACGAGGTTGAGTTAATACGTTTAAACATAGTTTAAACGTAAAATATAACGTTTTTAACGAGATAGGTAGATATATGATTTACATGGCAAATGAGTGATTTACAGGTGTAATACAACTGTGGGGCGGGTTTTTTAAATAAAAAATATATATTTTACCTATGGGAAAAAATAGAGTATATGTCACGTGGAATATTTAAAACCATAGGTTAAATATTACTAAAGTGGGTTTTTGGGTATTTAATAAAAGAATTAATATAACTACGAGAGGGTATTTATAAGGATCTAATAAATTAAGTTAAAGTTAATATGAAAATGAATGTGATGAGCGGAAATATATATAAATGTACTAAGTAAAAGTGTATTTTAAGTGTTTTTGGCACATTTTCATAATGGTGGCCCCTTTTTACACTTATACTTAGGATAATACATATTTTTTGGGTTTTTTGAATGTTTTTGTATGAAATGAAATTAGTTAAGGGGGTTTTTACTTTCCCTAAGCAAAAAGGTGTTTTAACTTAGGAAAAGGGATTTTATCTGAGGAAAAGGGTGATAATGTTGAGGAAATGGGTTTTATAAAGAGAATCCAATACTTAGTACCAATCAGTTATTAAGTCTTGGGTCTGGTCCCAACAAAAGTCAGAGAGATGCTCTGAGCCTTTATAACTGAAGGTTTTTAATATTGGAATATTTTGAGGGAGGGGAAATTAGTAATTTTCCAGATGATGTTTTATTACATGCCTTATGCAACTGCTTTCTACCTACCCATCATTTATTCTACCATTTTTTCATTATTTGCATGGGTGCATTTAAGCTTGCAACTCTAAATCCATTTTTCTTTTAAAACATGAAACTATCTAATTCTAACCTTATTTCATCCGAGGGCTCAGATTAGACTGTTGAGCTCCTCATTTATTCTCTAACTATATACTGATTTGTCAAGTTTAAACTGTATGAAAAATCTGTATTTTCTATCTATAAACATGAAATTTAAAGCATGAAAAAGTTAAGTTTAAAATATTTAACTCATCATGGATTATGGCATTTTGAACAAGCTGCACATAATCATTATTTTTGCAGTAAAAGTAAACAATAGTGGCATTTTGACTTGCATCACTTTCACGTCTTATTATTGTCTCTTTTTTTGTTTGGGGTCCATTTTTTATTCTTTTTGATCTTTTCTTTTCAAGTCCTTTGATCTTTCTTTTAGGACTTTTACCCTTTTTCATTTTATTATTATTTTCAAATATGGGAAAACATCTTGTAGAAAGCAAGGTATGTACACATTTACAAGACTAATCATAGTCAATTCAAAAATTATGAACCCTATTAGTATAGGCCCCTAACAGGCACAACCATACATAATAGAGTACATATAAAATTGAGATCCGAGGTATGGACACAACCATCCAGAAATAAGGATCAATAAATAGACTCAAGTATGGTTGAAACCATCCAATCAGAAGAGTTACACATATAGTCATGATAAACCAAAATATCCCGCAGCCTAGATTTTATCAGACAAAACCCAGGGTCTTGCGCTCCATCTTGACTCGAACAAGTACAAATTCAAGCATGCGAATATGTGAGCTGAAGTCGAATATGCAAGAAAATCACCTGATTACCAACCAATGATGTAAGCTGTTAAAAGGCATGAGAGAAACCACCAATAATGACAATGGCTCTTAAGGTATAAAAAGTACAATCCATCGAATGTGAACAGTGATCTAGCGTCAAACACTCGCAGAATCACTCGATCAAAGGCCAATGATTAGGGCCTATAGTTGAATGTGAAGAACTTTCCATTGAGGCATGTAAGCTCCAAGGTATCGGAAGGGAGTCTCTAGATCAGCTTCCTGGATAATGAGCTGAAGTTGACAGGAAGTGACCTGGTCAAAGCAGGGCCATAATGTTTCCCACATCATCGACACGAGACAGAGGAATAATATGATAATGAACCAGGACCAAATAGAGGGTCAGAGGGAGGGTGAAAAATGCAAACAAAAACATCTCTTGAACGTATCAGCGACACGACTCCGGATTTGGCAGTATTTGACATCAAGGGATCTGAGGTCATGATGATGTGGAAAAGAGCAGATGAGAGGTAAAAATAGATTACCAAAACCCATGGAGGAAAAAATGACAAAATGAGATGTCCCCAACCCGACACGAATGTAGATGAGTGTCATGTTCAAGAGCGACATACTGTCAACACAACTAAGAACTGGCTCCATTTTCCCCCACCATTGTTGGCAAGTACCCCAATTATTTTTGGAAACAAGCTTTAAGGGGATAGCATGTGCTTGTCATGTAAGTTTGTCATTTGGACAAATCCATCCTAGTACATTTTACGAGCCCTAGGAAGGAGGAACTCGATTACGTCACGGTGACAGTTTCCGATGTCATTGAGATTTTAACGAGTCTGAAAAAGGAAGAAATCGACATCTTTTCATGTTTAGAGAGTTTGAAAAGAAGCGGAAAAGAAAACTCCAACAGGTCCCTTTTCGTAGGTAGTCTCACAGATCCGAAAAGGTAGAAAACGATGTCTGAGATAACCTCTTACTCATGATAGGATAAGGTATTCCTTTTTCGTAAATAATCTATCCCAGGCCGAAAAAGGGGTAAATGTATACTGGGTAGATATCGTTTCGTAGCTGTTTAACAAGTTCAAAATGACAAGAGTCTCGGTAATCTTTTAAATTTTCGATAGTCAGAAACTAGCTGAAAGATGACTCCAAGAGTGACTTTTTCGTGTTTTTACCGAATCCGAAAAAAGTATAAAATACAACTCGTCACTTCATTGTTGTCATGTTGAGGACCCATCACTGCACAAGAGACACACGTAAAAACCATTTTTAGAAATAAAATAGCAAAATAATTGAAAAATATGTTTTAAAACCTAATTAGGGTTCTGAAAAGTTTATAAAATGCCAAAAATGGTAAAAAATAAATTACTTTTCACTTTTACCTCTTGTGAGTACATTGGTTACCATTTTTCACTGTGATTTTGTGCAGCTGACAGCAGGAAATCCAGAAGGCCAATCACAAATCCGTTTATTCCAGGTAAGAACTCATAGCCCTCCCTGCATTTGATATCATTTCAATTGCTTGTAACTCATTTTGTAGATCTATGGGGGGGAAATTTGTAAAAATTAGGGCAAGATGATGATGATCCCAAAACCGTTAGGGAGGCAGTAGATTCAGAGGATGGAAAACTCTGGAAGGAGGCCATGTTTGATGACATGGCATCCTTGCATAAAAATGAGGCATGGGATCTGGTGGAGTTGCCGGCTGGAAGGAAGCCCATCGGGATCAAATGGGTGTTTAAGAAGAAGATGAATGTAGAAGGCAAGGTGGAGAAATACAAAGCTCGGTTGGTAGCAAAAGGTTATTCCCAGGTGTCAGGAATTGATTTTGGTGATATTTTTTCTCCTATTGCCAAAGTTACTTATATTAGATTACTTTTATCTGTTGCTGCTACATTTTATTTTGAGGTAGAACAGATGGATGTAAAGACAACATTTCTTCACGAGGACCTGGAAGAGGAGATCTACATGAAACAACCTGAAGGCTTTATGGTAAAGGGGAAGAAAGAGCTGGTATGCAGATTAAAGAAGTCTTTGTATGGGCTAAAACAGTCACCAAGGACGTGGTATCAGAAATTTGATACCTATATACGGGGACTTGGCTTCACTAGAAGCAAGGAGGATGACTGCGTTTATTTTAAATTAATTGGTGACCATGTTATTTATTTGGTCTTGTATGTGGATGATATGTTGTTGATTGGAAATGACAAAGAAATTATCCAAGATTTGAAGACCCAACTTTTCTCCAAATTCGACATGAAGGATCTTGGTGCTGCAAACTATATTTTGGGCATGGAAATTAAGAGAGATAGGGAAAAAATGAAGCTCTAGTTAAACCAGAGGAAGCATGTCGAGACTATATTGCAGAGGTTCAATATGTAGGATAGTAAACTCGTGAATGTTCTGATTCATGTAGGTACAAAGCTGTCCGCAGAACAGTGTCCCAAGACACAAGAAGAAGAGGAGGACATGTCTCATGTTCCTTATGCAAGTGCAGTTGGTAGCCTGATGTATGCAATGCTCTGTACTAGACCAGACATTGCACATGCAGTGGGAGTATTGAGAAGGTTTATGTCAAACCCAGGGAAGGAGCATTGAACAACAATGAAGTGGCCGTGGACATTTGCATGTGGCACTAAGATTATACTGTGCTGGCCTGTGGAAGACTAGGATTGGAAAGAATGTTGGACATTCGTGGTTTTGTTGATGCAGACTGGGCTGGAGATCTGGACCAAAGAAGATCTAAAAGTGGGTATGTGTTTAGCCTATTTGGAGGTGCAGTCAGTTGGATGAGTAAAAGACAGTCTGTAGTGGCGCTTTCAACTACAGAGGCAGAATACATAGCAGCCACTCATGCAAGCAAGGAAGCAGTTTGGTTGCAGAGATTGTGTTCAAGTATGGGGTTGGTACAACAAGCTATAAGGATAGACTGGGATAGCCAAAGTGCAATTTTCTTGGCTAAGAACCCTGCTTATCATTCAAAGACAAAGCACATTGATGTTCAATATCACTTTGTTAGAGATATGGTTGAGGCTAAAAGGGTGTTGCTGGTAAAGGTGGACACTTTGAAGAATGTTGCATATGCATTGACGAAGTCTGTGAGCACTCAGAAGTTCTCTTGGTGTAGAGAAACAATGGGTGTTGAAGAATTGGGCCAATGACTAAGCTCTCCTGTGGCCCCCTGTGGAAAGAAAACAATAAGTGGGAGAATGCTTCGGGTTTGCTTGTTGTAATTTTTTTGGTCCTTATTCTAAGTGAAGGACTCCGCCTCTGTTGTTTCGTGCATGGGTTTGCACATGGTTTTGGGGTATGATGGTTTTCGGCCCTTGGTATTTTGTAGATTCGGTCAAGGGAACTACAGTTATGTTCTAATTCAGGGTTACTTGACCACAGGAATCTTCTTTATAGTTCAAATGGGCCTTCTAAGGAAATAATAAAATAATAGCTAAACCAATAAAATAATATTTATGAATTTGCAATTCATTTTTTGCACCAAAATCCATGTAACCATGGTTAAATTCAATTCAAAAGTTGTACCAAAATAAAAATAATAAAAAAATTGTATTGATGTGACTATAAATAAGAATGATATTTTCAAGAAAAAGTCATTATCATTGCACAACTAATGCATTTGTCCTTTGTACTTAAATAACTTAAAATAAAATATAAATATAAATTCATAAATTCTTAATTATAGAATATACTATTAATTAAAATTTATATTATTTAAACTATATAATAACATGTAATTAATATACTATATAAATATAATATAATATAATATATTGTTTTATGTATGAATTTTATATTACATATTGAATTGATTTGATTTATAAATAAATATTTGAAAATATACAAATATAATATTTATTGAAAAGTGTGTAAATACATGAAGATTTTGTAGGGATATGCATTGTTTTTTTCAAAAAATATGAAATGAAAATAATAATATTTTATTCAAAAAATGTGAAATGACATTTATTATGAGTACTTTACTTTATGACTTTAAAAGTACTTAGAGCACTAGCATGGTTAACCATGAGTTTTTATCCACCATTGAGAATGTGACAAGTAAATACCTTTAACTCAAGCAATGCCACACTAACCATTAAGGATGATGTCATCCCCTAAAATGTGATTGGTTCTCATAAAGTGAATTTTGATTGTACATTTTCCTTAGGAGGCCCATTTTAGACCTCAAAATTCCCCTAATGTGGGGTTTATGTATGCTTCAGCATGTATATATATGTGTTGTAACACTAAAAGGAATATAATGAAAAATCAAGCTGGTCGTCTCGATTTGGGATCTGGGGGAAAATATCTATGTTTATGTGTTTTATGTTTTATGCTCTCGCTATTGTTTATTCTCTATTTTTAAGATTCGTTTGTAGATAATTTCTGTACATGGTTAAAACTTACATAAACGAACACGCGAATACAACATTAAGATGTGAGGATTGCCAATAGAATAATTCCCATTAAGCTGAAGAACGACAAGCTGTGAGTTTAGGTTAAAAATCAATTCACGAATGTTGAGGGCAATGGCCTTGGTTAATAGCTCAATAACAACACTATATTCAATGACATTGTTTGTAGTTCGTCCTAGAAAAATGCCTTGTA
Source organism: Pinus albicaulis (assembly GCA_034641835.2). Taxonomy (NCBI): domain Eukaryota; kingdom Viridiplantae; phylum Streptophyta; class Pinopsida; order Pinales; family Pinaceae; genus Pinus; species Pinus albicaulis. The sequence goes on from CM076578.1 coordinate 2,002,007,467, forward strand.
GGTCTATCAACTCACCAACAGGATTATAAATCATCCAGACTGCTGAATACAGGTTCTGGGTACTACGAGAAGCACCATCCGCGAAACCGACATAAGGAGTAATAGACATCTGCATAATAAGCAATGATCCAATAAGCAGGAAAACGCTTGCAAAGCACAACAATCCAAAAATGTACAAAAATGAAAAAACACCTATGTACAAAGAAACATGCACCAAAGACTCATGCATAGTACTTTTTAAGATACAACCCATTTCTGGGCTGATCTAGAGGATGACCTTCATAATAAATAAGCTGATAAGCCTCGTTCTGCAAAATGCGCTTAACAATGTAGGGCCCATGCCACATGGGTTGAGATTTTCCTGCCCCTAGCTTATCATGAGCTTGGTCATATAGGAGGACGAGATCTCCTTCTACAAAGGAATGAGGGGAAATTGACTAGTCAAAATGTGCTTTGACTTGCTTCTTCTGTGCTTTTATGACAAGAGAAACAAAGCAGTGAGTTTCATCAAGCCTCTCTAAATATAGGTGACTCTCTTCTTCTGGCGAAGTATTCGGTAGCAATTCAAAAACTATTTTGAGAGAAGGAATTTCACATTCAATCTGAAGGGTAGCTTCCAGACCATAGAAAATTTGGAATGGAGTGAATCCGGTCACATCCTTCACTGAGGTTCGGTAAGCCCAGAGAGCTGAAAACAACATGAGATGCTAGTTTGATTTGTGCATCCCAATCGTACATTGAAGCATAGTGACGAGAACTTTGTTTACGACTTCAACCTAGCCATTGGCCTGAGGGTAGTATGACGTTGAGATGTCATGACGTAGACCCAAGTTGGAGGTCAACTCAGCCACCATGTAATGCTGAAAATGGGAACCATGATCGGTAACAATGGCTTGAGGGACACCAAACCTAGAAATGACATGATTGAATATAAACTGTGCGGTTGTCTTACCGTCAGCCGTAAGTGTAGGCATTGCTTCAGCCCATTTTTTGAAGTAGTCGACGGCTACGATAATATAAGCATGCCCCCTGGCTGGGTGAGGGATACACGTCATAAAATCGATGCCCCACTTCGCAAAGGGACCAACGGTAATGACAAGGTGAAGATGGGAAGGTGGCGCACACATCTTGCGCTGATAGATCTGGAAATCATGGCACTTACGGACAACAACAATGCCGTTTTTAAAGATGGCAGGCCAGAAATAGCCAGCACAAAGAGTCTTCTGTGCAGTAGCATATCCAGACATGTGACCACCACAGGCACCACTATGACAATCATTCAGGACCTTTTCAGCCTCCTCAAGAGTTAAACACCGACGGAGAACAGAATCAACTCCGATGTGGTAGAGTGTATCTCCGACTATGCGATAGGGTCTCGATTGGTGACAGATGCGTTGAAGAGCATCCTTCATCAACTCAGATCGGAAGGTGGAAGTTTGAAGATATACGATGATATCACCATACCAAGGATCGAGGGTGCCAATAAAAAAAAGCGTATCGTCAGGAATGTGTTCCTCGGAACTAGATGGTGCATAATCGGAAGGGAGAGAGCAGATCAAATCAGAAAAGATCAATGACTTCTTTGACTTGGTGGTAGTGAAATCCAAATCAAACTCTTTGAGGATAACAATCCACTTCGAGTATTTTCCCCCCATAAATTAACGAGTCAATATGTAAGTCATAGGGTTGCAATCAGAAATCACAGTCACTGTGCACAACAGAATGTAGTGACGAAAATGTTGAACAGGTTGAACAATAGCCAACGCCAACTTCTCAACATGGGCATAACGCATCTCAGTATCAAGAAGATTGTGAGATAGATAGTAAATGACAGTCACCATCATCATCGTCTTGGACCAAAACCATGGCGATAGTGCTAAATGCGACAACTAAATAGAGGGAGTAATCGCGATGATAATTTGGAGGACACAATAGAGGAACATTGACTAGCAACATCTTCAGTGCATCAAAGGAATTTTGGGCGATCTCATCCCAGAGGAATGGGACGCCTTGCTTCAGTAATCACGTAAATCCTTTGGCCACTTCAACATAGTTAGGTATAAAACGACGCAGGAAGTTAGCTTTTCTCTACAGATTCTGCAACTGATGTAAGGAGGAAGGAGAGGGGAGATTAACAATAGCTTCAACTTTGAGTGGATCGAGACGAATCCCATCTTTGGAAATGATAAACCCTAAGAGTCTACCAGAGTCAACACAAAAGGCACACTTATGCAGATTAAGCCAGATGTTATAGCGTCGACAACGAAGAAAAATTTGACGAAGATGATCAGGATGGTCTTTACGCTTAGCTGATGAGATGGAAGGTCATCCAGATAAGGCTGAATAATGCACTTGATATCATGGAAAGAATATGACATTGCTCGCTGAAATGTAGCCCCATCATTTTTAAGACCAAAAGGTAGCTTTTTATAGCCGAAAGTACCCCAAGGACAGATAAAGGCGGTCTTATCTTGATCAGCCGAAAGTATGTTAATCTGATTATATCTAGAAAACCCATCCATAAGGGAAAATATCTCATGCTTGGCACAGTCATCAATGATCCGATCAATAAAAGGAGTGGGATAATTATCCTTAGGGAAAGCACGGTTAATGTCACGATTATCAACACAAACCCGAATAGTACCGTGTTTCTTATCCACAGGAAAAATATTGGAAACACATTCTGTCAAGAGAATCAGATAGATAAAACCAGCTTGAATAAGTTTTTCAACTTCACCTTTAATAGCGGCCGCCTTTCTAGGGTGCACAGGACGAAGACGTTGGCAAATAGGCTCCGCACCCGGATGGGTAGGAATTTCAGGCACCACTATAATTGAATCAATACTAGGCATTTCTTCGTAAGACCATGCAAAAACATCACGAAACTTGTGAAAGAGACTAGTATAGACCTGTATCTCATCGGGAGAACAGGTCACCCCAATATGGATGTTCTCGACAACCCCCAGTTTAACGGAGATGTCGATAGGCATCATTTGTGTGATGTTGTCCAAGCTACCTTCTGCAAAGACTTCAGGTGTCAGGATGGGCATTTGAAGTGGAGGAGAAGGAACTTGAGAAGAAAACCTCTCGAGACAAGTAGACATGGTCCCAAGGCTAGGCATGAACAAGGAACGATGATGACTATCATACCAAGGAGGATCCTCAAGTGACATAGTTTCCATGATGGCCTCATTGGAGGGAAATATCTCACTTAAGGGATTGGGCAAATCCGAATCGCCAAGCCAAGGGGATTGGGAATAAGTGTTAAGATACATGCCCAAAGGAGCATGATTAGAGGACAGAGGATCCGACGCCGAAATAATGTCACAATAATCAATATCGATCGGAATTAACGACATCGAATCTCCAAATGAATCAATCTGCTCAGGTGAGGGGATGATCCATGGATCAGAAGACCTGGAGACCATGTTAACCTGAACGGTGTTGGGTGGAGGAAGAGGAAAAATACCCATGAGGGTAGGATATTTGAAAAGACCCAGCCTTTCTCTCTCATAAGGCATAGGAATTTGATCTACGTATGGAACATTTCTCTCGGAAGATGAAGAAGTGAAAAAAGACAATTGATCGACATTAACGATATTTCCTTCGTACGAAAATTGCAAGACATGAAAGAGAGTCGAAGGAGCGCACAACATGGCATGAGTCCAATTGTGACCGAGGAGAATATTGTAATTGAGCTTGGCGTTAACTACTTCAACCTTGACGTTGACTGTTTTCCCTTCTAAAGTAATCAATAAACTAGCGAGAACACTAAGAGGTTTATATTCCCCTCCATCAAACACTTCTAGAGCATTTGGAGATGAATTGAGAGCTGGAGAATCGATGTCTTTCCAACAGGCAAATGACATGACGCACATAGACACACCCTCGTCCACGACCACTTGATGGATATTCAGTCCATTAATCCCAACTTCGATGATCAGCGTAAGCTGGTGAGGGAGACGTGGAACGAAATTTTCCAAGTCGAAAGTGATAAGGATCGAATCAGCGAGATCAACCCCACCAATGGCAGATAACAAAGCCTTCCATTGAGACAGGAAACTCTGAATTACTTCTAATGTAGACATAGCAGATGGCGCCTGAGCCAAATCCTCAAAAATATTGTAATGTTGAGGAACACGGGCATTAGGATTGTAAGAATACTTACGGAGTACACCTTTAGAAGGTGGCCGTACAATAGGCTCAGTACTCGGCCTTTCAATCTGAAGAGGGCCAAAAGCAGGCGGAGGATGAGGATCATAATGATCTCTTTCCCCGCTGCCAAATGTGGTTCGGTATAATATTTCGACCGGGTCGTAATAGAAACGGATGCAGAATCGTTCATCATGAAAACCTCAGAGCCAAATGGGGTAAAGGACTGAGGTTGATCTACCAACTGGGTCTGCTGTGACTGAAATAGTTCTTTGAGAATAGTCGGAGTGCCGTTGAGCAATCGACTCACTTTTTCCCATCGAGGACAGTCCTTGGTGTAGTGCTCTTCGTCACAAATCAAACAAGGGTACTTAGATTTACATGTTTAGCCATCATTAGCCCGAGATTTCTGAGAATCCTATTTCTGGGTATCGACTTTGGCCTTACCTTTACCCTTCTTTTTACCCTTGGAATTTTTATTCGTCGGATTGGCCTGAATGACATTTACTTCCGCGGTTTTACCATAATTTGGGATTGGATGAGAAGCAGTATCATTGGAAGGAGTATATTTTTTCTTCCCAGGATTTGGATAAGAAGACTTCCGAGAAGTCTGAGACATGGAATCGATGATACTGTCGGCTGATGGCGTCGCCAGTGCTTTGGAAGCTCCAGGTCTAGGAGCATAAGGCAAGAGTTCGTACAACGTGCCAGATTGAGAGTACACAAGATCAAGGTACTAGGCACAAGCAATGGATTATTCCTTATTAACACATGCCCCCATAATAATGTCCTTATCAATCGGAGCAACAAAGGAGGTAGTGAACCAATCAGTTAGAAGATGAGCAAGAATCTCAAACTTAATCAAGCGACGACGACACCTCCATTCATGAATATGATCAGAGATATGGGTAGCTCGATCTTATTTCAAGGATGTGAGGAGGTGCGTCTCAGTTTCATATCGAATCGGTAACTGAAAGTGCGTGAGAAATGCCATGGCTAAAGAGTTGAAATATTGGAAGACACTACGAGATAATTTAATGTACCACTTGGCAGCAGCACCAGTGACAGTCCATTGGAAAAGAAGGAGTTGGATAGAATTGTCAACCCAAGAGTTAGAGGAACACCAAAGGTGGTAAGTCATAACATGTGCTTGGGGGTCTTCTCTAGACTTTCCCTCAAACTTGGGACAGTCGCCAGGAATTTTGGTTGGAACTAGAGGCCAATACGAGTTATGAGGGATGGGATTGTTCGTCAACTTTGACACATCAGGCAGTTCCAACGTAGCAAGGAAAGGTAATTGAGTATTGAAAGGCATCGTAGGTCGTTGATAAAGACCAGCTTTCGGATTCCATCCAGGTTGAGAGACATTATGCCCCCATATGTTTTTTCCTGGAGGATTCTATCCATAGGGTTTATAAGCCCGAAAGTTCTGCCCATATGTGGGTTGAGGACTAGGATATTGATTTCGAGCATACCACTGAGGTCATTACTGAGCAACATATGGATTTTGTTTTGGAATGAAAGCAGTGCCTTGATGTTCATTATATTAAACTTGAGTTTAACCTGGAGGAAGATACACAGGGCCCTGAGGAGCACTGTATACCATCTGAGATTGACCTTGAGGGATATAAGTAATGCCTTGGGGTGCACTATATACGACCTCAGATTGACTTGTAGGAAGATAAGTGGCACCTTTTGGCTGAATGGGTTGCCCCTGCGGTGCAACTTGACCCGGATACTAAGGTTGGGTAGGTTGTCCCCGTAGAGCAGGTTGGCCTAACAAAAGTTTGGCCTTACTGAACGTAAGGCGGATGTTGTTGCAAAAAAGGTTATCCCTGTTGTGGATAGATTCCCCCCCCAGGAACATAAGATGCACCCTGTTGAACATGAGATTGACCAGAAGAACAGAAGGGTTGTCCTTGTTGGACCGAAGGTTGTCCTTGTGGACAGTAAGGTTGTCCCTGCGGACTGGAGATTTATCCCTGCTGGATCGAAGGTTGTCCCTGTAAGGGTTGTCCTTGCAAACCAGAGGGTTTTCCTGTTGTTATGTGAATTGACTGGGATCAATCAGAGAAAAATAAGCAGGATTACCATATACGTCATAATGATGTGGAGGATTTCTAGAAGTTACTAACTACTGAGAACCCTGAGGGGTGGAATTCTGCTGAAGAGGACCTTGAGAGGTATAATACTGTTGTTGAATGGCCAACAGGTACTCATCGAATGTATAACCGCTAGGAATGGAAGTAGAAACCATAGGTGCAGTGCAAGTAGGGTGGATTTCCACAATGCGAGGTTGTGATCCACTCACGGCAGGACTAAAAGGTATCGTGGGATTGATAAAAATAGACCTACAGACAACAGAAGGCCCCGATGATGAAAAATTCATACTAACAACCGATGCAGATGAAGCCACACAAATGGTGTGTTGGACAGGAACAGAGGTTACAATCATCGATGTCATAGGAATCGAGGGTGACGCCCCCGATACCGAGACAACTGAACTCCCAGAGGGAGTCGATGTATCAGACCATACTGGATTTTGATACAACAATTGAACGCTGGAAATGATCTAACCCAAATTTTTATAACCACATGGGAGAGAAACTGGTTGCGAGGAAGGTTGATCTGAGACATAATGAAAGTTCTCTGGAGGTAGCTGATAATCTCTTGTAGAAACATAAAGCTCTTCACTACTAACGTGACTTGAAGAATCCATGTCAGATGAAGACATTTGATTGTGAAAAATACGATGAACAGTGCCGAGTAAAGCAGTAGCTAGTAAATGTGGCTCCAAAGTAAGAGGAGGGAAGTCTTGCGCGTTCCAAAAACCAGACCAGGTGTCTTGAGGTTACCAATTGATATCAAATGGCTCGTTAAGAGGAGATCGGGTAGCGAGAGATAAGATACTCGGAAGGAGAGACTGCCAGAAATCGACGGACCTAGGGGGTTGAGATGCTTCCGAAGAAATTCTAGGAGAAGGATCACCACTAGGGGGTAGAGAAGAGGACGACGAAACTAGTGGTTTCGCCATTGTGACAATGTTTCAAAATAGAAAAGAAACGAGATAGCCTATCCAAGGCTTTAAGACCAAACACTAAGGAACTACTAAAAACAAGCCAAGAAAATATCTTTAACGGGCATGTGATTGTAGATAATTAATTTTATGACATTGAAAAAAAACTTTGCTGTTTCATGTTTTAAGAGTCGAGAAACAGACAAAATATGACTCTAGTCACTTTCAGATTGAACGAGCGTGAAAGGACAAGTGCTCGATGATTTTTTCACTTTCAGAGAGTCACGAAAAGACCAAAATGACTACTCAGGTAATATAAGCAAGAGGGTGTACCAAGTTTCTGTGAACTGCAATATACACCTTGGTGATCAAATGAAAGAGAAATGACCAAGGAATTGACGTACGTGCAGGTGGTCTCCTTGAATGCTGTGTTCAGTGTATCACGGTTACAGTGCGACATACTCGACTTCCTATGGATAAAGGATTGCAACCTATGAGGGTCTCCCTTTATATACACGACAGTATGGGGAGCACAAGTCCATGCTAGTGCTGTCTAATGCCAAACGGCGAACGACAACTACTAGGTTTGACGACGTCTGAACACATCACTAGCCTAGACCTTTGAAATATGTGCGTTATGTTTCAATGCTTCCTTAGGTTGATTGCATTCATTTTAAGGTTGATCTCGAATTAATGTGGTTATTTCAAGGCCTTACCAAATGTGATATCGAATTCTTAATGAAAACTATACGCAAAAGAAAATCATTTCCATTCAATGAATGCTAGCTAAGAGAAGGATGAGAATCTATGCCAAAGAAGCAATCAATTGAATCACCAGAAGAATTTCACTAATGCATCTAATACAACCAAATCAGAAAATGAAAAACTCTTTCCTAGTTCCCTAAGAGCTAGTAATGCAAAAGAACGTTTTCATTTCAATTTAAGCGAAAGAATGCAAATTTTGTCTTTTTAGATGAATGAGGAACACAATGCACTGTTACACTAAAAATAAAAATAAACACTAGTTTTGAGCACTATGAATGTAACAATCTAAAATAAAGAGACCAATGCAATATAAACATAAAACACACTCAAAACAAGGATGCACCCTTCCAAGCAAACAAAGGGCTTTCGAAATGATCCAATGAGCAATGTAATCTATGCTCAAAGTGACGAATGGAGAGCTAAACAAAAATAAAGGCGATCATTCAACAAACCAAAGACATGAAGAACCAAAAGAAAGATAAAAGAAAAATCAGTCAGTGAATCGAAATGAGAAAGATCAAAGTGACTCGAACTCAACTTAGAAGGCTCAGTGAGGAGAGGGCCGTACAAACAACACAAGGCACCTAGAAACCTTAGGGCAAAAAAATCCACTGATAAGATGATGGACAAACAACTGAGAAGACTAAGAATAAATAGTCAAAACAATCTCAGTAGATCAATTGCAAGGTGAAAAACCAATCCAGAGCCAAGAGATACCAACAAAACTCATACAAGAGGCCAATATTCAATCCTACAGGATTTGACACAACTGTTTAGCTGTAATCCGCACTAAACATGGGTTGGCGCACCTATGACAAAAGCAACATGTGCCAATCGACGCGACTGTTCAAAGAAAAGCAGTGTCAAGCTAGAAAACTATGGGAAAAAATAAAAACCACTGAGTAGAGGTTAGACTTGACACTTTGGAACTGAACAGGATGGTTGAAAACAGTCAGACAAGTCAAGCAAAGCAGAAAAATGATGAAAAGACCAAAGTTGACTCGACAAGTAAAATGCTCGACGAAAAACGAGATGACAAACACACACTGATCCCTAGTGGAGTCACCAACTTGTTGTGTAGGTAAATCCCCCCTATGGACAAAGGCGATCCCTCTAGCCTTAGGGTGGGTCTAGCAGTAAGAGGACATGCTAATGCATCGATTTATAGTTAATGAATGAAACTGAGTCGGGATAGATGTCCTACCTTTGTTCCAACGTAGTTGTCGTAGCTGTGGTAGCAGTCTCCTGATCTTCATCCTGACACGTCGCGGTCCTTCAGCGGTGGCACTCAGGTGCTTGCACAAGGATCAAAGAACAATATTAGCATACGAAATAGTGTTTGCATTCATAAATATCTAATTGGTCAAGGAAAATTAAACGTATTTCACAATATTAATCATATAAAACGGAAAACGGGAACTAAATCAGAAGTCATGTATTAATAAGAAGAGAGAAAGAGGTTACAAACCAAAGAGCCTTGACGTTGCAACCTCCTTCAATGAGTGCATTCGAAACACATCTCGAGAATTCATCAGGGAATTGGACTTGGCGAGGCAATAAGCCTAAACTCTCTCTCAATATTAGGTCTCTCTCTACTCTATCTCACACTAGCTATATGAAACTGCTTAGCTATTCATCCATTTCAACTATGGTACAAAATGTTCATCTAGCTGCATCTATGAGAGAGAGATGTATTTATAGGAGAGGAGGATGAGGTTGGGATCCCTCACATGGTGGAAGGGAGGCCTTATCCTTTGGGAGGTTGCTTAAATGTAGGAAACAAGAAGCCAAAGGAATATGTTCAATGTTATTCAGTTGAAAAACTCATGCTGACTCCACTCACGAAGTAATTGGTAATGGAAACTTCGCTTCTATTTTAAAAAAATTTCCAAAAAAAGTTTGGTGCGGGTAGTCCATTGAGACATAGAGCCAATGGGCGCGGGGCACAGTGTTAATTTCTTTATGGTCGCGAGGCCATAACTTCCTACTAGCATTGACCCAAAATCATGTGCTTTTGAGAGTCTGCTCTAGTAATAGTCAACAGAGGAAATGTTCTTCTCATGGCAAGGGATGCAATGAAACTTTTGGTAAGAAATGGAAATACACAGAAGTCACAGAAATAGTCCTCCAATGTGCAGGATGGGGATTGCAGGGATGGTGACAAAATGTTGTGTAAAAGTGGCAACATGGGATGAAGCTCCTATGAAAAACATTCCTTTATCATCCCTACCTTCCTCTAAAGGGATGGCTATTGAAGATTCTGATACCTTTTTGTTCGAATTCGATGTGCTGTGTAGAGGTTATGACTACACTTCAGAGATCCAGAAGTTGAAATTGTTTCCTGCTAATCTGAAAGGAGCAACATTAAGAAGGTTCATGAGACTGGGTGCTGGCATTATTAGAACTTGGAATGACATGAGGGAGGAATTTCTCTTTAAGTACCAGGATTACTATCGAACCAGGGATTTGAAGGAATATATCTTCAGAATTGCACAGAAGGAGGAGGAGAGCTTGGAAGAATATATGAAATGATTCCATTACAATTTACAAAGGTCTAAGTTTAGTAATTTAGCCATGGAAATTTTGAAACCAATATTATTAAGAGGTATAAGAGATGACTGTACGAAGAATTTGAATCTGTTGGGAAAAGGAGACATATCACAAGAACCACTTGAAGAAATCATGAAGCTCTGTATGCAGAGTTCAAGAGGATCGGTTAAGGGGAGAAGTTCAATTCGGGAACCTTCAATTCGGATATAGAAGTCCACAAGTGGAGGAGTAACCAGAGCAGAGATCAGAAATCTATTTGAGGATTTTAAAACCGACCTCCTTAGCACTCTCTCTGCCTAGATCACTACGGTACAAGTTAAGAAAGCACAAGCACAAGAAAAATCTAAAGCAGCCTTAGCGATATTATGTCCTCGATGCAAAAAGAAACATTTAGAAAGGGAACGTGGACTGAATAGCGTCAACCTATCCAACATCTATGAATTGGCACATTCTACGAATCAATGTCCTGAACTGCCCAGATTGAAGGATGTACTTCAAGAATCAAGTGAGGATGTCTAGTCTTCCTACATCATTGGATCAAAGAGGCCATGGAATCCACGACCTACAGGTATGCCTCCAAATTTTTTTTCTTTTAATCCTTAGAATAATGTTTATAATAGTCAACAATTTCCATGGAAGTATCCTACTCCTTCCTCAACATAATTTCCTTCACCATGGAACCAGTGGCCTTCCCCTCCACCAATGTAATATTCTCCATCACAATCTCATCCTTGGAGCTAGAATTGGAGAGGTAATGGCCAAGGTCCAGTACCCCATGCACTACCAATGCAGTAACAGTTACAATTGTCTTCTCTTCAAATTCCTACACCTTTTGTCCGACCCAAATTACCTGTACAACCTAACCCCAATCCGAATTATAAGGCAGCTCAGAGCATAGACACTCTTGTTACCTTCCAGACTTATCTTATTATTCCGACTCAATGGGGTTCAAATTTGATCGAGAAAAGTAATCAGACCTAAACATACTCCAATTATTACCGAAGAAGAATGTGAGTCACCTAGAAAGGATATAGTCGATTCTGAGACAACTTTACACATGTAACAACTGATACAACACCTGTAGCAGCTAGCTCGGGAAGTTCTGCTGTTTCTACATCATCCAACCCGAGAAAGGCTGGTGCATCTGTGACAACTGACTCAGTTGTTAAGGTTTAGGATCCTTTATACCCTCAATGATTAATTGAAACTGGGCCAGCCTCACAAACTGAATTTGAGTTCCTCAAGGAATTGCAAAATTTGTATGTGCGTATTCCGCTTTTACAAGCTCTTAAGGAAGGACCTATCTATGCTAAAACAATGAGGGATATGTGTGTCAAAAATCCTGGAAGAAAACCGAAAGACCCTGCTACTATCCATGTTATGGGGAAACTGTCTGAACTTATGATTTATCAGCCTTTGTTAACTAAATATAATGACCCAGGGAATCCTACAGTGACTGTCCATATTGATGACCAACCCATAACCAACACTTTTATTGATTTCGGGGCAGCCATTAATGTAATGACCAACGATCTCTTTATCTCCCTAGGCTTCATGGAATTAGACCTACACCCACAGTGCTTGAATTAGAAGATAGGTCTCGTGTCAAGCCCAAGGGAATGATAAAAGATGTGGTGATCATTGTGGCGTCTTGGAATTATCTGGCTGATTTTATCATTTTATAAACCAAATCCAACCTAGGGGGTCATCCTTTAATCTTGGGAAGACCGTGGCTAGCCATTGCAGACACATATATCAGATGTAGGTCTAGATTTATGGTGATCTCAGATAGACAGGCCACTCAGAACTTGAACCTTTACCCCCCATCAAAACCTCATATGGATTTGAATAGTCCCTGGTGGGACAAATTTGAACTTGAATATGATCTTTCCCTACCTCTCCTCACACTTGGAAAAGCACAATACTTTAAGAATGAAACAGAGGATGATATCATTAATGGTTTTATTAGAAATTCACTCTATGTTGCTTCCATTAGAGATCTAGGGGAAGAAGACGAGGTAGATGATGTAGTTATTAAACATTTGAAAACTACTCCACATACTACCAGCAGTCCTGTTGAAATTGAACCTGGGAAATATTTAAATGTTAATCCTAACTTAACTGCTGAACAAAACAGATTGTTGATACAACTATTACAGAAATATAAAAAGGCATTTGCATGGGACTATATTGATATTAAAGGAATCCACCTTGGCCTATGAACTCACCGCATTTTCCTTAAAGAGGAATGCAAACCAATTAGATAACTGCAATGCCGAATGAATCTCGCACTTAAGGAGATAGTGAAAGAGGAATTGCAGAAACACCTTAATGCTAATTTCATCTACCCCATTTCTGACAACCAATGGGTGTCTTTGCTTGTCATAGTTCCAAAAAATAATGGCAAGTGGAGAGTCTGTGTAGACTATAGAGAGCTTAACAATGCCACTTAAAAGGACCATTTCCCTTTACCATTCATTGACCAGGTCCTGGATAATCTCTTTGGGAATTTTTTTTTTTCATTCCTGGACGGTTTCAGTGGCTATAATCAAATACATATTTCTCTAGAAGACCAAGACAAGATAACCTTCACTTGCCCGTGGGGTACTTTTGCATACATAGTCCTTCCTTTTTGCCTCTGCAATGCACCAAAAACTTTTCAGAGGGAAATATTGGGTATTTTTTTCTGATCTCTTGAATTAATGTCTTGAAATCTTTATGGATGGTTTTAAACCCTATGAGGATGCCTTTGAGACAACATTAGTTAATTTTGAAAAGGTGCTGGAACACTGTGAACAGACTAATGTTTATTTGAGCACAGAGAAATGCCACATGATGATGACCGAGGGAATTGTGCTAGGAAATTTCATTTCGGAAGATGGAATCAAGGTAGATCTTGAAAAAATTGAGGTAATCTCGAAAATCCCAACTCCTAAAACTCCAAAATAGGTACGTATTTTTTTGGGACATGCAGGGTCCTACAATAGATTTATAGAAATTTTTTCAATGGTTGCATCTCCTCTGTTTTCTTTTCTAATGAAAGATGCAAAATTTGTGTGGGCAGGAAAGTGTGAGAAAGCCTTTATGAAGTTAAATAACTGTGTAACAACAACACTTGTTTTACGAGGACCAAACTGGAGATTTCCATTCCATATCACTATGGATGCATCTGACATAGTTGTGGGTGCTGTTTTGGGGCAATTGGAGGAAAAGAAACCTTATGCCATTTATTACATCATCAAGAATTTAACTCTAGCCGAACTCAACTATACAGTGACTAAGAAGGAATTCCTAGTAGTAGTGCATGCTATCAACAAATTTTGGCACTACATCATTGGGTATCAAGTATTTGTACACACTGACCATGCTGCAATTTGATTTTTAATGAATAAACCTGTTACTAATGGTAGAGATACACGATGGCTATTGCTGTTATAGGAGTTTGATATCACTATTTTATATAAACCCGGAAAAGATAATGTGGTTGCTAATTTTCTTTCTAGAGTAACTATAAGTGATGACTGCACTCCTACTGAGGATTATTTTCTAGATGAATATCTTTTTTCCATCTCTACTCACTCACCATGGTATGCAATTATAGCCAATTATCTTGCTGCAGGAAAATTTCGACACCATTTATCTTCCAAAAAAAAGAGGAAGATCATACAATAGAGTGCTACCTACTCTTGGATAGAGGGAAATATCTATCACATCGGGCCAGACTTTCAGATTAGGTGATGTGTTAGAGAAGATGCAGTTTTTGAGATCTTGAAAGCTTGTCATGAGGAACCCTGTGGAGGGAACTTCGTTGACAAAAGGACGGGATATAAAGTACTCTCAATAGGGTACTATTGGCCAACTATATTCCAGGATTCCAAGAAGTTTGTGAAGGGATGCGATAGCTACCAAAGGATGGGCCAGCCTCTGAAATAGATGAGATGTTGTTGCAGCCTCACATAGTGATAGAACCATTTGAGAAATGGGCCCTAGAATTTGTAGGGACAATTAATCCTTCATCACAACAAAAATCATACATATTAGTCTGCACCGACTATGTCACAAAGTGGGTCAAAGAAAAGACACTAATTAGAGCTACGGAGTAGGTTGTTTCAGACTTCCTGTTTGAAGATATTTTTGTTCACTTCGGGATACCCAGGGAGATAGTGATGGATGGAGGGCCTCAGTTTGCATCTCATTTGATCAAGAAGCTGGTTGAGAAGTATGGAATTGATCACGGGATCACTTCACCTTATCACCCACAAGAAAATGGTCAAGTAGAAAGCACTAATAAAGTCATTGAGGGAATATTAATGAAGATAGTAGCCAGCCACCGAAGAAATTGGGCCGAGAAAATTCCAGAGGTGCTGTGGGCTTATAGAACAACAAGGAGGAATGCTACATGCTTCTCACCATATGAATTGGTGTATGGCAAGAATCCTTTATTCCCCATAAAGTTCGAAATAAAGACATTAAGAACATCATTGCAAGTCAATCTGGACTTAAGAACAGTACAAAAACAAAGATTAAACCAACTCAATGAGTTGGAAGAGAAATGGTTGGCTGCCATTCAGCAGACATAGATCATTCAATAGTAGAGAGCTAGATGGCATGACAAGTTTATTAAGAAGAAGAAATTCCAGAAAGGAGATTGGGCTCTCTTGTATGATTCAAGGTTCAAGGATTTCAAAGGCAAGCTCTCTAGGTCCTTACGAAGTAGACACAGTCTTTGACAATGGGACTTTACAATTGGTCACCATCAACATTTCCAAGACACCATTACTGGTTAATGGGCACCGTCTGAGGTTATATCATCAACCCGCTTTGAAGGAATCATTTGTTAACATTGTCGCAGAATTTGATCTTTATGTTACAGCAGTAGGGGGACGTTCCCCTGTGCAGCCTGAAATTTGAAATTCCAATAAGTGCAGCAGCTAAAAGCCACCTTTTTGGCAACTATTACACTTGTTAAATTGAGGTGACAAAACAAGTGATAGCTCGAGTAACCACATTGCTAGTATAAGGATGAAGGTGGTTCAACAGGAAAATCAATGACCCCTCTTTGAAGGAAGACTTCCTTGAAGGAGAAGAAAAATTGGAAAAGGAAGGAAGAGGGATTGACAGGTTATCACTCCCTCAGCCATGGGTAGATGTCACCTTGGGTTTAATCAAATACATTACTTGTGAGGGAATATCCAATTTTTTTTTTAATTATCACTTCCCTCTACTCAATCATCTTCAACACCAACAAAAGATTAACCTTCCATTATAATTATTAGGAAACATTAAGCATATGACGAAGATGGTGAAGACAAAAACACATTTGGAAGCATTTGTGACCAATCATGGACTTATAAAATTGATCATGATGGATGCCCTAAGCCAACAGGGAAGGATATAGGAAGAATTCAAGCGAAAAAGGCCTACGACAGCCGAAGAAAACAAGCTGCGACTTCAGAAGGAAGTCAGGCAGAAGCTGAGGCCCAGACTTGGCTTGTCAGGGTCAGAATTGGAAAAGAACCCACTAAAAAACCAATTGGGGACAAAAGACTAAAAAAAATGGTGAAAGTTAACTTGCCCACTGAAACTTTTCCCACAACTGGAAAGCCAAAAGAAGCAGAAGGATTAGAAGAAGAAGAAAGAGACCCTTCCTCATAAGGTAAGGATGAAAATCATGTCCCGCTTTTAGAACTTGCAAATCTAAGAAAGGAAAATGAATATTTGAAACAAAGATTATCTGAGGGGAAGGAAATCTTGGTACTTGTATGCATGACATGTTCTCAAGGACTAACAACAGCAGGGTATAAGGTCTGTGGGGAAGACACCAACCTAATGGAAACATAAACAAAACTTCAGGAGGCTGTTACACAAGAACCTGCTAAGGATACTGCTGTTACACAAGAACCAGTAGTTAAAGCAGAGCCTCCTGTAGTAATTGACCTAGAGGCCGATATACAAGAACTTGTGGAGGCCACTGCTGTTACAAAAGAAACACCGATGGACACAGAGGCTACTCTAGGAAAAAATGAAGGGGATGATACATAATAACCCACTGATGAGGCTGCTATTACACAAGAACCAACAACAGAGGTGGAGCATACCCATTTAAAAAAGGCGATTACACCCATTATTGATGTTAATATTGAATGCAGAGGAACGCCGGGTCCGGTCGCAAGATGGAGTTCTGAGAAAATTTTGTTAATTTCTGAATTTTAGAAGTGGAAACAGGAATCAATCTCCCTTCGGGAGGGGGTGATTTCATTGAAAGAACATCAGAAGGAGATAAGCGCTTTACAGGAAAAATTGATGAAAGAAGAGTTGAAGAAAGGTTGGGAAGACTATAAGAGGAAGGAAGTTGTAATGAAGCAGGAGGAACAGGTGCTGTTGTTACAACAACAGGTTTAGGATCTAACTATGGATAAAAAAAAACTCCATGACGTTTCCCTCAATCTGTTAGGGTGTAGGATACCTTCCCCATCCTACCCATTTTTCTATGGGAACGCTATTTCTTGTTTCAGTTAAAAGCCATCATGGAGAATAAGCCCTATCTGTGTTCTTCCACTCACACATTCTTAGATGTCTTTCGTGATTCCGATTTTGACGAACAAAGCCTGACGTGTGATTTATTCTTGCACAATATCATTTGCGATCATGTAAGTATGCAAATGGTAGTGACTATATTCTCCTACATGGGGGATTTGCAGTTGCGAGCCTTTGTGTCAGTCATGAAGAATCAAATTGAGTGGAATTTGTCCACCAAATCTATGGATGCCAATGAAGAAAAGACAGCATTATGGATCTGGGTAGAACTAGGATGGGCCACCGAGTTAAGACACAAATTTAGAAGAATTTTGAGCTCTCCTAGGATAAGGGAACCTGCTGCCACTTACAGAAGGATTGTGAACTTTTGCCTTAATCAGTTCTCAGTAATGAAGAGTCTAGTCCTGATTGCATGCTTGAAATGCACAAAAGCCAATAGTGTTGAGCTACTGAAAGGGGACCCATTTGCATTTCAGAAATTTGTGGTAGCTGTTACACATGTACCAACATATGCACAGATGATACAAACCCTTGGAGATTCTTGGATTGGGTTAAGGTTCAAGTTCCCTTTGATTTGGCTGCCAATAAAGGATTACCAGATTAATTATGAATTGAGAAAGTATGAATAAGAGTTTTGGGTATGACAACTGATGGCTACTCAAGGGTACATGCCTGCAGATGGAGATACAACCAACGCTTATGACCTCACTGACCTACACCGGAGATATTCTCATGGGAGATGAGGTTTTGCATGGGGATATTCAAGTGCTTCAGTTGGGGGGAGATGTTGGGTGCTAGTTTTGTACTTATTTCCTACATCTGTTTCCCCCATTTTACCTTGTGAATACAACCATAAGACTATCTTTGCCTCTTTTTCCTACCTTTCTATCTTAAACAACGTTGTTTCACCTTATTTTCATTATCTTTCCATTTCATCGATTATTATTATGTATTGTGTATTTTTTATGACTAACTGAGGATGAATGTTTGGAGAAGCTCTCTAGTATTTTTTTTTCCTTCTAGATGTTATTTTTTAGCACAAAATATCTAGAGCATGAGGCGTAAAGGAGAAGTTAAAGAGGTGCTGTAACAGTGAGTTGTAACACCATGGCATTGTTACATCATGATGTTTTTACAAACCCGTTAGATGAACTACTGTTATAGCTATACCACTAACTAGATATCGTCAAATTTTGATGCCGACCTGTCCTCTATTGCTGTTACGCTACATGTGTGATTTTCCACAATAGCTATAGAAGTCATTACGTATTGTATTTTAGGATATCAACCTTTAGTCGGTTTTGATTGTAATCTATATTCTTCCAGTCATACTTTTTATTAAGAAGTGGTTGTAACTATATGTATTCTATTCTAATAAGCTTGAGAATCATAAGATTCTCATGACTGATCCATCCCTCATTTTTCTGAATATGTAACCACTATATAATTATTGACCCTTGAGGTCAAAAGGTTAGCAGAGAACAATATTACTTTGGCTCTGTAATTTTGGTCACATTAATACAAGTTATCCTGTTGCTGCTGTTACATGCATTATCTGGTCTAGTTTTCGTTTAAGTTCTTTCTCTTCCTCTGCCCTGTTAGGGAGGAAGGGACCTCCTCTCTAGTAGGGAGTTCAACAGTTAAGGTAGCTGTATATATTTCTTATTTTCTTTATGTATCAGTGGAAGTGTTGTTGCTGTCTTTCTAGCTGTGAATAGATTTGCTTCAATTCCAATATTATATATGCTGTTACACGTGTGATTAGAGATACCAGATGGGTAATTGTTGTGTGGCGCGCTAGGTACAAATTAATTGAGGTATGATCACAGTCCTGTAGATTGTTTTATTTCTGCATGAGTGATTCCTTCCAGCATTTAATTCATCAACGATTCCTTTATTTGGATTTTCTTTTGGTTTGATGTATCGACACAGAAAGTGCGACTGTCCTTGAAATAAAAGACGCCCCTGGAATGATAATTTATGTGTACCGTTTTAGTCATTTAACAACGATTAATACAATCCAACAATGATGATATCTATTTTCACGGTGTCGATATTTTCCTTCGTCATTATCTTCCCCATGCTAAATCTGAGCAAGTGCTTAATGCTTGTAGCGATGGCGCTTGTAGTGGTCACCTCTTTGGAATGGTCACTGCCCAGAAAATTATGCTCGTCGGTTATCTTTGGACTTCTCTCTTCAATGATTTCATTGAGGTAGTCAACAATATCCCAATTGTACCATTCACCCCTAAGGCTCGAGCTCCACCAGCTCCCCTCCATCTTGTCATCGCAACCGGTCCTTTTTGTAAATGGGATATTGACTTTATGGAGTTTCGAACCCCATATCCTAATAACCATAAGTATATTATCGCAACCATCGACGTTTTCACCAAATGGGCTGAAGCCATGCCCCCACATTCAATAACACTACGACTATGAAAACCCTCTTCTTCTTTAACCATGTTATGGCTCAATTCAGGGTTCTAAAATAATTGGTTTCCAACCATGGCCGACACTTTGAAAATGAGATCTGCCATGAGCTATCCTCTATGTTGGGTTTTGAACACCAATATTCATCATCTTATTAGCCCAAAGGAGATGGCCAAGTTGAAGCTGTCAATAAAATCCTTAAAACTATGCTTCAACGGATGGTGAATAAACACAAGACCAACTGACATCTTATGTTCGTCCCTAATTTTTGGTCCTATATAGCCTATGTAAAAACCACCACTGGGTTTACTCCTTTCCACCTTGTTTTTGGAGAGGAGGCATTCTTACCAATCGAGTGTGAGATACCCTCTGTCCACCTTGTTGTAAATATCCTTTTTTCAACCCAAACTCTATAACAATGACTTATCATGCTTGAGCGCACCAATGAAGATTTTCGTGTTGCATTGAAAACCATTGAAGCGACAAAAAATCACACCAAAGCTCAGTATGATCTTAAATTACACCCTCATACCTTTCATGAAGGTGACCTTGTTAAAGTCTATGACCAAGATCATGATATACTGGGGCATGGGAAGTTTTAACCATTATGGCTAGGTCCTTACATCATTTGTAAGCGTTTGGGAGAGGGGGAATACCTTATAGAGGGCCCCAAAGTAGAAATCCTTCTTAACCCTCACAATGCACTCTACCTAAAGGAATTTTACCCATAACATTTGCCATTGAAATGTGTGTGTGTGTGTGTATTTTTTTTCTTTTTGCATTATTCATCCCCTCATCATCTCATTCATTGTCTTATTGCATCCTTAAGATGGATCCATCATCCCCAACTCATATCAGTTATGTCGATGGTGCGAGTCGCTTCTCCAGTAATCTAGCCTCAGAAGCTTGGGCCATTTAGTTCACTCCTACGGTGTGTGCATTGGATATGGCACCAATAACCATGTCGAATATGATGCTGTGATAGGTTTGTTAGCTGATTCCCTTAATCATCGCATCCTTCACCTTTATGTTTGTCTTTATTAATTGCTACTTGTCATGCAATTGAGCGATGTTTATCATGTGTGTAATCATGTCCTGTTTAGAAAATATCTATGAGTTAAGATTTTGGCACGTGAATTTGAATCCATTACGTTCAGTCATGTTCCTGGAGCACAAAACCACTATGTAGATACCATTTCAAATAACATTCTAGATTGGAATTTATCACATACATATATAATAAGGCAACCATAACATAAACAAATGGTGAACCAAAATCGTCACAAAAAGATGCATAACCATTTTATGTATCATAATATCCAACATATAGTGTTTGGAGTCCACTACTCTAAATACATCCAACATGCCCATAGCATGTTACAAAATGAAAATGGGGACCCACATATCCCTATGCCTAGTCACTATCATCTGGAGGCTCTTGAGCCAATGAATCCATACCACCAACCGATACGTCTTGAGATTTTTGACCGACCATAGCTATGCCCCTCGTGATACCTCTTCATTCCGAGGAAAGAACGATGCACTCATTTGTATACAAATATTATAACTCATTCCATCTACGCTATGTTACCCAAGTTAGTAGCATGTCAAACCTATGTCGGATATCCACCAATAGAACATCACTATTTGATCTTTGTTTTGATGTCAAACCACCCTGATTTACAACCACATGTGCTGCAACTCAGCCTGTATATCCTTCCGGATTCACCAATGCTATATCTGCATACCATAAGTTTGGAAATAAGTACCACATACATACATTTTATAAACTTTACATGCGACCAAAATATAACAACTTTCACTTACCATCTCGACCCCATGCTTAATTCATTCCACTATATTTATAGTCATCTATGTACAGTGGAATTTGGTCCCAATGTGCAAAGAACTCATGTCAGAACACCCACTCGACTACCCCTCCTCCAAATCTTCAGAGTAGCTACCCCCAATGATGCATCTTGAACTCCTACGAGCCCCCATCATAGATCTGTACATGTGGTCAAATGGTCAGGATTTTCTCAAAGAATAATAGGCACATAATTGTTCCAAATGAAAAATTATCATTGGTCCGTTGCCTACATAGACTCAACTATTGTTTAAATGATGAAAACATAATTTGGGCCCACCCATAGTAGGTCCCTGCCAATACACTCTCCAAAAGCATCATTTCCCCCTAGTGATATGATGAAAGGCATGACTACCCAAAATTTTCACCACTATTGTTGTTGTAGCCCATGTATCAAGCCTCTCCAAGTCATTGATATGGATGGTTATTCCCTTTGCACGAACACCATATACACAGTGACGATCCAAAAACTCCCCTATATACCTCCCATGAGGCATCACTGGATGTAACTCCCACACCACCCCTAGGGGGGAAATCCTGTAAAAAAATATATGTCCTGGATTGTGATCTCGATCTTAGGCCCCTATACCATAAATGCCTCTTTATATGGGTCCCAGTAACTCACAATCCTTGATAGAAAGGGCTCACCAACCCTCATCAATGGGTTCTCCAAGAACTTAATAACCCCATATCGCACCAGAACCCCTCCGATTGCTTGATTCCCTTGAATCTTAGCAGAAAGAGTTTCCAAATCTCGTTCTCGCCATAACAACTTTAGTTCTACCATACCTGCTAAATACCGTTATGCTTTTTCAGTTTAGAGTCAAAGGCATACACTTATAGTTCTCAGATTTAGCTCAACATAGACCCCTAGTCCTGCTTTTCCAGCTCAACCAACTCACACAATAAGAGAAAATATAGATCAACGAATTATAAATCAACCTCTTCGATGGGGAAACCTCCTTTGCATTACCTAAATGAACAATGCTCAGATGGTTCAAATGACAAAAACCTAATTTCTATATATAGGAGTCTATGGGGTCCCAATATAATCAAAGCCTACATAACAATAATAATGTAAGGGCATAAAAATAACAATAGTGGGCTTCTATGGGGCACAATAATAACACTATGGGGACTACATTGGCACAATAATAATAATAAGGGAGCTACACTAACAATAACAATAAGGGGTTACACTAGTATTATAGGGACCTAACATGCCCCTCTCCTTCAAAAAAGTGTTGTCCTCAACGCTTGAGTAGTTATGGATTCTTTTGTATAAAATTCTCATCCTCCCATGTGGAATATTCATCTGGTAAGTTCCTCCAGTTGATGAGATACTTTGAAATTGATCGATTTCGTAGTTGTCGAGTTCTTATTTCCACAACTGCTTGAGGTTCTAATATGATTTTTCCTTCCTCATCAAGTTCTAGAAATATTGTTTGGACTAGGAGTTTGTCACCTATAACCTTATTTAAGCATGAAATATGGAAACTGGGTGCACTTGGGAAGATTTCAGAACCTCCAATTTTTATATCATAGTACCAATCCTTTAAAACACCTTATAAGGACCATAGTACTTTGGCGATAATTTATTATCCTTCTTAGCTTGCTTGAGGGACAGTTGCTTGTATGGTTGTAGCCGTAAAAATACCCAGTCGCCTACATAAAAACTTCTTTCACTGTGATGTTTATTTGCCTGTTGTTTCATTCGATTTTGCACCAAAGTTAGGTTATACTTTAAGAGTTGGAGAACTTGTTGTTGATTCTCAATGTGATCTTCCACTGCTTGAACCTTATAATTTTCTCTTAAATATGATGTGATGGACGGTGGATGATATACATAAAGTGCCATTAATGGGGTCATTTTTACTACAATGTGGATGGAAGTGTTATACCACCATTCAGCCAGAGGTAACCACTTGACCCATTGTGCTTGTTTATCAGATACAAAGAAATGAAGATATCCTTCCAAACATTTGTTCACTATCTCAATTTTCCCATCATATTGAGGATGATAAGATGAGCTATGAGCTAGTTGAGTACCCGTATAAGAAAATAATTATGTCCAAACATTTCCAATGAAAATGGGATCTCTGTCTCTTACAATAATATTTGGGTTTCCATGTAGCTTTTGAATTGTTTCCATAAATGCAATAACAACTATATTGACTTTAAATGGATGAGATAATGCATAAAAGTGTGCATACTTGGTAAGTCTATAAACTCCTACCATGATGACAGTCGTTCCTTCAGAATTGGGTAAACCTATGATAAAATCCATTGAAAAATCCTCCCAATGTTGACTTGGAATGGATAAAGGTTGTAGTAGAACCGGGGTCTTAATTGTCTCAACTTTATTTTGTCGGCAAACCAAACATTCTGCCACAAAATTTTGAATATCAGATTTAAGGCCATCCCAAAAAAAATATTTCTTGACCCTGTCGTATGTTTTTAAAAATCCCGAGTGTCCTCCTAAGGGAGAGGTGTGCAATTCCAAAATAATATTTTGTTTTATTTGGGAATTATTACAAAGATATAAGAAATATTTGTACCATAATGAATCGTTTTTCCAGCTAAATGTATCATATGTACTAGGATCTTGTTGCAACTTTTGAACGAGTGTCCATAATTATTCGTCATTATTCCACTCCTCCCTTGCTTCAGTTATCCAATTTGGTTGTGTAGAAATTATATAACTAATATGTTATACACCGAAATTCTCCTGATCACACACTATTTTAACTTCATGCACAATACAAAATCTCTTCTACCATTGATCATTAATTGCGGAAATTAAATCAATTGCATGCACACATTAAAACCATACAAATTCACACATATGAACACAGTAATTTATGGGAAAGCTTAAAGCTGAAAACCCCCAACTATCTGTATATTATATTTCATAGAGATCATGTAACAATAATTGTACAAAGCTCCTCACAAGCTCTCAGTATAATCTCCACTTGCTACACACTAATCACGCTAGATCTAGCAAAACACATGCTCCAATCTCTGCCACTTGATAGCCTGCCTCTACTGCGCAATCCCTGCTGAAGAATGCCTCTTGATGAGTTCGTTACCCCAGCCTTGCTCACACAGTATTTATAGGCATCTCTACTGAGTGTTGGATGAAATACATGCATCACTTATAGTCACAACTAATAGTCACACTTGCCCTTTCACCTATCTTTGCACTGGTCTCCACTGAAACTGTCCATGCACTGAAGTTAAATAATGTATTATTTAGTTGATTAATGAGTTTATAATTAGTGAATTAATTAATAATTAATTCACACCAATCTCACTAATTGTATCAATCAGTTAAACTAGATACAAATAGCTCAACTATGTTTAGATTAGTTAAACTGAACACAACTCCATTAACTTCCTCAATCAACTCCACCAAACTCTGTCACATGAGTTCTAACTGAAGTATCCATGCAATATCTCCACTTAACCCTCAGGAATAGCGTAATTCCTTCTGTCAGCTCCTGTGCCACATCTGTGCACTTAACTGAAGTGCTCCAAGAGAATAAGATACTGTTTAGAGTCCAAATATTATTAAGAGCTAATAATATTCGACATATCTATTTTTAGACTGGCAATCTAAAAATAGATTCCGCCCAATATGTCTAAAAATAGAAATCCATCTATTTTTCCAACTTGAAAAACCATCCACAAATAGCATCCCGCAACTTATAGAACATGATCCATATGTCTAAAAATAGACTTTGCGACAAAAATCACCTGTGTAGTCCCCACCTAGTTTAGGTGATCACTTTCCAACTAGGATCAGGAATGATGTTTCAGGATGCCTCCTTCATTGTTTCTTGTTGCAATCTTCAATAGGTTGGATAATATAAATGGCACAAAGAAATCCTTCCATATCCTCATCCTTTATTAAGAGTGCATCTGCAACAACATTTAACTTCCCTTTTTTGTAGACGATTTCAAATTCATAACCCAACATCTTTGTGACCCATTTTTGTCGCTCTTCTGAAGATAGTATTTGTTCCAAAAGTTATTTAAGACTATCATGATCTATTTTTACCTTGAAGTGTCTTCCCATTAGGTAAGGTCACCATTTCTTTAGTGCGTGTAGAATTTCCAACATTTCCTTCTCATAAATAGCGTTCTGTAAATACTTTCCTTTGATTGGACGACTTTCAAAAGAAACAGGCCTTCCATCTTGCATTAGAACACACCAATTCCATTTCCTAAGGCATCAAATTCAAAAATAAAGGTGTTTGTGAAGTCTGGTGTAGCTAAGATCGGTGCTTGGAACATTTCTTCTTTAAGATGTTAAAAGGCCTTAGTTGCTTATGGAGTCTAAGAAAATGAATCTTTCTTCAATAATGTTGTTAGAGGTGCTTCTATTCTCCCATAATTATTAACAAAGTTGCAATAATACCCTGTTAACCCAAGAAATCCTCATAAATGATTTAGGGTTGTGGGTATTTTCGATTCCTTAATTGATTTAACTTTGTCAGGGTCTACCTTAACACCCTCATGAGATACAATATGACCCAGATATTCCACCTCCTGTACTCCAAAGAAACATTTGGAGGTTTTTCATATAATTTTTTCTCCAATATTTTGAGCACCCTGTCAAAATGTTGAACATGATCCTTCCAAGACTTGCTGTAGATTAGTATATCATCGAAAACTACTAACATAAGTTTTTTAAGGAAGGGTTTGAAAGTGGAATTCATCAACCCTTGAAATGTAGAAGGTGAATTGGTAAGGCCAAAAGGCATGAATTTTTTTTTATAATGACCCTCATGAGTTCTAAATGCTATTTTCAGAATCTCTTCCACCTTCATTCTAATTTGATGATCACCTGAACAAAGATCCAAAATGGTGAAGTAAATTGCTCCATATAATTCATCCAATGATTCATCAATGACAGGAATGGGAAATTTATCTTTAATAGTGAGCTTTTTGAGCTCCCTATAATCCGTACACACGCGCCATCATCCATCCTTCTTGTGCACCAATACTACAGGAGCATAGAAATAAATTTTACTAGGTTGAATTATACCAGCCTCTAACATATCTGCAATCATATGTTCAATTCACTCTTTTGGACGTAGGGATATCTGTAAGGCCTGATGTTTGGAGGAACACTTCCTGGAATCAAATGAATAGCATGATCATGATCATGAATAGGTGGGAGGACTTTGGGAGTCTATAACACCTTGGAATGATTGTCCAAAACTTTTTGGAGTTCTGGAGAAATAAAGGATTTGAAGTTTGAACCTGTAGTGAGCATAATTGTGAAATTACGCCTCGTTTTTCTTTCTTTAGAATATTTTTCATGCTATTAGAGATGATTATCTTTCTCGGTTTCCAAAAGATACACCATAATTCAACTTCCCTTCCTTCCCAAAAAAAATTCAAGAAAAGTTTTTGAAGATTAAAATCTATAGTCCCCAAAGATCGTAACCATTGGACTCCTAGTACAACATCAACACCACCCATTGGAATAGAAATAATTGGACTATTCAATACATATTCCCCCATGATTAGCTTCATATTATTGCATTTTCTAGAGAAATTAATATTTCCTCCATTTGAAACCATCACTTGACATTCTAGTGCTAGATATAGGAAGAAATTCAATTCCTTGGATATATTAAAATGAATAAAATTATGCATACTACCCAAATCAATCAACAAGATTTTGAGGAGTGGTAATTCCTGCCAATTCATTACAATATATGGTTGGATTCATTTCTTCCTTCTCTTGTTCCTTTTCTTCTTCCTCTTCACAATCCATGTAAAATAATTTCTTCTCGGCGCAGTCATGACCTTTAGTGTATTTGCTATCTTAACTATAACAAATCCATTTTGCTATTTTATCCTCCAATTTTTGTGGTGTCAACCTTGTAGGCTGTGGAAGGCTAGGAGAAACAACATTTCCATGTTTATAGTTGTGATTGGTAGACTTCCTTGTTGCCATAATTTTTCTTTCAAATTTTCTTGCCACCTCGAATGCCTTCTCCAATGAATCAGGTTCCCAAAGGCGAACCTCATGTTGGATGTTATCCTTTAAAGTCCATATGAATACATCAGTCCTATGCTTCTCTGGAATATCTGCTACCCTAATATTCAATTTTTGGAAGTCCTCAATGTGCTTTGCCATTGAACCCTTTTGTTTGAGATTTATCAATTGGCTAAAGAAGGTGTTGCTCTTTGTATCCTCATAATGTGCTATCATTTCCTCCGTAAAAATTGACCAAGTGACAAGTGGTTTATGAGAACAAAGCCATCGATACCATACAAATTGATTGGGTTCAAAATATAAAGTTACAATGCATACCTTTTGTGTGTTTTTCAAATTATGGAGATCAAAATATTGCTCCATCTGTAGTATCCATGTTACTGAATCCTTGCCATCAAATTTCCTCATATCGATCTTTGGAGTATGGTGGGTCTTAAATCCAACATTAGAGTCTATGAAATCATTAGTAACATTTATTTGTTCTCATCATGAGTTTCCTCTTCTACCTTTTCACCATTAGGAATCATTTCTTGTAGCAATTTTGTCAAACCTTCATTCAAACCTTCCATGTTTGCTTTTAGTTTTTCTTCTATACCATCGATCTTAGCTTCCATGCTATTATTCAAACCATCCATCTTAGTTTCCATGTCATTCTTCAAACCATCCATCTTATCTTCCACGCCTTTCTTCAAACCATCCATCTTAACTTCCATTTCATTTTTGGTTACTTTTTGCGAGAGCACAATTTGTTGCGCTTGGTCTCATAATTTTGATATTCATGTTGCACTTCTTCCACTTCATGCGTCATATTAGATATTTTTGAGGGATTAATGGGGTGGAATTATTTTTTGGAGGCATTATAGAACCCAATATTTCTATCTATGCTTCACTATGCCCTTGGAATCACTTCAATTTTTTTTTCAAACAAAAGTTATGTAATTTAAAAAAAAAATATACACACATTTTTCTTGCTTTTGAGAAGCTCGATATTGAAACTAATGTATCTCTGTGATTTCAAAGCTCCAAGATTTTAGCTTTGTTCATGTAGTATCCCTCTGAGTCTTCTTTCATTAGAGAACTTTTGAAGTGTAAAATGGGCCTCCTAAGAAAAATGTACAACCAAAATACAATTTATAAGAACTAATAGGATTCAAGATGATGATGTCAACCATGGGGGAAGATTCACCATTTTGTGGGTAAAAAATAGATTAAAAAATAATAAAATAATAAAACTACTTTTTCAACTTGTATTTTCAACTTATCTCCCTAAGTTTTTACTCAAATTTAGAGCAGGAGTACTCGTTGGATGCAAAATTTAATTCCTCATCCAAGGAGTACCGATGTTGCATACTTTCAATGGACCCTGCTACACGAAAAATGAGAAATACATGAAAAAAACATGATTGTAATCATATTTTTCATTTTTTCGTGTAGTAAGTTCCATCGAAAGTATGCAACATGGGTACTCCTTGGATGAGGAATCAAATTCTGCATCCAACGAGTGTTCCTGCTCAAAATTTGAGTAAACCCATAGGGAGATAAGTTGAAAATACCGGTTGAAAAAGTAGTTTTTTATTTTTTCCCTCTAAAATTTGATGATGTAATCTAATATTATTTTATTATTTCCACTATTATTTTATAATTTACTTAGGTGGCCCATTTTAGACCTCAAAATTCCCCTAATGCCAATGCCATAGGTCAGAACTAATTTAGATTCTTCAAGATAAAGTTATACCCAATCTCCCACAATGACCTAATTAGAGCGAACTTATATGACATGGCAGGTGCCACTATTTCAATCTTCGGCTCTTAATCAATACAAAATAATCTAAAGTCCATTCACGTTTTACAACTTTTTACAGAATTCCAATCTGATGCCTGAAACAAATGTTATGACTATTTTCCCTCAATCACCTGTTTGATATGAAATTACAGAGCCTTGAAAAAAACCTAACTTCCATAGATCATATCTCTGCCAATATTGCGAACCAAGGTCTGAAATTTTTACACAAAGTTCATCAATATTTCAGCTCCACGTGGTAAAAATTTCAGATTCTGAAGCCTCGTCGAACAAATTTTATAGCGAAAATTCCAAGATTACTTGTTTGAAGAAGTGAAACCCTAAAATCCCAAACTCTGATACCAAATGTTATGCAACCAACTCACAAAATAGAAGAAAAGATAGACCAATGACTTATAAATCAGTGTCTTCGACGGAGAAACCTCATTTACATTACATAAATGAACAATTCTTGGATTCTTCAAATGACAAAACCATACTTTCTATATATACAAGTCTAAGGGGTCCCACTATAATCCGAGCCTACATAACAATAATAATGTAAGGGCACAGCAATAACAATAGTGGGCTTCTATGGGGCACAATAATAACACTATGGGGAATACATGGTGTTATGGTGTGTTTAGTGCAAAAATGTACTAAAACACCAGTGCTTGGTAGGAATGGTTGCAACCTACAAGAAATGGTCACAGGCAGAAAGAATTGTTAGTTGGCTAGTGGAAACATACTAACATATAAAACAAACTAGTCTATGGGACGTAGTATGCTGCAAATAAGAAGAAGAAACAAAACTTCAATAAAACATAAACACAAGCTCAAATGAGTCAAACGAGCCAATAATTCAAACAAAGAACTAATCCCCTCTTATTAACCGCTATTAGTAAGAAAAGGTAGAACGTTACACAATTGCAAAGGATCCTTAGAGCTATGGAGCTCTAATACCCAATGCAAGGAGGGCTTTACCCTTGAGATGGTTTTGCAAGGCCTCTCTCTTCTCCTAAGGGATTTGAGTTTTTGGGTGGCCAACAACTGAATCCTCTAACACTATTGCTGCTTCGGATCACACACTATTGGTTTGCTCATGGGAAATTTGGCCAACATAAAAATGTATTCTCATTTTGTTCTTCTTATGGTGGAAATTTATAGGAAAATTCAAATCCTTCTTCCCTCTCTTGGTACACTTGTGGATAGTGACCCAAGAGTGGGGGTTGATTCCTTTGTGTGCTCACTTGAGGTCTCAAGGTGGCTCTAGGCGGCTGTCCTTAGGTAGCCTCAAGTGGAAAATCTTCTCCTGAAGCGTGTCAAGTGGTCTCGGATGGTGAATTCCGCCATGCTCAGGACCGCGCATATTTTTGAGGGAAAGTTGCACAGACCAGTGTGCATATCGAATAAAAATGCGCACGGAGCGCATTTTGTAAGTGTCTTCTATGTGCAATTTGATATTTTGCCTCTTGACATTAGAGATTTTTAAATTTTCCAGATTCTCTAATGTTTCTCATCCCTGTAAATCCTTCTACTTGACATTTTATAATGTCTTTTTTCTTGTCTAATTTTCTAGTGATAACAGTTTCCCCCTAATGTGTGAGGTCTAGGAAGAATTGTATAGCTGAAATACATTATAGTTTCTGTTCTGTGCAACCTATGTCGAGAGAGAGAGAGAGACCTACGTACAGCCCAAGGTTGGAGACCCCTTACAGTGGGTAATGTTAGTCATTAGTAATTTTTACTATCTGTAGATGACTAAATATCAGTCCTAGATGTCTATAAACAAGATTCATGAATATTGTGAGTTTTAAAAATCTCACTACCTTCATTATCCTTGTCACAAATTTTTCATTATTCTACTATTTTAGCATTCCATTGTTAACCTGCCATTCCTAAAGGGCCCCTCATGGGCTTATGCCACTCATCTATATCCTATTTTCCCACCTATAACCCCAACACTCTATTTTGCCTTTGCCTCACTCCACTTTTCATCTAGGGTTACCAATCAACCTATTCATCCCCATGTTCATCAGGTTCCTCAAACCTTGATGGTCTCAACACTACCTCTGTAGGCTATTTTAGATAAATCAAGTACATCAATTTCTATATATTCAAATACATCAATTGGTCAAAAACTCTGTTTTTACAATATTAAGATACCAAGCCCAATTTCAGTCAAAGACCAAGTTAAAACCCTCCCACTATTAGGGTTTTCATAGGTTGCAGGGTTTTCATTGATGTTTGAAGCTCTGATTTTCTGGTGCTAGAGGCTATTCCAAATGTAAAATAAGAGAAACACATGGTTTCTTAAGAGAGAGCAGAAAATCTCCAAAGAGGGCTACTTTGTCAATTTCAAGTTTTGCAAAAGGAAAATGTGCTTAGCATTTCTGTAGGAATGTCAAGAGGTAAATCAGCAAAGGAAATGGATAAAGTAACTGATGAGTTCCTAAAGGAAGACATGAAGCACTGGGTCTAGAGGAGAAATCAAGGTTTCTAGGTCTGATTGAATCAACAGTATTCCAAGAAGAGATCTAATGTAGGAAAACACATGAAGGAGGGTCAAGCTCTCATTTCAGTCATTTACACTCAGTCAAAAGATGGAAAAACATGGCATGAGCTCCAAGGTAAGAACAGAGAATTCTTGAAGATACTGCCACTGTGTAAGTGACTAAGGTGTCAAGTGAATTTAGCATGTTTCAAAGATTAGAGGGGATGAGTCACTTCAAGGTTTTCATGACACCTGTTGAGTGAGAGTGTTGAAGGACACAAAAAGCCAAAGCACAGTCAATCATGTGACTCAAACTAAATCTGCAGAACAAGGAGGTTAAGAGTATCAATAGACAAGTTTAATATTATGATAAAAAACACAAGAAGCTTGGAATATCCTCCTAAGTGAAACTCCCAAAGAAAATATCAAATTAATATGTCAAACCCAGAAGAGCAAAGGCCAAGTAAGTTTTTTTTGTTCACCTGCAGAAAAAGGGTCAAAGAAATATCAGTGAAAAGTTAAAGGGCTTGAAAACATTAGAAAAGTGGGTTTTATGCATGAAATTAAGTTTATGAAAAACCTATAAAGAACCTCTCCACCTTTCAGCAACTCATTCTACTCTTACAAAGGTCATCAAAGGCAGTTGAAGAGGAAATTGTGAGTTTCTGGAAAATTTGGGCAAGTTCAGAAGCGCTGCGCGCCTGGAGTCGTGCGCTGCGCACCTAGGCAGTTTTACTGTGCAAAATAGTTTTGCGTTGCGCGCTTGTAAGTGCGCGCTACGCATTTCAATGTGTAGACCCAAAAACACGTTCAAAGTTCTGCATGCAACCTTGCCCGACCAGACCATCGTACACGCGCTACATGCCTGGCATGGAAGTTCATTCGACTACTCGTTTGTGTTCACATGCTACGAATTTAACCCGAAAGAGAGGGTTTCGGTGCTACGCACTCACGAAAGCCCGACACCATCCACTTGACCCGACTCTGCGTGCAGCCCAACTCGCACTTCTTAAAACGATGCACGTTTAGCCATTCAGCATGGCACGACATGCCCGTGTCACTGCATGTTCAGCGCCCACCCTCGGCTGACCCGACAACGTGTTCAGCCACCCGATAATGAGTTCAGGTGATATGCCTTTGGCAAGGAGAGCCTTTGCACTTGTTCAAACGCTCAAATTCCCTCAAAAATCTCTCCAGGTCATCTCCAAGGGTTTTCTAAACACCTATGAGGGGTAAGTACAAGACATAGCCTCCGCTTTCAAGTTTTTTTGGTCATTTGGTTAAAGAAATAAACCCTAAGGAGATGAGCCAAATGTCATTAAACCTCCCTCATCTGCAATAAAGAAAAGAACAGTTAAGGCAGGGGCATATTAAGTGGTTGCAATGATTTGGGATTAGTCATTCATCCAAGCTTGAAAGCTCTAGCCTTTACATCACAAAACAGATTGGAAAACTCATTTCTTTTATTTACATCCATTTGATATCAGTGCAAGGTGTCCAAATCATAGTGTCTTTTAGATCAGTAGGGTGATCATCAAGTTTTACAAACCTCTCATTCTTCTCATTTTTCCATCACTCTCATTCACTCATCCCTCATTTTTATAAAAGCTACCTTTGTCACCATCTCCCCCTTGCTCTTTTTCCCATCAATTTCACAAATCAAAGTTAGGGATTTTGGTTTTCAAGGCAACAATAAAGTCAAAATGTCAATGGAAGGTAATAGTGACAGTGGTGAGGGAGGCCAAGGGCCTAGAAGACATCAATGCAGAGGTGGAAGAATAAATAGGTTTGAGTCACTGAACACTATGGATTTGATGGCCTCTCCTATGACAGTTTCATGTTTCCAAAATGTGGGGTGTTTTAACTTTTGTGAAAGAGTACAACAGGTACAAAGTCATCCTGAGTTGACTAGGCTTTTTATCCTTAACCTTCATGATGATCAAGTAAATTTAGCAGGGGTAAACTTTGAGCTATCTTCAAATACCATTTCTATGGCCACTCAGATACCTAGTGTGGGAGAAAGGTGGTTCAAGTAGGCTAATTTGGACTTGAGCCATTATGAACCTTTCCTAAAACCTAGATACAAAGATGACTGCAAATCCATTTTTCCATTTTCACATTTGATGGAGAGATATGCGCCCTTGATGAGAGTCATCGTGAAATATTTTACATGTGAGGGGAGGTTTTCTAGGCTTTATTCCTACCACATAAGATTTCCCATGCACTTCACTAGGCTAAAGATGCTAAATTTTCCCTATTATCTCTATAGGAGTATCGATAAAATGTCTTATATTGTGCAAAAGAGACACCATTCACAAAAAATGCAGAGCCTTTTTCACCATTCTCTCATCAAGATAGTTGTGTTGCATCAATTAGAGCAAAAGGGTATTCCATGGGAGGTGTTCATCGCCCATAAAGTGTTCACAAACCCACAACCCCATGTTCACCCAAATGTGACCTCATCATCCAATCCTCCTTCCTCACCCTCTCCTAATGCATCAGACAATGAGTGAAGTGAAGATGAACCATAAAATGAGAATGAAGGAGAGGGCAGTGATAAATCGAGCAATGATGAAGAAGAGGACAGTAAAGAGGAAGAAGATGAAGAGGCAAAGGTCAACAATGAAGCAGAAGACATGGAGATAGACGACAATGAAGATGAGGCAAATGATGAAGAAAGCAGTGAAAACAATAAGCATCACAGTGGTAATGATGATAGTGCAGAGAGCAGTGCCAAAGACAGGGAGACTCCTAGCAGTATTGAAGGAAATGAAGAAAGTAGCCAAGGTAATGATGATGATGAGGGCGGAAATAGCTCACAGAACCAAGAAGATAATGAAGATGATATTAGTGAAGGAGAAAGGCATGATGATACAAATGAAGATCACAACAGTGATGTCAGCATGGAAGGAAAAGAAAGTAAGGCTGATGAAAGCAATCAAGAACACAACGCAGAAAAAATCAGTGCAGCGATCAATAAGGAAGAGAACAATAGTCATGAGGTCGACAATGATGAGGGCATTCAGATGAACAATATTGAGCCTTTCCCTCTCACATACCAAAGAGGAAATAGGCATGTGTTTGATGCCTCTAAAAGGCAAGGGACCATGCTATCCACCTCAACTAAGAAGCTTGAAAAAGGCAAGGAGAAGGTCACTATTGGAGGTAAGAAAGGCAAGCATCAAACTAAACAAGAGTGCCAATTCATTGACCTTGACAGTGAAAATGAAGATGAGGAGAGGGTTACAAGAATCTTGCTCCAAAGAAAAGATGCAGAGATTAGGGAGCTATAAAGAAGCCTTGGCATGGAAGAATACATTATTAAGTATTATAAGGATGAACATAAGCAACTGAAGAAGACACAAAGGGACCTTGGCCTACAGAAAAATATGGCCAAGCATTATGCATTTAAAAATAAATTTGCAAGGGCCAAGCTCAAAAGAGCCCTTGCCGAAATTCAAGCACTCAAAGAGGAAAAGGGCCAAGAAAACCCTGACATATTAGTTGATGCTTCCATACATGCATCCAAAACCCCATGAGGAAGGTAATTGCAAATTTTGGGAACCTTTTGGAAATTTTTGATTTTTGCTGATTTGGAGGACCAAGGGTGCAACTTTTTCTCAAGGCATCCTCAGGAGGCAAAGTTTAAATTTTTGGAATCCTCAGCTCAAGTACAACATGCTCACCAAATTTAGGTCATTTGGAGTTGATTTGGTCCTCCAAAAGGGTCAAAAACACCCTAAATTTCACCTTTCTACCTAGTTCTTAGGACATGTGCTGCGCCTTTACCAGCCTTGGTAGTTTTTATTTTTGAATAGGTTAAAGGTGTCCAATGAGAAAAAAATAAGGGTATTTCTGGAAAATAGACTCAACAGGTTTTCCAACGAGCCATCACGAAGGTCATTTCGACATCAGGAAGGCCTTCAAAACTTCGCTGCAAGGTGACCCAATTTTCCTGTACATGTGCTGTGCCCTTGGCCTGGAAATGCATCCTTAAAACTCAGTGTTGCGCCCCGACAATAAAAAAGTCAACAAAGTACGCTAGGAAATATTTTGGAGGCTTGGGGGAGCCCAAATGTCATTTTTTTTTTCCAAAAATTCTTAAGAAGATATTTTTCATTAGATGTTTTGTGCCTTGGGCCTTCCAAGGTCTCAAAGGACAAAAGTGAAATTTATGATTAACTAATGGGCTTCTAGAGACCTAATTAGGGTTTTTGACCTCCTTGCTTGTTAAATACAGCATTGAGGACTCATTTTAGTGTTGGTTGTTGATATGACTCTTGTGAGTAATACATAGTTTTGGAGATTGAAGACAAATTGGCTCTAATTTTTGTGAATGGATTGGATTGTTTGACATTGGAGAAGGCTTGCTTGCAGGATCTCTGAGCACTGTCAAATGGTGATGTGTTCCTATTTAGCTAATTTTTTCTTATATTATCATTTTTTTCATCCTTATATTAAAGTAGGACAAAAGTTTTAGACTAAGAAATGTTGTTTAGAGGCACTTTAGTTCTATTTATCCTTCAATGCTTCTATGTTTTCTTCTGTTAGGTTAGTTTAGAGAATTATTAGTTGCTCTCTAGACCCACTTATGCTTATTTATCTTATGAATGATTCAATACAATAGATATCAAATATGTTTTATGGTTAGACCTTCCTATTTGATGTTACTTAAACATTGTTCTTAAGATCTTTCTTTGAAGTATCAATGATTGGTTTTAGCCAAAGAAGCTTTTGCTTTGATCATGCCCCTTGTCCATTCTTAAAAGGTTGCTTTGGAGGTCTTTATGACTGTGATCAATGATGTCTAGGAGTTCCTTCCTTTGATCTATGTTATATGTCTATCTTGAATGTTTTATAATCTTGAAGGTGAAATTAATAGAAGTTATACAAGTTTTTAGCCTTCTATAGTTCACTGGATTGTTTGTCTTAAATGTTTATTTGCTTGAGTTTAATCAAAGAGTTATTGGTTTGCCCTGTCTTATGATTACTTCTTTATTCTGAATAGTGTTAAATACCCTTCTTGTTTAAAAGTATTTGTTCAAGGATTCTTAACTGCCATTTTGCACCTACTATGTTCACAAATTTGATGTTCATTCCATCTCACATAAACCTTGAAGATCCATTTGACCATGTTAGATTTGCCCTGTGATGCACCCTGATTCATTGTTTGAAATTTCCATAACTTTTTGTAGACTCCTTAGCCCATTGACTTGAAAATATCTCACTCCATCTATTCTACTTGATCATCTCCCCAACCCAAACAAACAAACAAACCCTAAACTTAACAACTAGCCTAAAATCAAACCCTAAAAGCAAATAAAGTTCACATCCTTTGAAAAAAATAGAGAGAGCCCTCTCTGAGTCTAGGAAGGCTAGGTCCCAGGACTCCAAAGACTGGTCTGATGTTATCCTGTGCATTTGGTCTTGCCAATATGCCAAATCATGGGAACCTAACATAATGGCGATTATGGAGGGACTTTTCGAGTAAGTAACAAGCTTATACATCCTTAGAAAATTCAGAAGCCCTTGTCAAAAAATATCTACTGATTTATTGCGACCTCATCTCTTAACATAATGGAGATCACACTGGGACCTTTGAGTCAGTGACATCCTAAGTATCCCTTAGCAACTCACAAATCCCTATCAAATTTAGAAAACTTAAGTGTTAGTTGAGAGTATAATTTAATTGTTTAACCATCCTTGAAAAATGATGACTCAACTGAAGGACACTCATAGAAACCTTAGGGCTACATAAAGGAACTCAGAAAACCCCAAAAAATCCCTATATTGGTTTTTTATAAATTTTTGGTGGTGGACCACAAACACTTATCTTCAAAACAGTAAAAAAAACATCCACCTGGCGACTCCACTAGCCTCTAGTAGGCCTAGTAACTTCACTAGTTCTCATAGACTTTGCTAGGATTGTGTCAAATCAACAATAAGCAATTTAGAGGCCTAGTCACACACTATGTGAGTTTAGAAAACATTAAGAGAGGTCTGCCTTCTGAAAACAATCATAAAATTTCAGCCTCTCTGCATTATTGAGTTTGAAATATGGCTTCGCAAAGGATTAACACCAGATCTCACCCTGACCCTAACCCTCCGACCATAGTTGATGACCCAGAAAAGATTTTGTGGCAGACTTCTAGAACTGAAGATTCAACTACTATTAGAACCATTCATATAGCAAGTTTTGTCCCTGAACCTCTCACAACCTTGCAAGATCCCCAGTTTGACTTACACCATACAAGAAACCTTTTTTGAACTAAGTCACAAAGTGGGATTGACCAGATTGACCTTGAGCCCATAGATTTGTAGTAGGTTCCTAGCGGAGAAGCCTCTCCTTCCACTCCTCCTGATTTTTAGCTTCTCCATCACTTTGGCTCTTTTAATTCCAAGTCTGCTCAAAATCAGTTTGCTGGTCCAAGTACTTCCACCACACCCATTCATACCACCATTGTGCAAACCACTCCACTCCATCCTACACCCCCTCTCACAACCCCTCCCCTTGTAAATCGTCCTTGGATTCCATTAGCTCTCATCATGGGAGCATGGTACGCCCCTCTAGGACTACCACAACCTCTGATACCTTTTCTAAATGACTACCAATCCAAAATACCTCACTTCACCGGAGTTAAATCTACAACTACCCAACAACATGTAGACAAAATAAATGATGCTTTTGATTACATGGAATTAGAAGAGGAAACCATAAAGATGAGGATTTTTGCCAAAATCTTAGGAGGAGAAGCTAAGAAATGGTTCCAAAAATTGACTCCTAACAGCATACATGATCTCCCTTCCCTTTACCAGACATTCATAAACAAGTGGGAGATTAAGAAAAACCCCCTCCAAATCCTCTCAGAGTATAAAAACCTTAAGAGAAATGTCGGGGAAAGCATCCAAGACTATTTCACTAGGTTCAATAGTGTATACAATTCCCTCCCGCCTCACATGAAACCCCCACAAGACCTAGCACTATTGAAAGTTCCAGAAGGATTTGATCTAGACATGACCTACCAATTAAGAGAGATGGATCCCCTAACTTTAGAAGACATGCAAAGGGGAGCTGTGAGTGCAGAGGCCAACCTGATTGAAAAGAGGGCTAGGATGATGTCAGAAAAGAGAGTCACATACAAATATGAAACTATGGCCTCAACGTCTTCATCTGATGCCAAAATTGACAGCCTAGTTAGAACAATGGAGAGAATGATGGAGAGGATAAACTTGGATGGCATAGCACCTCCTAGAGAAAACCAAGCAGATCCAAAAAATAGAAATAGGAATCAAAACTTCAGAAGAGACCCTCCCCAAATCAGACAGAGAGACAATGATCAACAAATCAGGCCCCCTTTCCAAGATAACTATAGAGATGAAGAAGAAAGAGAGATTGAACAACCGGAAGAAAACCATGTAAACTTGATAGGCTCTGATAATGAGGGTGATGTTTTTCTCACTGAAGAAGAACAAGGTTTCTTATCCTCAAATCAAACTGAAACAAACTATGAGGATTATAAAGACTATAAATTAGGATTTGAAAATTCCATAATGGAGGTCCATAGGAAATATGATCTTAGGAGTAAGAAAAACCAAGAGGCCTCCAAGAAAAACAAACTAGAAACTGCTGTTAAAAATACCCCTGAAAACATAATGAAAAGGACAACAGAAAACACAAACACCATGGCTAAGAAACCTGATCCAAACAAAGACAAAACTAGCCAACAAAATGGTGACCCAAGCTGCCCTAGTACCTCTACTCGTGGCCCTGGAAAATCTGCTCTAAATGACAGTCCTAATAAAACTCAACAAACCAAAATTGTTGAAAAGACTATGTGTGAAAAAATAGATGTAAATATGTCAAAAACACTAGCACCTTTTAGTTTTGAAGGAGAGATTGCCAAAATAAAAATAACCATACCTCTCACTGAACTGGTAGCCCAAGATGTGTATAGGTCCCAAATTCTAAAAGTTTTGAACATAGGAAATGACACCAACACGCTAAAATTAACTGATGACAAGCTTGAGCTGTTGTTTGGACTTGAGGTAGAGGGAAAATATCAAGAAGGAATTGTCCCTCCTTTCTATGTTAGCCTAAACATTCATGAAAAAATCTTGCGCAATGCTATGCTGGACTCCAGTGCCTCACACAATCTCATGCCCAAGGTGGTAATGGAGAGATTAGGCATCAAAATAATTAAACCTTACAAATACTTTTACTCTTTCAATTCGAGTAGAGTCAAATGTTTGGGTCTAATCAAGGATCTGTATGTCAATTTGGTACAAATCCCTGTTAAGGGCCTAGTCATGGACATAGTAGTTGTTGACATTCCCCTGAAGTATGGCATGCTTTTATCTAGATCATGGGGAGCCAAAATTCAAGGGAGCCTCCAAATGGACATGTCATACGCTACCATCCTGATATTTAACCAAACAAGGAGATTGTACCGGGAATCTCACATGAAATATATGGTAAGCAGCCTAGATAGGCCAAACAACACCCCTTTTTATTCCGTTCATTCAAACCTTAACTCATTTATCTTGTATAATGAAGATGACATCAGTGAACAAGTAAATGAAAATGAGAAGGAGATTGGCCTACTAGAACAGTCAAATCTATCCCCAAACGAAGAACATGACAATTAACAGTATGGAAGCACTGAACAACAACATAGTGGCAAATATGAACTAGAAAAACTTTGGGACATGAGATTTGATGGCTATTGTGGCAAAGCTGGTTCATGAGCTGGTGTATGGATACATAACACAAATGAAGGCCATTCCTACAAACTACATTTTCAATGCACTAACAACATTGTAGAGTATAAGGCTCTCCTCCTTGGTTTACACTTGATTAAAAACATAGGAGCTAAGAAGATCTCAGTCCAAGGAGATTCAGAGCTAATCATTA
Source organism: Pinus albicaulis (assembly GCA_034641835.2). Classification (NCBI taxonomy): domain Eukaryota; kingdom Viridiplantae; phylum Streptophyta; class Pinopsida; order Pinales; family Pinaceae; genus Pinus; species Pinus albicaulis. The sequence goes on from CM076578.1 coordinate 2,002,047,982, forward strand.
GGAAAATCAAAGGGGAGTATTCAACCAAGAATCCTAGATGAAGAGAGTATAGGAATGCTGCCCTAGACCTCCTGAAAACCTTTGAGAAATATGAAATCACTTTCATCCCTAGAGCTCAAAACAGCCTTGCCAATGAACTTGCCTTTGCTGTGAGCAATTGTCAAATACCCCAGGCAAACGAGCAATACACTGTCAAAGTAAAAAACCGGCCTACAGTACCTTACAACATAGACTATTGGCAAGTGTTTGAGGGTGATAAACAAATTGATGACTTTCTGCAATCTAAGAATGAATTTGCAATACCAAAAACAAGCTTAGCACATGAAAAGGATTATTTTTCTAAAAAACAAGCCCAAAAAATAGAGCTGTCCTCTACTGCTGATATAAATCTACTTGAACATCCTTATGAGGCAGAATTGTTTGAAAATATAGATCAAAAGGACCTTGAGGTTTTACAATGTAAAAATGATACATTACCAAGGGGCTTTGCACCATTAGAAGAGTTGTTTGATTTTAATGATGTGGCTAGAAAGCCAAAGATGGAATCCAACGAGATTAATGTAGAAGAATGTAACATAGGCAGCATAAAAGAACCCAAAATGATCAAGCTGTCCAAAACTCTCCCTCTTCACATAAAACAAAAATATATAGAGTTTTTCAAAGAGTTTAAAGATATTTTTGCATGGGGGTATGAGGACTTGAAGTCCTATGACACAATCATTATCCAACATAAAATTCCTCTCAAGGAAAATTAGAAACCATTCAAGAAAAAATTGAGAAGAATAAACCCTGTTCTAGTACCTCTAGTTGAAAAGGAAATAAAGAAGATGTATGATGCTGGTATCATAGTCCCACTTAGGTACTCAGAATGGGTTTCTAACCTTGTGTCAGTAAGAAAGAAAATAGGGGAGATCAGGCTGTGCATAGAATTTAGAAACTTGAACAAAGCCTCCCTAAAGGACAACTACCCTTTAACCAAAATGGATCATATACTGCAAAGGGTGGTAGGTTCCAAGATAATATCATTGCTTGATGGATTTTCGGGATACAATCAGGTACTAGTACTGCCAATTGATCAACACAAAATCGTTTTCACAACACCTTGGGGCACATTCATGTATGCAAAAATTCCAATTGGGTTGATGAATGCAGGGGCTACTTTTCAAAGAGTCATGTACATAGATTTCTCTGAAGACATAGGTTACTTCATAATGATATACCTTGATGACATCACTGTTTACTCTAAAACTGATGAAGAACACCTAATTCATTTACGAAAGGTCTTTGAGAAGTGTAGGAAATACGGCCTATCTCTGAATCCTAAGAAAACATTGTTTGGTCTCCAAGAAGGAAAACTTTTAGGCCACATCATTTCTAAAGAAGGGATAAAGATATACCCCAAAAGGATTGAAGGTATACTACAAATCAACCATCCTAGAAATATTAAAGAGTTGCAATCTTTCATTAGAAAGATAAACTTCCTAAGAAGGTTCATTCCTAATCTTGCTGAACTCCTAAGAATTATCACAAACATGCTGAAAAGAGAAGTAGGAGTTAAGTGGACCACGGAAGCCAAAAAATCCTTCGAAATGGTGAAACAAGCCCTTAGCCAAACACCAGTTCTAATCAGCCCCGACTTTACCAAGGATTTCTTCATTTTCTCCTTTGCATCCAAACACACTGTTGCTTCTGTATTGCTTCAAAAGAACATGACGGGACAAGAACAACCCATAGCCTTCTTCAGCAAAGCATTGAGGGATGCTCCTCTAAAATATAAAATCATGGAGAAACAAGCGTTTGCCTTGATCAAAGCATTGAAGGACTTCAGAGTTTACATTTTTCACTCCCATGTTATTGCTTTTGTTCCACATACAGTTGTTAAAGACATTTTGAATCAAGACCCTGATGGTAAAAGGGGTAAATGGAATGCTATTATCTTAGAATATGATTTAGAAATAAGACCCACTAAACTGATTAAAGGACAAAGACTCACAAAACTCATGGCTGAATCAAATTTTCAAGCATTAGACATGAATATGGTTGATGCATTAGAGGAACAAGAAGAGTTCACAGCTCCACACATTGAATAAGTATTTCTGAATTCATCCTGGTATGCTGATATTCTATATGTGCTTCTTTATCTTAATGCTCCTCCTACTTTATCCAAAACAAAAGCTAGATTCTTGAAACAAAAGGCTTTAAATTTTTGCATTTTAGATGGAGCTTTATATTGGAAAAATTCTGTTGGCATATTGCTTAAATGTTTGCTTGAAGATGATGCAGATAGAATTATGCATGAGTTCCATGAAAGAGAGTGTGGAGGTCACCTCTACTGGAAAACTACAGGTAATAAAATCCTTAGAGCTAGTTTTTATTGGCCCAATATTTTCCCCGATACACACAAGCTAGTTGCAACTTGCCATAAATGCCAAATCTTTGATGGCAAGAAAAATCTACTACCTTTGCCCTTGCATCCTACTAGTGTTGAAACTCCTTTTCAAAAGTGGGGTTTAGATTTCATTGGTGAAATCCACCCTGCCTCATCTGCCCAACACAAGTGGATTCTCACTACTACTGATTACTTCACCAAATGGATAGAAGCCATCCCTTCAAGGAATGCTACCGACTTAATCATAAAATTCCTTGAAACCAACATCCTGTCTAGATTTGGCTGTCCCAAAAATATCATCACCAATAATGCTGCTACATTTAAATCCAAAATAATGGTAGACTTTTTCTACAAGTAACACATCACATTAGGGCACTCTACAACTATTACCCTCAAGGTAATGGGTTGGCCGAGTCCTATAACAAAAGTTTGGTGAAAATCATCAAGAAGCTATTGGAAGAGAACAAAAAATCATGGAATCACAAATTGGTGCATGCACTATGGGCTGATAGACTAACAACTAAGAAATATATCAATATGTCTTCCTATTAGTTGGTTTATGGCATGGGAATCCCAATTATGAACCTTCTCCAAGAGGTTCAATTAGAAGAAAATGACATGCAAAGGAGGATGAATGAAAGCATTCATTTGCAACAGGAACAAGATTTGCTATCCATTCTGAGTACCTCAAAGTAAGGCACCGGTCTTCAAAACTCAGAGATTTGAGCTTTGAGGTCTTGGACACCTCCTGAAAAGGAGCTACCCTCCCCAAGTGGAGCCACTGTTAGTCATCAGTAATTTTTACTATCTACAGATGACTAAATATCAGTCCTAGATTTCTAAAAACAAGATTCCTGAATATTGTGAGTTTTAGAAATCTCATTGCCTTCATTATCCTTGTCACAAATTTTTCATTATTCTACTATTTTAGAATTCCATGGTTAACCTGCCATTCCTGAAGGGCCCCTCATGGGCTTATGCCACTCATCTATATCCTATTTTCCCACCTATAACCCCAACACTCTGTTTTTCCTTTGCCTCCCTCCTTCACTTTTCATCTAGGGTTACCAATCAGCGTATTCATCCCCATGTTCATCAGGTTCCTCAAACCTACCTCCGTAGGCTCTTTTAGATCAATCAAGTACATTAATTTCTATATATTCAAATACATCAATTGGTCAAAAACTTTGTTTTTACAATATTAAGATACCAAGCCCAATTTTAGTCAAAGACCAAGTTTAAACCCTCCCACTAGATCATTAGGGTTTTCATAGGTTGTAGGGTTTTCATTGATGTTTGAAGCTCTGCTTTTCCTGTGCTAGAGGCTGTTCCAAATGTAAAAGAAGAGCAACACATGATTTCCCAAGAAAGAATATAAGATCTCCAAAGAGGGCTACTTTGTCAATTTAAAGTTTTGCAAAAGGTAAATGTGCTTGGCATTTCTGCAGGAATGTCAAAAGGTAAATCAACAAAGGAAATTGATAAAGTAACTGATGAGTTCCTAAAGGAATACATGAAGCACTGGGTCTTGAGGAGAGATCAAGGTTTCTAAGCCTAATTGGATCAACAATATGCCAAGAAAATATCCAATGCATCAAGACACATGAAGGAGGGTCAAGCTCTCATTTCAGTCATTTATACTCTGTGGTAAAAAGATAGAAAAATAGGGTATGAGTTCCAAGGTAAGAACAAAGAGGTTTTGAAGATACTGCCACTGTGTAAGTTTCTAAAATTGTCAAAAATAAAGTTAGCAGGCTTCAAAGATAAAAGGGACAACCATTTTAGGGTTTCATAACACCTGCTAAGTGAAAATGTTCAAGGACATAAACAAGCCAAAGCACAGTCAATCATGTGACTCAAACAAAATCTGCAGAGAAAGGAGGTAAGGAGTATCAGTAAGAAAAGTTTTAATTTATAAATTTAGGCACCTGCAAATAAGAAGTGGCCTAGGGAGGTGAAAGACATTGTTTAAAACGCATGGTAGTGGTAGAAGAGTTTTTACTCTAAGGTGTCAAAAGAAAACTCATCAAGCCCCCAACATTATAGAGGGAGTCAAATTCACCATTTCAACAAAACTGCATACAAGCAGTGAAAGGAGGTCTATGAAGATCAAAAGGTTAAACTGAGTTTTATAATAAAGGTTTCACATCAAATTGAAGAAGTTTCCGTGTGGTCAAATTCACCGAAGTATAATAATAAGCTCTTCATGCCTCAAGGAACCAAAAGAAAGTCTAAGTTCACATCTAATCACCTACACAAACAAACAATGTAAAAGGATCAGTAAGAAGAGGCAAATGGTTGAGTTGAAATGTAAAAAGGAAGCAGTAAAATACCAACTTCATCCTTTGAAGTCACCTGCAAACCAAAATGATAAAGAGTTGGTAAGAAAAGCAATAGAAAGGAAAAATCATTATAAAGTGGGTTTGCTGGGATTAAATTTAAAATTCCCAAAGCATATTTAGGGTCATTTTGTTTTTCATTCAACTCATTATTCACTTGCAAGGATACAAAACAATCGAGGAGTGAAATTATGAGTTTCTGGAAAAATTGGGCAAGTTCAGAAATGCTGTGCACCTGGAGTCATGTGCTACGAGCCTGGGCAGTTTTCCCGTGCAAAATATCTCTGTGCTGCGTGCCTGTAAGTGTGTGCTGCGCGTTTACCCGTGCAGACCCAGTACCCCGTTAAAAATCCACGTGCATCCTTGCCCAACAGTGTTGTGTGTTCACCCAGCAGAAAGGGTTTCGGTGCTGCACGTTCACGAAGAGACCCGACAGGCCTAGCAGTGCTGCGCGTTCATGACAAACACCGCCCAAATGACACTGCATTCAGGTGTTGCTCTCTTGGGGCAAGGTACGATAGCACCACCTGACCCGACACTGCGTTTAGGTGCTACACTCTTGGGGTAAGGCACGACAGACACTGCCTGACCCAACACTTTGTTCAGGTGCTACGCTCTTGGGGCAAGGCACAACAGAGACCGCCCGACCCGACACTGCGTTCAGGTGCTGCGCTCTTGGCCAGGAGGGCCTCCACACCAGTGCAAGCACTCAAACACTTCAAAAACCCTCCAGTTTTCTACCAGGTGTCTTCATAACGTTTTTTGAGACGTAAGTGTATGCCTTACCTTCTTCCAAGCAGTTTGATGGTGTGAAGTTAAGAAAAATTAAAAACCCTAAAGGAAAAAACCTGATTTTCATGTTAAACACACCATTTTTTAGAGGACACTCCTCCATCTGCATGCTAATAGCACACTGAGAGTGCCTTGTTGAGAAGTTTCTCATCCACCAAGACACTCACTCCATTTGCAAAATCAATCCCCTACACTGCAAAGCATTGACATTACATGCCCCACCCTCTCAGATTGTCATCATTACTAAGGTGTTTTCACAACAAGGTTTTGGCATATCAGTTGGTTTGCATTCATAATTATTTAGCCTCTCATTTTGCCCAAATTGCCCCTTCACTCATCCCTCTCACTCACTTGTAAAATGTAGCCTTTTTTTACCACCATTCCATCACTTTTCCATATCATTTCATAAATAGAGCTACGGTTTTGGTTTCAAGGCAAAAATGAAATCAAAATGAAAAGGGAAGGTAATAGTGACAGTGGTGAGATAGGCCAAGTGCCAAGAAGAAATCAACGTAGAGGTGGAAGAATAAACGGGTTTGAGCCACTGAACACCGTGGAGTTGATGGCCTCACCTATGATAGTTTCATGTTTCCAAAATGTGGGGTGTTTTAACTTTTGTGACAAAGTACAACAGGTATAAAGTCATCCTGAGTTGACTAGGCTCTTTATTCTTAACCTTCATGACAATCAAGTAAATTTAGTAGGGGTAAAATTTGAGCTATCTTAAAATACCATTTCTATGGCCACTTGGATACCTAGTGTGGGAGAAAGGTGGTTCAAGCAGGCTAATTTGGACTTGAGGCACTATGAACCTTTCCTAAAACCTAGATACAAAGATGAATGAAAATCCATTTTTCCCTTTTCACATTTGCTGGAGAGATATGCACCCTTGATAAGAGTCATCATGAAATATTTTACATGTGAGGGGAGGTTTTCTAGGCTTTATTCATACCACATAAGATTGCTCGTGCACTTCACTAGGGTAAAGATGCTACATTCGCCCTATTATCTATATATGAGTATTGATAAGATGTCTTATATTGTGCAAAAGAGACACCCTTCACAACAAATGCAGAGCCTCTTTCACCATTCTCTCATCAAGATGGTTATGTTGCATCAATTAGAGCAAAATGGTGTTCCATGGGAGCTGTTCATTGCCCATGAAGTGTTCACAAACCCACAACCCCATCCTCAGCCAAATGTGCCCTCATCATCCCATCCTCCTTCCTCACCCTCTCCTAATGCATCAGACAATGAGGGAAATGAAGATGAATAATCTAATGAGAATGAAGGAGAGGGCAGTGATAAATCAAGCAATGACGAAGAAGAGGACAATAAAGAGGAAGAATATGAAGGGGCAGAGGCCAGCAATGAAGTATAAGACATGGAGGTAGATGACAATGAAGATGAGGCAAATGATGAAGAAAGCAGCCAAGAAAATGATGATGATGTTGGAAATAGCCCACCAGTCAGTGAGAAAAATGAAAAGGTAGAAATCAGTGAAGAAGAAAACAGTGATGAAGAAACTAATAATGACAACTCTAACAGTGAGAAAACAAGTGATGATAAGGGTTGTGATGATGTTGGAAACAAAGAGGATAGTGTTGAAGCATAAAACATGGTAACTAATAACAATAATGATGCTAATAACAATAGTGAAACTAAAGACCAAAAATTTAGTGAAGCTAATGATAACAATGAAGAAAATGAAGAGTTTGATAATATCAGTGAAGATCACAGCAAAGAGGCAAGCAACAGTAAGAAGGGAGGTAGTGACAATAATGACAACAGTCATAATGGGCAAGAAGGCAGTGAAAACAATGAGCCTCACAGTGGTAATGATGATAGTGCAGAGAGCAGTGCCAAAGACAGTGAGGCTCCTAGCAGTATTGGAGGAAATGAAGAAAGCAGCCAAGGTAATGATGATGATGAGGGTGGAAATAGCTCACAGAACCAAGAAGATATCGAAGATGACATTAGTGGAGGAGAAAGGGATGATGATACAAATGAAAATCACAGCAGTGATGTCAACATGGAAAAAAAAGAAAGTGAGGCTAATGAAAGCAGTCAAGAACATGGTGCAGAAAATAACAGTGCAAAGATCAATAAGGAAGAGAAAAATAGTCATGAGGTCAGCCATGGCGAGGGCATTCCGATGAACAATATTGAGCCTTTCCCTCTCACATACCAAAGAGGAAAGAGGCATGTGTTTTATACCTCTAAAAGGCAAGGGACCATGCTATCCACCTCAACTAAGAAGCTTGAAAAAGGCAAGGAGGTCACTATTGGAGGTAAGAAAGGCAAGCATCAAACTAAACAAGAGTGCCAATTCATTGACCTTTATAGTGAAAATGAAGATGAGGAGAGGGTTACAAGCATCTTGATCCAAAGAAAATATGCAGAGATTAGGTAACTACAAATAAGCTTTGGCATGGCAGAGTACATTATTAAGTATTATAAGGATGAACGCAAGCAGCTAAAGAAGACACAAAGGGACCTTGGCCTACAGAAAAAGATGGCCAAGAACTAAGCATTGAAAAATCAATTTGCAAGGGCTAAGCTCAAAAGAGCCCTTGTCTAAATTCAAGCACTTAAAGAGGAAAAGGGCCAAGAAAACCTTGACATCTTAGTTGATGCTTCCATACAGGCATCCAAAACCCCATGAGGAAGGTAATTGCAAATTTTGGGAACCTTTTGGAAATTTTTGGTTTTTGCTGATTTGGAGGGGCAAGGGCGCAGCGCCCTTGGCGCTGCTCTTTTTCTCAAGGCATCCTTAGGAGGTAAAATTTACATTTTGGAATCCTCAGATCAAGTACAACATGCTCACCAAATTTCAGGTCATTTGCAGTTGATTTGGTCCTCCAAAAGGGTCAAAAACACCCAAAATTTCACCTTTTTGCCTAGTTTTCAGGGCTGGTGATGCGCCTTTACCAGTATTGGGAGTTTTGATTTTTGAACAGCTTAAAGGGGCCCAAACAGAAAACCAAGGGCAGTTATGGAAAGTAGACTCAACAGGATTTCCAACGAGCCATCATAGAGCCCATTCCGACATCGGGAAGGCCTTCACCACTTGGCTGCAAGGTAACCCAGTTTTCCTGTGCATGTGCTGCACCCTTGGCCAGGAAATTGCTTCCTTAAATCTCAGTGCTACGCATTGGCAAAAAAAAGTCAACAAAGTACGCTAGGAAACATTTTGAAAGTTTTTGGGAGCCTAAATGTCAATTTTTTTGCCAAAAATTCTCAAGAAGATATTTTTCATCAGATATTTTGTGCCTTGGGCCTTGCAAGGTCTCAAAGGACAAAAGTCACATTTATGATTAACTAATGGGATTCTAAAGACCTAATTAGTTTTTTTGTCCTCCTTGCTTGTTAAATACAACATTGAGGCCTCTTTGTAGTTGGTTGTTGATTAGACATTTTATTGAGAGTAATACATAGACTTGGAGATTGAAGACAAATTGGCTATGATCTTTGTGAATGGATTGGATTGTTTGACATTGGAGAAGAATTTCTTGCAAGATCCTTGAGCATTGTCAAATGGTGATGTATTCCTATTTAGTTCATGTTTTCTTGTATTATCATTTTTTTCATCCTTCTATTGTAGTAGGACAAAAGTTTTAGACTAAGAAATGTTGTTTAGAGGGACCTTAGTTCTGTTTATCCTTCATTGCTTCTATGTTTTCTTCTGCAAGGCCAGTTTAGAGAATTATTAGTTTCTCTCTAGACCCACTTATGCTTGTTTATCTTATGAATGATTCAATACAATATATATTAAAGATGTTTTATGGTTAGCCCTACTTGTTTGGTGTTACTTAAACATTGTTCTTAAGATCTTTCTTTGAAGTATCACTGATAGTTTTAGCCAAAGAGGTTTATGTTTTGATCATGCCCTTTGTCCATTCTTGAAAGGTTTCTTTGGAGGTCTTTATGACTATGTTCAATGATGTCTAGGAGTTCCCTCTTCTTTGATCTATATTATATGTCTATCTTGAATGTTTTCTAATCTTGAAGGTGAAATTACTAGAAGTTATACAAGTTTCTTGCCTTATATAGTTCACTGGATTGTTTATCTTAAATGATTATTTGCTTGAGTTTAATCAAAGAGTTATTGGTTTTCCCTGTCTTATGATTACTTATTTATGCTGAGTAGTGTTAACGACCCTTCTTGTTTAAAGGTATTTGTTCAAGGATTCTTAACTGCCCTTTTGCACCTACTATGTTCACAAATTTGATGTTCATTCCATCTCACATAAACCTTGAAGATCCATTTGACCATGTTAGATTTGCCTTGTGATGCACCCTGATTCATTGTTGAAATTTCCATAACCTTTTGTAGACTCCATAGCCCAATGACTTGAAAATATCTCACTCCATCTATTCTACTTGATCATCTACCCAACCCAAACAAACAAACAAACCCTAAACTTAACAACTAGCCTAAAATCAAACCCTAAAAGAAAACAAGTTCACATCCTTTGCAAAAAATAGAGAGAGCCCTCTCTGAGTCCAGGAAGGCTAGGTATTAGGACTCTAAATATTTTTCTGATGTTTCCCCTGTTCATTTTTTCTCACCAATCTAACAAATTACAGGGACCTAACAACCGCAATGCATATAACAACAAGTTACTATCATGCATGACTAATCGACGCACGTGTATATGATGACACTAATAAACTAGCATATATCATGCATGTAACCATAACAAAATATAATGGTAGGCATGTGTATAACCATAATGCATATAAAAATCATTAAAAAACATACATGCATACCAAACATACAGACTTATACGACAATCTACGCTTACCCCAAGGTCTAGTGCTGCAACCTTTCTTTGATGATCAACATCTCCTGCTCCATCTCGGCTAACATATTAGCATCATAATCTACCAACAACATCATTATGACACAATATTACAACCATGACCATCACAATATATGCATAACATACAGAAAAATAACATACATGCATGGAAAATACATTCCGCCCATCTAGTTCAAGTGTTGAACCTGGGAGCTATAATACCACCCGGGTATCGATATTACCCAAAGAGAATGGAAACTCACTCTGATACCACCTTGTAATATCAAATATCACCCAAAGAGAGTGAAACCTTCTCGGGTACCACTCTGTAACACCCTCCTACCACATTTACCCAAATTCATTGGTATACCAGGGTAAACATGTGATGAAGAGTTACTATGATATGACTCGACCTCCTAGATACAATTAATAAAGTGGGGCCGAAAAATAGAAACTTATTGACCTTCCTTAGGAGCTACAGCACCCCCAGGAGCTAAAAAACCACCCTAGGTTCCTTTACCCTGAGTTAGACTGATTTTTCACTGAAATAGGCTACCAGCCATAGGAATAAAACTACATCCATGCAACTGTAGGCCTCCAATTGCATGCATAAGCCCTCAAGCCAACGACTGCAATCCAAATTTCCTAGTTCTGTTCCTGCAATCGCAAAATTTGTGTCACCTTTTTAGGGCTAGACTCCACATCACTACCTAGAAATTATAAAAATTTCCAAAATGATAAATTACACAAAGAAAAAGCATGCAACACAAAAATTGATGAAGGAATTGACTTTACCAAGCCTAACCATGACAAACATTTTGTCAAACATATGACAAACATGTAATCTAGAAGATGAATGCATATCTGAACATCGGGGTTTGAAAATTATCTGAGATTCACCAAGAAGGTCTAATGCCCTCTCATAATAGTTGCAATAACATTTTTTAGGCCATGCATTCATCAACCATTCATATATTCATCAAAAATGTCAAGAACCATAGACATTATACATCATATAACCAACATATAACCAACAAATAACAAACATAGAAACCACCAAATAAACAAATATAAACCATGGAAACTCAACCATAATATCACCATCGTAATCAACACATATGCTCATAGATCACAATAGAAAACACCTCTTATTTAAACATGAAAATGCCAACCAAGTCAAGGACTTCCACGTACTACCTGACCATGGATTGGGATGAACCAAATATTTCTTTCAACCAGTCACCCTCGTGCCATATTCCAAGCATGAATGTGGGATCACATGGAATAAATAAAACAAAAAAAAACCAGGGCTTCTAGAGGCCAAACCACCTCAACCCTAAACTAGTGATTCTACCTCACAATTAGAAATCACTAACCATCACCAAATTTGTCTCTACCCAAGCTATCTAGTGTTCCAGAGCATTTGTTCCAACCCATTTCCAGGACTAATAACTCAACCCACAACTGTTGTAGGGCTCCAGAGCGTTTGTCAAACCAAGGCTCCATAACTAGTAACTCAACCCACCAAGTGATCCAAAGCATTTGTCCAACCAAGGCTCCAGGACTAGTAACTCAACCCAAATTGTTCTAGGGCTTCCAGAGCGTTTTTCCAACCAAGGCCCCAGGATCTAGTAACTCAACCCATAACCATAAGGAACATAAGAACCATTCAAAAAATAAATGGGAAAACCCACAACACCATGATTATCTAGGAAATGGAAAGGCTAGGAAAAACCACTGTCAATCCAGGAAATCCTCCATCCCAATGACATCTCATAACTAAGAAACCACATGCATGTACCATGCATGGAAAAACTAGCAGGAAACTGTTGGGGTTCCTGTGTTTTGGTAGATTGGCTAACCAAAAGACAAGACAACATCAAAATCGATTTGGGATCTCAGGATCTAGCCCTCCTGGATCCAGAGAGGGATCTCTCTATAAAGGTAAAGAATAATGTATCTTTAAAGTTCAATTTAAGGTCTTAGGCTAGTTATAGAGCACAAGTGTTTGTTTTGTTTGTTTGGTTGGACAAATGTGACTCAGGTGGTATAAATAGAGCATGGGAATCTACAAGCCATTGTGCAATGGAGTCATGTGAAAGTCCAAATAGTTCTGAATGAGAAGGAAGGGAAATGAAAGGGAAAATCTAACCTGGTCAAGGATCTCTTGAATAATATAGGTGAAATGGGATGAAAATTAAGGACTACGAGTGAAAAACAAGCTAAACCCTTTCACAATGGCTTAAAAGATTCGGGGAACGCCCTATTTCCTCCAGTAATCTCATTTCTTTGGACTTAATCAATATAAACATTCAAAGGAGAGAGAAATGCAGACTAAACCTTATTTAATAAATTATAGGATTCGGGGAACGCCCTATTTCCTCCTACAAGTTTACTTCTGAAGGCTCAATCAACAAAGACATACAATTGCATTCAAAGAAGAGGGAACGCCTTAGACATATAGGACTACAATTATAGGGACCTTTAACACAATAATTACAATAAGAAACTGAGGGTATGATTGAAACATACCTCAATGTCAAACTGAAAGCATTAATAATCAAAGGGAGATTTCAGATACAATATTCAGTGGTAAAGAAAGAGGGAATGCCTAAACAATATTTAACACAACTGAATTAACCATTTATGAAATAAAGCAAACTAATTATTAAAGAGAGCTGTTAGACTACCCTGTCATAATTCAGTAGCAGAAAACACATAAATAGTGAAGGATAAACAGGTCAGAGGTGCTTCTAAGATACATTTCTCTGCCTAAACTTTTTATCCTACTGTAAGTCAAATCATAATGGAACAGAGGGATAAACGGGAAATAACATTAAAAATAGAGATTACTTCACCATAACCAAGCTCAGGGATCCAATGGTCCAGCCTCCTTCATCAACAGAAAACACAGAGACTTCCACATTCTTTCAGAACACTAATGCTTCTTCAAAGCAGCAATATGTATTACTTTAGAAATCACCAAATGCCAACCTTTTACAATGAGAATTCGAAGAGTCTTTATAGGAAAAATGAGGAAAAGTAGGTGAGGAAAACTTAATGAACATCAGAGATAGGAGAAATCATTCGAATGCCCCATTCTGTGTCTTAAACATTTCATTGAATTCTAGACAGGATCAATAAATATGTAGCTTGTTGAGACCATTTTGATATGACATAGATCACCCTACAAGCTATCCTTTAGGAGGAAAACATATGGAGTGGTACTGTTACCTTGTTGGTGTGAGTTAAGTGGAGAATGGGCTATGAGGACTCCCATACTTCTAAATAACTGCTTCTGACAGTTTTTAGTAGCTCCCTTGGTGTAATAACTGCTTAGCAGGCTTGTGTGCATGGATATGGGCTATGTCTGTCAGTCAACTTTCTGCACTAATAACTTCTCTGCCTCTTTTTACTTCAACTTGTTTTGGCTCTGTGTATTATTTTCTTTTGCTGATTGCTCGAAATGCTTATGTACTGATGCCTTCAGAAGTTTTATTAATCTTCTATGCCTTGTTTTCTGCCATTGGATATGCGATCATCATATTTTTGAGTGTTCTGTGTACAGGTGGAGGGTTTTGCTGAGCTGGAGGGTCACTGAGGGTTCATGGATATGATCCATAGTTTGACACGACCTCGCCTTTTTTCTTTGTTTCCCTTTGACTTTGATTTTCGACCTTGAGATAATTATCGGAGCCTCTGTGTCACCTCTAGTGACTGTAAAACATTAGTTCCTTCATTGGCCATTAAAAAACTTGCAAACACACGAAAACATGTTATGAAATCCTGTGGGCTTGGTTTAGACTGCTTGCAGAGGCTCTGGGGTGGCGGAGGAGCAGTGAGGAAGAATATGATTGCAGTGAAAAATCGGAAAAAAACCCTGGCAGAGCAGCTAACCAGGTCAATGGAGGTTTGGGTGCGAGGAAGAACGTGGACCGTTAGATCATGATGATCTACGGTGGAGATCTCTCTATGGAGTCGTTTGGGAGGGAGATGGGAAGCAAATGAAATGTTATCATGATATAATATGGGCCGTGCGATCTCAAAGATCGACGGCCAGGATTAAAAGAGGAGTTATGTTGCGGAGGGTGGTATGGCAGAAATCGGGAATGGTTTTCGCGCAACAAAAAGGGGGGGAGGCGGTATTTTCATTTGGAACGCGATTCCACTCAGTGGTTGACGCGTGTATTTTGAAAACCACTTTTATCGCGTAAAATTTGCGCACTATGGGAAGAGCTAAAAAATTATGCGAGATTAATCGTCGATCGTTGGATTGGAGGCTCCAGATCCAACAGTGCGGGTTGAACGCGATGGATAAAGAGCTGCGGGGTAAAAGGGTATGTGGCGGAGAAAGGTTTTATGACGCAACACCACGAAAACCAAGTTTTAAACTGAGTAGGCGCAAAAAAATGACTTTTAGTGTTAAAATGTAAAAATTTATGCATGGGAAAATACATAGGAAAAAGGTGAAATGAGAGGAAATGGGGGCGTTGGTGGTGGGACTGGGAGTACAGAGGAAAAATCCTGGGGGTGATTGGCAGGTTAAATGAGGGCCGTCGGATCATGATAGATCAACGGCGAAGATTAAAGATGGTGGATGAAGGGTCAGGAGGATGGCGAAACTACGATGAAGCACGGACCATTGGATCCGACAAAATGAACGGTCAGGATTAAATCGGGGGTCACACATCGGAGGTGAAAAGTGAACGGGACTTTGGATTTGCGATGTGTGATTAAGCGCTGGCCGTTGGATCAGAGGAAATGAATTGTGGAGATCTCATCGGAGCATCGCATCGACGAAGGTCAAAGGTTAAGGGACTAAGCCTTTGCGATATGCGATTATGCGAGGGCCATCCAATCTGAAGGATGATCGATGGTCAAGATTTAATCGGCAGGGTGATGACGAAGGGCTATGGCTGGAGCGCGATGAGATACTGGCCGTTGGTTCTTGTGGATTCAATGGTCTAGATCAAATTGGCGGGTGCGAGCGATGAGCGAAGTGAAGAACCGATGGAGGGATGCGATGGAACGTTGGTCGTTGGATCTAAAAACATCGACGGTGGAGATCTAATCGGCGACTAGCGGAAAAGTTAAAAGGGGAAAGGAACATGCGAAGCGCGATTGAATCCTGGCCGTTGGTTCTTGTGGATTCAACGGTCCAGATCAAATTGGGGATCGGAGGAGAAGGGGCTCATCGCATCGAAAGATTGGAAGAATAAAGGAAAAATCAGGGAAAGGAAACTCCGATTGCGATTAGCGATAAGGGCTAGCGCCTGGTTATGGCTCCGAGTCACATGCGGAAAAGGGGCTAGGGCTAAGGCCGAAAGGGGCTTAAGGCCTTAATGTTAAAAAAGGGGTTTTTTAGGATTTTTGAAGGGTTTTTGAGGGTTTTTTGGCTTTCAGTAGAGAGGAAAAGAAAGGGTCTTTAAACCTGTAAATGAATCTTTGAGGGTTTAAAGGGGATTTAAGGCCTTTAGAGGCTAAATGGAGGGTTAAAAGATGAAAATAAGGCTTTATGAAAATGGAGGGAAATAAGTGAAAATAGGCAGTTTCAGTGGCCTTTGGAACAAATTTCTTTGGTGAATCAGCATGGCTTTAAGATGGACACAACAGTGAAGATTAATTCAAAGGGATAAAGAATCATCATAAGACGTCAAAGATGATGGATTTTCAAAGAAATAAATCTCTTGAAGGCTTGAACACAAATTTAGCCACCATTTAGAATATCATAATTTATAGGTGGCTAACAGAAACCATACATGAACCATTCAAAAAATAAATGAGAAAACCCACAACACCATGACTATCTAGGAAATGGAAAGGCTAGGAAAAACCATTGTCAATCCAGGAAATCCTCCATACCAATGACATCTCATAACTAAGAAACCACATGCATGTACCATGCATGGAAAAACTAGCGAGGAAACCATACATGAAACTTGATACCTGTAAAGAAATCCAATGGTTGTCGTTGATCCACTTGTTCCCTTATGCCCTCCTGCTTTCCTTTGCCTTCTTTTTTCAAATTCAATGTATATAAAAATGCTCCAAGTATACTCTAAGTGTCCAAGAGTATGAGAGAATGAGACATTAGAGAGAGAGAACTCCACCATAGAACTGTCAAAAGCTAAAATTGAAAAAAAAGCCATGAACTGATCCTCAAAAGCCTTTTTATCATTTAGGCCTCTAATTTCTTCATTTTCCTTCAATTTCCTTCTCATGCAAATTTGTGACCTTTCACCTTCTTTTTCTCCTATTTTCCTTTATTTTCATAAATAATTTTCAATTAATGCTGCTTTTCCTTTGCCAATTTACATAACCATTAATTAACCGAAATGAACACCCACTAGGATGTTTTCCCACCCTTCAGCTTGGAATACGTGTCCCATGACCTTGGTATTATATTTTTTTTAGATGAAAATTCAATAAGGGGTTGTTACAGTTACTCTTAGGAGGCTTAGCTTTCCTAAGAACAATAACACAATCTTTCCTAATAACTTCCTTAATATTGTCAGGAAGGTCCCTAATCCCATATTCAATGTTGAAAATAATGTCCTCAATGAGAATCTTTCTTGGGGCCAAGGAAAAATTTAACCCTTTTTCTAAGATGCAAAAAACATGAAGGTCAAAATTAACACTAATAAATTAACAACATTATTATGGGAACGACAAGAAGATATATTATAATAATAATAATAATAATAATAATAATAATAATAATATAATTATTATTAGAAATAATAATAATAATAATAATAATAATATTATTATTATTATTATTATTGGAATAATAATAATTATTGTTATTATATTCCTAATAATATTTTCCATCTCTTAAAATGGTTTTTGTTTTCCCCTTTTTCCTTTCTCTTATATTTTTCTTCCTTTGTTCATTGGTATTTTGATGCAGGGGCAATAGGTTCCGAAAAATACTTTGTATTTTGTAGACATAGGGGGGTCTTATGTTTTTAATTTCTTATGTAATCCTTAAATAATTTGAGTGATTTTAAATAAATATTGGGAGAAAATTGTAAATGTTCCCAAATGATTGGAGAACACGAGGGAATTTGATTAGTTAGGAATGTGAAGAGTCAGTTTCAACAAATTTAGGGATTTAGTCTAGATTTAGGAAATTTAGAATTCCAAGAGTTTTGTTGAGCGTTAAGGGAGCCGAATCGGTTTATTATTAATTTGTATAAATAAGCCTCAGAAGCATTAAGGAAAGAGATCTACAGAATGTGTGAGTGCTTCAGGTTTGGGCAATCAGGGATTTGTTCCTGTAGGCCTACGGGCAGTTGAAAGGGCCATTTGATTTGAAGATCAGGCCAAAAGACAAGAAGTTTTTGTAAGTAACTTTATTTGTATACATGAAGAATCCAGTTCAAAATTAAATGGGTACTGATTGATTTGAACTCTGTGTGAATGGGCTTTGAATTTTGATAAATAATTGTATGAATAATGTGGGATATAATCTCTGAAATGGTGGTTTTGAATGCAATAAGAATTTGCATATACAGTTGAGAAGATTTGATAAATTTATAATTGGGTCATTGATCTTTGAATAGATCGATGACACAGTGACATTTAAATCAATATTGTGACTCATTGTGTGAGTGATATATATGATTTGGGATCATTGCGGGGTTAAGACAAGGTGAAATTCCAAGTAAGCAATTGGGGCTTGAAGAAAATACAATACATTTGAATTAATAGAAAATATTATGATCGAACCGTGTGTTCGAATCAGTATCAAACTAGTGGCAATTGGAATCGTTATTCAACCTGTAACAGAGGGTAATTTCCTATTCTGCGAAATGGTGTCAATATATTGATCCATATCAGTAAAGAGCAAGGCGCAACCCTTGACCGAGAAGTGACTCTGAATAGGTGAATATAGAACTGATGGGATAATCGGCATAGGCAATCGAGCAATCATAGAGAATTCATTGCAGACGAATGTGCACGGAGGTTCGTGGATGAATGGTAAAGGGGTTTTATAAAGCCTATTCAAAATGTTGAATTAAGCCATCGTGGAGGAATTCGATGGGTTGTGATTCACGAAATATGCAGAATGGCAAACGAATGGTGTATGGAGTCTTGAGGATGCGGAACTGTGAGTAAAGGTGGAACCGTGAAGACAGAATTCAATTGAATTGGAGTTAAGTCTGTGTGGAACCAGGAGTCAATGGAAGGTTGAGCAGTAAAACTGAGCTTTGAAAACCAGTGGGTTCGCGTGAGTTTAAAATGGTAAGAAGAATGTCTGAAAATAACGCGATAATGCCCTTCGAGTGACACGTTGCAAGTAGTGGTATTCAATTACCACTTTTGTCGCATGAATTCTGATAGTTAAAGTCCGAAGCCTTATGGAGCGCGATGACCCTCGGATGTGTGCCTAAAACATTGTTGTAGCGCGAGAGCAGATTGACCGTGGGATCATAAATGAAGTTACATGGCCGATAAAACAAGGTGCGTTGTAATTTATTGCGGGCCTAGGATATTAGTATGTGTTGGCGCTTTGAGTTAAGTCCAAGTCGATATTTCATGTAAAGGATGAATGCTAATGAGGTCGATATATATATCTTCATGAATTAAGGTCGAGTACTTGAGTTGTATTCGAAGTTGGGATCGATATGAAATAAGTATTGTGTTGATATGTCGAGTTTTAACAAGGGATAGAGTGTTAAAATTATATTGGCAAGTTTGAAAGTCTGGCCAACCAAAATGTATGTTGATACTTTGGGTTGACTTTATCCAAGTCAAAAATAATAAAATACACTCTTAGATGGTGGATGGATAAGGCGTTGGGACATATGTTGATATGTGTGTGGATCGAGATTATATTTGGGTTTATTAAAAAGATTATATTTCTATGAGGCATGAAATCGAAGTTATACTTTTCATTCGAACCATATGGAAATGTTTTATAATATCGTGGTACTCTCTAAATGAAAAATATTTTCCGCACATGCGGTTGTATTTTGTGGGTTTTGTAACCACGAGATTAACGTAGCTTCCACATTAGTATTTAAATTGCCAGTTCAGGGAATAAAATATTGAAATATAAGCTTGCACATTGAAATTGTCCAGATTGGGAATTTGTGTTGGATTAAAATTTTGGAGGTGTATTTTTATATGCACAGGAAAGTGAGAAAGTGTGTTTTGGCGGGGTGACCCACCATTATATTTTTTATAGTTTTTCCTGATGATGATGATTGTTAACGTCCACTGAGACCAATCTCTGGTCTATCGGACCTAAAGAAATGAATTATTTAGTTTGATTTAAGATTTTATTCCTATGCTCAAAAAGCTTGGAGAGAAGCCTCCTGAGCTCACTACTCTAATAATAATAATATATATAATGTATAATTTTTGTAATATATAATTTAATTTATTTTGATTTTTTTCTGGCATATTTCTATAAGGTGTTATTTTTCTATCAGGCTTAGTTCCATCTTTTAATATTTAGCTTGTTGATTAGAGCTTGTGTATTCAGTTCGAAATACCCAACTATTTTGGTGAATTCGAAATACCCAATTATTTGGGTGAACACTTCAACCATCTTCAGGGGCAGAGAGCTTTTTCAGATACCAATATATTCACATTTTATAATCTTTATTCTTATTTATCTCTAAATCTACAATTTTTTTTTTTTTTCATCTTGAGGATGAATCACATTAGATGTCAAATACCAATATATTTACCTATTATAATCATTATTCTTATTTATCTCTAAAGCTACAAATTATTTTTTTTTCATCTTTTTTCTTGAAAATGAATCACATTAGATGGTTAGAAACACCCACCAGCAAATAATGATGTGATTAATCCGAATCCGAAATCACATTAGATGATTCCAAATGTCCACCAACAATTGATGATGTGATCCGAAATCACATTATAAAAAATTTTAAACTTGTTAATCAATAATATTGATTATAAAAGTACTTTAAATATTATAATATAATTAAGTTACATTTTAATTAATTAATGGTTAATAAGATTTCATTTTGTTATTATTAGTTTTCTAAGGCAAGACTGTAATAATTGGTTTACTTGTTGACTACTATTAGTTTAACATTGACCAATGCAATTTATAATGTTGAACTTATTTAAAAAAACTATTTTTCAAGCATTTGATGAAATTGAAAAATTAATTTTAGTGGATGGTAACCACTAAAATCTCTACACATTTACATTTTTACAAATATTTATCAATTTTGCACATTTATATTTTTACTCTTACTTATTAAAGTGTTAGAAGAAAACATAAATAATAATGGACAATAACAACTCCTGGTAAGTGTATTTATTTACATCTTGTTCCTATTCATTTAGGTAGTAATTGATTAGTAATTGATACTACTAGGCCAACTTCTAGGGGGCTATGATATGTCCTGGGGGGCTACGCTATGTCCTCCTCCCCGGAGCTTGGGTCATATGTCCTACTCATATGTCCTCCTCCCCGCAGCCTGGGTCACAACAGGGGATTTGAACTTGGGTCTTTCTAGTTACAACAATTTCACATATCTCAGATTAACCAATTGAGCTACACCCCGGGACAAAATTCAATCCAATTCAATCCATAATGTTAAACTGTGGAGAAACTACTAAAATTTTTGGTCAAAAACAAAGTAATACTTGGTCAAGGGAAAAATCAAATGCTTGATACCATGCTTGCTTGAGGCAGGTATAATGATAAGAGAGATGCACAATTCATTTAATTTTTAATATAAAATTAATATGTGACATTCAAATAATAATAATAATAATGAAAAATAATTCAATATGGTGTTGTTTAAATACAATATTTCAATAGGTGTTGTTTAACTATTTTATGTATTGGAGTTTTTTTTTGTTAGAATTCTGTAAATATTTTTTGGTGAGATTGTGTTGATTTGTTGTTTAAAATTGATTTTGAATGCATAAATGGATTCAACACCCTAAAAAACTCTTGAGACACTAGGATTTTGCATAGTTCACAAATCAAACTTGTGATTCCAACAAAGTCAAATTTTTAAAACCTTCAAAATATTTCTATAAGGACAAATTTGACCATAAAACCTTCAAAATGTAAAACATGTACAATATGACTATTTCAATATAAGAGATTAAGTAATATTTACATTTTGTCAATGTTGTAAACATCTATCATGTCACTTGCTGGAATTGAATTGCATTCCTACCACCCATAAATAAAATATTTCAATACCCATATTAAATGAAATATTTCAATGTCAACTATGCAAATATTATATATGGTTAAACAAGAGAGTGTCTTTGTATATATAAACAATTAGAAAAAAAAAATTCTCATTGTTTAAACATTTTAAATAGTCTTTTATTTTACATTTTATTTTCTCTTTATATATAACAAACAAATTTAACAAATATTTAAAGGAATTAAATTTTTGAAAAGTGCAAATATTTTTCCAAAATTTACATTCCAAAAAACCCTCTTCAAACTGACTACACCCATAATTAATACAAATTTATACTAATATATACAAACACCATAAAAATAATAAATTTGCTAAACCAAACAAATAATAACTTGCCCACATAACCAAAACATATGCCATAAAACATAATGTTTATGAAAAATTAAAATAAACCATTTCATATGTAATTTGAATTCAATCTTTCCAATCACATAAAACATAAAGATAATAAATTTGCTAAACCAAATCAATAATAACTTGCCACATAACTTCCATCCATACATAAAGCATATGCCATGAAACATAACGTTGATGAAAAATTTAAAAATGCCATTTCATATAATTTGAATTCAATCTTTCCCATCACATAAAAGAATTTCTTCTAGCAATATAGGCAAATAAATTCTGTATTTTCCCATATAAAATAACCTTTGTTAAAATTTGAGTCGGAATTTATTATTCAAACAAGTTTTGTAGCACATTTATGCACTCTACCTTCATGTTATGTCCTGAAGTTTGTTCAATCATGCCAGTATGAAATATATCATCTTCAAATAGATGTGAACAGCAACACACGGACCGATGAAAGTTGCCTCGAGAGGCACATTTTGAGATTTACAGAGAGTCCATGAAATTTATCTAGTGTTTGCCCGTACACATGTTGTCCTTGTCAAATTTCATAAATCATACCAATCTCCAAATAACTTATTGGTGGTACTTTCAAAACAGCCATAGAAGATCTGCAGTTTATTTGTAAAAATTGATATATGCTTCCCAACAAAATCCTATCGAACCATCCAATGCTTTTTCCCATCTGGAACTTTGCTTTTCCCAGGATATGAACTACCCCAGCTCTTTTTGCATTTGCGAGGTCATTTATATTCTCTTGAACAGATGGAAAAGATGATATGAAGTCTTCCAAAGGCAAATTTGAGAGGTTGATAGATTTATCTGTTTGCTCAACTGCACTGAACTTGATATACATGTCCAGGCTATGAATAACTTGATCCACAAATTCATCACCCTCAATACTGAAGGAATCACTGTATCCATACCGAGCAATGCACCTGTAAACTCCTTTATATCCCAATCCTTCTACAAGAAACCTTTCATGTGGTAATACAGTTTCAACAGGGACATACCTGATAGTTGTTAATATAATTACCTCATGCAAGGAACCTACATTTTTCACATAATGACCAACAATAGGAGGAGCACCATGGATGATATGGGTATAGAAGAAACACAATCCTGGCACCCGCTGAATTCCCTTGTCAGAGAGAAGAGTACCCAGGCTACCAAAATCTATGTTGTGGGCGACTTCATACTGAATTTTCTTCTGTCTTCCATGATTCCAACTAAACATTATAACTGCAAGTACAATAGAAACTGCAAAAGGAAGCCAACCTCCATGTGGAACTTTAATGAGCACAGAAGAAACATATATGCCTTCCATAATAGAAAAACAAGTGAAGAACAGAAGCACAGCTGGTAAAGGAACTTTCCAAACAACGATCATAACCAGTGCCAATAAGACAGTTGTAATCAGCATCACCATAATCACCACAACCCCTGCATAAAGAACAATTAGTAATTTATTATTTTTATAACCCTTTCTACCCACTTTTAACATATAGAATAGATAAGAGAAGCGAGCAATACCGAAGGCATTCCCAATTTGATTTCCACTCTGAAAGCCAAGAATTACTGCCAAACAAAGAGACATGAGAATGTAGTTGATTTCAGGACAGTAAATTTGGCCTTCTTTATATTGTGATGTGTGAATCAGCTTGACACGGGGAAAATAATCCAGAGCCACAGATTGCTTGATCACAGAAAAGGAAGCTGATATTAATGCTTGACTTGCGACAATAGCTGCGAGCGTGGAAACGACAAACATGGGCCAGTACACAGCATTTGGTACGAATTTGTAAAATCCATCAGCATGATCATAAGGGTTTTTGATAAGATATGCTGTTTGTCCGCCATAGGTGAGAATCAGGGAAGGATATACAGAGCATAAGAAGGCTATCTGTCAAGAACATAAAAAGAAAAGGTGTGTTATACTCAGAAAATAGGATCTGGAAGAATCAATTTAAAGCTATCCATTTCATAAAAGCTTAAACTCAGAAAATAAATATTGTCAAACCCTAAAAAGCTGTACTGAATGAAAGGGTAGCCTATGGATAATAAAGGAATTAAAGGGTAGCGTATGGAAAATGAAGGGACTTGTACTCAAATTGTCTCATATATCATGTGACATGAACTAAGCTTGAATTTAGCTAGATATTACAGGTATAGCTTTTATAGATCCAGAGCCAAAGTCTAAAGTTAATTTTGTGATTAAAAGTCTTTTTTGTTTTGTTTTGTTTTTTCAGATATGAATTCTGTAAAATTTTATGACATTTTATTAGGATTCAAATTTGTACACGGTGAAAGATAACTAAGGGTTTTGCTTAATTCTTATTGAATCTAAATGATATAAAAAATAATCAATCAATAAAAACACCGACTTCTTGTTAATCAGCTTTAAGTAGTAGGAAGAATTTTGTTACATGATTCGATGACTCCTCAAAAACCTCAGGGCAGAGTTCACTCTTATTTTGGAAGCAATGAGACTTTTCCCTGGATTTCAATTTAAAATTTTTTAAGAAATGAAGGTTGTTTGAGGTTAAACCTTGGGCACCAGAAAGATTTGCCATAAATAAGTGTTGCCCTAAAACCTTAATATAACAAGTTTCCTCATTGAAACTTTTCAAAATATTGAAGTACTACCTACATTTAAGGCCACCCTGTCTCGTTTTTAAGCTTTGCAAATTGCCTTGATTGAATGCTTCGCTATGGATTCTATGGTAAGAGCCTGATCTGTGGTGTTTACAGCAACCGAATTAGCTACTGCACCAGATGCATTTCCCCCACCAGGTCAGAACAGAGTTGTACCGCTTGTCAGCATACAGCCTATGGTCAGATATGGATTTTTACACATATCTCATTGGGAATCCATATTTGGATTAATACTCTGGGAACCACTCTGGGATAACTCACAAATTTAAAAGTAATGATAATGGTTTGGATGTTTATTAATGCAAAAGAGTTTTGGTGTATTAGAAAACCTCATCATGGTATCAGAGTCTTGGGATTCCACTCAGTTTTTTGGGCTTTTAGACTACATCTATCTTCACTTCAGATTTGATTTCTAAAATAAAAATTAAACAGTCAACCTGAATAGAAGACTTGTTAAAATGTCCAAGATCTGCAAACATGGCTTCTGCACCTGCATGCACCATACAAGCGTCAAGATTTTTAAGCAAGCTACCGTAATGATGAAGCCTTCAACAGCTGCTAAAGTACATACCTGTTATGCACAAAACAGCCCCACCGAGCATCAACCAGCCTTGCTTCCCGTTTCTTGAGAAAAAATGGAAAATGTAGTAGGGAGAAAAAGCCTTGAAAACGCCTTGATAGTGAATGATGACGTTGTAAACTCCTACCAATGGAGTTGATATTACCCAGGTCAACATGATCGGAGAAAAAAGGAAGCTTACCCTTGAAGTACCAAATCTTTGTACAATAAACAACGTGATTAGAGTGACGGCTGACAGCGCTACAATTGCATCTGCACAATTTTAATCCCATAAGGTAGCATTTTTCTCAGTTTCAGCACATCTTAACGATTCAGTTGGAAAGCAAACAGACATAAGAATTGAATATCCCAAGAATTCAAATGAAAAACAAACAGATACAATAAAACTGAGTTTTATGTGTAACTTACTTTGACTGATAGAAGGACAAGCGTTTCTTAGCCCCTGCACTGCTGAGAGCACTGCTCATCACAAAGAAGACATGACACAACATAGAAACACTGAGAACAAACTCAGAAAATTGCATAAATATTTTTATGATCTCATTCTAAATAATGAGAGGATGCAGGATCATCAGATGCATATAAACTCACCTGATATTGCAGGAGTCAGTATGCCATCTCCAATTAACATACATGTGCCCAGCATTGCAACAAAAAGTAAAACCTTTTTTGCAATTATGCTTCTTTCAAAAAACTGCACGATTTTGGAGTGTGGATGATTCCTTTTTCTAAAATGAGAAAACTCTGCCTCTGATTCCCATTGCCTTCCAAACTCTTGGCCAACATTGGCATGCCGGCAAAGCAATGAATACAGAGCAAATGTTCCACCTGCTTTGCACAAACAATTGTTATAAACTAGAGAGTAAAGCACACTACCTACAAATTTCATATACATGACAGTAAGAAAAGTAAAATAGGGCTGAAACTCAAATAAGCAGAGTCAGATTAGCTCAAAATGCAGAGTGAATTATAGCATATATATATGTAAACAGAAACAACACTAAGTTGACTGAACAGCCTTATCTAACAAGAGTCATGACATGTACCAATTTTGTAAGTGGGGAAAATAGTTCTCAATATTAAAATATGAAAAATATACAAATGAGAGTATGATAATAAATTTGAAAAAAAAAACTGAGAAAGGGTGAAACATACAAGTCAATCTCAGAAAGGGATGAAATGCAATTCAATATCAATGATGAAGATGGAGGTAGCCGTAAATTATCTAACAAGTTTGATAATACCAGTTTGATAATACCCTTTGATGAGTGCTCGAGGATGAGAGCGCTTAGTGCCTAAGGTTAAGAGAGCTTGGCAGTGGCCTGTTATTCAACGGTCATTTAACCTGTCTATCAAAGTTCAATTTTTTTGGAAATCTAAATAAGAATGTGAAGTTACACGTTCTAAGTTTTTGATGATATTGGTGGATGATTTCTCCCGTAGTTGTATCATTCAAGGAGGTGACCCTGGAAAATATAATTCATAGATTTAACCACTCAAACAGGGTTTTGATGGGTTTTTCTTACTTCTCCTGGATACTTAAAATCAAGAACATAAATAATACAAAAATTCTTATAATCAATTAAATATAATACTTTAACAATATAAAAAATAAATTAACTTTATATTTTTATTATTAAAATAAATTTGATTTTTACAACCAATTAAATATATAATGTCACTTGAGTGTATTCCAATGGTTGAGAGGGTTTAATAATCACCTCCCATCTCATTGTGACACGATGCTCTATTGGGAACTACCTTTTCACTCATTATATTGAGTGTTGACTTCTCTTTAATATTTTTTTTTTAAATAAAAATGAGTATGATTTGTATTAAAATTCGTGCCCGGACGCAACAATTATTTGGGAAGTGAAAAACAATATATTCTTCTTCGACTAATGACACTTAAAAAAAAAACTAAATCTCCTCCCAATAAGAATAAAGAGGAAAAAGTTCCAATACTAAGTCTTTTCGTGTTTATTCCTTTTGTTACAAAAGAGGAGGAATAAATTCTAACAAATTGCTTACATAGAAAAATGTAGACACAATAAATTTCTATAAATTGCTAGAGGAACACATTTTACCAGTGGAGAGGAACGCTCCTTTTTAAGCACCTTTGAATAGGAAGGGGAAGAAGAGGAGGACTTCTTTTGAGCCACCTTAATAGCTTTTTCATATTTTAGTACAAATACCTTTGTGGAAAGCATTCTTACCTTTGTTGGAGGGGCCCAATCTAGATCTTCTTTGCCATTCAAATTAGGAGGGACTTTTGGAATAGGGTTATTTGGTTGATCCACTTGGGCCTCAAGATTCTCACTTTCTTCTTCAAAAGCATTAAGGACTTCAAAGCTATTTTTTGGAAAGGCGTTGATGCTTAGGTTTAGCCTTTCTGCTGTTTTTTACTTCCATGTTTCTTATGTTTCCTTTTAATGAGAGTGAATCCTTGCGTGTTTTCTCCTTGCTCTAGAGGAGGTGATGGAGTTGGGGAGCTTCGAGAAGTTGAAGCTTTTGGACAACTTTTCGCAAAGTGTCCATGCTCACGGCACAAATTACATTTGAAAAGGAGCTATTCATAATCAATATCCTAGAGACGAGACCACCCATCTAGACTGGGATGAATCACCTTAGGGAGACCTTTGGAGAAATCCATTTCACCACAAATTCGGGGGCACGAATAATTATTCTCGTGTTCCATATCATAGGTAATATATTGCTAGGTTCTTATAATACTAGTGTATTCCCTTATTGTTATTGTTAGTGTATCCCCATTATTGTTATTGTTGTGCCCATGTAGTCCCCATATTATTATTATTGTGCCCCATAGAAGCCCACTATTGTTATTGTTGTGCCCTTACATTTTTATTGTTATGTTGGCTAGGACTATATTGTGACCCACTGGACTCCTATATTGATC
The DNA here is from genome assembly GCA_034641835.2 of Pinus albicaulis. Taxonomy (NCBI): domain Eukaryota; kingdom Viridiplantae; phylum Streptophyta; class Pinopsida; order Pinales; family Pinaceae; genus Pinus; species Pinus albicaulis. Next base: position 2,002,076,026 of record CM076578.1, read on the forward strand.
TGAAATTGTGTGAACAAAGTATTTCTTATACAGAGATTTACAGTAGGGGGCTTTTACTAGTTATTTCACCTTTACTAGAAAGGATGAAACCAGAAGCTTCTGGCCCACAAACTGGCTCTGCCTAAAGAAATATAATGTAAACATTGAAATAGATCCGATCAATGAAAGTATTTGTTTTTGTGCAAAGTATTCATTAATCAAAATTTTATGTGTGAATAAGCAAGTTCAAGTATTTTGCAAAGGAAGTAATGTGGTTTGAAGTGAAACTAAGAGGTTGTGTTCACTGTATAAGTCTGATTGGGAAAAGTGTACTTATGAAAAGTTACTGTTTAATGAAGCAAAATCTGAAATATAACAACAAAAATGCACATCATAACAGTAAGCATTTGTTTAAGCAGTTCACCCCTCTCTTGGGCTACCTTTGCTGAGTCCAAAAGCCTCTAATTAGGCTTTTCCCTATTTCATTAATGCTCAAATTAAGAATTACACTATGTAGAAAGCCTCAAAAGGAAAAATTAGCTGCATATTCATAAACATAAGATTGAAATCAGTATAAATCGACAATTCACTCACCTCCAATGGATGAGTATAGTCCAACACAACTGATCTTTCATTAGGCCCTGGTGGCCCCACAACCAAAATCGCTGGTAAAATCACTGATAGAGCGCTCTGATGGCTCTGCAACCTGTCCCAACAACTCTAGAATGCTTCAATACCCCAAAATAGAAAAAAATTTCGTCCCAAATGGACTTCCCTAGCCAAAGTTATGGCTAACTGAAGTTTTGTCCAGTTTCACCTAGAAAAACTCCACTAAATGTGGAAGTCTGACAATTAACACCGAAAAATTAGGGAACAACGCTAAAGTTGGCACCTCCGCCATTTTTACCACCAACCGTGGGTGCTAGAGATAAGGGTGCATAGGACCGCACCGAACGAAATACATTGAATAACCTTGAGTTAAAATCGGCATTGAATAAGGTTTAAACAATATATATTAAAACCTCCGCACCGGGCGCTGGGACTACGACCTGACGACTGCGCGCTGATAAGTTTATTACCACGGTTTTCCGCGGAAGGTTCATGCCGAGGGGGCTGGCCCCCTTTCGGGCCCCGCCCAAACAAACCGCATAGTTTAAATAAAAGTGGGTGCCCATTGATTAACAATAACCGCGTGTGGCCCATTGGCCGGTCCATTGTGTTATCATCCTGTCGACCCGGGATCGAATCCTGCCGAGTCTATAACAAAATTTTTAACGCAATTTCAATCCACCTTGGGGCCACGTGGCGACCTCCGGGCTGGCCACGTGGCGCACTTTCATTGGCCGACTGGGGAAGATTCCACAGAATATTTTGTGGAATATCCCATGGAATATTCCCAAAATATTCTGTGGAATATTCTTTTTTTAATAAAATATTTTTTATAAAGTCAACTTTGAGCCATTTTCTAACTGAAATTGGCGAACTTCAAAGCTGAATATCTTCCTCATACGGCGTCGGTTTTTAGTGCCGTTCGCGTCTACAGGATCGTTTTTCCGAGATTTTTCCAGTTGATCTAGTTTGGACCAATTCTGAGCAACTTCATTTTTGAGCATTTTTCTACAAGAGACTTGATCTCCTGATCATATATATAGAAAGGAGGTTTTGTCATTTGTATCATGCAATAATTGTTCATTTATGTAATGTAGAGGAGGTTTCCCCCTCAAAGAGGTTGATTTCTAAGTCATTGATTTATATTTTCTTCTATTTTGTGAGCTGGTTGCATAACATTTGGTTTCAGAGCTTGGGATTCTAGGGTTTCAATTATTCAAATAGGTCATCTTGGATTTTTCACTATAAAATTTTTACTATGAGGCTTCAGATGCTGAAATGTTTACCACGTGGAGCCAAAATCTTGATTAATGTCATTTAAGAATTTGAGACTTGGTTCGCAATATTTTCAGAGATATGATCTGTGTAAGTTAGGGTTTGTGCAGGCTCTAGAATTTCATCTCAAATAGGTGTTCGAGGGAAAACATCATAAATTTTGTTTCAGGCATCAGATTGGAATTATGCAAAAATTTCCAGAAAATGCATAGACTGTAGTTTCTTGTGTATCGATTTTAAAGCCAGAGGTCGAAACATTAACACATGGAATGTCGTACACGTTCGCTCTACTAAATCAATTCATAAGTTAGGTCATTATGGGAGATCAGACATAACTTTACCTTGAAGAATCCAAATTAGGTCCGACCTATGGCATTGGAAAGAATAATCAGAAGGTTATTGCAGGACTGAATTTCAAATCTTTGGGATCCAAATTTGAAGTGATACATCGGTTTCAATATAGAGCTCCTCAAAATCAAGAAAAATGTGTGTAAATATTTTTAAAATTGCATAACATTTGTTTGAAAAATCAGTTTGAAGTGATTCCAAGGGAAATTTGAAGCATTGATATCAATATTGAGTTGTAAAATGCATCCCAAAAATAATTCCACACCAATTAAGCCCTCAAAAAACTCTACTATGACACATGAAGATGAAGAAGTGCAAGATGATCTATCAAAGTTATGGGACCAGGTGCAAAAAATTTCATTCTCACAAAGAGAAACCAAAGAAGAACTAAAATGTGATATGGATGATTTAAAAGGTGATATAAGTGGGTTAAAATCAGACATATATGGGTTGAAGAAAACATGGAAGGTTTTAAGGAAGGTTTGACAAAGTTGCTACAAGAAAAGCTTCCTAATGGCGAAACGATAGTAGAGGAAACTCATGATGAGAACAAAATAGATGTTAATCATGATTTCATAGAATCTAACACTGGATTGAAGACTCGACATATTCAAATGATCTATATGAGGAATTTTGATGGCAAGGATCCCGTAACATGGATACTATATATGGAGCAATATTTTGATCTCCATAATGTGAAAAACACACAAAAGATACGCATTGCAACTTTATATTTAGAACCCAATACATTTGTATGGTATCAATGTCTTTTCTCTTGTAAAAAAATTGTCACTTCGTCAATTTTTACGGAGGAAATGGTAGCATATTATGAGGATACAAAGAGCAACACCTTTTTTAACCAATTGATAAATCTCAAACAAAAGGGTTCAATGGTGGAGCACATTGAGGACTTCCAAAAATTGAATATAAGGGTAACTGATATTCCAGAGGAACACAAGATTAATGTATTCATAGGGACTTTAAAAGATAACATCCAACATGAGTTTCACCTTTGGGAACCTGATTCATTGGAGAAGGCATTCAGGTTGGCAAGAAAAATTGAAAGCAAAATTATGGCGAAGAGAAAGCCTACCACTCACAACTATAAAGATGGAAGTGTTGCTACTCCTAGGCTTCCACAACCTGTAAGGTTGATAACACAACAATTGGAAGAAAAAATAGCAAAAGGTCTTTGTTACATTTGTGATAGAAAATACAGTAAAGGTCATAAGTGTGCTTAGAAGAAATAATTTTACATAGATTATAAAGAGGGGGAAGAAAATGAACAAGAAATTTCAAAACAAGAGGATAGACACTAGGATCCAACCCTAGAGAAAGAAGAAATGAATCCGATCATATCTTGTAATGCATTAGTAGGAATTACCACTCCTCAAACTCTCAAGATAGAAGGACATATCAAGAAGAAAAATGTAATAGTGTTGATTGATTCGGGTAGTACCCATAATTTTATTCATTATAAGGTAGCCAAGGAATTGAATTTCTTCATGTACCCAGCACCAGAGTGTGATGGTTGCAAATGGAGGAACTATAAATTTCTTTGGAAAGTGTCATTATATCAAGCTAACCATGGGGTAATATGTATTGAATATTCCAATGCTTTCCATTCCAATGGGTGGTGCTGATGTTGTATTAGGAGTCTAATGGTTACAATCTTTGGGGACAATAAATTCTAATTTTCAAGAACTTTTCTTGAATTTTTTTTTGGAAGGAAAGGAAGTTGAATTATGAGGTATCACATGGAAGCCGAGAAAGATAATCATCTCTAATGTCACGACAAATATTTTTAAGAAAGAACAATGAGGAGTAATTTCACAATTATGCTCACTAGAGGTTCAAACATCAAAATCATCTATTTCTCCAGATCTCTAAAAAGTATGGGACAATCATTACAAGGCGTTTGAGACTCCCAAAGGCCTCCCACCTATTTGTGATCATGATCATGCTATCCATTTGATTCTAGGAAGTGTTCCTCCAAACATATGGCCTTACATATATCCTTATGCCCAAAAGAGTGAGATTGAATGTATGGTTGCAGAAATGCTAGAGGCTGGTATAATTAAACCTAGTCAAAGTTATTTCTCTACTCCATTAGTATTGGTGCACAATAAGGATGGATCATGGCATATGTGTCTGGATTATAGGGAGCTCAAAAAGCTCACTATTAAGGATAAATTTCTCATCCCCGTCATTGATGAATTATTGGATGAATTACATGGAGAATTTACTTTGCCAAGATGGATCTTCGTCTGGATATCATCAAATTAGAATGAAGACTGAAGACATTCCAAAAACAACATTCATAACTCATGAGGGTCATTATGAATTTTTGGTCATGCCTTTTGGCCTTACTACTTCACCTTCCACATTTCAAGGTTTGATGAACTCCATTTTCAAACCCTTCCTTGGAAAATGTGTGTTAGTATTTTTTGATGATATAATAATCTACAACAAGTCTTGGATAGATCATGTTCAACATGTTGACAAGGTGCTCAAACTATTGGAGGAGAAATAATTATATGCAAAATCCTCCAAATATTTATTTGGAGTACACAAGGTGGAATATTTGGGTCATGTTGTATCTCATAAGGGTGTTAAGGTAGACCCTAACAAAATTAAATCCATTAAGGAATAGAAAATCCCCACAACCATAAAGCGTCGTCAAGGATTTTTGGGGTTAACAAGGTATTATCACAAGTTTGTTAAGAATTATGGGAGAATATCAACACCTCTAATGTCATTACTGAAGAAAGATTCATTTTCTTGGACTCAAGGAACAACTAAGGCCTTTGAACATCTTAAAGAGGAAATGTGCTAAGTACCAGTCTTAGCTACGTCAAACTTCACAAAAATCTTTATTGTGGAATGTGATGCCTCAACAAATGGAATTGGTGTGGTTTTAATGAAAGAAGGAAGACCCATTGCTTTTGAAAGTTGTCCAATCAAAAGTAAAGTATTTATAAAAAAATATTTGTGAGAAGGAAATGTTGGCAATACTACATGTACTAAAGCAATGGTAACCTTACCTAATGGGAAGACACTTCAAGGTAAAAATAGATCATGATAGTCTTAAATATTTTTTGGAACAAATATTATCTTCAGAAGAGCAAAAAAAATGGGTCACAAAGATGTTGGGTTATGACTTTGAAATCATCTACAAAAAAGGGAAGCAAAATGTTGTTACAGATGCATTCTCAAGAAAGGATGAGGATGTGGAATCATTTCTTTGGGCCATTTCTATTATACAAATTGAGTGGATAACAGGGGCAAGGGACGAATGGAAGAATGATGAAGAGGTGTAGACACTCAGTCAAAAGTTGCAGCAATATTCGAGTACATCTAAAACATTTAGCTATAAACATGATTCATTATGGTACAAATTTTGCTTCTTTTGGAATTGCACACCTCTCCCTTAGGAGGGCACTCAAGATTTTTAGAGACTTACCAAAGGGTCAAGAAGGATTTTTTTGGGATTACCTTAAATCTGATATTCAAAAGTTTGTGGCAAAATTTTTGGTTTTCCAACAAAATAAAGTTGAGACAATTAAGACCCTAGGTCTGTTACAAGATTTATCCATTCCAAGTGAACATTGGGAGGAAATTTCAATGGATTTTATCACAGGTTTACCCAAGTCCGAAGGAAATACTGTCATCATGGTGGTAGTTGATAGAATTACCAAGTATTCACACTTTTGTGCATTATCTCATCCATTTAAAGCTAATACAATTGCTACTGTATTTATCGAAAGAATTCAAAAGCTACATGGAAACCCAAAGATTATTGTAAGCGACAAAGATCCCATTTTTATAGGAAATTTTTGGACGTAATTTTTTTTTTCTTTGGGTAATTAATTAGGTCATAGCTCATGATATCATCCTCAATCTGATGGAAAAACTGAGACAGTGAACAAATGTTTGGAAGAATATATTCGTTTCTTTTTATTTGATAAACATACACAATGGGTCAAGTGGTTACCTCTGGCTGAATGGTGGTATAACACTTCCTTCCATACTGCAGCAAAAATGACCCCATTTATGGCACTTTATGGATATCATCCACCGTCCAACACATCATATTTAAGAGAAAATTATAAGGTTCAAGCAGTGGAAGATCACATCGAGAATAAACAACAAGTTATCCAACCCTTAAAGGATAGCCTCACTTTTGTGCATAATCAAATGAAAAAATAGGAAGATCAACATCAGAACGAAAGAAGTTTTGATGTAGGCGACTAGGTATTTTTATGGCTACTACCATACAAACAAATGTCCCTCAATAAACCTAAGAAGGATGATGAATTATCAACAAAGTATTATGGTCCTTACACGGCGTTGAAAAAGATTGGTACTATGGCATACAAATTGGAGCTTCCTGCATCTTCTCAAGTGCACCTAGTTTTCCATGTTTCATGCTTAAAGAAGGTTATAGGTGACAAGCTCCTAGTTCAAACAATATTTCCAGAACTTGACGAGGAAGGAAAAACCATAATGGAACCTAAAGCAGTCATAGAAACAAGGAATCGAAAACTACGAAATCGATCAATTTCAAAATATCTCATCAAGTGGAAGAACTTACCCACTAAATATTTGACATGGGAGGATGAGAATTTTATACAGAAGCATCCAAAATTACTCAAGAGTTGAGGACAACAATTTTTTGAAAGAGAGGGGGAGGTTTTTTCATTTGTATCACGTAAGAATTTTTTATTTATGTAATGTAAAGGAGGTTTCCCCTTTGAAGAGGATGATTCCTAAGTCATTGATCTATATTTTCTTCTATTTTGTGAACTGGTTTCATAACATATATTTTCCCACCTTATCTCCTATGGCCTTAAAAATTCCCTCACCCCAGAAAAGAAGAGGCGAAAAAGGTAATTTAATCCCCACAATTGCTTATAGTATTTCCATCAATGTATTAAATTTAGGAGGCCATTTAGTGAGAAGCAAACCTTTGGTGCCCATTGTTGGGTACAAAATCTGCGTACTTTTTCCCTCCATTTTCACCCACGTAATCACTTCTTTGTATCATTAATATTCATTAAATGCTCTAATGCACAAGGTAAACCCCCTTCCATTGTCTTATCTGGAATGCTTAATTAATAAAATAATAGTCATGGGGATTTTTCCTACACGAGTTACTAATTTTGTCATTTCCGCAGATTCGGTGGTCAAAGGGTCGCATCTGTAGATCACAGGAGCAACTCCGAGTTTACATCACTATTTTGATATCACTGTAACAACATACTAGATTCCAGACCAATTCCATACCTTTCTTATTTTCCTTCGGCAACTGATTTAGCCGTTTTAACAATTGTATATTTGTAGACATTAGTTGTCAGATTTGAGAAACGGGGTTTTCTCAACAATTGTATAAGAAGTGTTTCAAGGTTGTGAATCATGTTAGCCGTGCAAGAGATTAATTTTGTAATATAAGACAGTTAATTAATTGAATGCAAGTCATTTTGTTGTTCTATCTGTAAGCTATGAATCCATCGCAGCCCTGGTTAGAGATTTGGGCCCACTCTTTTGATCAAGTGCTGTGTTATTTATGTGTGTTGTTATCACATTTTTGTTTATACATTTTAATTGCCGTTATGGTACTTTTCTGTAATTTGCTGTGAATGCTTTTATAATTCTTCACTTTATCTTTAATTGTTGCTACAGTGGTTCTTGATTATTTCAGTCATTAAATATTTCATTAATGTTGGATTGTGCCATTGCTCCTGCATATAACTTGCGCGTTACCTTGAAATAATACACGCACCCGGATTTATAAATTAATGTAGAAAAGGGTTGAATAGTTTATTCACACTTGGACATCAACATTTTGGCGCCGTTGTCGGGGAAGGCTAACAAGGTGAAAGAACACGACCCGCATTGATCCAAAGATCAATATCTCGTCTTAGGGAGGGAATTTGTTACCCTGATCTAAGTCCTGAGTGTAGTGTTATGTTTTTTTGCCTTCTGTTGTTTTTTGTTCCGATTGTTTTCCTAGGGGCCAATTTATTGTCTTGGGGAGGGTATTTGACTACCCTACTTCAGGTCCTGAACTTTAATTTTTTTCAAGTTGTGTGATTCTCTGATTGAATCCAGCCTTAGGGGCCAATTTCTTGTCCTCGGGAGGGTATTTGACTACCCTACTTCAGGGTCTGAACTTTAATTTTTCAAGTTGTGTGATTCTCTGTTTGAATCCAGCCTTAGGGGCCAATTTCTCGTCCCGGGGAGGGTATTTGACTACCCTACTTCAGGTCCTAAACTTTAACTTTTTAGGTTGTGTGATTTTCTATTTGAACCCAACTTTCATTTTTTTTAAAGTTTGTTTGATTTTATGCTTAAATCCAATCTCTCATCCCGGGGAGGAAATTATTTTGTCCTGCTCTAGCTCTTGAGTACTACTGTTATTTTAATGTTTTCTTCTCATCAATTATATGAACAAAGATTTGAATAAGAGGGGCAGATGAAGACCCCTAAAGAAAGGAAGGGATTTGGGAAGGAATACTTATATCCAAGATATCATCGCAAAAGCTGAATCAGAAGCATCTTCTCATGCTGCTGTCAGGGTAAGGATTCAAACGAAGTCCGAGGGGCAGTCAGTTGTGCAACCAATTCCATCCACGGTACTAGAAAGAGCCCTTCCAATGGCAGAGGAAGAATAAAATGAACTATTAGTAGAAGAAACACCCCTTTTGTTGGCAGAAGAAGAATAAATTGCGAGTAGGAGATCTGAGGAATTGAGAAATTCCAATAAGGAAGATGAACTTTCTGAAGGAGTTTGTGTCACCACGAGACCGAGGAAGTGCTATGAAACCTCCTGCAATTGAATCACCCCAAATATCAGTTGCAGAAGCAGTTGAAATCTTAGGTGAGTATTAGAGGATGTTTATGGAACCTACAAATTCCTCTATTGATTTCCCAATTGGGAACATCATAGGTGATGGACCAATGAAGCCCATACCTTTATCGACTTTGCCTAATTTTCATGGGCTTTCCTCTAAATGCCTCGATACATTTCTCTTTGAATTTGATATTGTCTGTTAGGGGTACGACTATATCGCTGATGCTTAGAAATTAAAGATATTTCCTGCTACCTTAAAGGGGACAACCCTGTTGTGGTTCATGGGTTTAGGGGGAAAGACTATCTCCTCATGGGATGCGATGAAAGAAATATTTTTGGAGAAATACCAGGATTACTGTAAATCTCATGATATCAAGGAGGATATTTTTAAGTTTGTGTAGAAAGAAGATGAGAATATGGAAGATTTTGTGGAGTGATTTAAATATATACTGCAGAGGTTAGGCCATAGTGACCTAGACAAAGATATTCTGAAGATCATCCTTCTCCAGGCACTAAGGGAAGATTCTCTATAACTTTTAAACATAGTAGGAAAGGGGGACGTATCAAAGGAAGACTTCGATACCGTCTGCGGGCTGTGCATCCAGTGTTCATGAGGGGTTGCAAGAAATGGACAAGGGATTCGGTCATCAAAAACTTCCGGTGGAGGGGTCACAAAGGCAGAAATCGGAAATCTACTGGATAACCTAAGGACTGATATCCTAAGTACACTATCTTCCCAGATGGACACCTTGCAGGCGAAATAGAAGCAAATGGAGTTGGAGAAGACTATGGCTATATTCTACCCTCAGTGCAGAAAGAAACACCCACTGAAGAAGTGCTCATTAAATACAGTTGAAGCCTGTGAAATTTGCGAACAACCCCATACAACCATCTCGTGCCCTTCCTTGCTAGGTTTGAAGGAAATTTTTCAAGGAGAAAGTGAATAAAGCATGGTGGATCAACTGTATTTCATGGGACTGAAAAAGCCATGGCAGCCCTGAACACCGAATATAAATCCAGGTATGCCTCAGGACCCGTCTCAGTATTTTAATAATTTTAATATGGGTCCCCAGTTTGTACCTTTCTCACCAGTATGGTCTCAATATCAATGTCCACCCTGGCAACAATGGTTTCCCCAGACTAATTCAAATCCTCCATGGGCTCAGAACTAGTGTGGACCCTCTCCTGCTGGATAGTTTCCCCAATCAATGCCACAAAAAAAAATTAAGTTTTCTTCCAATGTACCTCCAGGTAATCCACCCGTTCGACCTCAGATTCCCATCCAACCCAACCCAAATCCTAAAAATAAATGGGTTCAATAAGCTGACACTCTCAACCTTCCATCATATAGCATTTCTACCTCTGGGCTTAACGAAATAAACTTACGATCTGGGCAGGTATTGAATCCCCCAACTTCACCTGTTATATTTGAACAATTTGACAATGAAGTTATGGAACCAGAACCAAAAATAGTCGGGGATAAACCATACCAAAACATCGCAAATAAAACACATCCTCAACCTACTATTAACCAGGGACGTCCAGTCAATCCACAATATCCTGAAAGATTGGCCCTGAGTAAACAAAACCCTCAAGAAGAATTTGATTTTCTAGGGGAATTACAAAAGTTGTTTGTTAAAATTCCCCTGCTCCAAGCTATGAGGGACGTACCTATATATGCAAAAACTCTAAAAGAATATTGCTCTAAGAAACCTGGAAATAAATCAAGGGATCCATTGACCATCCATGTGATGGGAAAATTGTTTGACATCATGCTGGGAAAATTCATGCCTATAAAATATGGGGACCCAGGGAAACCAATTCTAACGGTACAGATTAATGGGGTTGAAATTCCAAATGTATTGGTAGATTTGGGTGCTGCCATAAATGTCATTACCTCTGAAATAATGCATGCATTATGCCTTGGAAACATTAAGCTGACCCTTACTATCTTGGAATTGGAAAATATGTCTATAATCAAGACAGTAGGTGTTAGGTCTCTGTAATTTATTAGCAAGATTGGGAGAGTCCAATCACAGAGTTAACATCATTTCAACCAACTTTGGGATTCTAGGATCTAGCCCTCCTGAATCCGGAGAGGGATCTCTCCAATATGTACAAAGATGGATATTGTCTTTGAAAAGCTTAAGGTAATGATATTAGGCTAGTTATGAAGGCTAAGGGTTTTGTTTTGTTTTGGATGGTTGAGCATGAAATGTTACTTGAGGGGAAAGTCCTAAGTGCAAAAAGTTTCAAAAGTGAGAAGTTGCAAGCAAATAGAATAGTTTTGGCAGATAGATAGATATAACGCTGGTTTTTAGTCCATCGGGCTATGGAGTCATATCTGGGCTTTAATTGAACAACAACATCAAGTGTGATCCAAGGGGCAAGTCATCTATACCACAAGATTATTGAGATTAAAATGATGAAATGGAAACATTAAAATGTTGGAGGGGTGGAAACTGATAATAATTTCTCAGAGGATTTATAGTCATTCCAAACAAGAAAAGCCTCTTAAGTAACTATTTTAAAACCAACCAAGGACAGGGCTAACCATAGACTTCTTGGGCAAGTTCTTATTAAAGCAGCTTAATTGACAAACAATCCAGTAATCCACATAATTACCTTCCGAAAGTATGAAAACACATAAGAAAAACAGAGTGTAACTTAAGATCAGATAAAGTACTTTTAAACCTAGTCTGCTTTCAGTCAACACCAAGGGAAACTTTCAGAATCTGCCTTTGGAGAAAAGAATCTAGGAATCAGGGCAAACCATATCTTCTCTAGTCTAACTTTAATAGAAAATAATGGAAATAACATTCGAGAAAAATGTTTGAGCAAACAGAAGGACGAGGGAACGCCAACATTCCTAACTGTTTAAACTGTATTGAATCATTCTTAAATAAACAAATCTGAAGAAAACATTAAGATACAGATTTCTCAGCCAGAGAAGGTTACTGCTATACAGAAAATCCTAACCCTGTTTAAACTGTTCTTTACAGAGGGAAAATGAACAATATGGTATACATAGAAGGAGAACGATTAACAAAGAAAGAAGCACTTCACCAGTGATAAAGACCAGGATCCCAAGAAACAGCTTTTATATTGATGTCAAACCAGTTACAATCTTCAAGTCTAATGTTTCAGTTCAGCAATCATCTTCACTATTCAACCTAACTACTCTAGCACAAACAGAGCTTCAAGGGCCAGTGAACACTATGTACAAATAGAAGTCTCGAGCTCAAGTGTATTTCAAAGTTCTGAAACCAACAATTTCTCATCTTCTATAGAAGTACTTATAGGAAGATGAGGAGGTGAGATTTTAACAAAATATCTCAAGGACAATTAACGCAGAGTGAAGACTTCTCGGCCCTTTGAGAGGCTCGAGGGAAGAATTTACAGGTGGATCACTACATTAATTGTTTCACAATAAATATCAAAGCTCGGTGGAAGCTTTGTTTGACTTTGAGGCTCTGTGTATGTTTTGGAGTAACTCTGCAGATATTTATTCATTGGTCTCCTTGCAGAAATAACTTCTTGGCAATGCTGGAGGCAGATATTTCTTCGAGCAATAACTTCGGCCTCTGTTCTGAATGATTTGAGGCGACAGGTGGCTCTTTGGTAGCTGAGGAATCAATTTGCCTCAAGTTGTGGCGGTGGAGGCTTTCTGTCTGATAAAACACTTTAGGTTTTCTTTAAACTGTGTTTTGAGTCGGGGATTAGGCTTTTGATAACTGTCTTAGCCGTAATCCCCGTAATACTGTCTTCAATCTTCTTCTGCTATGCTTTATTCTCAAAACGGATACTCTTTAACTGTTCTTTCAAATAAAACAGTGTCTTGTCGATGTGCAGGGCCGCGCTGGGATTTTCGGCATCAATGCTCATGAAATATTTGACAAATCATTGAATCCAACCGTGTGAATGGTTCCTTTTAGTAGCTTCGAAGGCGCAGGAAACGTCTTTCCCAACCCTCGGCTTTTCTTCGTGATACAACGGAAAACCATTGAAAACACCTGCATAAAACAAAAAACAATTAAGAAATCCTGCGAAATGGGTTTAAACTGCTTCGGAAGGCAGGAGAGGAGCGTAGCCGTCGGATGAAGGCAACCAACGGTGGAGATCTGCATAGAAAGGCAAAAAGGATAGCGGGAGAAGAATAAGGAGGAGCAGTTTTGGACCGTCCGATCTGGACACGTGGACGGTCCAGATATAATCGGAGGGTCTCAATCGGGGGTGGTAGAAAAGGGGATGCGATAAAAACGCATGCGATTGAAAGTTTGCGATGCGATTGAGCGCATGCCGTTGGATCAAAGGACTAGATCAACGGTGGAGAATGGAATCGGGGAGAAACCCTTGTATTTTATATAAAACCCGAACTTTTGAAATAAACAAAGGTTTTTATGGATCGGGGTGGAAAAACATATATATAAAGCGGATAGGCGCCCGACTGCGGGGCCTTTGGATGTATGAAAATTGATAGGCTCGGGGCTTTATATATAATAAGGGCCTAATCGCAATCGGAACTGCGGGCCTGGTCTTTCCGATCAACCCATTGAAATTTCCCCGATTGCGATTGCGCGATCGGTCTTTTTGATCTAACCATTTTATTTTTAACATGTGACTTTGGCTCATTAAATCAAACTTTGGAAAAGAGGGTTTTTGTAATTTACAAAGGAAAAATGGGTCGGAAATGAAATATTCACAAGATTTAAGCGCCGAGGGCGGGCTCAGGGTTATATGAAAATAATATGATCGGGGGTCTCAAGCAGCAAGGCTAATCGCAATCGGAACTTTTGGAGTATGGCAAAGACTTGCGTCTTTGATTCTTTCCGATGCGATTAGCACCTTAACGTATTAGCAAGTGGTTCCAGACCCAAAGCGTATGGTGGGGAAGTGGTTTAGGGCTTAGCCCAAGGGGCTTAGGTCCATAGCAATGAAACTTCGTTTTTTATGAAAAATTTCAAGGTTTTTAATGGATTTGGGGGTTCCGAAATAGTTAAAAAGTGAGTTTTTAACTATGAAAGGGGAAATTTTCATAAATGGAAAGAAGGGGACTTAAGAAAACAAGGTAGTTTTGATGGAGAAAAAGGGGAGCAGATGAAAGGTTTTGAGAAGAGGAGAAATGACGATCTTTCAGCAGTTTTTAAGTTGGAATCAGCAGAAATTCCTGAGTATAAAATGGGACAGCAAATGAGGACTTTGGACAGAGGCATGAGGCCTTAAAGAGACTTCAAGAGCCAACAATTTTTAGTTATAAAATTTGTTCCTTGGAGGCTCAAAAAAGATCTTAGCCACCTTTTGGTATAACAAAATATTATAGGTGGCTAACAGTAGGGAAGTTGGAAGACATTACTATTTCGATGGACTCATGGCCTATCCCGTGGACCTCCTTGTATTACAAAAACGATCCCCAGCCGGTGGTCATCCCTTGATTTTGGGAAGACCTTGGCTCGCAACGGAAAATGCCTATATTGGGTGTCAATATGGAAATATGGTTATATCAAATGGGATGATCACAAATAACCTCACTCTATATCCTCCTGTAGAACAAAGCTCATCAGAGAAACCATTAGCCAAGCATAAACCTCTACCAATGGAAGAATTCGAGCCTGAAAATGAAGAAAATAGACCGGTCCTTACCATTGGGAAGGCCCTTCAATTCAAACAGAAACTGAGGATGATACCATTAAAACTTTTATTAATGACCCCTGTTTTGTTTCTGATTCAACTTGTCATATTCTAGAATCTTCCATGAGCTGTGAAACGTAGGAAAATATTGAACTAGAAGATGAAATTAAGAACATCCCTGCAACTTCGTCCCATGATAGCATTCCTATTGAAATTGAATCGAGAAAAACCCTGAACATCAATCTGAATATTTCAGATCCCAGACAAAACAACTCCTAGAAGTTCTTAGAAATCATAAGGAAGCCTTCCCCTGGGATTATACCAATATGAAGAGGATTCCTGCTAGTTTATGTACTCATCATATTTACATTAAGGAAGACTTCTGTCTTGTGAGACAACCCCAACGGAGAATGAATCTCGCTTTAAGGAACATTTTCAAGGATGAACTTCAGAAATTACTAGATGTAGGATTCATTTACCCCATCTCGGACAGCCAATGGGTGTCCCCGCTGGTTATCGTTCCCAAAAAGAATGGTAAATGGAGGATTTGCGTGGAATATAGGGAATTAAACAAAGCAACTCAAAAATACCATTTCCATTTTCCATTCATTGACCAAGTCTTGGACACCCTGGATGGGAAGAATTTTTTCTGCTTCCTAGATGGGTTTAGCGGTATAGTAAAATCCAGATAGCTCCAGAGGACTGAGATAAGACAACCTTTACATGTCCATGGGGAACCTTTGCGTATAGGGTTCTCCCATTTAGTTTGTGTAATGCGCCTATGACATTCCAGAGGGAAATTCTGGGAATTTTTTCTGATTTAGTCGATGACAATGTTGAAATATATATGGATGCTTTTACTCGATATGAGAATTCATTTGAAGAAGGATTGACGAATTTGGAAAAAGTACTCAAAGGATGCGAACAGACCCATGTGTCTCTGAGTACAATGAAATGTCATATGATGAGGGAAGAAGGAATAGTATTGGGACATTTTATCTCAGCTGCCGGAATTCAAGTGGATCCGACCAAAGTAGAGGTAATACTGCATTTCCCCGTACCTAAAACAACCACACAGGTAGATAGCTTTATCGGTTGTGCTAGTTATTATAGATGCTTTATAAAAATTTTTGCTAAAAATAGCACATGCACCTTTTCAGTTGCTAACAAAAGATGCATATTTTTTGTGGACAGAGGACTGTGAAACAACTTTTGTGAAGATCAAGGGACTGGTTTACGAAGCTCTGATCCTTCGAGGACCTGATTAGGCATTACCATTTCATATACATGTTGATGCCTCTCAGACAGCAGTGGGAACACTTGCCCCCCCCGGTATTATTGCGGCTGCTGGCACGAAGTTAGCCGGGGCTTCTTCCTCGAGTCCTGTCATGATCGAAACTCGATGAAAGGGCTTGACAAGCAACAGTGCCCTTCTTCACCCACACGATATTGCTGGATCGGGCGTGACTTAGGATAGCAGGTAGACAAGAAACCGTATGCAGTTTACTACGTTAGCAAGAATTTGACTCCTGCTGAGTTAAATTACACGGTGACTGAAAAAAATTCCTGGCTATCATCTACACTATCAACAAGTTTCGACACTATATCACTGGGTATCCTACTTTCGTACATACTAATCACGCAAAAATAAGGTATTTGATGAAAAAACATATCACTCCTGGTCGCATTACAATATGGCTGCTATTGCTTCAAGAATTTGATATTGCAATAGTAGATAAACAAGGGAAGGATAACGTAGTCGCTGATTTTCTGTCTAGATTGGATAATAATGATGAAGGCACACCCATAGAAGATAGTTTTCCGGATGATCATCTCTTTGAAATTTCTACTAATCCTTTGTGGTAAATAGATATTGCTAACTATCTTGCTACAGGGAAGGTGCCTTGTCATTTTTCATACAGGGAACATCTGAAAATCATTCATCATAGTGCCCGATATTCCTGGATGGTAGGATACCTTTTTCATACAAGAGCTGATCAGCAGGTTCGACGCTGTGTACCTGAGGTTGATATCTACAAAGTGTTGAAGGCTGCCCATGATGGTCCTTGTGGAGGGAATTTTGCAGATAAAATAATATTCCATAAGGTGTTACAAATGGGATATTACTGGCCTTCTATCTTCCAGCATGCACGAAATTATGTCTGAAGGTGCGACAGTTTCCAGTGCATGGGGCAACCTAGTTGATTCGATGAAATGCCTTTACAGCCCTAGGTAGGACTCCTCAAACCTTTTGAGAAGTGGGCCATCGATTTTTTTGGACCTTTTAACCCAGCTTCCCAACAAAAGGTTCACATTCTGGTCTACACCAATTATGTGACTCAGTGGGTGGAAGCCAAAGCTGTTGTGAAAGCAACATAACATGTGGTTTCAGATTTTTTATTTGAGAAGATTTGTGCTCGTTACGGTACTCTGAGGGAGATTTTTTCAGATGGAGGAGCACAATTTACGTCACACATGATAGCAAGGCTTATGCAGAAATATGGGGTCAAGCACAAGGTGACATCTCCATACCACCCCCAGGTGAATGGACAAGTGGAAAGCATAAACAAGGTATTGGAAAATATCTTGATAAAGACTGTGGCAAACCATCACCGGGATTGGGCTCAAAAGCTGCCCGAAGCTCTCTAGGCATACAAAACAACATGGCGGTACCCAACTGGGTTTTCACCATTCAAGTTGGTTTATGGGGAATCCCCCTTGTTCCCGATAGAATTTGAGATCAGTATGCTCAGAACAACTCTTGAAGTAGGGTTGGACCTGTTAGATGCCCAAAGACACCGGCTAGATCAGTTTAATAAATTAGATGAAATCCATTCAATGGGTGTCTAGAAGAATATTTATATTCAACAGTAGATGACGAAATGACACGATAAGTTTATAAAAACAAGGTGTTTCACAAAGGGGATTAAGCATTACTCTATAAATCTCGTTTTAAGGATTTTAAAGGAAAGATTTGCACTCACTGGATGGGGCCTTATGAAGTGGATGCTGTATTTGATAATGGAGCAGTCAGAATGGTCACAATTGACGATACACATGTTTATTTTATAGCAAATGGACATCATCTGAGACTGTATCACCATCCAGCCTCTAAGGATGCCTTCATTAAACATCTCTATGAGAAATCCGGTTTGAAGGTTGTCAGTGCAGAGAATTCCTCCTTTGCATCCTTGATATATATCTATATATCTATCTATATATATATATATATATATAATAATAATAATAATAATAATAATGTTGTTACTATTCACTTGTTTGTCTTTTTGCAAGAGCTACTACTGAGATGCAATGTCTTGGAGTTGGAAATTTCCTAAGTAATGAAAGCTGTTACGACTGGGGTGCTGTTTCTCCGCTACTACTGTTATTCCCAGAAATTTTTGAAGTATTGGATGTTGTTACTCTGCTACTGCTGTTACTCTCAGAAATTTTCTAAGTATCAGATGCTGTTACTCCGCTACTGCTGTTACTCCCAGAAATTTTCTAAGTATCAGATGTTGTTACTCCTTGAACTCTGTTACTCCTAGGATGCTATTACTCTGGATATTGTTACTCCTTGGACGTTGTTACTCCTTGGATGGTGCTACCCGTGATGCTGTTACTCTTGGGACGCTGCTACTTGTGTTGCTGTTACTCCTTGGACATTGTTACTTGTGATGCTGTTACTCCTTGATGCTACTACTCTGTGTTTCTGTTACTCCTTGGACACTACTACTCGTGATGTTGTTACTCCTTGGATGTTGCTACTCCATGATTTTGTTACACCTTGGTTGCTGTTACTCCGCGATGTTGTTACTCCTTGGATGTTGTTACTCCGTGATGCTGTTATTCCTCGGTTCTGTTACTCCACCAACGCCGTTATTCTACCAGTGTTGTTACTCCGTTAACGCCGTTACTTCACCGTTATTCCGCCATTACTTTTCCAACTGTGACTTCCCTCAGGTAGGTCGCTAGGTACATCTCCATTGAATCTTATGGATTTAATTAAATATTTCATCGATAAGACATTGACACCGTGGACGACTATTTTAAGTTTTTTTTGGGGGGGGGGTGCCGTCATAATTAAATTACCTTGTAATTAAACCACACTAATGATTATCCTAAAATCATTATTAAACCTCGTGCTGATGGTACGCTCCACGATATTCATTGTATTTCGTATAATCATTACAATGTATTAGGACTAGAAACATGCATATGTTGCCAACTGATCAATTTTTTCCAATTTATGCGAAACAATTACCATATCATCCATCGTACTTACCATAATCCGCCATGATTTTCTTTGTATCCAGAGAAATCACCTGCTATATTTACCGTTATTCCACTTCATTTTTCACCATGCTGTTATTGCTAGAATTGGTAGCCGTCACTCCTTCCAATGGTCTGTTGTGTCCAAAGTGTTGTTACAATCTCTACAGGATGGACGGACTGGCTGTGTGGCATGAACCCAAAGATACAACTCTGTTCCGTAGCAATGTAGATGTGTGGCAAGTTTTCATTGATGCAAGTTTGGATATATATTTTAATAGATTGCAGGGATTCGATGAAGGGATCACGACAGAATTTGCGCTAATTTTGGATGAGAATTGCTCTCGGGTCAGAGGAGTAGAAATCCCTGTCACAGAAGAAGCCATTGCATAAGTTATTGGGCTAACACGAAAAGGACATCATTGGTTCTCTTAGAGGACTCCCTTTCTATAATTTCCTGAATTGTTTTTGCAGGCTGGAGAAAGTGCTATCCAGGAGGGGAGAGGGTATGATTGAAATCCTTACCGTACCCATGGAATGAGGTAGCAGGCTTTGTTATGAAATATATAACCCATGAAGGACTGTTTACCACTCTGTTCAAATACTATTTCAAAATCCTGACCCATCTTCGATTCCTGCAGGCATAGGTTTACTCTTTAAACATGCCTTTCTTTCTAATGAAAAATATCCAACTCATGGCATAGTCCGCTTGGAGTTTGCGCCAGGTGTTGGAAGTCCTTACCAATCATGAACTGGTTCATCTATTGGTTATGCATGCAATGGCACGATTCCAAGTCCCCTGGGCACAACTCTGTGAACTATCAGAAGAGGGAGTGGAAGCTATCATTGCTGCTAGGGAGGAAGAACTAACACCTCCGATTGATTCAGTAGAAGAGGAAGAGCCAGAGGAAATGGAGGAAGAACCAGCACCTTCGGTTGATTTAACAGAAGAGGAAGATTTGGAGGAAATGGAAGAAGAACCAACACATTCGGCTGATTCAGCAAAAGACGAAGATCCAGAAGAATTGGAGGAAGAAGAGGAAGAACTAAAGGAAATGGAAATAGAAGAAACACCAGATACAACAGGTCAGCTGCTCATACATCACACACAATAGTGGAATAAAACAAAACATGCCTCTTCCCCCCCAAAAAAAAAAAAATATATATAATATAAATATATATCAAAAACAATGTAGAAAGAAAAATGTTCCCATTGTTTAATAAAAGAGATCGTTGTCCCACCCATACTGAAGTTTGTAGATTCAAGGAAGGATATGGCCGTTGTCGGTCCATTGCTTGCTGATTCTCAACAAGAACATCCTGAAGTTTAGACTAAAGAAGGGAAGTTTGCAGAAGAATTTGAGCAGAGAATGGCCAATGAAGGCACTGTCCAGGTGATAGAAATTCCCGAATTAAAAAGAGGAGAAGAAGAGAGCGCTCTCGAAGAAAGGAAACCAAGTAAAGAAGACCTGGTGGAGAAGCCAATTGATTCTACTAACAACAGTCCACTACCTTATGAACTTGCTACAGAGTTGGGAGACATATTTAATGTTAAAAAAGAGTGGATAGAACAATGTGAAAATAGGATACCACCTCTCAAAGAAAGGTATCAACTTCAGTTTAACGAGATCATGCGGCTGAAGAAGGAAGTTTGGAAGCTTAGGAAGCAATTATCTCGGTTGAAGAAAAAGGTAAAAGAACATAAATTGAAGGCAGTGAAACCCAAGGTCGAATTTTCTTCAGCAGCCATACAGATGGAAGATGTTCCTACAACCTCTACTGGCACATAGACTGGCCCTATTGGACATCTGTTTGAAGCCCAAGAATTCTTCCTGGATGCTGAAATTCAGAAATGGAAATCTGCCGCGAATGAACATAAGAAGGAGACAAAGAGGGGTTCGGGAGCAGGCCGCTGGTATTGTTACTGGGTATATAGACCAGTTAGATAGAGAAAGGCGAAGGCAAGAGAAACAACATGGTAAGATGGAGGAATTAGAGGAGCAGGTACGAGTGCTAAAGGCAGATAAAAAGGAAATTTTTACCTTGGCACCATAGGTAATGGCTTGCAGACCTCCTGCCCATAATTATGCTTTATTTCTTTAAGATAAATTCTTTTTCTTTTGCCTGGAAAGTATTCTCAAGGAAATTAGCCATGAGATTGAGGACCCGATACAGTTCCTTCGTATTTTGAAAATCCATGATATTGTGGACCACCACTTGATGTGCGGGCTTTACATGCATAATTATTTCTTGAAGAATGATTAGACCTTCAATCCAGTTCCATTTGTGGGAGGTGTTCACCTGAGAGCTTTCACCTCCTATACTATTAACTAGGTTAAATGGAAGAATTCCTCTGATACTTTTGAGGAAAATCAAGATACAAGACCACTGATGATAAGGAGGGAGCATGGTCAGTCAGTGAATATTTATAACAAGCGCTCTACGTTTTTGCAGATTGAGGGTCATAAAGAACATATGCTGACAACACATAAGTGGTGTGCTGACCTCTGTGTCAGAAAGATAGTTTCTTCTCAGGATGAAGCTCTTGACATTTGTCAAAGGAGATGGATGTTGTCATCATCAGCTGTAAAAAACTGGGAACCTTTTGGAGAACCCAATTTTGCACGGGCATTAAAAAGAGTGCCATGTTTTGATGCATGCATTCAAACTTGTGGGGTCCAATGGATGGGGCTAATATTTCAGTTCCCCCTAATTTGGTTGCCAGCAGATCAATATACTCCAGCATACGACGTAAGCGAATATTGGTGGAAGGATATCCTCTTGACAGAAGGATGTAAACCCCATGGTACAGAGATGGCTGCAGAATATGACCTCTCTCACTTTCATGCCGACCACACCCAGTCCAACCCAGACCTGAAGAGACGTTGAGCTACATGAGAACATGGAGAAAGACCAGTTGGGGGGAGATGTTGGGTACCAAATCTGCATACTTTTTCCCTCCATTTTCACCCACTCTTTCACTTATTTGTATAATTAATATTCATTAAATTCTATGACACACAAGGTAAACACCTTTCCATTGTCTTATCTGGAATGTTTAATTGATGAAATAATAGTCATGGGGATTTTCCCTATGCGAGTTACTAATTCTATCATTTCCGCAGATCCGGTGGTCAAAGGGTTGCATCTACAGATCATAGGAGAAACTCTGAGTTTACAACACTATTTTGATGTTGCTGTAACAACATACCAGATTCTAGACCAATTCTAGACCTTTCTTGTTTTCTCTCGGCAACTATTTTGGCCATTTTAGAAATTGTATATTTGTAGACATTAGTTGTTAGATTTGAGAAACAAGGTTTTCTGAACAATTGTATAAGAAGGGTTTCAAGGCTGTGAATCAGGTTAGCTATGCAAGAGATCATGCTTGTAACATAAGACTGTTAATTAATTGAATGCAAGTCATTTTGTTGTTCTATCTTTGAGTTGTGAATCCATCACAACCCTGGTCAAAGAGTTCGGCCCACTCTTCTGACCAGGTGCTGCATTATTTCTGTGTCTTGTTCTCACATTTCTGTTTATAAATTTTAACTACCATTATGGTACTTTTCTTTAATTTGTTGTGAATGATTTTATAATTCTGCACTTTATCTCTAATTATTGTTACAATGGTTGTTGCTTATTTCAGTTGTTAAATCTGTGATCAATGTTGGATTGTGCCATTTCTCTTGCATATACCTTGCGTGTTACCTTGAATTAATGCACGTATCCGGATTGATAAATTAATGTGGAAAAGGGTTGAATAGTTTATTCACACTCGGACACCAACACCCATGAAATAGAGACCCTATTTTTAGATCTAGTCTCTATCTTTCTAATTTTCAAAGAGAAATCAATAATATTTATTTCTACAATAGATAATGTTTTTGGGTTCACGATTTTCCTATTTGTCAAAAACCTGGTCTTTAACAACTTCAAAACTTGGCCATAGACCAATAAACTTTCCTAGTAATTTGTTTTCCTTTAAGAACACCACATTTTCTTTCGCTGAGGAGAGAAAATCATATTGAAAGATGGATTTGATTTTGCATTCTTCAAAAATTTATTTTGGGTGTTCATTGTACCTACATGAAGCGCACAACCAACAAAACAACCCAGAAACCCTCGCGATAATTATTGAAAGGTAAGCAACTTCTATAAGCAAAAAGCTCAGATTTGTGAATAGTTTGCATTCAATCTATAGTTCAACGCGATGGATATAAAATCCCTTGCAATCAACACAACATCGAGAATTACAAAAATCATCATGTAGGTTCAACATACGGGGCTTGGCTCAATTTCCAAAAACTTCTTTTTGTGCTGAATTGTCACAAGCAGGATGACATACACACATTAGTATTAATAACGACGATAACCACAACCACTTGATAGCACTGGCACCATTCAATTCAAACGGATTGGATAAAATACACTTGTAAGAACATGATTAGACAATGACTATGAAAACCCTAGCCTCTGGGAGTCAGATGCAGAGATTCTCATCTTTTCACTTGCAGAGGCCAACATGTAGTAAGATACCTTTCTTTGATTCTTGTGAATAATAGGAAGAGTAATAAAAACTAATATATATATATATATATATATATATTGGGCCTAATGATTAAGAGCATGTGTTTCCTCCTAAGAGGTTACAGGTTCAAAACCAGAGGGGGGTAGAGTATGTATGCCTTTGTAGACTTAGGAGTCAAATCACTGCGCGAAGGTGGGTCCTTTGTCCCACAAACGAAGGGGTCTCATACTCTAGTGACCTTAAAATTGGAAAATAATAATAATAATAATAATAATAATATATATGAAAAATAAATAAATTTTATATTCTCATTAGTAAAACTAGGATAAAAATAATTATATAAGGAATTGGAAAGTGATTCATTTCATGGTTGTCCATATCTCAATTTACCTAATTTTAGAAAAATGAAAAGCATTAGGGGAATTTTAAGGTCTAAAATGGGCCTCCTAAGGAAATTATAAAATAATAGTGGAAATAATAAAATAATATTAGATTACATCATCAAATTTTAGAGGGAAAAAAAGAAAAAAACTACTTTTTCAACTCGTATTTTCAACTTATCTCCTTATGAGTTTACTCAAATTTCGAGTTGGAACAATCGTTGGATGCATAATTTGGTTCCTCATCCAAGGAGTACCCATGTTGCATATTTTCGATGGACTATGCTACATGAAAAGTGAGAAATACATGAAAAATGTGATTTCATAATTTGATTCCTCATCCAAGGAGTACCCATGTTGCATACTTTCGATGGACCCTACTACATGAAAAATGAGAAATACATGAAAAACATGATTGCAATCATGTTTTTCATGCATTTCTGAATTTTCGTGTAGAAGAGTCTATCGAAAGTATGCAACATGGGTACTCCTTGGATGATGAATTAAATTTTTCATCCAACGAGTACTCCCGCTCAAAATTGGAGTAAAACCTTAGGGAAATAACTTGAAAATACAAGTTGAAAAAGTGTTTTATTATTTTATTATTTTTTTTTATATTTTTAATTTTTTCCCCAAAAATGGTGAATCATCCCCCATGGTTGACATCATCATCTTGAATCCTGTTGGTTCTTATAAATTTTATTTTGGTTGTACATTTTTCTCAGGAGCCCCATTTTGGACCTCAAAATTTCCCTAATGTGTAAAGAAAACATAAAACAATCTCCTACCTCACCTAGATCTGGGTGTTCCCTTGATGAACATGCCCAATTCAATTAACCAAATCCTGACATGACATCTATATCCATATGGTGGCATGGAATCTTGACTCATCTCCTCATGTGTTTTCCTTATGTATTTATACTTTTTCCTCTATTATTTCACACACTCATACTCGATTCTCCTCTGTTAGCTAACAAAAAATGATGTTTGAGGATGAGAGAGCTTTTAGAAAGGCTTTCTATGATATATCTGAGATGGTGAAAGTGTTGTATAATGAGAGAACAACAAGATTGCAAGGAGAAAGTTCTAATAAATCAAAAGGTAATGGTGGTAATGGGAGCAAGCCTCCACCTCCACCTTTTACTTCACTTCCATCTACACCTCCATCCTCACCTCCTTCACCTCCTTCATCTCATAGACATACTCCTCCTCCATCTCCAAAAGGACATGCTAAGTATCCTTTGATTAAGATGGACACCAAGTTTGAATTGCCTATGTACATTGGGGAAGTAAATGCTGAAAAGTTGGATAATTGGGTTCGTCAAATAGAAGTGTATTACATGATTCAAAATATTGATGGGGATATCAAAAATATCTAGCTTGCTTCTCTTCCTTTGGAAGGTGCAAATCTCAACTAGTGGGAGTCCAAAACTCAAGAATATTTGAAGAAAAGTAGTAAAATTATCTCTTCTTGGAATGATTTTATAGCTGAATTAAGAAGGAAATTTTATCCATTAGCTTACATGCAAAAAGAAATTATGGATTGGAAAATATTTAGACATGCTAAAGTTTAGAGTGTCCAAAGTTACACACAAGAATTTAGAAGAAGAGCTTTAATATTGGGTGTTGATTTGAATTCACAAGATACTCTCCTTAAATATATAGGTGGATTACATAGTTATTTAAGACATAATATACTTATGTTTAATACCACAAATCTAGATTAAGTATGTATTCAGGAAACTCATTTAGAATCAAGAGGCAATAATGTTACTCAAGAGTCCAACAAGAAACCCTTTAAATACGAAGACAAAGGAAATGGGAAGTTTGAAGGAAAAGGAAAAAATAATGCTACTATCAAGAAATAGGGGGGAGAAAATTACCTGTAAACATTGTTCAAAACATGGCCATGTGAAGACCACTATTGGAAATTACATCCAAAATTGAGACCAAAGAAGTTCAATAACAAGGGGAAACAAAAGATTGCTACTATAACTCTACAAGATCTAGGATTTGATTCAGGTGATGAAACCAAAATAACAACCATGGGAATGAAAGGTATAGCTTCTAATGCAAGTACTAGTTCTTCTAGTAACCCTATTGAATCTCAAAATGATAAAGACTAAAGTGATATTTTCCATATCAGGGTCATTACAAAACGTACAACTATTGATACATTATCTAATAGTGGATCTCAAGTCAATCTTATCTCTGAAGAAATTGTCAAGAAACTTAATTCACAAACTACACCTCATGCAAAACCTTACCCTTTGGGTTGGGTATGTGATGATGCCAAATTACAAGTGAAAATAAAATAGAAACTCAAAATTTCCATCATTGCTAATTTGATAGATGAGGTAGATCTTGATGTTGCACCACTTGATATTTTCGAGATTGTTTTAGGGAGTCCATACTTATATGACCGAAAGCCATATTCTATTTTTATGAGAAAAAATATCATATTTTTAAAAATGGAGTTGAGTATATTGTTAGAGCACATCGAAATAAGATGAAATTATCTCTTGTTAGTGCTGGTCAAATGAAAAGGCTTGTAAACATTAACAATAATTTTGTGTTGTTGATGATTAAAGCTAAATATACTGTAGAATTTGAAGCATTTATAGGATGTGATTATAAAATCAAGCATGCATTGGTTGAAGTTATTAACACTTATGACAAGATGTTTCAGGAACCTCAAGGGTTACCTCCAAAAAGAGGAATCCAACATGAGATTCTATTCTAGCAGGATGCACCACTTCCAAATATTGGAATGTATAGAATCTCAGTTTTAGAGAATGAAAAAATTAAGAAGCAAATTTAATAGCTTCTTTTAAAAGGGGTCATCAGGCCTAGTACATTTCCTTGTGTGTCTCCTATTGTTTTGGTTCCGAAGAAAGATGGTACAAGGCGCATGTGTGTGGATTTCCAATATTTGAAAAAAATCACGGTAAATAACCACTATCCTCTTCCTCACATTGATGATTTGCTAGATCATTTAAAGGAAGCTATGTATTTTAATAAGTTATATTTGAGAAGCAGTTATCATCAGATAATGATTGCTGAAGATGATATTTGGAAAATTGCTTTCAAGACAAAACAATGTTTGTTTGAATGGTTAGTTATGTCATTTGGACTTTGCAATGCACCTACCAGATTCATGAGAGTTATGAATTATGTATTGCGACCATTCCTTGATGATTTTTGTCATAGTCTACTTAGATGATATTATGATTTTTAATAAGATTCGTGAAGAGCATGCCAAGCATGTGAAGCAACTTTTATATGTTTTAAAAAAGGAAAAGTTGTATTTGAATATGTCTAAATGTGAATTTGGGAAAACCTCTTTGGTTTATTTGGGTCATATTGTAGGAGGGGGTAAATTGAAGATTAATTCCTCCAAAGTTGATGTTAATTTGACTTTTCCTAAACCCAATAATGTAACAAAGTTTAGGAGCTTTTTGGAGCAACCCAATATTGGAGAAAACTTACCGCTTACTTCTGATTCATTGTAGCACCATTACATGCTTTAACAAGTGCAAAGTAGGTATTTCAATGGGGAGGAAAGATACAGAAAGCCTTCGACACTTTGAAAGAGAAAATTAGTACAACACCAGTTCTAGCACTCCTAGATATTAAGGAACCATTTAAAATTCAAACTGATGCAAGAAAATATGCCATGGGAGAAATTTTGATGCAGCATGGTAAGCCAATATGTTATCATTCCAAAATATTTACCAATGAAGTAATTAACTATCCAACTTATGATAAAGATGTTGTATGCTTTGGTAAAAAGCATGAAGAAATGGAGGCACTATTTTATGGGTTAAGAAATGATTATTCATACTGACCATCAACCTTTACAACATTTACAATCACAAACCAAGCTACAACAAGCTAGACATTTCAGATGGATGGGATTCCTACAAAAATTTCATTTGGCAACCAGGTATACGAAAGGTATATACAAAAAAAATTGTAGATATGCTATCAAGGCCTATTGTTAATGCCTCTATTATTCTAAAGCATAACTCAATCATGCATGAAATTTATATTGAAAAATATGCTCAAGATGAAGATTTTAAAGATGTTTATGCAACTTTGATTCAAGGAAATCATGTTGAAGAATTGGATTATCATAACAAGTTTTTGTATCATCTTGGCAAGCTATGTGTTCCACAGGCTGAAAGATTCAATGTCATAATGGAGGCCCACACTTCTATTTTTTGTTGGTCACTTTAGTGTAGGAAAAACAATTTCTCAAATTCATACGTACTTTTATTGGCCCCACATGAATGAAATTGTGGCATGCACTACAAGGAAAAGACCATCTAGCAAGTGTTTTTGAAGAACCCCACAGAAAAATACCCCATACATCCATTTCTAGTGGAGGTTAATAGAGGAGGTTGGCGGGCGGAGGGTTTTGCAGATGTTTTCCGCTCGGTGCGCTTATCATTAAATGTCGCCCTGATGTTCCGCAATACCGAAAGCACCGGTCAGCACAAAAACATTGGCACACTGGACACCATGCACTCCATATACGCCCGCCCGGTGCGTTGTATTATTCTATAACACCGGTGTGTCACACATCTTCCGCGCCAGTGCATTATAAAACACCATGCTAAAACCGAAATCGCTTGGTGCATAGAACGAAACTGCATTGGTGCATCATAAAACAACGCGCCAAAACACAAACCGACTGGTGTGTTTGTAAGAAACAACACCGGTGCACCTATAAACCACGTGCACTGGTAAAGGGTTAAATTAAAAAAAAATTACGGTAAAAAATCTGGATTTTTCATTTTTCCAGTGCTCCTGTGCTCTCAATTGCCAGTGCACACTCTACCATTGAAAGCACCGGTGTGCAAAAAACATTGGCACACTGGACAAAGTGCGCGACGTACACACCCACCCGAGGCGTCCAATTATGTTAACGCATTGGTGCTTCACTACTCTTCTGCGTCGATGCATCATAAAACACTGCGCCAAAACATAAACGTGTCGGTGCATTCTTATCCAAGAGCACCTATGCACCTATAAAATGCATGCACCAGAATAGCGTTAAATAAAAAAAAAAAATTAAGGCAAAAAAACCAGTGCTTTACGACTATTCCGCATTGGTGCTTTACGAATATTCCACTCCGGTGCACCATCAAAAAAATGTGCCAAAACTGAAACATCCCGGTGCGGTGTTAGGGAACTACCCTGGTGCATTATAAGCAATGCGCCAAATCTGGCACCACCTGGTGTGGTTGTAAGTAATCGCACCGGTGCACCTATAAAACCCCGCGCACCGAAACAGGGTTAAATAAAAAAAAAAATTACGGCCAAAAACCGCATTTTTCACTTTCCTCAGTGCTCCAGAGCTCTCAAGCACCAGTGCCATTTCCCATTCTCTGAGCCACCCTGACATCGGTGCTCTCATTATACCCATTGCACACACTGCTGCTTTGCATTGTCCACCAATCTCCAACTTGCATTTCGAAAAATGGTGGAAAAATTTTCTTTTTCAAATTTTATAGCCAATATGCCTCATCGACGACGAAATGTACAGGTATTTTTCTATTTTTTCCATAATTAAGCCTTTTAGCGGATTATAATTTGAAATAACCTTAAAAATAACCATTAAAAAAAAAAAAAAAATTCGCGCGGTGCGCCTGAGTTGTTCGGCTCGGACCGGATAGCGGTGCTACTTGTAAAATTTACGCATCGCACCACCAACAGTGCTAATGGTATCCGCATCATTTCCAGGGCGGTACTGAAATGCGCCCCACATAATTTTAAATTAAAAAAAATAAAATGCAGTGCGCTCATTTAGCTAAGTGCACTGTTGAC
Organism: Pinus albicaulis; assembly: GCA_034641835.2. Classification (NCBI taxonomy): domain Eukaryota; kingdom Viridiplantae; phylum Streptophyta; class Pinopsida; order Pinales; family Pinaceae; genus Pinus; species Pinus albicaulis. Next base: position 2,002,105,733 of record CM076578.1, read on the forward strand.
CAAGGAATCCCAGTGCTGTGTGTTGACGGTATTATCCGCCCTGGTAGATGTCAACGCACCGCATTCTGAATTCTAATAAGGGTAACTGTGCGACTAGGTAAAATACTACACCGTCGACTATGTAATTGTCATGAAGTTGGTGCGCTGACACGACTATATGCTCCGGGGCGTATATTTCAGTTAGCGCACCGCTATTCTGAACCTAGATATAGTCAACGATGATTGAAAAATAGACAGCTGCACTGAGGATGGTGCGTTGTATTTCATTAGGGGCACCGGGAATGGGGCGCTACAAACTTAAGCCACACCACCACCGGTGCGTGACCGTTTTTGTGGTGCATTGATTAGTCTATTTTTTTTTTTTTTTTAAATATATATGTGTATTCCTAAATACATGTCTGTTTTAATAATTTTTTTTTATTTAATATATCAATGATTCAGAGAGAAGAGGAGGAACAACAACAACAACAGGCTGAACAGTATGACATGATTCACCAATTGGAGGCCTGAGAGAGGGAGAGAGATGCATACCCTTGGCCTATTACAACAGATATTCAGGGGATCCTTAGGCAGGTAGGCCTCCTCAAGTTCTATGAGGAGGCTACTTCCCTAAAGGCCCATAGTGTGTTTTTGAGATATCTTATCCGCAGGTTGAATGCCCACCGACAGGTTTTCCAAGTTGGTCCTGACCAGTGGTACACACCCACTGAGGAGGATATTTATTTTATTACAAGACTATCGAGGAGAGGGGTGGATTTTCCCTCATTCCCAGACGTGCCAGCTGGTTGTGTAGCAAGGAGTCAGTTAGTTTACTCCCAGAGATACATTGGAGCACATGTACTGTCTCCTTCAGAGTTTCAGGTACCTGGAGGTCAGTTACGTATAGGTGCATTTGGTAGATAGGACGTGCAGTGCCTCTCACTTATCATTTCAACCATTTTTCACAACAATATTGATGGGCAACACATTAGTTTCTCGCTTTTATATTATGTCGATTATTTAGTACAACAGCCACGACTTTTCAGGTGGTCTGCCATTTTTTTTGCGGCAGTTTTGTACGACCTTAGATAGATGTCGTGCTCATGCACAATGGAGGGTCAACTTCCCTTTTGCTTCAGAGCTGTTTTGTTTATTTTTTGAGAGGTTTTCAGAGATGAGACCTAGTTTTGTTCGAAAGCCTCGTAGGCTGATGTTCGAGGCCCGGATGCACATGTGGGGGAAGATGATGCCCAAGAGAGGAGACATTATGTTTCCAGCCAGGATATCACATGATGCACTAGACTTACTAGCCAGTGTTGACGGGCTGCATCCCTTCATTATGGTCCCATGTCCTTATGCTGGATTAGATTGGCAAGGGTGTCCCAACATCCTCGTCACAGATGATGAGCCGCCAGATGATAGAGGTAATATTACTGTTCTATTTATATTTATTCTAACATGTTTTTTAACTTGTTTTTATTAAATTGTGTGATGAAATTGTCTAATTATTGTTGTGTACTTGTATATATTTTGCAGACATTGGCTCTTTTGATGGCGAGGAGATGCCAAATCCACCACATGATCCAGGTGTCGATCCTGATGACAATCAGGACATGGCCGATGCCGAGGATGATCATGATCAGGATGAGGCTGGTGTAGCAGAGAGACATGCTTTTGCTCATGGTGCATCGATACCGCCTTTTGCATTGATTGTTGATGTGGGCATCAGGCCCACTCATTACAGAGACATACAGGCTGATGATAGGTTGTTCTAGATGTGGAGAGGCATGCCACGCGACATGTACGACTTGATACGACATATCATAGGAGATACAACAGCTGTTACGCAACTGAGGAGGACTGTCCGTAGCTATAGGCATACTAGTCGAGCCGAGGCACTTGATGGACAGTCTGCGAGCAACGACTCACATGCATCTCATGATCGTTCACCTCGAGCCGCCTGATGAGCATGAGGCTGATCCACTAGCATCATGTAGCAGTCATCATGGAGATGAGGCTGGACCATCGACTACGTCTAGTCAGCAGCCTGCAGCATCTGTCAGTACTAGTCATGATCATGAGCAAGCTGGACCATCAACCGTCGAGGCTGCACTATTGACTGAGCAGGCCTCCACTACTACTGCTAATATTTATGTTGTACTAGTACCACCAGCTGATGCTTCCATCAGTACTAGTGATCATGATCATGAGCAGGCTCGACCATCGACCGTCGAGGCTGCACCCTTTACTGAGCAAGCCTCCACTTGTACTGCTATTGATGTTGTTATAGTACCACCATTTGATCCATGACATTTATATTACAGTCGTATATTTTTAAAGTATATATATATATATATATATATATATATATATATATATATATATATATATATATATATATATATATATATATATATATATATATATATATATGGTCCATGTATTTTATGTTCATGTTGCAGTTGTACTAAATTTACATGTTGGTAGTCATCATGATGTGGCGCATATTGTTAGGTCATGTTAGATATGTTCATTTAATGTTTAGCTTGCAGATAGATGTGTATATGTGATAGCATGAGTTATTTGACATGAGATGCATATTTGATGTTTGCGTTGTGATGATGTTAATATATAATGTTAATTTGATGTTTGAATGTGTTTTTTAGTTGAATATGATGTTTGTACGATGGTTGTCATGATCGTGATGATGTTTATTAATTAATTTAATATTAAATGACCATGATATTTATTAAATATTATGTCATGATTGTAATTGAAATTGAAATTTTAATTGTATGTAAAATAGTAAAATTGTAATTGTAATTTTAATTGTGTGTAAAATTCTAAAATTGTAATTGTAATTTTAATTGAATTGTATGTAAAATATTTGTAAAATTGTAATTGTAATTGTAAATGTAATTCTATGTAAAATTGTAAATGTAATTGTATGTAAAATTCTAAAATTGTAATTGTATTTGTAATTGAATTGTATGTAAAATTGTAATTGTAATTGTAAATGTAATTCTATGTAAAATTGTAAATTTAATTGTATATAAAATTGTAATTGTAATTGTAATTGTAATTGTAATTGTAATTGTATTTGTATGTAAAACATTTGTAAAATTGTAATTGTAATTCTATGTAAAATTGTAAGTGTAATTGTATGTAAAATTGTAATTGTAATTGTAATTCTAATGGTTATTCATGTATGTGAAATTAATGTAAAAGTGTAATTATAATTGTAAATGTAATTTTAATTGCAATTGTATGTAAAATATTTGTAAAATTTTAATTCTATTCATGTGAAAATTTTAATTGTATTAATGTGAAATGATTTTATTAAAATATTTAAATTTCTAAATTTGCAAATAATTGTAAAATAACAAATCTAGAATAATACGAATTTTTGTAACATAATAAAGTTTAGAAAATAATGAAAATAAATTCATGTACTTTAGAATTATCATTATTTTATTATGATATTACATACAAAAAAAAAGAACTTTATATAGTCAGGTGCACTTTATACAGTCAGGTGCGCTTATCATCATAATACGCACCAATGTGTCGTATTACGAAGACGCACTGGTGCTTCCCAACTCTTCTGCACCAGTAACGAATAAACGGAAATAAAAAAAACTCAACTCTGTTTTCTTTAAGTGAAAAAAAAGCGGCAATTTGAAAAAAATGGGTGGAAAAATATTTTCAAAAATCTATTTTCATAAAATAATTCTCTAAATACAAAACACTTTTCCTTATTTCACTATTTTTGCTAAAATTTTCAGCCAGATATTTGTAGGAGACATGCCTGGAGCAAGGGAGCACGAGGGCACTATGTAGCAGCGAAATATGTTCGAACAAAAGTATTCAGACAATCAGAAACCAAACCTCTGGTGATTCAAACCCTGTATCATAGAATTTCAAACCATCTAGTGATTAAATTTGATTATTTTTTTACTTTTTTTCTGCAGTTTTATCCATTTTTACCCTAAACCCTTCATTTTTTTTGTTTTTTCCTCTCTTCTCCATGTTTATGTGAATTCAGAATTAGGGTTTTTCATTTTAGATTGACGTTGAACCCATGGGACGACTTACATAGTCGGATCTCAATCCATTCGTCCATTGCGTGAATTTTTGGAAAAAATGGATTTTTCTTTATCGGTGCGCCCTGCGTACACTACCGCACCGGTGCGCCCTGCGTACGCTACCGCACCAGTGTGATGTATTATACAATGCACCACGCAAGTATTGTGTAGTAAAAAAAATGAAAACATTTTTTCTAAATCCATGCGCCATAACTGAAATAGGGCACCGGTGCTCCATTTAACGAGGATAGCACCGTACGGTGTATTACACCATTTTTGCAGTGTGTTTTTAAGACCCGACACACTGTACAGGCTATTACACTATTTTTGCGGTGCGTTTATAATACCCAATGCACCGTACGGTCCCCACGCACCGGTTGCAGTGCGTACCTCATGAAAGGCGCACTGGTGTCTTGAGATTTATTTTCTACCTGAAAAGTTGAGAATTTATTTATAAATGTATTAATGAATGATATGGTATGGGTTTCAGATTGATAAAGAAATGACTGAAAAGAGATCAAGTAACAAAAATACTATTAACACATTAAGAAAAGAAAAAAATGCAAGTTCTTTGTAAATTCTTTATAAAAAATATTATTTTTGAACTATATGTAAGTTAACTAATATATATTGTTTACTATGTATCATGCAGAGTCACAAAATGACAAAGCTCGACATGATTATTTATGATATAGGACCAGAAGAGCGTAAAAGTTTAATGGAAAAATTGCAAAAGGATGAATCAGGTGAATGAAAAAATACTATCAATCCAATATGAGTTTATTTTTTTAATTATCATTAATAATATACTTAAAATCATTAGATAACATGTGTCAAATAGTCTACTAATTCACATATGTTTAATGTTCTACAGGGACCAACAACTCAGAAAAGGAAAATTGTTCTAAGAAAAGAAAAAAATAGAACATGCAAATGAAAATGAATTTCTCCTTAGCTCATCTGGAGTGGTGCTGGAAGTTAACGAAAGGGGGAAAACCTTTTACAAAAGTTTGAGGGATCTAGTGGAACAAATGTATAGATGTTCTTTTCACTTACAATACAAAAATCAATCCAATGATTCCAAGAACCAAATTTTATATAAACTACTGGAAGAGTTTCCAGAGAATTGGTCAATGAGACACGCCAGAATTTTAATAGCAAAAATGTACGAAAAAAAAGGAATGAAAAGGTAATATTCCTTTAAATGTTTAACTAGAATTATTTATAAATATCACTTTTGTTATATTTACTTTTCATATATCAATATAAAAATTAAATATTTTATTGTCATGTTAAATTTTCAGGAAGATTATGAAAATATCAAAAGATGAATGAGCTGATATCAGAAATATGCCAGTAGGAATGTCCAAAAAGGTGTACGAGGAGATGGTCAAAGAAATTGACAAAATTGCATCGCAGGAGGAGCCATCTCAACAATAATGTGCTTCAAATGTAATATGTAATCATTGAATTTTTCGATCATTAGGTACAATAAATAAACAATTTAGCATTAAATATTAATTTTCAAGAATTTTCTTGCAGAAAAGAAAAGAAAATGGAACCCATTCAGCACATAAAACAAGACAACAAGGAAGAAAAGGGTTGATCTCTAAGTTTGTGAGTAATTGTTACTTCCTCATAACAACTTAACTAGATTTCATTTTTGTATTTTTTAAGTTGTTTTACAAAAATCATCATTGAATGTCTTCAAATAGGTGCTAACATACAAAGAAGAACCATCAGACGAATTGATTGAAATTGGGTTAAATATGGGTTGTGAGTATATGTTGGCATATCAGAATTTAATTGTGGAATTTGTAAGCATATATTGATCTTGTTTTACTTAGCTCCATCTATAATTAATAGAACAAAAACATCTTTTACATTAAATATATGATTTGTTATGGGGTATAAAACTTGTAGGAAACAAAGTATGGAATTGCGCCAATAGATGAAATTTTGAAAGATGGTAGGGTATATGGTTTTGAAACAATGTGTATAGTTTATGAGTCAATTGTTGCTATGGTACGTCATTTTTCTTTTCGATTTACATTGATGTATATTATTTAATATTGAAATTTTAATTATTCTCACCAATGTATATACACTCATTTCAGTTTATTTTTATGTTTGTAGATGGAAGGTGAAGAAGAAGAAAACAATCAACGCCGCAAACAAAACATTCCTGAAAATAACCCAAGTCATGGAAGTAGCTCTAGCAGTGACGGTAGTTCAAGCAAAGAATGATGATCACTATGTTTGGATATCAAAGCAAGACATTTTATTTTTTGAGATATGTTTGTGAAATCAGACATTTTGTTTAATGTAATGGACATAGTGTCCCAATTGAAAGACAAAGGGATTTGAATAACTGTCCCATTTTGTATGATAAAGACTGCCTTATATATATATATATATATATATATATATATATATATATATATATATATATCATAAAATATGTTTTAATTTATTCTACTGCATTCTCCATTGTCGTTCGCAAATGCATTAATAAAAATTTAATTCATATGAATATTGTTATAAGATATATATGTGTTGACTTTTGATGAATAATGAATTTAAAAAAAACACAATAATTCTGATATGATATAACAAATTAATCCAAACAGCACATTCAAATGCATTAATAAAAATGTAATTAATATGATATTGTTATAAGATGTGTTGAATTTTGATGAATAATGAATTCAAAACAATCACAATAATTGGACTGTCACAGGTCGATGTTTCTAAAAAAAAAATGAAAACCAGTGCATGTCAGTAACTGTCGACCGGTGTGTTTATGTGTCTATATGCACTGGTGCCGTTGTATGATTTATGGGCACTGCAAAAATACCAATACCAGTTATAAATATCAGTGCATTTGTGTGATACTGCGTACCAGGGCGTTTATGTATCTATAAGCACCGGTGGATTTGTACAATCCATGGGTACCGCATAAATACCGACACCAATTATAAATCTCGTTGCCTTTCTGTGATACGACACACCGGTGCATCATAAAGGTATACGCACCAGTACGTTGATATGACCTATGGGCACTGCACAAATCCCAAGACCAATTAGAATGGCCCCGTGCATTGTATGACCAACACTACGCCCGGTGTAGTTTTACACCTAAACGTCCCAGTGCATTCATTCGATTGAGGCAACCCCGGGGTGACGTCTTCATGTATGCACCGGTACGTTAAATCCGGAGTAGCGCATCGATGAAAAAACATCCGTAATAACCTCCAACCGTCCATTTTTTTTTAGTTGTGTTGAATTTTCGTTAAAAGCTCCGCCAAAACCTCTGTAACCATAAACGGATGTTGTAGAAAATGTTTTTTTGACAATTTTGGCCAATTTTATAACACTAAAAACCTCCTTTATAACCTCCACTAGAGGGTATTTTCCTTGTAGTGATGATATGTTAAAGGATGTTCTATGTGTGCTACTAGCAAGCCAAGCAATAGGAAATTTGATTTTTACACTCCACTTCCTATCCCTTCTCGTCCTTGGGAAAGTATTTCTATGGATTTTGTTGGAATACCAATGTCTAAGAACTGTCAAGATTATTTATATATCGTAGTGGATCATTTCGGCAAAATGTGTGTGTTGATTCCATGTAAGAAGCATGTTACTGCTGAAAAAACCGCAAATATGTTATTCTAAAATGTATGGGATCATTTTGGGTTACCTACTTTGATTATTTTTTATCAAGATTATCGATTTATCAGGTGTTTTTGGTCAAGTTTATAGGAACTCATGGACACAAAGTTGAAGAAGATCACAACATTTCATCCAAAAAATATAGAAATTACACCAATGGATTCATTCCGATCATGTAATGTACTAAAACAAGATACTGAATCCTTCTACAATATTTGCAGAATATAAATCATGATCACTCAATCACATGCAAGTAAGAGAAAGAATAAATCAATATCACAACACAAGATTTTCTTGAGGAAAACAACTGCTCAAAACCCCTCCATATTTATTGTATAATCAACCAAGGAATCATGAAACAATATAATGTATTTGTGGTCACCACAACCTCATACACTCTACCAATTGCTTCACATTGATCTAGGAAAAATTGGACAAACACATTGCCAATTATCAGCCTACCCCCAGCCTATCCTGCTTATGCAATCTCTAGATAATTAAACCCCTATAAAATAGAAAATTCAACCTTCCTTGATTGCGTAATTCATCACGGGCTTCCCACGGTTTTATAACTGCACCTAGGCAGTTTTCCTAAAATAAAACTGCTATTTTACTAGCCTTGAACCTTTGTCTCAACTGGGTCTCCACCAGAATTAGCATGCATGCATCTATAAACAGTGAATCATCAATGATTTTTTTTTGTTTGTAAGTAAGCTGATATATTAGATCACAATAAGATACATATAGTTACAAAAGGGGTTGCCTTTAATAGAAGGTAGGAGAACAGGTAAGCCCAAATAGCCAAAAGGCACTGACACACGAGCTGTAGCCAAGAGATAATCAGACAGACAACAGAGTAGTTGACATCATCGCCAGACAAAACTAAACTGCCACATGACTATGCAGTTAGAACCGGCCAACCACGTAGGGATGCTGGGCCGACAGAGAACAAAATTAAAACCAGGGGCTTTAAAGAAGCCAACAGAAACAAGCTTAAAGCCGATCAAGAGACAACAAATAAACAGAGAAAGACAGGGATTTGCAGTAGAAAACATCTAGGCTGGAGTCGAAAGAACCTTTTAAGCTTTTCCCGGGCCTTCAGACGCACTCGGACCTGCTTCATCTCCACCCTGTGGCACATTCCAAGGCCGGTGGCGGTGGATAATGGTGGTCTTGAAGTTGTCAGTTAAGATCTCAATCGAAACATTTAAAACATAACAAAGATATAGCTCAAAGATCCGGATGAAACCTTCAAGGCGCCTAGTTAGCATTTTCATCTCCTTCGTGAGCGAATTAATGGAGATTTCTAGCTTGTCTAGATGAGCATAATTCTTTGCAGAGGCAAGGGAGTGAGCTTGGTAGGCCTCTTTAACCACCACCCCTTTCCCACTGAGGGCTTTAGCAAGCATAGTCTTCATATGCCATGCCATCTCCTGAGTTCTCAAAAATTGGGTGGCCCGCATGGTCGGGGTCCCGGGGTCCGTGATCCAGTCCATCTCCTCCTTGATATCATTGCTGTTCAAATCTGCTCTGGCTTGAATAACCTCCTCATCGAGTTCACGGATGATAGTCTTGCCTTTGTTGGGGACCGACTGCTCAAAGTTGTCCCGAGCCCTTTTGAGATTCTTCGCAGCCTTAGAGCTTTGAAGAATTCGCTCAGACATGGCGGGAAACTCAAAACTAGCAGATAGGTATCTGAACTCAACAAAGGAAATAGAACAGCAGAGCCTAAAATCAAAGGTAAGCCAAGAAAAATGGTAAGAGTCCCTGTTAGGCTTAGTATTAATAGAGTAAGGCAAGGACCAGGGTGTAGTCGAATGGGCTGGTATTGCTGCCTTGTCCCATTTGCAACCGTCCTGGATTCCCATAATGTGAGCGCCAATCTGCCAATTATGAAAGCGCATGACATGCAGGAAACCATGCTTAATCCTCAAGAGCCGAGACCATGTGTCCGTCCTTCCCTTAAACTTAATCTGATTTATGTAATTACCATGATGCCTCCACCTTTTCCTATGCTTTATAAGGTACAAATGCCTATTATGTCTTCTTTGAGTAATTAAGATCATGGATAGGATGATTTGGATGACCCACATGAATCATTGATGATTTGTACTCTGAAGGTCATTAACATTACTAGACGTACCTGAAAAGTCTTGCCTCGAAATTTGAATGCACTCATCGCAGAAGCCAGGACAGGTAACATTGTGCTAATAGGTGTCGATGATGTCATGCAGGTGGTCGACTGCATGGTTAGCAAGGGAGTCCACCAAAGCATTTGCATTATGTTAGATATCCTGAATAACAACACCTTTGAGAGTAGTGAGATGTTTGGCTATGAGCCCTGTAACCATGGCTAAACGCCAATGTTTGGAAACCCTCTCAAGATGAGTTCCATTTTGAAGCTTCCTTGCTGTAGAGATAGCAAGAAGGGAATCTCCTTCCACCATTGCTACGCCACTGCCCAAACGAATGAGGATATCTAAACCCTATTCCAAGGCTGCAAATTCTGCCTCATTTTTAGTAGCTTCCCCCAAGTAAATGCTAAAAATGTGCAGAATGTCGCCTTTGTCATTGCGAAGAACACCACCATAGCTAGTCGAGCCAAGGTTGCCCCTGGAGGCCCCATCAAAATTAATCTTGAGAAAATCCAAATTTGGAAGCTGCTAGGGCTGCCGAGACAGAGGGGGTTGAGGCTGTTGCATAGGAGAATTGAGGTTCATGACTTCATCCAACCCAAACAGTAGTAAGATACACCTATCATTGTATGAATATACATTTGTTTGAGCTACTTTTCTGTGGGTCAGAACAATTTCTTTCATGTTTTGCATAATGGTTAATTTGATGTCATCTTCTTGCCTGGTTTCCTGCTGAAAGATTCTCCTATTTCGTTCTTTCCAAGTGGACCAAACTATGAACCCAGGGCCTAGTTTCCAAAGGTTGTTGATAGTGTCGCAGTTAGAAAATTTTTAATGTCAATTGGCAATAGTATTCTGAATGGAGTCCCTGTCTCTGTCCGTCTGCCTGAAGATACCCTCCATCCACATCCAAAGATTATTTGTCCACAAGCATGTGTTGAGGAGATGGTTCATGGACTCCACCTCGCTCAAACAGAGTGGACAGTGGGAAGGACCATAGAAACCCTTTTTGCAGAGGTTCTCCCAAGTTAGTGTTTTACGTTGCAAAAGTAGCCATAAGAAGGTTTTAATTTTTGACCAAAAAATTGCATCCCATACATTTTGATGCCCTGAATTTTCTCTTCCAGATTACGCTGTTCAATGTAGAGCTTAGCCTCCATTAGGTTGTAGGTTCCCCCCTCCATTTTTCCCCATCTGAGTTGGTCATCCTCCTGGGAATGATGGATCATTTGTTTGCCTAGAGAGGAGCTCAAGGAGAGGGAAAGATTGGCCATATCATCTGTTTCAGTGGGCATATTGAGGTGCCAGTGTCTCCAATGTGGGTTTTCCCTGTTGTTCAACCAGTACTGATTAACTCGGAAATTTCCCTACTCCTGGTATTTTCTTTGCAGGGAAAGATATTCTGAGCACTCCAGATTAGGAAATTGCTGCCAAGCATCTTCCCAGAAAAGGGCCATTTTTCCATTCTGAATTTCCCAAAAGTAGTGATTGGAGATAATGTATCGATTAGCTCTCACTAGGTTCTAGATGGGGGAGCCAGCTTGAACGTCCGTCATTCTGATGAGTTCTTGCTGGTTCCAATCCTCAGCATACTTGGCTTTCCACAATCTAGCCCAGGGATAATTATGATATTTGATCGAACTCCACCAAAGCTTGGCCCCACTAGCTTTATTCACTGTTTCCGGGTCGGAGAGCCTCAGACCCCCTAGGATTTAGGGTTTACAAAGTTTCTCCCAAGCCACGAGAGCCCACTTCTGTTTGACCGCTCTCCTCGACCATAGGAAGGTCCGATGAATGTTTCTGATCTTTTGGAGGACTCCTTTGGGCGCTGGTAGGATGGAGAGCATAAACTGAGGAATGGCTTGAAGAACAACCTTGGTCATTGTTAAGCCACCATCAAAGTTAAGGACTCTGCTGGTCCAACCATTACAACAGGTTTTGAGTCTGGAGAGCAGCTTCTCCCAGTGAAGCTTTTGCCAATGTTTATCAGTGAGAGGGATGCCAAGGTATTTGGAGGGGAGGCATCCTATATTGAACCCAAGAATCATTGTGAGATGCCTTTGGATGGCCAAAGGAGTGTTGAAAAAGAAAATGGAAGATTTATCCAGATTTAGGTCCATACTTGAAGCTAAATAGAAAAGATCTAGGATAGCTTTGAAACCTCGAGCTTCCTTGACCATGGGGTTACCATGAAGCATGGTATCATCCACAAACTGCGGATGAGTGGTGGCTGGGCAGTTCGGCAGGGGCTGGAGATCCTTGATGGAGTTGCAATCCTTAGCAGATTTGATTATCTTGCTCAGGATTTCCATCACAATGACAAAAAGAAAAGGGGAGATAGGATCTCCTTGGCGGATACCTTGAGAGGGGGTGAAGGGGAATGAAGGTGAACCATTAACCAGTATGAAGTAGCTAGGAGTCTTAACTAGGGCTAGAATCCATTTGATCCAACATTGATCAAAACCAAAAGCAGCAAGAATAGCTTCAATAAACTCCCAACTAACCTTATCATAGGCCTTAGAGAGATCAAGTTGAATGATCATTCTTGCTTTTTTTCTGGGCTTGAAGAGTATGAACCATCTCCTGAGCAAGTAAGACATTTTCTATGATCTGCCTTCCTTCAACATATCTAGATTACTCCTCTGAGATGATTAAGGGGAGAATGGGTTTTAATCTGTTGGCCATTACTTTAGAGATGATCTTGTAGAGCACATTGCATAGAGAAATAGGTTTGAAATTCGAAGGGGTATTGGCAGTCTCCTCCTTCGGGATCAAGGCAGTGAATGTGGAGTTGAGGGACTTGAGGATGGAGTTAGACTTGTAGGAGTCTTCCACCACCCCCCATACCTCAAGCTTAACGATATCCCAGCAAGCTTTGAAAAAATCGATAGTGAAGCCTTCCAACTCGGGTGCCTTACCATTAGGAATTTTCTTCACTACCTCTTCCACTTCCCCCATGGTAACTGGGTGGTTTAGGGATTTATTTAGGTCCTCTGTAATGAGCTTGGGAATGGAGTTCAAGACCTCCCTTCTAGCTTTAGTTATATCAATCTCTGGTTCTGTTGCAATGTGGCTAAAGTGGCAAACAAGGAGGGAAGAAATGTCTTGATGAGAGCTGTAGGGGTTACCTTGCTCATCCATCAAATGGGTGATTTTGTTAGCGCATCTATATTCCACAGCCGAGCGATGGAAAAAATGAGTATTATTTTCCCCTTCATTGAGCCATTGGATGTAGGATTTCTACTTCCATAAGATTTCCTCCTGCTGACATCTATCACTCCATTTTTGCATGAGGATCTATTCCTGGCTAATAGAATCTTGGTTGATGTTGCCATTAAGCCAATCAGTGTGGATCTGAGCCAATTGTTCCTCTAAGGCTTTTTTATCTTTGAAGATATTTCCAAAAGCCTCTTGGTTCTAGGAGCGGAGACGAGCCTTGATGTGCTTTAACCTAGCCTGCAGCCTGTACATTCTGGTGCCTCAGGTATCCAACGGTTCTTGCCACCAATTTTCGATGTTATTCAAGAAATCAGGATGACCTAACCAAATTTTTTCAAATCTGAATGGTCTGTTTTTCGGGGTCTCGAGGATGGCAGCATCCAGGGTGACGGGCCAATGGTCTGATCCACCACAAGGGATGATATCCGACTGAACAGTAACCCCATCCAGAAGGATGGTATCAGCAATTAGAAAACGATCGATTTTGGAGGAAATATGTCTGTCTCCTCCCCTCTTGTTATTCGAGGTGAACATGCCATTCTTGGGGAGGATATCCACTAAGTTGGCTTCTTGGATGAAATTGTTGAAGGCCTCAACATCCCTGTTTAAAGTTCTAATACCTCCCTTCTTCTCTGCCAACATAGTGATCATGTTGAAATCTCCACCATAAATTTCTTTAGCAGTTGGATGTCTTTGATGCATCTCTGAGAGACGGTTTAACAAAATCAGTTTGTCCTCTAAGTTTTGGGGACTGTAGACGTTTGTGCACACAAAAGTGTTGTCTTCCCCTATAATTTTCACCTCCAGGGAGATGTATGATCTCGTGGCCTCGACGCTAATTAGATGTACAGAATGGGGATTCCAGAAGGTGGCCAGACCTCCTACCAAACCATTGCCTTCTACTTCTATATAATTCATTCTTTAACTAATGTTTTTGCTGATTCCCTTGATTTTTAGTCTAGAACATTTGGTTTCCTGTAAGAAAATCATGTCCGGGTTTTCATTTTTAATCTTCTTTCTTAGGATTCTTTGTTTCCTTTGGCTATTAATCCCTCTTGCATTCCATGAGAGGATCTTCATGATTAAAAAATTTAGGAGGTGAACGTGAAAGCCTTAAGGGTTTTCATCTTACTCGAGTTGAGGAGAAGCTGACCAAGCTCAGAAAGTGCTTCATTATTCGATCTACGTCCTCTCTTTTTTCTGTGTTTTACATTTTTTTTGGTGAGGTGCAAACCCTAAGCTATGAATCCAAGACCCTTGGTGGCTCCATGACTATGCTTCTGCCCTTGTAGCACTGCATCCTGCCTTGATAAAAATAAATAATTTACCTTGTATATTTCCTTCTCGTTCCACTCCTTTCTGCTTCCATTGTTCCACCATGGAGTTAAGATCCATGCTTTCCATTTCGAGGGTGTCACTAAGTTCCATATCCTCTGTGCCCATCTCACTGGCTATCATTTCTGCATCTCCTTCTAGGTCCGTTGCTTGATCAGTTCCTTGTGACTTTTCCTTTGTTGACTCTGTGTGGGAAACTGTGTCAGTCTGTGAGGGAATGTTCAGGGCTTGCTGTTGATGGTCTTGTGTTTGCGGGGTATTAGTTAAAATAGAGTCTTCTGCCAGAATCTCAAAGGTGTTGACCGTGGCTTTGAAGGAAGTCCTGCTTTCGGTTGGGATTTCCTATTGGCTCTCTGTCTACCAATTGGACAAGTGAAACCTTCTTGATTCTTCACTGAAGTTTCTTTGGGCTTCTCAGACATTTTGTTCATAGGGCATTCCCGAAATAGGTGACCATGTTCATGGCACTTTCGACAGCGGAAGGGGATTTGTTCATAATCTATGGCTTGAAAGAACAGCTCATCTCTGAATTCTAACCATAACCCATCATGCAAAGCCCCAGAAACGTCCATTTCAACACAAATACGGGCACAAGAGGTGTACCTTTTTTGAAGAGTGGCCTCAGAGGCCTGGATGAAGGTCCCCAATTTGTTTCCTATCTTTTCCAAGGCCGCAGGTCTCCAATAGTCAATAAGAAGAGAGAAAAGACGAATCCAAATAGGAACGTGCGTGAAAGTTTCCTGTTCCGGAGCAAAGTTAGGCTTCCATGGTCTCAAATAGAGGCCAGCCGAAGCATAAAAATAAGGGCCGCCATAAAAAATGCGGTCTCCGTCCTCTAGGTTTGCAAAGATGACCATGAAAAAACCTTTGGCTCCTAGGTGCAGCTTTACATCTCCCTAGGTGCAGCTTTACTACTGGTGAATTAAATCTATTTTAATTCACTTGATCTTTCACTAGCTCATTAAATAGTTAGAACTAGTTAAATTGTTTTTAACTCAATTATTGTGAGTTAACTAATCCCACCCACACTACACTAGTGCTACAACTGTCACTGGACCCTGTTAATAATAGAATCACTCCACATGCCTATCCTTAGACCCTCAACTCGAAATTCTTGAGCTAACTAAGTCTATCACACTTAGTTAACTATTATAAGTTGTTATGAGATAAGATTACAATTAAATTTCCAATTTATTTAATAAATTGGCTTGTACACTAATGTATCACTAGGACCCATCACTATGTGACCTGTGATCCCACACTAGTGTGTGAGTTGCATTTTAATGTTGTTTCTGGATGCCAATTTCAATGTTTCTTGTTGCAAATTTCAACACTCCATCTCAACAAGAAAGGAATAAATCTGTCCCAATCCGATACCTTTGGAATGTTTTGGATGCAACACTTCCTAGTGTTGTTTACACATGAAAATATCCTTAAACCAAATAGCCTACAAAGAACTGGATTAGTATAATGCATTTGTCATTAGAGTCTTCTGACTGCTGCTAGCTACTGCACATGTCTACTGGATTCTCTGTGCTGCTGACATCTGCAACCATGAACTTTGCACTGGTGCCAACGTTGATCTGTGCTCCAGTATCCTGTTAGGGTCCTGTGATTTGGCAGAATGGCTAACCAAATGATAGGGTAACATCAGACCCGTCTTTGGAGTCCTAGGACCTAGCCTTCCTAGACTCAAAGAGGGCTCTCTCTATTGTGCGAAGGATGTGAACTTGTTCGCTTCTGATGATTGATTTTAGGCTAGTTGTTTAAGTACAGTTTGTTTGTTTGTTTTGGGTTGGGGTAAGATGATTAAGTAGGATAGTTGGAATGAAAGAATATCAAATCAATAGGGCTATGGGGTCAGATGAAGTCTAGGGTGTCTAAATGATGAAGCAGAGTGTATTGCAGGGCTGATTTAGCAAGGTTAATGGATCCTTTAGGTGATGTATGAGGTGAACATTAAGTTTGGTGAAAAGACTAAGAGGTCTTATACATCTATAATTTGAAGCAATAATTCATGAAGTATGGCAAACCATTAATCTCTCTGAACAATATTCCAACTGATAAACATACAAGCTGAACAATCCAGTGGTACATAGAAGCATTAGAACTCCTAACTTTTAGAAATCCACCTTCAGCTTTTTGAGAAAACACATAAGATACACAAACAATTCAATATATGGAGAGGGAACTCCTAAACAACATATATCAAATTATTGGGAACTCTGAAACATGTTGATGAGAATGGGCAAAGAGAAAGATCGAAACAAGACTTCTTTGCATTGACCTAATCAATCAATATTCCATAGGAAAGCTTCACAATAAGTTTTTGAAAACTTTTAAATTAGCAGGGCATGCCATGAATCATATTTATAAGCTAACATACTAATCATTCATGAAACACAGAACAAGTTTTAGTGGGCCTAAGGAGAAATCAAGAATTCCTTAAGATGACTAAAAGAAGAAAACATCAAAAGTATAGCAAACAAGAGGTTTGAAGTGCTTCCATGAGCATATCTCAACCTATAATTTTATAATCTACAACAAGAAATTAGAATAAAATAAAATGAGGAGAAGAAAACACTAACGAGTTAGAAAAACATCACCATTCACCAAGCTATGGAATCCTGCAAGCAAGCTTCTCCAACATCAAGCCACACAAGTAATTCATTTACTTCATAAAACCAAATATCTTCTCCAAGCTCATAAACCATGTATTTCTATATAACACATCAAGTCCCAAATGTTTACAATGAATCCTCATGGCTTATATAGCAAGCAAGGAGGAAGAGAGATCACTAGAGCATCTAGAAGCCTATTGGCCAAAAACAAATATCCTAACTTGTCCTTGAGGCCTTGAAATGTCCAAGGCACAAAATATCTTCCAAAATATCCTTTTCGGACTAAAATAGAAAAAAAATTGACTTTTAGGCTCTGACATACATGAGGAAACTCTCCTAACAAACATTTGCTCAGTTACACACAGGAACGCATCATACTATCTCAAAAACTTGAAAATTTTCCAGGAGCACAACACCAAAAATGTCTTTTTGAAATAGAGGTTTGGAGGCCTTCCTGATGTCAAAAAAGGCTCCGTGATGGCCCGTTGGAAAGCTGTGGATGTCTAATTTCCAAATATACATTTTTTTACTCAAACTGACCTCTACAAGTTTCCAAAAAAGTGGAAAAAGTGAATGCTGCTAGGAGCACAACAACTGCTCAAAAAAGAGGGTAGAAAGGTGAAAAATTGGGTGTTTTTGGCCCTTTTGAGGGACCAAAACAACTCCAATTGAGCTGAAATTTGGTGAGAATAATTCTCTCATGATAAGAAATCCAAAAATGTAAGCTTCTCCCTATGAAAGTGCCCTATGAAAAAGCGCAGCACCTAGGGTGCTGCGTTCTTAGGCTTAAAATTTTACAAAAAACAAAAACTTGTTCAATTTTTCTCAAATTTGGTGAGTGGGTCCCTCAAGGGTCCTTAGAGACCTGCAGTGAAGCTTGAGAAAAAATTCCAAGCCTAGCTTGGTCCTTTCCATCATTTGGCACCAAGCCTTCCCTTTGGGCAGTTTTGAGCTTTTTCCTTGCAAACTGATTTCTCTTTTTGTAGTGCTCAGCCATCTTTCTCTTTAAACCCAAATTTTTGTTGGAATTCTCTAATTTAGCATCTAATTGTATATTTTCCCTTTCAAGCCATGATTTTTTGTTATGCTCAATTTCCAAGGCAAGGAGCTCGGTGAGAGGAAATTGTTGGGCTTGGGCTGATTCTTTCTCTTTCTATTTTGCCAAAGCTTTCCTAAGACCCATAGTCCTAGGGCTCCTTCTTGTTTTCCCCTCTTCATCACTGCTCTCCTCATAAGCGCCCATGTAATCCTGCAATCGCACTTGCGATATTTGAGCCTCTCTCTTGTATTTGAGTGTCCAGGCTTCATAAATGGCTAGATGGCCACTCATTTGCTTGTTTTGCATCTGTAGGAAATGAATAAAATATTTTTCCATTTCCAGCTCAACCTCCAAGTCTCTGATTTGTGCATTTCGGTCTTCTAGGAGAGAATTAACTATATTTGTTTAATTTTCCTCATCACTATCTATGTGAATGAGTTCAAATTCCCTCTCTTCCTCATGATTGCTTTCCTCTTCTTCCATTATTTTCTTGCCTTTGTCCTTTATTGGCTTTTTACCCTTGACCTTCATTTTTTTTTTACCCTTGTCTTTCATTTTCTGTTTACCCTTGCTCTTCATTGGTTTGGTGATTTTTTCCTTCACTGGTTTTGAGGAGGAGTGCATGGCCCCTTGCCTTTTGGAGGCAGAAAACACATGCCTCCTTCCTCATTGATAAGTGATGGTGAAAGGTGCCATAAAATTTGTTTGCAAACTTTGATCATTGACAATATTAGGACTGTCTCCTCCTTGAAAAATGCTCTGTGTGTGTATATCCTCCCTACCTTGCTGCTAGTTGTCCTTTGGATCAACATTTTCAACATCTTTCATGCTTTTGTCACTATCAAGACCCTCAAAACTGCTATGCTATGTTTCTGCAATATCAGAGGCATCTGTGCTTGGCATGTCTTCACTTTCATGAATATCCTCCTCCTCACCCTTTTCATTACTGTTTTCACTGCCAACTTCATTTTCTGCATCACTGCCTTCATTCTTTGGAATTTTGTAATAATTTCTTTGTTTATTGAAAACAATTTTAAAATCTGTTTATGGGCTGCCCTTGTCATTTTGGTCATTGTCATGGCTTTCTTTTTCTTCCTCGCCACTGCTTGCTGTAGTGTTTTTAGAGCCTTCTTCTTCACAAGACCCACTGATTGGACTTGTTAGCTCATCATGGGATTTAGTGATCAGAAATTTGTTTTCTTGCTCACTGTCCTTTTCTTGAGAGGTTGCCTCTATTTCTATGTCTTTAGAGCCTTCCTCTTCATTACGAGACCCATTTCTTTGGCTCCCTTGACCACCATCTATATCATTTCTTCCACCCCTGTTTTCTTCTTCATCTACATCCTAATCCCTGATACTGCTTTGAATGTTTTTCTCTTGGCCATTGCTGCTTTCTTCTTGGCCATCTCCTTCTTCCTCACTTCTTTCTTCATCATCATCACTCTCTCCCTTACTGTTTTGTTCATGATCATCACTGCTTTCTTCCTCATCTTCATCATTTTGATCATCACTCTCTCCCTCATCTTCATCATCCTCTCCCTCATCTTCATCACCCTCTCTCTCACTGTTTTTTTCATCTTGATCATCACTTCTTTCTTCAAGGCCCCCACTGTTTTCTTCAAGGCCATCACTGCTTTCTTCATGATCAAATTTATTAGGGGAAGGCAAATGAGGAGGGTATATTTGAGGGAATAATTTATGTGAAGAATATGAACCAAGGTTAGTGGAGGGTGATGGAGGCGAGTGAGGAGGAATTTGAGATGATGATGGCATACTTTGCAGAGGGATGGGCTGTGGAGTTGTGAAATCATCATGGGCTATAAAAACCTCCCATGGAATGCCTTGTTGTTCTAGCTGGTATGAGACAATTACTTTGATGAGGGAATGGTGAAAGAGGCTTGAAATTTGTTGGGGTGGAGGCCTTTTTTGCATGATGGAGGAAATTTTCTCAATGCTTTTGTGAAGGTAGTAGGGCATGTGAAGTAGCTTGGTTCTGGTGAAATGTATGAGGAGTCTAATATGATAAGAATAGACTCTGGAGAACCTACCTTCACTGGTGAAGTATTCATGATAATCTTCATGAGGAGGGTATATCTATCCAATAGATGAGAGAAAGGGAAAATAGTTTTATAGTCAGCTTGACAACTAGGTTTTAAGAATGGATGATAATGGTGTAAGTTAAGATGCTTCTGTTTAAACCACCTTTCTCCTATGCCAGGTATTCCAATGGCCTCAGAGATGGCACTGGTGGTCAACTCAAATCTTACCCCTACTAGATGTACTTTATTCCTGTGAATCCCCAGGGAAAATAACTTGGTCAATTGAGGGTGACTTTTGATTTCTTGCACATTGTTACAAAACTCATAGCACCCCAAATCTTGGAAACAAGAAAGAATAGAAGGGGAGGTTGTCAGTTCTGCAATGCTTATGGGTTCAAACCTATTGGGCATTCCTGCTTTCTTCTGCTATTTTCTTGGACTTGTCTCTTCATTTAGGTCAACCCTCCCTTCTTGAGACATGGTGTTTTCTTCACCCCTTCCTCCAAATATTTAAACATAAATGATTTTTTCGTGTGAAATAATGGGGAAAAAGGTTTTAGGAGATTCTGAGCTTTTAAACAAGGTTAGGAGACTTAGCAAAAAGTAGGTTAAGCTTCCTTTTCAAATTTTCTTCAAGCTTTCTTTGAAACCAATTTGGATCTACTTGGCGCCCTTATCAGTTATAAAATTTATGAAGATGTGATAATTTAGGGAAAATACCTCTTAAAATTGTCTTTCACAGAAAAAATATGTCATTTATGAGCTCTTTGGGCAGTTTGGGTGCCTCTGCACACTTTTTGGGCGATGCTGCGTTTTTATGCCAGGAGCGCAGTGCCTTGGGCAAGCCTGAATGCAATTTCGTTTAGCACTGCACGCCCGTGGTAGGAGCGAAACGTTTTTGGCCCGGGCGGGGCTGCAAACAGTGTCGGGTGCTAGAGGTAGTGGTGAACACGCAGCACTCGGGTGTTGGGTCACCCTGAACGTGGAGTCGGTGAAGAATTGGTGGCAGGGGCACAACACTTGGTGGGTGGCCTGCACGTTGTTTCAGGCGGTTACTCTGCATGCCGGGCGAGACTAGAAGAACACAATGCCCACCTACAGGCGCACAACGCTCAGAAGGAAATTACACTGGTGGCAACTACAGGCACGCAGCGTCCACCTACAGGAGCCCAACACTAAGGGTATTTTGTCGGAGGATGCCTGCGAAAGCCGAAAATTTGCACTCTGTCTTTGAAAAAGGTGAAATGAAGGGGGGAAAAGAGCTGTTGTAGTATTAATAACTCTTTTTTGAAATAATTAACTTAAAAAACCCTCATTCTAAAGTCCCCTTTGCACCTTTTTCTTTTGCTGCTTTCTTTTTTCCAATGCCTCTGACTGCCTTTTTAGTCTTTTAACCACTGTCTTCTTTAGCACTTGGGAAATTGGTTAGGCTCATGGTGGCTCATGCTTGTTGTGAACATCTCATTATTTGACCCTTTTTGGACTTCAGATCTCATCTTTTGATTTAGTGGAGTTTGTGCCCTTTTTACCCAATCTTAGAAGACAGTTTAGGAATTCATTTTACACCCTCTGTTGTTGATGAAGGAGGTGCTCATTTCCACTTATCATGCCTATTTAATCTTTACCGAAATTTTGAGCTTTTAGGGATATCCAGCAAGACAAACAAGGTTGTCTTCAGAGTTTTTATTTTAAAAGGAAATATATATTTGAATTCACTTCTAATGCCAAATAAAGTTTGCAATGCTTATTTGGAGGGTTGGAGGAAATCTTCAGCCTTTGTAGCCCAAATAATTTTTCACTGTTTGGTCACAATAGTCATATATTTTCATTTTCAACCAAAACACACCTACTGATTTCTTCATGAGTGTGATTGTCTTTCTTGATGTTGGTCTTAGTCTTTACCTTTACTTTATGGCTCATCTGATAACTTTTTTTGGTCTTGTTGCAAGAATGTGGCAAAGGGCAGCTGTCCCTTTACCAGCTTTATGATTGAGGCCAAAATCCTTTCCAATGATCTCTTTGCTGTAATGCGCCATGTTGCTCATATGCCACTGTCCTTTTGAAATTTACACAGACCTTTTGATGAGAAATACTTTTACCACTTATTATGAGCTCTTGATCTTTCCTGTAGCCTCCAGTTGGTTCTACCTTTTTATCAACTGTAAATGCCTTCATGAGATCTTTTTAGGTGCCCTTCTTCACCTCTGTTCTACTTTAGACTAATCTCCAAGGAATTTCTGCAGAAATGCTTGGATATGACAGTCTATTCCTTTGCAGATTTGTTGTTGGATCAAGAGGGTGCCTTTGGAGGTTGCTTAAGTACATCTTTAGATAATGATAAACCTCAACTCTGTTTTCTCTTGAATTTACCTTTGAATTACTATGGAAGTAATGGAATGAGAACCATGATAGTTCACTGACCTAAGAAAACCTATTTGACTTATTTGCAAGTTTCTAGAATGGGTTTCTGACTGAAAGTTTGAATCAGGGTTTTGAATGAAGATACAAGATTTTTACACTCTACTTATGCACCACCATCCTAGAAAAATAGACAATTTTGCTTTGCTTCAAAGGGTTGTTTAGAAAGGACCTTTGGAAACACCATTGCTTGAGGTACATGATTAATAGGGGTGAGAAATAGAAAGCTTAGGAAAAATGAGACAGAGGGTTATAGGCAAGGGTGAAAAATATAGAGAGAGTGATGGACACTAGTCCAGGATGGGGTTTTATCTGGATAAATAGATTGACCATGCTTGAATGGAGAGGAGAGATAGTGGAATTTTTCTCTTTGAGGAGATTTCTAGAAGGCACAATGATTCTTGAATTTTGATTTCTAGAAATCCGAGACAAAGCATTTAGTCATCTAAAACAAGTGAAAATTACTGATGACTAACATATCCGACACCTGTCACTCTGATTTCCATCCTCTTGACATACGAATGCATCAATCTAACCGATCCTTCGTGCTACTACTATACTGTGGGCTCCTCATAGTCAGGTTCGATCCATGAGACACACCATCTCAATGGACCCTGCCCAAATTTCTTTTTAGGATCATATTTGCACATCGCCCCACCTCACACCTGGAGGTATAGCTACATGTACTCCCTCTGCCCATATAGCTTGAAATTCCCCCCTCCTAAAGGTATTTTCTTGCTTCACCTTGTAGATCCACCTAGATCCAAACACTGACTTCCCCACTTTTCTTAGGATCACTAACCATGCACTATTTTTGATAATGGAGTCATACTTCTCAACCATGACATCAACCCATGTTGGCTGCTGCACTGCTTCCTCAAAAGAGGATGGTTCTGTCATAATACACTCACTCATAAGAGCCATGTATCTAGTGTATCTGTCTGGGGACCTTCTCTATCTGCATTGTGATGTAGGTGCTCCTACATGCTCTTTCACATCTAGCATCAATCTTTCAGCCTCTCTGGTGCGCTTCCTACCATTTCTGGTGGATGGCTCTATAGAAATATGCTGCACGATCCTCAAAGAAATGTGGTGTAGATGGCCCAATATCCTATGCCATAACTCACCATGTATCCTGGCTCACCACCTTACCTTATTTACTGCTTAATGCTGCGCATCCATCTACATCAATTTTGTAGAGGTTCTTCACATGAACCCTAATCTTCTTTACCTGTGTTGTGGCTTTGTGATGAAGGAATTCCTTTCCTTCACTGAAAACCACATCATATCCAAGATCCTCCAACATAGAAACTGAAGCTAAATTATTTTTCAAGCCTGGTACATGCATGAAATATTTTAATATGAAAGGTTTTCTTGACTATCTCTCAAAAGTAATTGTACCAATCTTGGTAGCGCTATACCTCCCATCATCACCCATCTCGATGTGCATATGAATATCCTTCTCCTCCAAGCTACTAAATAGTTCTTTGTTTCCCATAATGTGGAAAGATGCTCCACTATCCAAGTACCACATAGATCCCATCACATTTGACACCATGCATGCGATGATAGAGAAGTCCAACTCAAAATGTGAGGCCAAAGCTTCACTCGTTGCAGCTCCTAGAGCCTTCTTGTTCTTCTTCTTCTTTTGTGGACAATTTGTTGCATAGTGTCCACGATCATGACAGTGAAAAAATTTCACCTTTGACATGTCACGCTTCTTGTCTTCTTTTCCAGTTTCAGATTTGGAATGGGACTTCAAGTCTCCTTGCCCTTCTTTGCCTTACCAGCCAAGGCACAATTTTTCTGATCATCAGTATTGGATGAGGATCCATCCGTGGTATTCCGCTGAAACTCGTCTTGTACCAAATCTGATCAAAGTCACTCCCAATATGGTAACTTCTACCTCCCATTCACAGAGTCCTGGTAACTATGCCAGATCTTGGGAAGGCTTAGAATTTCTAGGCTCACCAAGTCATCATCAGCTATAGTAATCCTAACACTTCCAATCTCATCTTGAAATTGAGTGAACTTGGTCAAGTATTTATGGATTGTGTCACCCTTCTCCATTTTGATTTTCCTAAGCTTGTCCTTAAGTGCCAATTTTCTGTGGTCACTACTGCTTTGAAACAGATCTATCAATGCCTTCCACATAGCATATGGAGTTGCATTTCCATGGAGACTCGAGACAATATTATCTCAAACTCCCTCTAACAATATCCTCCTCGCCTTTGTTACCTTCTTTTGCCACACATCAAGAAGTTGGGAATTTTTTGCTGTGGGCTTGCGAACATCATTATCTATGAATTCATTCAACCCATTGTCCTCTAACACTACCTCCATGCTATCCTTCCATGCAATATAATTCGAACTTTCCTTGAGTGCATATTCGAGTCTCAAGCCATTGAAAGACATCTTGATCAACTTATAGCTCCAAAGAAAGTACTTGCAAATTTGAATACCATTCAACAAAAACTTAATTCCTTCTCCACTATTGTGATTCCTGGCACTCTGAAACCATGTAGAAATTACATCAATGGATTCAATATGATCATATAATGTACTAAAAAAAAATACTGAATCCTTCTACAATAATTGCAGAATATAAATCATGATTGCTCAATCACATGCAAGTAAGTGAAAGAAGTAAATCAATATCACAACATAAGATTTTCCTGAGGAAAACAACTTCTCAAAACCCCTCCACCTTTATTGTATAATCAACCAAGGAATTATGAAACAATACAATGTATTTGTGATCAACACAACCTCATACACTCTACCAATTTCTTCACATTGATCTAGGAAAAATTGGACAAACACATAGCCAATTATCAACCTACCCCTAGCCTATCCCACTTATGCAATCTCTAGATAATTAAACCCCTATAAAATAGAAAATTCAACCTTCCTTGATTGGGTAATTAATCATGGGCTTCCCATGGTTTTATAACCGCACCTAGGTAGTTTTCCTAAAATAAAATTGCTAGTTTAATAGCCTTGAACCTTTGTCTCAAATGGGTCTCCACCATAATTAGCATGCATGTAGCTATAAATAGTAAACTATAAGTTACTTGGTAGATCACTACTAGTGAATTAAATCTATTTTAATTCACTTGATCTTTCACTAGCTCATCAAACAGTTAGAACTAGTTAAACTGTTTTTAACTCAATTATTGTGAGTTAACTAATCCCACCCACACTACACTAGTGCTACAACTGCAACTAGACCCTATTAATAATAGAATCAATCCACATGCCTATCCTTATACCCTTAAATCGAAATTCTTGAGCCAACTAAGTCTATCACACTTAGTTAACCATTATGAGATAAGATTACAATTAAATTTCTAATTTATTTAATAAATTGGCTTGCACACTAATGTATCTCTAGGACCCATCACTATGTGACCTGTGATCCCACACTAGTGTGTGTTTCATTTTCATGTTGTTTCTAAATGCCAATTTCACTGTTTATTGTTGAAAATTTCAACACAAACTAACAACCAGACAGAAGTAGTGAACAAAACAATAGTGCATCTCCTTTGAGGATATTGTGGTAAGCATCTTAAATTTTGGGATGAGCATTTGCATTACATCTAGCATGCCTATAATCACACCAAGCATTCATCTACAAAAGTATCTCCATTTTAAGTTCGTTTGGGTTATTTTCCAAAGTCTCCTTTGTATTTCATATTTGGTAAAGATATTTTTGTAGATAGACATAGCAATGTGGAAAATCCAAGCATTTCATTGAATAAATTAAAATAGTGCATCAAAGGGTACAAGAAAAATTGGATAAAAGCCAAGCCAAGTACAAAGAAAGACATGATAAGCATCAGGTTGATCATGATTTTCAAGTGGGAGATCAAGTTTGGTTGTACATCAGCAAGGAAAGACTACAAGGTGAAGATAAAAGGCTTAAGCCAATTAGACATGGCCCTTTCAAAATCTTGGAGAAGATTGGTAACAACACTTTATGATTGGATTTGCAACCTTACATGAAAATTTATTTTGTTGTGATTGTAGAAGACTTGAGATTGTATGAGCCTCATATGATTGATGATCAAGAAGAGAATGTTTAAATTCCATCTATAGGAGAATTTTCTCCTAAATATTTTAAATGAGTTGCAAGAAGACTCAATTCATGACATGAGAATAAGAACTTCGTGCAGAGGCAATGTAGAGTATCTTCGTATGGGGCTGAAAGGTACCAATCCAAGCAAAGAAAGGTGAATAGATATTGGGAAAGTGAGGGAGATGTACCCTCACTTACTTGCTGAGTAAAAAAATATTTTTGTTGTTCCAAAAGCTTCCAATGGGGAGGAATGATCCATGGATAAAAAGTATGCTAAAAAATGAAAGTTCTCAAAATCTCATGAAAATGAAACAAAATCGTAGATCTTGTTGTTTTGATTCCAACGACGCTTGAATCGCCTCAATCCCATATCATATGAGGAAGTTATTGCGTTATGAAGTTTTTGGCAAGCAACTAAAAGGTCAACTTGCAAGGTTGACTCAGTAGTGTACAGATGCCATGTGGCAGTTTATACAATGATGTCATACTGACATCATCAACTCACTAGGTAGTATGGGATCCAATCATAATTTGACACATGGCCCAGTTGTACGTGGACACTCGGCACATCATCTTTGGTTGAAGGATTTTGGAATCGGCCAATCACAGAGTAACACATGGCCCAATCCAAGGGTGCCACATGGCACTCTAGACGATGCCAAAATTTGGTTCAATGGATTGAACAACCTTCAAAAGATTCAAACACACAACTTCTCATCTGCTAAACCGATGCCCTACCAGTACGCCATAAGTGCTGCTTGATAAACAATACTTGGTGAGATATGTTTAAATTGTAATGGTGGAACCATTGGAGGAAGGGACCAGGCGACGAGTGCAATTTAACGACCCAGCCATAGGTCACATTTAACCAACATGACCAACTGTGAAGGATATGGAGCTAAGGTGGAAGGGGCAGAAGGATAATGACCCATGAATATTTGTTGCACCACATTACCGACAGAGTAGGATTGGGGGCTGGGGCACGTGGTGTATCACTCATGCCCATGGCCCAAGGCCATGTGGTATTAGGGAACCAAAAGCATGGAGAAGGGGAGGGATTCAACCCACATAGTTTATTTTATTTTATTTTTATAACGATAAAACCACAACCTCCGCCACCGATTGTGGGTTGAACCTACGACCTCTGGGAATTCAACTATGTGCTGAGCCAATAGACCAAAAAACCAGTGTTTTTCTAGTTTCACAAAGGGAACGGATTTTTTAGAGTTATTTTGTAGGAAAATTGAATAAAGAGGCCTATCTTGGCCTTTTTGAGCCTTTTTGAGCCGAAGAAGAGCTTGAACAAGGGTTTTTGGGAATTCTAGATTTAATTCCAATGTTATTTTTTCAAATTGAGCATTGTATGTTGATGTTTTTTTTCCTCGAGAAAAAAGCGTAATTTTATTACTGCAGGTGAGTATAAAATTACAATGAGATTTACAGAGATGTGTGAACAGAGATAAACAAACTCTAAGCGTTTGTAGACCCAAGACAGTTACAAAGGAGAAAAGTAATCCTATGCATAGCCAGAACTAGCAAAAATACTCTGTTCCATTTTGAAGACATGTTGAGCAAAATAAATAGACAGAACGCAGCTTTCCATTAGCAGTCCAGCAAGAATCGATCTGTAAAGAAACTGCCCAGAACCCAAAGTTCTTCACAGAGCAAATCACAGCCCAAATAGTCATAAGACCCGATGGATGAACCAACAGAGAAATATAACGCATCAAATAGCCCATACATTCATAAGACCCGATGGAAGCACCAAACAGAGAAATATAACGCAACATACAAGCAGTGATGTAGCGCCCCCCAGGGAAGAGTCAATGTCGATGTGTATCATTTACAAGAGAGTCCAGCCCGCTGAAGCAGCCCTTCAGGCGAGAAACCCAAGTGAAAAAGCAGTGGTTACTCAGCTACCATCACAAAATATGTTGAGTAAAAACTCTCACCAAAGTAAGCAGCCCGTGACTTTTAGTTGTCATTCCTGAAAAATAAATCCAGCCCATAGCAGACAGTCCATCTTACATGACCACCAAAATATAATCGAGTGATAATTCTCAACCACCATCACCGAACTGTTGAGAAAAAGCACACCATGTGTATGAATTCTGTTGGCAATTTGTTGTCAGGCCAACATATAAACCTGTAGCCTCTTAGTCAAATAAATATGGATGGAAGTATTCAGAAATAACTCCATCCAGATGTTCTCTGATCCTCCAGATACCCTCGTCCTGCAGAATCCCCCTCTTTGAAGCTCGATCAGCCTCGTCATTATTTTCTCGATATATATGCTGGCAGGAGAAAGAAACAAAAGAACTGAGGATCTCCCTAATAGAGCGAAACAGATTTTGTAAATGGTGAACTCTGCAAATCTGAATTCCTTTTATCCAATTTATCACATTCAAGGAATCCCCAAAAAAATTTAACTTCCCGCAGCCTTTCTCCATAGCGAACAACAGAATAATCTTGAGGCTCAGAAATTCAACGAAATTATTTGTTCCTTCCCCAAGCCCAACAGAGATCTCAAACCAATGAGAATCCGAAAGAAACAGCAGAGCTCCACCACCACAAACATTTTGCTGCATGGCTCCATCAAAAAAACCCCAAGGGTTCCTCCTATCAATATCCAACAGGAGGCCCTCCCTCTGATTGGCAGCACGGATGTGAATAGGAAAAGCTGAGTGCAATCCAACAGTCATGGCACCAACGATTTCTGGCGTACTGACAGAACCATCAAAAAGTAGACGGTTACAAGCCAACCAACAACCCCAAATAACAAGGAGAGGTAGAGCTTTTAGATTCTGCTCAGCATAAGACACCCACCATGAATCCCATGCATGAGACACAAATATGCCCTCCCATCTGCAATGGATACCCAATAACCTGGAACACTCCATCCAAACACCTTTAATGAAAGGACAGCTGAGGAAACGATGCTTAATTGTTTCAACATCAGAGTTGCACAAACAGCACCAGCCAGGGCCCTGAAAACATCCGTGTTGCAGCACATCCCAGGTAGGGACTTTATTTTTAAGGACACACCACATAAAAAGTCGAGTCTTAGGAGGACAATTCAGTTTTTCAGAGTTTCTTCCACCACCACTGCTCCTCTCCCAAGACTACCCCAGCACTAAGTTTTGTGTAGCCAGCCCGGGGAGAATAGATCCCCAAAGGATCAAAATTCCAAGCAATATTATCCTCCCTATCCAAAAGCAAAATATGAGCCTATTTTAAAGCACGGATATATACTGCCAGTGCCCTCTCATCATGTTCATCTAGCCCCAAAGAAGAGGCCAATAACCAAGGCTGAATGCCCAACCTTCTCCGAACCGGATCAACAAGTTGGGAGAGAAAATTAATCCCCCGCTGCCTTAAGGCCTCAACTGTACACCTGGGAAGGAGGTGTTGTAGAACACTTCCCATCCAAGGATCCTCACCAACTCGAAGCTTCCTGCCACTACCCACATCCCAAGCCAGACTTGTTTCCAGAATGTGAAAAGATTTAACTAGAGCCTTCCAAATCACCGACCCACCTGCAAAGGATTTTCTTGGATTCCTTATCCATTTGTATGTTAATGTATTTGAAAATTTGAGAATATAATAAAAATTTCCACCATTGGAAGCTAGACCCAAAGACATAGCCCAGGAGCGGTGAGTTCCATCATCAATTTGCTATATTTTGATGCTGATTATATTCCATTTTGTTAGACCCCTGTATTTCACAGTATCACTAGGTGACTGATTAGTGTTTATATTTTTCTCACTGAAAATAATATTCCATGGTTATCATTTATTTTAAAATAAAGAGAGCTTAACTGCCAAGAACTTCGGAAGAATTCATTTTCCTTTTCAGTTTAGGGAAGGAGGAAAGGGTTGTTGATTAACGATAATAGTGAGACAAATCCATATTGCCCTCCTTCATTCCACCTTCCTTATTCTTACCTTCATTTTCCTAAAAAAATTGAACTCCAATGTTCTAAATCCCATTTGGACCCTAAAACCCACATACACATAATCTTTCAGACTTATCCTTGAATAAAACCCACTTATATCTAAGTCCGAAGTATTAAACACAACAACTCCGCCCACCCACCAAACAACCATGTTATACAACCACAAACTTTACCTCCTGCCCGCACCCCGCAAGATTTAACTAAACTCATCATCGAAACATAAAATTCTACCAATGCGATTAGGTGGGACCCATCCGGCTTTTATACATTACTCGAATCCGCATGCAAACCTTCATACTCTGCATTTTCCTTACCTTTCGCTTATTCGCACCCTCAAGTGTTAAGCACACCACATTTCGCACTTCGCGCATGTTACAACTTACCTATTACAGTGCCCGTAAGTTAAATATTTTAACTTTCAATATATCTCGGCTGCAATCGCACATCGCAAGATTCGAAGGATAAGTGGCAAGGGTAAATTTTATATTCGCCAAAGTGCAATATGAAAACTGGCGGGAGCCATATTGCCCTCGTATACAACTCTAATGCTTGGAAATCCTTTATATTATGGTTCTGGTGGCTTTTTTCCATTTTCTAACTAAACTTCACTTGTCCGCTTGGAGAAACTTGTAGTGGGGTCCATCTCCTGATAATTGCAATGTTTAAAGGATGGGCACGGAAGGTAAGTGTTAAGATCATCGAAGTGCGATGTGCGATGGGTGGGACCCAATCGCAAATCGCATGTTTAAAAAATAAGTGTGGAGATAAGAGTTATGATCGCTGAAGTGCGATATGGGCTGACGTGGCAGTGATGGGGAAAATGATGTGGCAGTGACGTTGTAGGGTGACCTAGAAGATGACATGGACCTAACCCCATAGAGCATAATTGATAGATGATGACATGGCAAGGTGATGTGGCAAGCCGACATGGCAGATGACGTGGAAGATGACGTATCTCTTTCCTGCATATCACACATCGCAAGTTTTAAAAGTTAGTCACAATGGTAAATATTAAAGTTACCAAAGTGTGATGTGAAATGCGGTGGGACCTGAGCGCAGATATAAAATCGCAAAGTTTGAAGTTTGCACCCCGCGGTATATAAGAAAATCTGTGATCTGCAGGCTGCGGATGGACCCATTTTTCCTTGACATTTCATATCTATGCTAAACCCTCCACAACTCCCTGCCATCTCTGCTCACCTCCATGCATCGTATGGTTCACAGTGCCTTTCGGCCTCCCCACATTTAGTGAAGGTTAACAAAGGAGGGGAGTCTGAAATGGGTGGTATCCCATTTTACCCGTTTGGCTACGTGTCACGCCCATGGCTATTTTGCACCCCCCTTTCCAATACCGCTTACCACTCTCACCCCCCTCCGAAAAGCCCTTTGCGCCACTCAAAAAATCGTTGTGCCTTTTTACATTGCGTGTACCTTATGCAGCACATTTGTTCTCACTATTTGCTTCACTCAATCAAATCCCCTCCTGTTAAGAAATATTTTGCACCACAAAGGGTCTGGTCATTATCTAATAGACCCTCGACACCTCATCACAACCACCGATTGATTAGAAGTGCTAGCATCGCATCATCTTTAGTGATCTGGCAGAAGCGGTCCAAAAGAAGAGCTAGATGTCAGAGCCACCCATCGTTGCCTCTTCAAAACCATATTAGCTTCCTGCCAGCCACGTTTTCGATTCACGAAGAGCCGCCTAAGTTCTGCATTCTTGAAGAGTCACCAAAATAAATTTTACAGGTGGTGTTTGTCAGAGATTTTCTTTATTCGGGCCTTGCATGGACACACTTGTACAATTTTAGTTTATTTTGTAATACATGAAGTTTGAAAAAATAGATGAGGGCAACCAACTCAAGTCTTAGTTAAATACTACTTGAATTTTCATAATCAAGGGTTGGAAGGTTGGATATCGTTAGCCCCTCACTTGTAAGAACTTCTATATTGGAGCACTGTAATTTTGGAGCTGGACATCAATAATCAAAGACCGTTTATAGGATTCTTGAGCTGTGTCAAAATGGTGATGTGTTTCTTCTCTGTTTTAAATGTTTCCGCTGTTTTCCTTGCCATGCCTCTGTTCATCTAATTTTAAATCATAAATTTTAGATTAAGATTTGCTGTAGGAGCACCTTAATTCTGTCTGCATTTATAGTCTAAATGTTTTCTGTTGAAGTCTGATTAAATAATTCTTAACCGCTCTTTAGTCATTACTTAACCTTACTATTTCTTTCACCTCATATTCATACAACTCTTAAGATCCATTTTGAACAATTATCTTGCCCTGTGATGCTCTTGAATGTTGATGTGCCATTCCAGCCTTTTGACTCCATAGCCCAATGGATTAGTCCCTGCAAATCTGTTGTCCAACCACCCAATCAATCAAACAAACAACCCCCATCACTGTAACTAGCCTAATATCAAAACTTATAATCATCAAGTTAAATCATAAAAATATAGAGAGCCCTCTCTGAGTCTAGGAAGGCTAGGTCCTGAATTCCAAAGTGGTTTGATGTTTTTCTTTATAGTTTAGTCTCACCAATCTGCTAAATTATAGAGGACAAAATTATGGAGACCATATTGGGGAATTACTGAAAGAGCTCAATATTTCATCAGAAAGCAGGAAACCTAGTCAAAATTATATGATTCAAGTATGTTCCAAGATTGGTATCTGGTTTTTGATGGTGGAAAAACAACCAGACACAAGAAGGTTGAAATCATCCACTTGACGACTCCATAGTTTTCAGTTGACCTAAAGACTCCAATGGTAGAAGAATCCAGATTGGTTGTGAATACACGGTGACCCCACTCTTTGGCTGACTGAAAAAGATGAATCCAATAATACAAAGAAGGTATGCTCTAATGAACAGAGATCACATTCTTGGATTCCCACACAAAATGCCTCAAGTAAATTGGCAAAGAAATCTTCCTATTTTTTAAGATGAGGATGTTGATGATGCTTCGTTACATCTCATTAAATTTCATATAAATTCATGGAAGTTGAAGGTTGAATGGCATGAGTATTTCCTCATGAAGATGTTCATGGCAACATTAGAAGGGAGAGTGAGGGAATGGTATGAAGGTCTGAACCCTGGTAGTTTGTTTTCTTTAAAATATTTCCACAAGGTGTTTTATGAGCATTATAAAGAAAATTCTCCATCTTTATCATTAGCTAAAAATTGTTGTGCTCAATCTGAGGATCTCATACAATGCCTTGTAAATATTGATGAAGATTTAGGAAATTGGCATCCTGAGGATCTCTTAGAAGCAATTAATGAATTTCATTCTCAAGTTAACTATCATGACAACCAAGAGAAGTTAGTTGAAAATGAAAACAATCAGGAAATGAAAGAAGATCCACAAGATCTATCTATGGGGACAAATGATAATTCATCTGCTCTTTTGTGCGAGGCTAAAGAATACATTCAGCCTCATGATAAATCTTAACAAGAGAAAGAAAACAATTGTTGTTCGATCCAAAGAACACAAAGAATCCCTCCTCCTTTAATTGAAGAATAAATCAATCATATTCTAAGCATGCAAACAACCTCTAATTTTTTTTTGTAATGAAGAGATTATTTCTATTGTTCTACTACTGATTTATGCACTGAAGCATTTCCTCCTGAAGAAATAGAAGAACAGATTGATACTGATGCTGTTATACCATCTCAAGATGGCCTATTTCCAAAAAGTGCTCCTATTCATCAAAATTATGGCCTTCCAACATAATTCATCCAACTCAGTCAAGACATATTAGGCTTGCTTGAGGACAACATAGCGGTATATACTGAGGATGCCATGTCAGAGGACCATGAAGAATATGTAGATATTCTATTTCAGAAGGATCCTGAGCATGAAAAAGTGGAACAAGGAGCAGCCCTAGATGAAGTCTGTTATTTAAATCCTCAGGGCCAGGTATTGTTCCAAGATCCTTTTAATGGTTTCTTAAAATCATCTAAAGAAGGAGTATGTTATGCCAGGAGTGGTTGGTTGTAGAGTTTAATGAAAAGTTTGAGCACTGCTGTTCAAAGGAAAGTAAGATGGGAGTGGTTCTTTTTTTTATCCTACTAAAAAAGTGAACAAGAATCAATCATGTAGTCATTTACTTGATTGGTTGCATTGGAGAAAGGAGTTCACTTAGTGCATACATCATCTCCAATTTAGATTAGGGTACGTAGGTGTGCAAATAAGCTTGAGGCTCTAAGCATCTTTCAAATTTTAGTTTTAGATCATTTTTCATTTCCAGATCAATATGTTTTAGAATTTAGTTTCAGCACAGTTCTGGTCTCACCATTCAAGTTTTCAAGGTGCAGTAGTATGTTCAGCTTGATGGATTGCAGTGGATAAGTTCAATTTTAGTTTCAGTTCAGATTTCAGTATGATAATGAGTTGGCTAGCCAAGCATGTGGTCTATTTTTATCAGTCAAATTCAAGAGGAACAATTAGCTAGTTGTCAGTCACTAAGTTGTTTGACAGATCAAGATACAAGTTGTGGGATCAACCAATGGACCAGGCTACTAGTTTACGGTGTTCTTGACAACACCTGAAGGAGCTGACATCCCCAACTGGAACTATTGTTAGACCCCTATATTTCACAATATCACCAGGTGATTGATTATTGTTTAGATTTTTCTCACTGAAAATAATATTCCATGGTTATCGTTTATTTTTAGAGAAAGAAAGGGAGAGATTGACTGCAAATTAATTCAAAAGAATTCATCTGCATATTCAGTTTAGGGAAGGAGGAAAGGGTTTCTGATTAAGTGTAATAGTGAAAAAAATCCATACTTACATCCTTCATTCCGTCTGCCTTCTTCTTAACTTCATTTTCCTAAAAAATCTGAACTCCAATGCTCTGAATCCCATTTGGACCCTAAAACCCACACACACATAACCTTTCGGACTTATCCTTGAATAAAACCCACTTATATCTAAGTCTGAAGTCTTAAACACTGCAAATCCGCGTGCCCACCAAAAAACCATGTTATATAACCATAAACCTTACCTCCTTCCCGCACCCCGCAATATTTAACCATTTCTTCTTAACTCATCACCGAAACATAAAATTTCTCCGATACAATTTGGTGGGACCCATTCGGCCTTTATACAATACCTGAATCCACATGCAAACCTTCATACTCCGCATTTTCCTTACCTTTAGCTTGTTCGCACCCTCCAGTATTTAGCACATCGCATTTCACACTTCGCGCATGTTACAACTTACCTAATACAATGCCCTCAAGTTAAATATTTTAACTTGCGATATATCTCGACCGCAAACACACATCAAAATATTAGAGTATAAGCAACAAGGGTAAAGTTTATAGTCACCAAAGTGCGATATGCGGACTAGTGGGACCCATATTGCCCTCATATACACCTCCGAAGCTTGGAAATCCTTCATATTATGGTTTAGACTTCACTTGTCTGCTTGGAGAAAATTGTAGTGGGGTCCCTCTCCAAATCACAACTACAAATTGCAATGTTTAAAGGATGGGCATGGGAGGTAAGTGTTAAGATCGTTAAAGTGCGATGTGCGATGGGTGGGACCCAATCGCAAATCGCATGTTTAAAAAATAAGTACGGAGATAAGAGTTATGATCGTCGAAGTGTGATAGGGACTGATGTGGCACAGTGATGTGGTAGTGGCAGGGTAGATGACGTGGCAATGACGTATCAGGGTGACATGGCAGATGACATGGCCCCGTACCCACATAGCGCAGTTGATATATCATGAAGTGGCAAGGTGATGTGGCAATACGACGTGGCGAACGATGTAGCCCTTGACTGCATATCGCACATCACAAGTTTTAAAAGTTAGTTGTAATGGTAAATGTTTAAGTTACCGAAGTGCGATGTGCAATGCAATGGGACCCGAGCGCAGATCGCAAATCACAAAGTTTGAAGTTTACACCTCGTGGTATATAAGAAAATCCATGATCTACGGGCTCTAGGCAGACCCAATTTTCCATGACACATCATGTCTATGCTAAATCCTCCGTATCTCTCTTCCATCTCCGCTCACCTCTACCCATCGTATGGTTCACTGCATCTTTCGGCTTCCCTGCATTCACCGAAGGTTAACAAAGGAGGGGGGTCCGAAATGGGTAGTATCCCATACCTCCCATTTGGCTACATGTCATGCCCATGGTTATTCTGCACCCCCATTTCCAATACCGCTTACCACTCTCACCCCCCTCTGAAAAGCCCTTAGCGCCACTCACCAAACCGATGCGCCTTTTACCATTTCCTGTACCTTACGTGCCACATTTTCTCTCGTTGTCCGCTTCACTCAATCACATCCCCTCATGTTAAGAAAGTCATTGTTCCATAAAGGGTTGGGCCATTATCTAACAGACCTACGACACCTCAACGCAACCACTGATTGATTATAAGTGCCCACATTGCAACATCTTTAATGATCCAACATAAGCAGCCCAAAATAAGAGCCAGATGTCAGAGCCATCCATCGCTGCCTTTTCACAACCATATCAGCCGCATCCAAGCTAATTTTTTGATTCACGAAGTGTAGCCTAAGTTTTGCATTCTTGAAGAGTCACCAAAATAAATTCTACAGGCGGTGTTTGTCAGAGATTTTCTTAATTCGTGCCTTGCATGGCCACACTTGTCTAATTTCATTTTGTTTTGTAATAAATGAATTTTTCCAAAATAGATTAGGGAAACCGAATCAAGTTTTAGTTAAATACTACTTGAATTTTCATAATCAAGGGTTGGAAGGTTGGATATTGTTAGCCCCTGCATTGTAAGAACTACTATATTGGAGCACTGTAATTTTGGAGCTAGACATCAATAATCAAAGACCATTTACAAGATTCTTTAGCTGTGTTAAAATGGTGATGTTTTTCTTCTTTGTTTTAAATGTTTCTGTTGTTTTCCTTGCTATGACTTTATTCATGTAATTGTAAATCATAAATTTTAGATTAATATTTTCTTTAGGAGCACCTTAAATTTGTCCGCATTTAGAGTCTAAATGTTTTCTACTCAAGTCCGATTAGAGAATTCTTAACTGCTCTTTAGTCATTACTTAACCTTACTATTTATTTCACCTCATATTCATACATCTCTTAAGATCCATTTAGAGCAATTATCTTGCCATGTTATGCTCTTGAATGTTGATGTACCATTGCAACCTTTTTACTCCATAGCCCAATGGATTAGTCCCTGCATACCTGTTTTTCAACAACCCAATCAATCAAACAAACAACCCCCATCACTGTAACTAGCATAATATCAACACTTATAATCATCAAGTTAAATCATAAAAACAGAGAGAGCCCTCTCTGAGTCTAGGAAGGTTAGGTCCTAGACTCCACAATGGTTTGATGTTGTGCTTTATAGTTTAGTTTTGCCAATCTTCTAAATTATAGAGGGACAAAACATTTTAACTGTTAAAAAAATGCAAAATTTACTTTATTTTTTGTGCTTTTTCAATCATGATCCATTGCCTAAAAGACACAAACTAGATTGCAAAACATTTCATGAAATATTCATTTTTAATTTGAAATCAATGGAGGCAGCAAAACACTAAAGGCTTGGAAACGAGCTTTGGGTGGTTAGAATATTTTAGCTCACCATCTATGGATCCAAGAAGGAAAATGAAATGAGGCTGCGGGGAAATTTGAAGAGTTTAAAACTCACATTAGTCATAGTCACACATTTCTCTGCCACCTTTATTGAGAACTTAGTCTAGATTTCCCTCTAGAGTCTCCTTCTTACACTTCTTCTAGCTCATCAAAATCACATTCTAACCAACCACCCTCCTACTATATAGACGCTCCAACTTCTTTAATCATCCTTGTTGGAGATGGGCGTGGTTCTCCATCTCAAGGATCCTTTAGCTCTCCCAATCACAAGTTCACTTCCCAGGACAATAGAAAACTTCCAATCCAATCTTCTGCCGTGCTTCTCGTTAGAAAGAAAAACACTCCTCAACATCCCAACCCCTTTGGCTACTACATTAAGGAGGAATTTCTAGACAAGGGCCCTTCTGGCACAAGGAAAAATGATGAAGTGAGTCCCAACAACAAGAAGTTAGCTCCCACAAGCTTGTGAGACAAAATCCAAGGATGGACATGTTCACCTTGTTTTTTCTCTTGCTTCAGTCTTCTGTTGCGTTCCCAATGGACCATGTATGCATAGCCAAAGTTGAAGTCCACTATGTAGATGAATTTTGTAGTATATCTCTATTTTTTTTCTCTTGGAAAATGAATTGGTTCCAAAATTTTTTAACTACCCAAGGACCACCTGGTTTCCCCTTTTTGGGTTAGATGGTCCCCTATAAGATCCTCCCAATATGACCTATGGTCCATGACTCTGCATGCATTTTTTCCTGTATCTTATGTACAAAAATTATGTTAGTATAAAGTAGTTCCTTTTTCCCACAAAAAAAAAAAAATACAATCCCCAACCTACCTTTCCTTTCACAACATGCATTGAGTTAGAATCGAGTACCTAACCAAAATTTGTAATTGTGTGTGTGGACAACATTAAAATATATACATCAATATCTAATTCTAATGTATGTTAAGAGTCGTTATTGTAATTGAAATCATGTGATAATTATTCTATGTGAATTTGTTGTTTCTAAATAAAAGCTAAAAATATGCATCCATACTTAATTAAATAAACATAAATAACCTCTCATTAGCATGACTCCTCTATTCATGGATGTAGTCAATCTCTAACTCTTTCTAGGACAAGGTCTTTCTGCTTAACGGTTGGCAATTGCTAAATTTTTTTATCTTAGTTGAACAAACTAGCTTGAATATGACACAAGGTGTACCACTCACTAGCTTGAATAAATTTTGTTTTTTTCTTGTTTTAATAATGTTTAAGATTCCTTTCTTTTTCCCCACTCCTTGCATTTTAAAGCTAAATCTACTTGTAGCTACGTGATAACTTCAATTACAATCTCTTGAAGAATTAATTTAATGGATTTTTGGTCATTATTGTCCAACATTGGTGTCTCACAAACTCTTCTTTTGATGTGTGTTCAGGGATATATGAATGCCCATAAACACTTATATGTTGTTATGTCCCTTAGGCCCCTATATTAAGTCCCTAATAAGAACTTATTAAGTAGTTTATTTCTTATATTAGGTGTTGGCTTTCATGGCACCTTTTAATTTTAATTATATCACTGGTGTCCTATATATACCAATGAAAATTAATCTTAGGATCATAAATTGTTATCTTATACATTATATTCAATGTAAAGGAGGCTTTTCCCTTGAAGTGGATTGTAACTATTGGTTTCTTATCCTTTCATAAAAATTGGTAGGGTTTCACTTCTTCAAACTAGTCATCGTGGCATTTTCGTCATAACGTTTTTGGGGTTGATTCAGGCTGTGCATATTTTGGGACCATTTATGAGAGATCCACATTTAGATATATACCATGTGGAAGTTAAGGTTTGTGAATGGTCCTTAAATAAATTTTAAATGAATGACCTATGAATTTTCACTATATTTTTTTATGAGACACACGAAACTATGGATTTTTTAGAAATCCAGAAAGACTTATCAAGGTAACTTAAATAGAAGTTTAAGAATCTGATTTGAAAAATTGGACACATGGCACACTCTTCAAGTTCTCTCTCGAGAAGAGGTAAAATGAAAACAAGTTTTGGAGAAGCTACCATAACTTTCATTTAACACATCAAACTTGTGAAATTATATAGAATACATATCAAAGTTCTACGAGCTAAGATTTCATATTAAGGAGGGATCAAATCTCAAATATTGATCAAAACAAAGGTTATATATCAAAATAGTATTCAACTTAATGTTTTAAAGGTATGCAATTTACAGTTGACATAAAATTTTATTAGAGGATCCTTCTTTTAATGACTGAAGAATTGTGATAAAGAGGAGTATAACTATTATTTTTCACATGCCTTCGACAAAAGATCCAAATGCTACTACACCAATTAAAGATCTTAAATGCTCATCCATGACTCATGAAGAAAGTGAATATGTCTAGTACTAGGTAACCAATTTGGAATGTTAGTTTTCACAGATATAATAATCAATTAAAAGGTATATTGAACAAAACACAGATGAAGATAAGGAAGAAATACATAAGAACATGAAATATTTGGATCAAAATATAGATGAAAATAAGACAAATTGTAGAAGCCATAAATGGGAGGATCCTTAAAGTTGATAAATCATTTGAAGGAACTCATGAAATTAAGGGTAGTATTTAAGTTGAATAGTTTTTCAATAATAAGAAATTTTTATGTGGATTCAAATTCAGTTTTGGGGCTACTCATGAATGGTTTCCTAAAGGAGTGAACCTTCCCAAGGTTGAATTAAAGAACTTTGATGGAACAAAGGTATTTAATTGGGTGCACCAAATAAAAAAATATTTTGAATTGCATAATATGTGTTTCCTTTATGGGGCCCTGATGCAGGTTCAAATAGTCTACGTAGTCCAACAAAAGCCACTATTACTGGCCCTTTTGGCAACGATATGCTTGCGCAGACTGAAGTCTCACCCAAGGAAATATAGGAGGATGCTAGAACCAGGTTTATGCATCCATAGGGATAGATGATAATGGATTTAGTGATTATATTTCTAATCAGAGCTCTGCATGTCAGATCTATCCATATTACCGGTGTTTTTTAACACAACTGTTGAACTTACTCAAAGACTGTGCAATATTACTTAATTAAGAATTTTACACAAAAATAACTATAAAACAAACTGCTTTATTTAGATATAGGATAAAACCCTAACTCAACATAGTCATTCATAAACAGTAAGAAAAATACAAACACTTCAATATAGCTAAAAAATTCTCAATGATTCATTCATTAACATCTAGATCTGTCTCATACAATCTCTTTCCACCCTGCGCCCACAACTACAATCTTTCCTAAGATCTTCATGCACATAGCCGCAAGAGCCTTTTTATATAACCCGAAACACAGACTCTAACTCAGTATTACATCCAATTGTAATGTAAATCGTCAATCATGATCATTTTGTGACTTCTATCTAGACTCCTTATATAGATTTAGTTTTTACAATACCATGGTCCAAAAACATGGGCAAAATCCAACGTTCACAAAAAGTTCCATCTTGTTACATAATTAAGGTGCTTTGACCCACCCCAAAGCCCCTAAGACCAAAAGGATACTTCGCGATGCACACTTCATGCCTTGATTTGTGGAGTATTTACTTCGTGGGGGATCCAGGCTCCAACAATATGATGGATGATAATCAAATGATTCACAAAACAACTTTCAAATTTGATATTAAACCCTATAAATGGTTTTAATGGGTTGTGAAAAAGAATCCATTCTTATCACTATAGTTGGGGTTTATTTATAAGAGAGTTAGAAACACAATGTGGTAAAGCTTAGGAACAAGGCTACCTCTGTCAATTGGCAAGAACCAAATAGTTTGTTGATATTCAAGACTATGATTAAAAAATATAGGGTTTGGTCACAATGGAGGATAACATAAGCGATGAAAATTTGTTGGAATATTACATGGATGAATTAAAAGAATATATTAAAGAGGGTATTTCCCTAAAAATTATCCAAAAAATATTACAAAATTTATGGAATTTTCTCATCATATTCAATCCAAAAATAAGGCTATATAGACAAGTTTACCATGGGAGTATAAACATGAAGGATAGATTGTTTTTGTGTTCGTAAGGAAACCCTACCTCAACCTACTTGAATATCATAGAAGGAAATGGAGGAAATAAGAGAAAAATGAATATTCTTTGGCCGCAAAAACAAATGGTCAAAAGGACATAAATTTCAAGAAAAAAAATTCACCTTGGAAAATAATGATGAAGAGTAAATGGAGGCATCTTCACAAATAAGTGAGAGGAATTTGTCAACATAAAAGAGAAGGAAATACAAACAAAAATCATGCACAACATTTATTCAGATAGTTTTTATATATTTTTTCATGCATTGGGAGATTTGATAACTCCTCAAACCTTGAAGATCATTGGTTACATTAAGAATCAAAGGGTTATAGTGCTTGTTGACTCAGGCAGTACACATAACTTCATTGATACAATATTGGAAAAATGCCTCAATTATTTTGTATATCTAGTGACAAATTTTCAAGTTTTAGTTTTCAATGGAGGGAGTATTGATTGTGTGGGAAAATCCCTTAATATTAAGTTGGGTATGGGACAATATAAATTGGAAATTCCAATGAATGCCATTCTAATTGGAGGTGTATATGTTGACCTAGATATTCAATGGTTGAGAACATTTGGTACAATTTATACAAACTATAATGGATTATTCACGAAATTTGGATTGCAATGAATTCATTATGTGCTCAAAGATTAAAAATATATACCTTCTCGAGTCATAAAATATAATATAATGAAAAATCTCCAAAGAAAGGGTTGTTGGGAAAAATACTGAGAGGGGGGGGTGAATCAGTATTTACTGCATAATCAAATCTTTTTACTTTTTCATTCCTTAAAACCCATACGCTACTTTCCTTAAGTAAACTAGCGTATATACGCGGATCCCCTTTATGAAACTAGCGTATACACAGAGATCTAGATCTGTCATTAAATCTTCACTTATATTACTCCATCATTCATTCATCAGATGTTCAATAAACAGTAAACATGTGCAGTAAGAACAGAATAAACCATCACACAAAGCATCACACATGAACACCAGGATTTTTAGGTGGAAACCCAAATCGGGAGAAAACCACCGCTGCAGTTGCTCAGCCTTCAATATTTTATTATAGAGAAAACATATTACAACATACGTGCTGGCGCAGACCACCAAAGACGTTATGCACCCACCTGCGCCGTTTTTACCAAATTTCTCTCCCCGGAAGGGAGCTCCAACCTCGTACTCATTTACCAACAAGGGAGCTACGACCCCCCGATCTCGTTTACCAGCCTCACCTGGAAGGGAGCTACAACCCCCTGACTGAAGGCTACAACCCTCAGCACCACCTTGGACCACGTTTCATCAATTTTCACACTGGATCCAACAACTTCAATAGAACATCACTTGCAGGCCACATTTCATCATATTTTCAGACTGGACCCTTTCCATACTTTTAAGCACAAACATACATCACCAACAGATACTTATCAACACAGATCAGATAGCAGAAACACAGCAGAACAGATCAGATATTTCATACCCCTTGCTTCAACAAACCCTAGTTTGCATACGCGCTTTTACTTCACTGATGTCGCGTATATACGCGCTTCCGTCCACACAAACCAGCGTATACCTCAGTGTATATTTTATTGCGCATACGCGCTTTTACTTCAGAGAAGCCGCGTGTATACGCGCTTCCTCCGCGGCGAAGTAGCGTATAGATCTTCAATCATTACAGAGCATCATACTTCTTCAGATCAGATATTCAGTTCAGATTTACCCTTTTACTTCAGACAGATGTTCGCCTAGATGTTCGCCTCATCACAGATCTAATCACTCCATAAACAGATCTAGCAGATACAAATACATTTCAGATATAGATCCCTTTCTTCATCATTGGTGCATCATACATTCAGATCTTCAAGTGTAACCCTTTCCATTCAGATCTACTTCAGAGAGAAGTATTCATTTAAGCTCAGACATCTTGCACCCACACTCATAATTTGCACAATGAATTTCTTCTCTTTATATAGGCTTATCCTTTTTCAATACCACGGGCCCCTCTTTTTTAATACCATGAGCCAAACCAATACCACGAGCCTTCAATACCACGGGCCCCTTTTCCAATACCATG
Organism: Pinus albicaulis; assembly: GCA_034641835.2. Lineage (NCBI taxonomy): Eukaryota > Viridiplantae > Streptophyta > Pinopsida > Pinales > Pinaceae > Pinus > Pinus albicaulis. The sequence goes on from CM076578.1 coordinate 2,002,150,082, forward strand.
AGCCAAAATAATACCATGGTGGTTACCCTTGTTTTGCTCTTTTTGAGCGCTTTTACCCATACACTACTTGGTACGTTCTTTTCTGCGTGCATACGCGACTTCCCTTAGACAGATCCGTGTATGCCTTGAGACATACTCTTTTCATCATATATTTAGCACATGTTGACTTCTTTTCTTCACTGCCTTCTGTACATACTGTAGATACATCATATTTAGCTCATCAAGGACATGATCTATCAAGCACAACTTCACCAAGTAAGTTGTCATCATCTTCATCAAGAGAGTTGTCATTCAAGGACAACACTTAGCATCACATCATTTCATATCAGATTTACATCAATTGCTAAGTCCATCAAGTCAAGAATAACTTCATCAGGTGGATTGCCATCAAGGACAACACATGTCAACAGTCGCATGTCTTCATCTTCATTTAGTGGGTTGCCATCAAGGACAACACTGCATCATATTTCCAACAAGGGTAGCAACAAAGTTGTACTTAAATTGTATTCTAAGGAAGTTAAGTAGGAAGATGAAAATATTATTGAGGACTTAAAATCCACCTTGGAAAAGAATTGAAGGGTCTTCCAATAAATTCCCAAAGACATACCACCATCTAGATATCATGAACATTAGATTGAATTAAAACTAGTAAGTACTCCTCCTAAGAAAATTACCTATAGATATTCTCATCAATAAAAAAGGGAGATTGAGAAAATGGGACATGAAATGCTAGACTCAAGTATTATTCAACATAGTAGGAATCAATTTTCAACACTAATAGTGATGGTGATAAGAAAACATAATTATTGGAGGTTTTTTTTATAATTATAGAGATAAAAAAAATCATGATAAAATAAATTCCTAATCCCTAATATCGATGAGATATTAGATTAGCTTCATGGAGTGGCTTGGTTTACAAAGATTGATCTTAAATTAGAATACCACCATATTATATTAAGGAAAAAACACATTCCCAAAACATATTTTATAACACATGAAGGGAACTATGCCTTCTTGGTCATGTCCTTTGGTTTGACTAGTGTTCCTTCTACTTTTCGAACCTTTATGAACAAGATTTTTCGACCCCATATTAGAGAATTTGTGTTGGATTTATTTGATGATATTATTATGTATAGCAAATAATGGGAAGAAAACACTAAAAAATTATATAATTTTCTACAAATTCTTGAGAACAACCAATTATTTGTAAAAATATCCTAATGTTCTTTTTGGAAACAAAAAATAGAGTATTTAGTGTTAAAAAATGGGAAAGGCAGAAATATTTTCTGTTGTTGGTAATTAATTGTGATTTCTTTGTGTTCTTATTATATTACTTATGTTATTATTTTATCTTAGTTCATCAAGAAATTACCAAAAACAAAACATGAAGATCAAGGGCACCATATGCAGGCACTCAGCCAGGGCTAAAACCCCTATACACCTAGTCAATAACTCTTCCTTCAATAATTCAAATGAGATAGACTAAGACCCTAGACCAACAGACCATTCTCCTCCACCAAGTCAGCCTTCCAATATGATTCAACACACTTTAGTAGTCTCTTCTTGTCCAACAAATTCAACCCAACAACATTCCATAAATTTCGGATTCCCAACAACAAAAATTCAAACAAATTACAAAATTTCAGCCCAGCTTTAACACTGTAGATTTTGACCCCTCCAACAACTTCACACATGTGAGAGGAAGAGAGATAATTTCAAATTCTTATGCTTGATAGAGACCTCCTTCTTCACTACCCTTTTCTTCTTCTTTCCTTGAAATTCACATTTTTCCGGCACCAACAGTTGTAGATCGAACTTGTTGTGAGTGAGTGAAAAATGAGGTCGAATTGATGCCTTTATATAGTGATTTTGTCCCTCAGTTTAGGCCAACTTGTCGAGTTTGATGCCAAGTTGGTGGAGGAGGATTAATTGGATTATTTTACAATAAAATAATTTTCTTCATTGACAAATAAATCCCAGGAAGGGTTCTACATTATGACATGGGCAAGGACACTTGAGATAAACCCAGAAGTATTCAATGGAGACTTTGACCTGAAAACAATTGACCCAAGTATGAAACCCATGCTTTAATAAGTCAATTTATTTAATAATACAATTTATTTTTTCTTTCTTTTGATAAATACATACAATTATGAATATCGAAAATAGTTATATTCTTCAACATTTAGGTGATATTGTTTCAAAGAATTAATTAAGGTGGACCCACAAAAGATCCAAGATATTACAAAATGACCTATTCATAAGAACATCAAGATTATTATAGGATTTTTAGGACTTACAAGATATTATCATAAATTTGTTCAAAATTATGTGCACATTGCAAGCCCATTCACAACTCTCTTGAATAAAAATCATTTGTAAGGATCAATGATGTTATTTTGGAATTCTATTTCTTAAAGGATGCCATGTCATCTACACTAATATTGGCAGTTCCTGATTTTTAAAAAACTTTCATAATAGAATGTGATGCATCAATACAAAGGGGATTGGAGTAGTGTTAATTCAAGAATGAATACCACTAGACTTTGAAAGCAAACAATTCAAGGAAAATATTTGGTGAAATAAACACATGAAAAATAAATGGAAGAAAATCTACATGTAATAGAAAAATTGTGAAAATATCTCATTGGGAGACACTATGAAGTCAAGACAAGCCATGATATCCTAAAGTACTTTTTGGAGCAAATTTTGTCATCAGAAGAGAAAAAATAATGGGTAGAAAAAACACAATGGTTTGATTTCAAAATAATATACCAGAAGGGGAAGGACAATGTAGAAATGGATGATAATTCTAGAATAGAAGAAGCCTCGAGTTTATATTCAATTACATATTCTGTTCTAGTATGGTTGGAAGAATCTCTCCATGAAAAGAAACATGTTAATAATGCTAAACACACAATATGATGTATAAAGGAAGGAATGAAATCTATTGTAGGGACCTCTTACACCATGTATAGTTATCATAGTTATATGAGTAAATATATGTAACAAATGTTAAAAGGTGAATGTATGAGTGATTGGTTGGAGTAGGTACAACCATTCCACCACATCTAGTATGTATAAATATGGATGAAGTCGGAATAAGAAGAAGATTTTAATTCCTTCTTGAAGGTCATTTTTTTTTTGTGTGCTTAAATTTTTTCTTGATGTTTCTATGATATGTATAGGATAATTATATTTTTTTCATCTATCTCAATGCTTTTATAGTGGAAGAAGTGGAGGAATAAAATCACAGGACCATTTTTACCAACTGGACCTATTTTGGTAAAGTGGGGTCTAAAACCTTCCACTAGCATGTTGAGGCATCAAGCGAAAATTTTGTGGGTAAAACATTTTAACTTTAATTTGACACATTTTTTTTAATATTCTATAGGAACACACCTTTCCAATGGTGCAAGAATCATGCCAATCAGAGTCTGTATGAAAACGTTATGCCACTCAGAAGTTGACCTTCCTATTTTCACCACCATAGTACAAGTGGATGCCATATAAACCTCATTATTCATGGAAACGATGCTATCCATGTGATTATGATGAATATTATTCTAGAAGAGTCCATATTGTAACTCTGCTTAAGATTTGAGGTATTCAAACCTAACCACTAATAGGCTATTGGGTTGTGTTAGAACCAGGCCACTAGGAGGAAAAGGGCTTCCATTATTTCAAGTGAATTGTTTCCATAGATGAGAAAAAATAGCCAAGACAGAGAGGAGATAGAGTATACAGAGAGGATTGTGCATTTTAGTAGCTCATATACGATAGAGCATACTTATTTAGACTCATAACCATTTTTTATTTCGTTCGACACCTAATCCTATAAGGGTTGGTGTGGAAGTTGAATGGTTAAAGGGATTCCAAGAGATCACTTGGAATATGAAACCAAGGGTCACTAGACTTGTATATAAATGTACATAATTATGAATAATAAAGTATCTCATGCATATCTTTCATATTTTATCTTCTCTATGTGTGTGTCTAATATGGTATCAGAGCGAGCTCCATTTTAGCTTCCCTCTTCCCTTTTGAATTTTCTGTCGCTGAGTGTAATCTAATGCGAATCCTCTGTGTCCAAAGGCTCACGTGTGAACATAATTTATAGAGGTATAAAATTGTCTAGCGTTGAGGTATGAGGATCGACATTGACTTTGTTAAATTTGTTTTGATTGTGGTGTTCGTTTCGTGACTGTATATTGTCCTTCTGGTTTATTATATCTCGAAATTCATACCAGTCACTCTGTATCAAAATACACCATACCTCCTCCCGCCTATCTAGTTGTTACCCAGCATATATATCGATACCCCTGTCGAGCATTGAGACCTAGGAGTTGTTAAAAGTATTTCAAATCTCAACTTGTCTAATGTTGAGATCTGGGTGTTGTTCAAATTATTTCAAATCTACATCTGTCAGACCTATCCTCATCATGTACTACATGCACTCAGATTTGATACATCCTGGCAGAAAAATTGATATATCCTCACTAGTGGAAGATCAAACGACACTGCATTGAATATTTTTTTGAAGAACCTGCCATTTTGGTATGAATTCCTTTTATATGCGTTGATTTAATCTAGGTATGGTTTTTCCTACACTGGGTATTTGTCCAGGCTCAAAGGTTTTCTCTTTTCCTAAATCTTCCATAGAAACATTCGCATAAGATTCTCTAAGTGTCGTGGGCCTTCTAATCCTCCGCAATAGAGGCGACACAACAAAATTTTTTTTGGTGGACAACCCTCTAAGACAGACTATAACCATGTTTCTTGTGCAGTATTTTGGATACCTCCTCTCTCTGTAGTGTGCCTTATAGAGAAGGAAGCTACAGAGAAAGATAATGGTGATATTAGTGTATTCATTTGAAAATTTACACCCATGAAAAATATAGTATCACGTCGTCATGAAAATACGACTATGAAGCTCTTCGTGGATTGTGAGTCATACAAAATTCTTGGGGCATCAATGTGTGTTTAACATGGTCTAAATGCTCCTAAAATTATGCAGAGTATTGCCATAGCTTTGAAGTGTGGGGCTAAAAAGGAAAAAATTGACTCAATTGTTGGTATCCACCCATCAGTTGCAGAAGAGTTTGCTACTATGGGTACTATTTAGTATTACCAGGCATATTTCTGTTCGTAGTCAAGTAAAGATAAGTGAATAAATTTATAATACAAGACCTATATCTTATCATTTTTCCCGATAGATAGCCATTGGTTAATGGATTTATTTTCTCTACCTTATGGGATAGATCTATGTATTTAACCAAGATAAGGTACTATAGTTCCTATTTCCAATTTACAATATTGAAAATACATTGAGTATCATGTTAGAATGAAGGCATTGTATAATATTCTCTCAGGTGCCAAGAGAAAGCATGAATGCATGTCTAAAAAAATCCCTTATATTTGGTACCTTGAAGAGTATAGCTTGTGTTTCCAATGGGCTTCCAAGTGTGATTCCATGTTGTGAACACTGTGAGGATTTTATGTACGATGGGCTGAGCCTGTAAACCCTAGCCCAATTCTGCCAATTTGGGAAGTTTTCCTAGCTAGGACTATGTATAAATTTCCTAGCTCATTTCTAATATGAAAGGATTGTATTAGTTTTGTTGTGCTAAGTGTCTTTTTAGTTTATAAACATGTGCATACTTGTCTCATTAGTTTGTTTAACGATTGAGTATTTTAACCATGAATTGTAGATGATTTTAGTGAATTAAAAGCATGAAATAAGCACAAATAACATTGAACAATAGTGTAAAATAGATAAATAAAAAACCACATGAGATTTACACAACAAGCATGATGAATCATTTCACCCCTCCTGGGCTACATCTACTGGTCCTGCTCCCAATGGCATGTCCATCTTTCATTATGCTCAAAATTTTGCAAATACATGTAGTTACAGGCCTCCAATAGCTGTTTTTTGTTGCACCAATGGCTCCAAAATGTTCCAATTAGTCTAGAATGACTCTTCATTCACTTTGAATAGGCGAAAATTGAGTTTCCTACTCATTTTCCCAATTACACCTAGAAAAGCTCCACTAAATGTGGAGGACTCCACTTAACTGGAGTCAAAATAGGGAAATCCACACAAATTTAGGTGCGCTGCTAGAAATACTGCCGAAATTAATCGTCGCATTTATCGTTAGTTTTTGGGTGGCCACATGCCAACCCCAACCACGCGGTGACATTAAACAGTGGATCAGAACTATAGGCAGAACCATAGTGGATAAGGTTTAAACCCGGGTTGAACACTGTTGGAGTTATGGCTTAACCACACGGATAATTAGCAGTATTCATAGCCATGTGACAAGGCTTAACATAAAACTGGCGGAGTTGCTGGCAGTTGCGATTTGAAGTTTGATATTACGTTAACATTGAAATGTGACCATGTTTCGTGGGACCGCTGGCGGGTAGGGACTGCTAGCGGTCCCAACCCCTAAACATGAATCCATTCCACTTTAAGTTAAACCCAACTCCAATGATAGTTAAGGAATAACATGTAGAGAGGGAGGTTGTGTCGTGTGGTTGCTATGCTGGAGGTCGCAGGGTTGGGCCCTGCGAACCTCTACCCAAAATTTTAATATGCTATTTGGGGGACACATGGCGGCCTCAGGGATGGCCACGTGTCAACCCCTGATTGGCCCAAAGCATAACAACATACAACCATTCATCAAATAAAAAGGTGCCACTTTTCATCCACTGTTTAGCTCGGAGAAAAGGAATATTCTTTGGAATATTCCTTTTTGTTGATTGTACATCCACCATGATGACTGGGCATCCCAGTCAAACCTGTCGCAAAATTTACCTGTTTGGGAATTTGATCAGAACATGATATCTCCCTCATACAACATCGATTTTTAGAATCGTTCACTATGCCGGAATCAGGAAGACGATATCTAAACAACCATCCTGGTTTCAACCCAATCCTATAACTTTCAATTTTGAGCAAAATTTATGAACTCCTGATCACTCCTCCCCATTGGAAAGCTTTTGGACCCCAAAAGACTTGATTACCTGTTTAGTATATGAGGTTACAACTCCCTCACCTTTCTAACCTCCATCCATTTCACCTTGATTGGCTTGGTGCCTTTGAGCCCAACTCGAAGGTATTCAACACTTCCCCTCTTGGATGCTCTTATCCTCCTATCAAGAATTGTATCTTCCTTGAGCTCATCCAGAAATTCTGGTGAGAAATATTTAATAGAAATCAACTGGACATCACTTCCTTGATCATCGATTAAAGGTGGCTCATACAAACGTAAGTTTTCAACATTAAAAACTGAATACATTTGCATATATTAAGGCAAGTCAAGTTGAAATGCATTATTACCAACTTGCTTTATGATCTTGAATGGACAATAGCGAATGGTTTTGAGATTTTTACCTTCCCCTTACATCCTTTCTTTGCTAATGTGCAAATGTACCTCATCTCCCTCTTGAAAATTGTGATCAAATCTATGTTTGTCATGCCTCTTTTTGTATTTTCTCAATACTGTTCTTGAAATTGTTGATGTATAATCTGAGTTTGTTGAAAGAAATTTTGAGCCTTGTGAATATCACTATGGCCATCAATTGTAACATCCTTTCCAAAGATGAAGTCTAATGGAAATTTTGGAAAATACCCAAAGCATACTTCAAAAGGTGATGTTTGAGTTGAAGAGTGATTTTCCTAGTTGTAAGTGTGTTGAATGTAATGCAGTTGTTCATCCCACAACTTAGGATGTTTGCTGCAATATCCTCTCAATATATGCACAACGGTTCTGTTCACCACCTCGGTTTCTCCATCTGTTTGTGGATGAAAAACAATACTCTTTTTCAACTTTGTGTCTATCATCTTCCATAGATTGGACCAAAAATTCCCAGTGAACCTGGAATCCCTGTCACTAACAATAGAAGTTGGAAATCCAAAATGAACCCAAACATGTTGAAAATAAAGTTCAGTAGTTTGTTCAGCAGTAATGGTTTTCATACGTGGCATAAGTATAAACATTTTACTGAATCTATCCACAACTACATAAAGATAATCATGTTGTTTTCTTGACATAGGTAGACCTCCAACAAAGTCCATGGAGACACTCTCCCATGGCCTTTATGGTACCAGTAGTGGCACGTATAACCCAATCTTCCTATTACTAGGCTTACTTGTTTCACACATAGAACAAACCCTTATAAAATGTGACACACTATCTATCATGCCAGGTCAATAGCAATACCTTTGTAGATGCACCACTGTTTTGCTTACCCCAAAGTGTCCAGCAATAAGAGATGCATGAGCTTCTCTCATGACACTTGGCCTCTCTCCTTGTGGTATACACATCTTACCCGAATGAAACATCAAATTTTTATGCATTTGATAATTTTTTTCTTCAACTTGATTCCCTTCACTCAAACTAGCATACACATCTTGAAAATCAACATCTTGTGCATATTGTTCTATGTAACTCTCATGTACAATAAAATCATTTTTGAGTAAAGTAGATGCACTAATGATTGGTATTGAAAGCATATCAGCAAATTTATTGAAAATACCTTTCTTATACCTTATAACCAAGTGAAATTGTTGAAGAAATCCCATCCACTTGAAATGTGACTACAAGTACTGTAATGGTTGGCGATCGGTATGCATAATCGTCTCTTTACCCATCAAGTAGTGTTTCCACTTCTTGACACTTTGTACCAACACATATAGTTCTTTTTCATATTTAGGATAATTTTTCACAACACCATTAAATGTTTCAGAATGAAAAGCGATAGGCTTACCATGCTGCAAAAGAACTGCGCCCATGGCATAATCACTAGCATAAGTTTGAATCTCGAATGTCTGTCTCAAATTTGGTAATGAAAGGAATAGAGCTGAACTGATCTTGTATTTCAAAGCTTCGAAAGATTGATATTGTTTGCCTCCCCATTGGAAGCCTTTCTTTACACTTGTCACTGCATGCATAGGAGCTGCGATGGAAGAAAAGTTAGCAATAAAATTTCTCCAATATTGAGCCGCACCTAGGAAAATTCTTACCTCAGTTACTATTTTGGGTGTGGGCCAATTCAAAATGGCTTCCACTTTAGAAGGATCAATTCTCAACTCTCTTCCTCCTACAATATTTCCCAAATAAACCAAATAAGTCTTTCCAAACTCACACTTTGACATCTTAAGAAACAATTTATCTTTCCTCAAAACATCAAGTACTCTATTCATATGCAAGACATGTTCTTCTCTTGTTTTGCTGAAAATAAATATGTCATCTAAGTACAAAATCACAAAGTCATCAAGGAATGGACGCAAAACACTATCCATAACACGCACGAAATTTTCTGGTGCATTACACAAACCAAATGGCATAACTAACCACTCAAAGATTCTGTTTGGTTTTGAAAGCAGTTTTCCATATATCACTTTCTGCAATTCTTACTTGATGATATACACTTCGTAAATATAACTTAGTGAAAAAATTTTCTTCTTTCAGCTGATCAAGCAAATCATCTATCCTTGGGAGTGGGTAACGATTCTTTAACTTAATCTTGTTCAAAGCTCTGAAGTCTATACACATGCGCCAAGTCCCATCTTTCTTTGGAATCAAGACTATAGGTGAATCGTATGGCGAAGTGCTTGGCCTTATGATTCCTATGTCCAACATCTATTTGATTTGCCTCTTTATTTCAGAATTCTCCATTATTGACATGCGATACATGCTGATGTTTGGAATAGCACAATCTTGTTGCAACTAAATGTCATGTTGAATCTCTCTTTTTGGAGGCAACCCTATTGGCTCCTGAAACATCTCATGATGTGCATTAACTACATCATATAAATATGATTTAAAATTAGGATCAAATCCCTCAAATGATTCATGATTAAAATCATATTTAGGCTTAATCATTAGAAGAACAAAATTCTTACTTGAATTCACCAACTTCTTTACCTGTCCAACATTTACCATAGCAATATTTGTCTTCTTGCGATGTGCTCTTACAATGTACTCCTTGCCATCTTGAATAAATGATATTTGTTCTCATGGTGATGTAACATTGCTTTCCTATCATACAAGTAAGGACTCCCCAACACAATACCTGTTATGTCAAGTGGAACCACATCTAATTCAACGGTGTCAAAAAAATGTGCAGTGATTGCAAACTACAATATACACTTCTTTGAAACCTGTAAATTTGCATCCTTACAAATCCAACCTAATGGATATGGTTTTGGATGTGGTATGGTCTCAAGGTTAAGTTTCTTGACCAAATCTTCAGAGATTAAATTTTCTTGTGACCCACTGTCAAACAATGTGTCAATCTTGGTATGCTTGGATATGACCCTCACATGAAACAGTTCAATTCTTTCTTCTTCATTTGGAGCATGTATGTGATAGTTTGACGTACTAGTACTGGGTTTAGCTTCAATTTCTTTCCCCTTCATGTTCTTCAATCCCATGGCTGTAATCTTAGACTCATCACCTAAATCATGTTGAGTTGTAGCTGTAGTTTTCTTTTTTCCTTTGTTATTGTATTTCTTGGGCCTCATTTCAGGATGTAATTTCCAACAATGAGTTTCATCATGGCCTTTTTTTGAAAAATGTTTACAAACCACTTTTTCTCCCTCTTTCTTAACAGATGCATTCTTTTTTCTTTTACCTGTTTAGGTCTTCTATTTTTCTTACCCTTGAAAGGTTTCTTCCTACCCTCTTCAGAAATGTTTTTCCCTCTAGCTTCTAGATGTGTGGCCTGAACACATACTTCATCTAGAATTGTGGGGTTAAACATGAGAATAGTATGTTTTAGGTAGCTATGTAAGGCTCCTATGTACTTGAGCAAAGTATCTTGGCTCTGCAAATCTACCCCTAATAAGAGAGCTCTTCTCCTAAATTCTTGGGTGTATGCTTGCACATTTTGTCCCTTCAATTGCCTAAAGTTTTTCTAGTCCATTATGACTTTCTGCATATGAGATAATGGATAAAACTATTGTTTTATATCAGTAATGAAATCTGAACATGATAGAATAATCTTACCATGCTTCTTGATCTCCTCCTTTGTCTTGGATTCCCACCAAACAAGTGTTGCACCTTCCATTCTCAATTAAGCTAATTGGATTTTGGTATCATCATCTTGAAGGTTCTAGATTCTCAAAGAGACCTCCAAGTGCCTATTCCAATTATCAAGCTTTTTTGCATTGAATTCACCATTAAACATTAACAATTCAAACTTAACATCAAGTTTTAAAAAATGACTTTTACTAGTGTTCCTTGACTTGTGTGGCTGATGTACTGAAGTAGAAGTAGAGGATGATGAAGATGAGGGTGAGGATGATGGCTCTCCATTACCTCCATTTCCTCCATTTCCCTTCTTTGACTTATCTTCATTATTGTGACCTCCTGAAGATCCTTGTCCTTCCTTGTGAAGTTTGGATCCTTCTCCTTCTAGTCTCTCATTCCTTTATTGATAAAGGGTTCTAACCATCTTAGTCATGTAAAGGAATGCTTTCCTGAACACTCTTTCTTCCTCTTTGGGATCGAATTATTCATGGATTTATCCTTCCTCTTGAGGCATGCTTAATGTAGCTTCTGCTTCCTTAGGAGGTGAACTAGGTGGTGGAGATTATGGCAATATTTCTCTCCTTTGCTTTGGATCTTCTTGAGACCCTTCTGCTCCCACCAATTTTCCTTCTCCCCTTTTTAGCTTGAGCCTAGTAAGCATCTAAAAACTTACAAATAGTTAAACAAATCTTTGCACTAAGCAGCACCAGAGAATAAAACTCTAGCTCTGATACCAATCTGATCTGAAAGGAATGTATTAGTTTTGTTGTGCTTAGTGTCTTTTCAGTTTATAAACATGTGCATACTTGTCTCATTAGTTTGTTTAAGGATTGAGGATTTTAACCATAAATTGTAGATGATTTTAGTGAATTAAAAGCATGAAATAAGCACAAATAACACTAAATAGCAGTGTAAAACATAGAAATAAAACACCACATGAAATTTACACAACAGGCATGATGAATCAGTTCACCCCTCCTAGGATACATCTGCTGGTCTAGCTCCCAATGGCATGTCCATCTTTCATTATGCCAAAAAATTTTCAAATAAATGTAGTTACATGCATCTAATGGAATTTTTCCCTGCACCAATGGCTCCAGAATGCTCCAATTAGTTTAGAATGACTCTTCATTCACTCTGAATTTTTGAAAATTGAGTCTCCTACTCATTTTCCCAGTTACACCTAGAAAATCTCCACTAAATGTGAAGGAATCCACCTAATTGGAGTCAAAATAGTGAAATCTGCACAAATTTAGGCATGTTTCCATAAATCCCGCCAAACTTAACCATCACATTTACCATTGGTGGTTAGGTGGCCACATGCCAACCCAAACCACGAAATGACATTAAACAGTGGAGTAGAACTATAGGCAGAACCGTAGTGGATAAGGTTTAAACCTGGGTTAAACACTGTTAGAGTTATGGCTTAATCATGTAGATAGTTAGCAGTAATAAAAGCCATGTGAAAAGGCCTAACATAAAACTTGCGGAGTTGATGGAGGTTGCGGTTTTAAGTTTGATGTTACGTTAACACTGAAATGTGACCATGTAATCCATTCCACTTTAAGTTACACCCGACTCCAATGATAGTTAAGGAATAATGTGTAAAGCGGGTGATTGTGTCGTGTGGTTGCTATGTCGAAGGTCGCGGGGTCGAGCCCTATGGACCTCTACCCAAAATTTTAATATGCTATTTGGGGGACATGTGGCAGCCTCAGGGCTGGCCACGTGTCACCCCCTGATTGGCCTAAAACATAACAATGCACAACCATTCATAAAATAAAATGGTGCCACTTGTCATCCACTGATTGGCTCAGAGAAAAGGAATATTCTTCAGAATATTCCTTTTTGCGAACTGTACATCCACCATGCTAACTGGGCATCCTAGTCAAACTTGTCGCAAAATTTACATGTTTGGGAATTCGATAAGAACACGATATCTCCTGCATACGACATCAGTTTTTCGAACCGTTCATGACGCCGTAATCAGGAAGACAAGATCTATGCAACCATCTTGTTTTCAACCCAATCCTGTAAATTTGAATTTTGAGAAAAATTTATGAACTCCTGATCAATTTTCCTCACTCATTTCACTCCCTAAATATCCCTAAGACCCTTGCCCATCTCCCTAAATTTTCCTACTCTCATATCGCTTCCCTAACTCCTTCATTTTACCCTTTTACTCCTCCCCATTTTTCCCTCCTCTCATCTAGGGTTTCATCATGGAAGCTGACTCGTCACCATCATAGAAAATGAATATAATAAAGGGGGAAAGATACTGAGGTTTGAGCCCTCCGACTGCAATGAAATCACTTCCTCTTCATTCATCAAAAAGTGTTTTAAAGGTGTTAATTGTTTATGGTTTTGTCAAAAAGTGCAGGAAGTAGGTTATCATGAGAAACCCACATATATGTTGTTCACCACTTTGAAAGGAGAAAAGGCTACGATTGCAGGGATTGATTCCATATTTTCAGTGGATGTTATATCTCGTGCTACATGGATACAAAATCATGGTGAGTATTGTTTCAAATGCATGAACCTCCTTGAAGAATACAAACCCTACTTGAAATCACTGTACAAAGGAGCTCATTCACATGTTTTCCCATTTAGATATTTGTTAGAGAGATATGCACCATCAAAGAAGGTTGTCATGAAAATTTTCTTATGTGAGGGAAGGTTTTCAAGGTTGTGTCAATACCACATTAGACTGCTCATGCATTTCACAACTGTTAAATCTCTCAATTTGTGAAATTTCTTGTATAGGAGTGTGATTAAGACATTTGAAAAGGTGAAAGTGAAAGGGAGAGAGAATTATCCTAGAATTTTTCATCATAGTTTGGTGAAGATTGTAATTATCTATAAGTTGGCAGAAAAGAATATGACATTGGATTCCTTCATTGAGGAATCTTTGAAAATGCACATAACTACTACACCAACAGAGTAGGGAACATGATTACAACATGAGACATCCATGCATGATGAAGAAGAGCATGAGTTTGACCTAGTAGACTTGGAGGCAAGTGATGAGCATGAAAAAATAGAGAGGATTATCAAAGACAAGGATGCACATATCAAAGAGCTTCAAGACAACTTGGCAAGGATAAAATTCATCATTTCCTTCTTAGAGCAAGAAAACCATCAGCTGAAGGAAAAATAGTTGTCCTTGGAGAAAAGTCAGTTTGAGGCAAGCAAGATTGATGTGAAAGGATAAGCAGTGGCTAACATAGAAGAGTATGATGAGCGTGATGAGAATGAACAACAGGTAAGAAGAAATAGGCCAAGGACCATGGGTCTCAAAAGAGAATTGCAGAAGGAAAGAAAGCAAGACCGTACAGATGAAGAGCTCAGTTTTGAAGACAAGATTGCTAATGAAATAAATGAGAACAAGGAGTTTTGGCTTGAGAAAGTCAACATCCACTTGGGGAAACTCCTTGACAAGGCCAACACGGATAACAAGATACATAAGCACATGGCTGAACATTTCTATGCCAAAATCAAATTTGTAATGTCAAGGTCAAATAGTTACAAGCCAAACTAAATGAAACCCTAATCAGCCATGAGGAGAAGGGTAACTTGGATTTACTTGTTGATGCATCCATGATAGCAAAACACACCTTATTTGGCACTTCTGGACCAATTTTGAGAATATTTGGAGAATTTTTTTCATTTTGGTGAAATTTGGTGCAATTTTGGAAAACTCAGAAATTTGACTAAGTCCAGAAGCACAACGAGCTCACACCGCATTTCTTCCCTAGGACTACAAATGGCATAAAATTTATATTTCTAGAAATCTAATGGCCTCCTCTCAAAACCCATTTGGTCAGTTTTCTTTTCCAGGGCTCAAATTTTGAGAAAAATGAAGAAAATGGGCCAAAAATCATCATTCTGCCTCTATTTTTTACTTTCATTGTGCACCTGGAGATACCTTAGGAAAATGGCCACATATTAGTAAACAATGGGTCATTTTGCATGCAAAAATACTTAGAAGACATATACAATCTCCCAGATTTCTAGAACAGGTCTCAAATTTGAATTTGGATTTCAGCAAGGCACCTAGACATGGCTTACAATAGCTCGTTGCACATATGAAATTTCTGATAAATTTTGGTGAATTTTCACTATGTAAATTTTTACAGTTTTCAGTTTGAATTTTGTAAAATTCAAAAGGTAAAGGTAAATGAATTGTAAATGGAAAAAGTAAATTTAAATGGTTAAAATAGGGTTACTTAGGTGTCTTATCCTCCATTTAATGCTTTGAGGTAATGTCTCATGATGGTTAGGGAAAGGAGGAATTGGTTGAGTAACCTCCCTAGTGTGTAGCAGACTTTGGATAGGTGCATGTATTTGGATTTTCTCATTGGAAATTCGACCTCCAAGGGAGGATTTCGACCTCAGTGACTATATGAGGAACTTTGAAATCATTTTGAAATGTTGGATGTTGTGGAATTGAACCTTGGATACTAGTGTATTTGTGAATTTGGCAAGAAGTAATAGACAAAATTTGCAGCTATTGTAGTGGGATTCCTGTGGTATGTGCTTTAACAATGTTTTTACTTTTGTGATCATATGTTTGAATGTATTGTATCTTCCATTTCCATTTCCATGTTACATGTGTTTGTTTTCTAAGATGATAAACATAATTCATTGATTTAATTCTCTGTTTTGGAGAAGCTTTCACATTTTTGTTCACATTCTTCTAATATAGATGAATTCATGAGATTCGTGCTCGTTTAGAGACCCTACCAATCTACCTATACACAATGAAATATCTAAAGTGCTAAAGTATGTGCCTACCTTTTCCCATTAAATCTTTGCAAATCTGATGTTCAGAGCCTTGACCTAGTCCTCCTAGACCTAAACCACTATTCAGCACAAAACCATTAAATCAAACAAACCATAATCCACATACCTAGCCTAATATATTCATCTCACAGTCAATACTTGGTCGTGATCTCATTGAGAGAGCCCTCTCATCCTAGTAGGGCTAGCTACTAGGTCAAATTGGTCTGTGGTTACCTTTTCTGGTCTCCTTTTCAGCCTTCAGAGAACTGGTGGAGTGCTAATAGAAAGCATATTATATTCGGTCCACAAAAAAAAGACTTGACATGGATCCACATACAAGTTGAAAATTCCATAAGTTGTTTGTAGCACTTGTAAGTTCACATTGATATGAAGGTCCAAAAATTCATATGCGTCTTGCAACCAAAGAAGTTAAATGAATCTATAAGGAGATAATTACTAAGAAATTTTTTGAATATGAAGTACAAAGAGCTCAATGGAATAGTGTATGGTCATCATATTAACATGAAAGTAAACTTGGGAGATCCCCTAGAAGATCTATCACCACTTTCTCATTTTATTTCTTTTCTCATTATCATTTTCTAGTATGAAAATTCGTGGTTAATTGGCATATTTGTTTCTATGTGGATCTGTAACAACATTGTGCATTGTGGTTCCTTATCACTCCTTTCAAGGCGCATTATCAGTTGAAACTGACACTCTCCATTTGTTGAGCTTGAATTTGTCTAAAAAATGACTCAAATTTATGAAGTATTTTAGTTCCTAAAAACTTTGATACAATCTACTGCTGATGACACAATCTGAATCTGCAAAGACTCTCTCTCAGAAATTCATACTTGTCTGCAAAATGAACATGAGAAAATTGAATTTTTGCAGCTTGAATCTCAACTTCACCAAGAAGAGTTACAGTAGTGGAATCATCATTCTAAACATGTTTATGTTCAGAACATTGAGATATAATCCCATCATAACCAAGAATATAAAATTGATTTTGATTCAGATCCAATGCCCAATGAAGCAACAAAGTTACATACAGATGCATAAATCCAGCCTGCACTTTCCAAGCCCATCATCAGACCTTGGGAAGAGCTTGTCAACAACAAGCACAATAATGGTCTTGGATACGAAAAGGAGGTGTCCTTTCATATTCCAGACTATTCCAAGCCCATTCAATTTCAAGTTCCATATTTCTTCATGACAGTTCACCTTAAGTTGTTCTAAATTCTGATCCTCTTCCATAGCAGCCATAACAGAATGTTAAATGCCAATATTGTAACTAATTTGGCCATATGAAAGATCATTGTTTTTATCTTCATCCATGTGAGAATTTCATAAAACCACTCATTCTTCACACAAATGCTTCAAAAACAAGCCTCCTGTAAGAACAAAGATTAATCTTTGATGGATCTCTTCTTAGAAATGGGATTCAACAACCAAGAATATATTTCAGTCATATGTCTTAACGTGTTCTAGGGTATTGAACATTCTTGGAGTTTAGTTTTTGCTATCATCTCACTTGTTATTTGACAGGGGGAGAAGTGATGGTCATCTATAAGTTTTAAAGCCACATCAAGCGATCCCGAGCCACAACCTGCAATACCAGATTCATAATTGTAGCAAGAGACACAGAGGTTCAAGTGATCTTGAGCCACAACCCACCATACTAGATTCAGAGTTGTAGCCTTGAGCATTATTTTGGTTGGCAATCAACCTTAAACCATCTATGTGGGGTTGAAACCTCCCTTTTCTGGTTGAGCTTCTCCCTCTTCAAAGAATTGGGGACACTTCCTCTAGTAGAAGACTTCAACTTCTTACTAGTTTTGGAGGAGTTCCAGGAATTACATTAAAAATTCTAGAGTTGGTGGTCATCCTTAAATCAACACAGGTTGAGACCTCCCTTTTTAGGTTGAGGTTCTCCATTTTTTTGTAGGTTGGAGACCTCCCTTCCTCTAGGTTGAAGGTCTCCCTCTGCAAAGAATTATGAGCACTTCCTCTAGCAAAAGAGTTCAACTTCGTGCAAAATTTGGAGGAGTTTTGGGAACTACACTAAGCGTTCCAGTGTTGGTGGTCATCCTTCAAAACCACCTCCTTATCCTAACATTTTAGAGAGCACATTTAGCCTAGTGTTGCCATACATATTTTTCATTTTTTGTATTACAACTCTACATATTTTTCATTTTTTGTATTAAAAATCTCTTCTTGGACTCATACATACCCCTTCGGATTGAGGGTGGGAGTGTTGGACACCTAATCCTCTAAGGGTTGGTGTGGAAGTTGAATTGTAAAATGGAGTCCAAGAGACCACTTGGAATATGAAATCAAGGGTCACCAGACTTGTATAAAAATGTATATCATTGTGAATAATAAAGTATCTCATGCTTATATTTCATATTTTTTCTTCTACATGCATGTGTCCAACATATTCAAAGAAAGAGAGCAAAACAACCTCACTTTTCAACTAGGTTTTCTATGGAAAGGGTTTCCTATGTCATATCTTATGTCAAATCATGGTTTGTGAGTTTTTATTTCAATCTTCTCTATTTTTTTTCATAATTTTAATTTGCATCCATGCTCAATTAATAATAATCTACAGATCTAGAAATTTAAAGAGAAATAAAACCCTAATAGTGTAGATTTTAGATTTAAAAAAATAGTTTTATTAGATCTATTGCAATGAATTGTCTAGTGGAATATCCAAGATAATTTACAGACCATGCTATTATGTAACTTATTCTTGTATGTATATGTAATCTAGGCTTACAACATGTGGCACCATTACCTCCTTCATTTGGCTGGGTGACTACAACAACAAATGAGGGGGTGGGTTGAACGTGCAAGAATAAATATGCAATGAGGATTAATCTAGAAGAAGATCAAGAATATGCAAATTGAATATTGGTTCAAAAATGTGTTTGCCAAGAAAAATTATTGTTGCCTTAGAAATCGCTTGTGAAAGTTAAGGCTCTGGACTTTTTGAAAATTTTATCTCCATTTCTATGTACCTTTATAAATGCTTTGTTGCATTTTTCATATAATCCTAAGGCCTATAAAGGGTTTTGAACATGAAATTAAAAAAAATATACAAGAAGCTTCCATACCAAGGCCCGTGAAAGCCGTAAATAGTTATTATTTCATGTTCTTGCTCCTATATTCAAATTTCTTCCAATGACTTGTTAGTTGTAGTGCTATGCTCTATTAAGTATGCTTGTAAAATTTAGACTTTCAATGGATTAATTCGATAATGCCTCGTGGGAAGGAGTATTTAATTTTTATAAAAGAAGTAAAGATCAAAACCTTAATAAGAAACTTACAAAAAAAATGCACCTACTTAATTATCATTAATCTTAATCATCATTACTTAATTATGAATAACTCAGAATTAAAAAATCCACCTAATTAATTATCATTTATCTTTGAATCCATTGTGACTCATAAGGGTTCTCTTAAACATGTGACTAGTTTTCATTATTGATCTATCTTCCTTACATAAATTTTGATTTAGATTTGCTCTGAATCAAACCTATTCTAGCATGGATATGCACATAATTAATGTTACATGAGCTTTAGTAACTACCACCAACCAAGATCCATCTCAACTCTGGATCTACCAAGCACTAAGAGGGATCAAATATCTTTTCACTCTAAAATATGTTTGCATATCAAGAGATTTGATCCCTCTTGGCACTTGATAAATCTAGAGTTACGATGGATCTAGGTTGGATTAATTATTAATTATAGTTATAAATATAATTATTAATTTAATTTATATTTTAGTTTTATGCAATTTGATTGAGCTAAAATGATTTATTGGCAATTGTAATTATTAATTATTATATTTTATTTTGTTCGAGTCAAATTTTTTACAGGATATTACATTACATTACAACATCTCTACCATACTCGATTGCAGAGCGCCTCTTGACACATATGCATATAGTAGATGAGATTTTGTAAGTACCATATGCAGAAGGATATCGAATGAAACATATAGAAAATATCATCATTTTTATAGTACTGTTGGTATATTCTAGATGTTAGCTATTTTTAATTTTGAGTTCATTTTTGAGATTTTCACATATTAATTAATTATTTAGAATATATATGTGTGTGTGTGTGTGTGTGTTATTTTAATAAATTTCGTGCGCGCACACACACACACACACACATCTATATATACTTTATATATTTTAAAAAAATATTATTGTTTTAAATGGTGAAATTATATTAATTAGAAATACTAAGGTGTTCAACAAGGATTACACATTTCTCGCCAATCTCTCACATGGGAGACATGACCATATCCAAAAAAAAAAAAATCTCCTTAATGAGGACATAGAAAGTTTTTTTTTTTTTTGTAAGTTAGGCTAAGCTATATTATATCATAAAATAAACTTTACATAGGTAGTGGGCTGAGATGACAAGCGATGCTTAGCCAATCCCAACCTTGGTAGCTTTAAAAAATACACAAGTTTGGGGCTGCCTCCTAGGAGGAAACCAAGCCCTTAACAGAGTCAAACATTTATGATTTACAAAATGTTCTATAACACATATAAAAACAAAATAACTGTAGTATGTCCGGAGTTGACAGAAAACAAATATGAACTGAGCTACCACGTAGCCATGGTGTTCCATCATCATCCTCTATTGCAGGGTCCTCCTCCTTGATAAGGCATCCATAATCACGCACAATGGACTCCTCCTCAGCAGTTGGCTTGCGTGGGGGCTTCAGGGTGGCTGCGCGGATGATAGGAGAAACATGGTACTCTACATCTGGAACTCTAGTCCATACTCCATCCAAATCCATGATCTAAACATCTGTCTCCTCCTCCGCTGGCTTGTGAACATGGAGCAGCTCAGTTTTCCGAGGAGTGGGCAGCTCATATTATGCTATGGTGGACTTCATGGGTCCTCTTCTTCCCCTTGGTTTCTCTGGGGTTAAGACCATCTCTTCCTGGGAACAATTAGGCATTTGAGAAACCTCCAGTCGTAGTTGCCTCAAGAGGAACCCTCAATGTATTCTAGACTCTAATCTTGACCACGGTGATAGCACCTCGATAATGCACCTCTTTGGCTACCCTTGATGGTCTTTTGACGTTGTCGCGGGGCCATCGGGAAGCTGATGAGTAGAGAAGTGAGATGCGCAACATGAGTGCCAACAATAGAGGTGCGCAATGGGGGGGGGCAACAAGGGGTTGCGTAGTGGGGGAGTCCATTGCAGATATCGCACAAAGGAAAAAGGCACAAGAGGAGGGGATTTCCACAGGGAGGTGCATAGTCGGGGTGCACTTAGCCAAGGGCGTGCAACTAGGAGGATTGCAGAGGGAGGAGCACACTACAGGAGGGCACACGACAGGGGGTGCACGTCAGGGGGAGCATAAAGAAAGGGCAACGCGTAGGGGAGTTGGATTAGCAACAATATAGCAAGGGAAATAATAGAAATGGATCTAGAGACTGGCTGGAGCAACAGAGGGATGGTGGCCTGGGGAAATTCAGGGCCTTTTGAAGACGTGAGGCACAAGTGCAAATGCGGGGAGGGATTGTGGCATGCTTGCAGATGCAATGAGGGACATGCCAAGTGTGACTACATGTGATTCAGAGTGTGACTAAAGATCAGGTGCATCAGAGCATCGTTATGAATGATTATTGAATTAAGTTTCTGCATCAGATTAAAGCTTGCATTGCAGGGCGTCGTCAACCCGAGCATGGGAGGATTTGTCCTCGCACGATTGGGGCGTGTCACTCACATCTGGGGCGAGGACATAGAAATTTGAGAACCCATTGTTAAAAAAATATCTACGATGAGTCTAACACACATGCCTAACTAGCCATATAAATAGGATACATCATAAATAAAAACAACTAACATAGAAAAAATATCATTAAGCCATAACGTTCGATTATGAGCTTTCCATTTGTGGGTCATATGCAAGACTTGTCACATTTGGGGGAATGCCTAAGTGGTGCTTTAATCATTCCATTCTCTGATCAAGAGTGTGAAGGTGATTTTATAGGTGGTCCCATGATCGGATAGTGTCCAATCGGGATTCATGGAAATCTAGAATCATTCTTCTGAGCAAAAAAATCATTTTCTAGTACATATCCATCATCTACATGTACTGGTAATCTACCTCTTGCATGCCTCGTATATGTTATTGTTGGTCGCTTTAATTGTTTTTACAATTCAAGCTCCACATAAATTGTCAACCCGAGGAAGTCTGTTTATTCCAAAGACAATCACGCACTGGATATGCTCAATTCCAAAAGCAAAAACAATGTTGTAGTAAAAAGCCACACAATTATTAATCATACAAATCTAATTATTCACACCCTGTTTAATCAAAGCTGAAGTTACTTATGTTATAGCAGAAGTAATTCCTATATTGCAGTTAAGAATCCAAATAAAGGGAAATCAATCTACAGGAAAGGAAACCAATCAACCATAACAGGGAACAGGACCCTATTCCTTTATATAGGAACTTCAGCACCTGCTGCCTGACACTAATCACTCTGTAGAAAAGATAAACTCAAGAGAACAGGACCCTATTCCCATGAACAGGAACCTTCAGCACCTGTCTCCTGTTTCTAATCACACTGCAGGGAAAAGAAAGGCAATCAATGGGAACATGACCCTATTCCTTTGTACAGGAATCTTCAGCACCTGCTTCCCAGCATCAATCATACATTCAAACAAATAACAGAAATAGATCCCTTAACTTCTTAAGATTGAATGTACTAAACACATGCAGCGTTAAAGGAAACAGAATGCTCAATAAACTACAGAACTGTGTAACTGGTGTTTCAGCAAACAGAATTAAAGTAAAGTGCGAATATCATAAAGAAATCTAACAAACTACAGGAACAGTCGGGTGAATCTTGTGAGGAAGGCGGGCCCTTTCCTTCTCACAAGATTCCCCAGAGAAGGATTAAATTGAAGCGCTCAAAAGGGAATTTTATTCATCTGTCAAAAGAAATGATACATTACAAATGGAGTCTAGATCCGCCCTTTCAAACACAATATTCTCCTGTAGTTTTGAGCCCCCCTCTAATGATGATGTCTCCTCTTTTTAAAGAGGAGACATCTCTTACAATTACATTGGAGCAAATCTATGTTTATCCCAAATCTGTTCTTCTTTCTTAAAACAGGGCTATTCTATTCTTCCATAAAAAGATATTGTTACAACAGATACAAAAAGAGTGTTATCTTCAGAATAATCCGTGTAACCACATCTTCATGTTGTTGCCATTGTTCCAAGAAATACTCTTCCAGAATCGCAAATTACGAGTAGTGACAGAATTTGCGTGCCTGCTGGCTGTTTCAGCAACGGAGTCGACTGTTTCAGCAACGGAATCGACTGTTTCAGCAACGAAGTTTGACTGTTTCAGCAACGGCCGATTGTTCCAGCACATCACATAATTATCTGCGATCTTTTAGACTTATGTTAGCAACAATCTACTTCGATTAATGATGAAATATAAGAGTAATATGGAATTATATGTAAACAGATTAAATATATAATAAAGAAGAGGATTTTATATACCTTTGGATAAAGTGAATGAAAATGATAATGGAATCCTTTTTAAACATGGTTATAAAGGTAAGGTGGTGTCAAAATATATAGTAAAAATGATACATAGTGAGGTCCTAACATCCCCCCCAGTTAAAAGTGTTGTATGTCCTCAGGCAACTCCTAGTATGAGTCAGAGTCTGAGTACTGACTCTGTGCATGTAAGTTTCTCAAGCAGTAGCTGGAGAAGGTGGCTTCAGTCGGAGCTCGGAATCCTCTATTGTTCTGAAATTGTTGCCATGCTACAGCTTCATCTCTGTCAACCAATTTATAGTGACACTGATATTTCTCTAAAGGCATCCATAGAATTGGAAAATGAAAATGGTAACCAATCCAGTTTTCTCCACAATGCCGAATACATCTGATATAATTAGGTACCCTGGAAAGTGCAGCTTGAAGATTATCAGGGCTAAAAAGGTGATAGTCTTGTCTTTCCTTACATGACTGCTGCCAAAACATAGTGTTGGCCTTCAATGCAGCAGCCCCCTTTACTCTGATTTGCTGTTGACACTTTAAAAGTGTTGAAGCCTGTAGTTGTTGTATGTACCTATGCATTCCTGGCTTCCGCAAGAATTGGTGATATTGTGCTACAAACATGGCCGGACTTAAAGGTTCCGGTCTAATCCAAAGGAGGCTATTCTCCTCATTATGACTACTTGCAATAAACGCAGTTTTCCAGGTGAGCTGATTGGCCAGGAATGAAACAAATGCCCTTATTTGTAGATCACCTACAATTGGAGTGAGATTGACTCTTCTATTCTCAGGCATGGCCTCGTTATGGAGATAAAGTTCACACAACAAATGTTGGTCACTTTCAGGGGCCTCAGCAAAAGTCTTAACAAATTGTTCCGCAGTAAGCAATTCATGAGGTCTGCCATCCTTTATTGCCTTCAATTGAAAATAAACCAAACGTTCAGAGAGGAAGAGAGAATAATTCACAGAGGGTTTT
This sequence comes from Pinus albicaulis, assembly GCA_034641835.2. Lineage (NCBI taxonomy): Eukaryota > Viridiplantae > Streptophyta > Pinopsida > Pinales > Pinaceae > Pinus > Pinus albicaulis. The sequence continues at coordinate 2,002,174,438 of CM076578.1, forward strand.
CGGGTAGCCATCAACTTTTTCACTAATGAAAACATCAAAACCAACTTTTCCTTTGATTCCTTGACTTCTTTCTTGGAATCCCTGAGCTGTTGCAATGTCTGTTCCCAAATATCCCAGTTGGCATACATGTGATTGTGCCATGCTAACTGATGCTGTTGTAATATTTTATCTTGATCTACAGCATATTGTTTCTTCCATTTGTTCATAAGTTCTAATTGGTTCCATGGCAGGGTCTGTGTCCCGGCATTAAAAGTACTGGGTTGGGGCATTGTCTGAGTGGCTGAGCTGACTAGCTCAAGGCGAGATATCTGTGGTTGGAGCATTGTCTGGGTGGCTGAGCTGACTAGCACAGGGCGAGATATCTGTGGTTTAGTTTCTTTTTCCAGACCTTTTGAGAGCCCTACTGGTTCTTGTGGAGCAGTAGGGCATTCTTCTTTAATTGCAACTGATGTAGATGCCTCAGATACCTGAATTTTGACTACTTTGTATCCTGCCTGTTGGTAAATATTACCACACTCATGGCACATGTATTCTCTGCATGGATCCTTATTTTGTGCTGATGTTGTGTGTGCTAGCATGTAGAGATTCAATTCTCTATCAAAGGCCTCTCGTGCCATGATTAATTCATTCTTATAGGCCTCTAGTTCTGACTTCAAAAACTCATTTTCCTCCAATAAAGATGACATAGTGTGTAAACCCTGTGTGCTGGTTGATTCTGCTGGGGTTGCCTGCTGATCCACAGCTGTAGCTGGTTCTTGTGGAGCAGCTACATCTGGTTTCCCTATATTATCATTCTTGGTGTATGATTCTTGTACCACAGTGGCTGGTTCTTGTGTTTCAGCCTCTGGGTAAGTGACTGGTTCTTGTGTGGCAGTCACTATTTGAGCCATAAACGATCTCATGTTATCCCAGGGCATTGGTTCTTGTGTGGCAGTGCCACCGGACGAGACGGGTTGGGGAATTTGAAATGGGGGTGAGGATTGAAGTTTTAATAGGATAGTGGCAGGGTCAGGGGAAATGGGAGTAACTCCTGTTTCAACAGTCATTTTCATTTTCCTTTTTGGTAGGAAAGCAGAGAAGTCATTGTCTTTCCTTTTCTTTGTAGGAAAAGATTCTTTTCTGGGGGAAGGGATTTCGGAAGAAGTGAAAATTTGGAATGTGGCCCTTGTTCGTCGTTTTGAGACAGAGACTGTTGGGGTTCGTCTCTTTCTTTTATGAGTAGGTGGGGGTGTTGGAGAGTCATCGCTAGGGATAGGAATAGTGGGAAGGGGTGACTCTACTAAGTGGGACGAACTTGGGGGTAGGTCAACTGGTTCTGAGGACGGAATTACTGGGGAGTCTGGGATATCGTCCAGTTGCCTTTCATAAGAACTCTCAGGAGTTTCTTGGGAACTTCCGGCTTGTTGGGGAATTTCGGCTTGCTGGGGAATTTCGGCTTGCTGGGGAATGAGGAGTGGATTATTCAGAGGGGGATTTTGCTGAGCAAAACCCCTCTGAATTAATAATTGGCATAGACGGTGATGGGTAAGGGATAACAATGGGAATTTAACCCGTCTGCAATAATATGACATGTTTTTGATACAACCAAGTAGATAATAGGGAATATTAACTAATCGACCATGCCTTAAATGATTCATCAAAACGAAGTCGTGCTGATAGACTACCTGGTAACGCCCTTCACATGTCAAGTATTGCTTGATGAATTCAGCTACTGTTGGCCATGGTCGAGGAAGTGAATGCAGACTTATACCGCGGCCTTTAAGTTCAACCGGTTCTTCTGGAAGAAGAAAATCTTGATGTGCATTTAAAATAACTTGCTTCCTACTGAACCAGCGAGCCCCTATAACCGGCAAACCTGAAACTTGAGCTATTTCCTCCTCTGTAACTGAAATGCGGACCCCTTGAACCACTGAATAATTCCCCTGAAGATTCTGTGCGAACTCTAAAACTTGCTGCTGATCAAATTCTCCTAACCTTTCGAAGTATGTTGTCCATCCTGCTTGTTGAAAGATTTGATAGGCCTCCGGGAACAATTGAAGAAGAGTTATCGAACCAGGCTCGTGTCTGATAGCCGACCCTCCCATGGCTACTAGCTTGAGTCACATGCAGAGGCGCAGAGAACAGAAACACAGGCTTTGGTCAGGCTAATTGTTGCAACAGAGGATGTGGAGTCTCAATGACGGCGGAAATGGCTATGAAGAATGACGGAGGATTGGATGATGTGAAATGATTATTTAGTTTTCGAAATTCCCCCCCCCTACGTATGGTGCAATGATGTTTAGGCGTGTGGAGATTGCAATCATTATGAGCAAGATCCTCTCTTTAAAATAATATTTAACTGTATTACATAAAAACCACATACCTTATATTTTTACCTTTGTCTTTAAAATTCGAAGTATAGAGTGCTTCATAATGGCTTGATATTAATGGAAGAATCTGTAGATGTCTCTGAAATGTAGAACAGGAGCATATCAGGATCTGCTCAACACTGAGTAATTTTCACCCAAAGGATCTCAAGAGTAAAAGTGGAGAACTGAAAAGCTTGTACAGCAGAGGAAAGAAATGATGTTTTAATGATGAAAAGATAAATGACAGGTTGCTGAAACTGGTGTTTCAGCAATGGAAAAATGAATGACATGTTGCTGAAACTGGTGTTTCAGCAAGGGGGAAATCAGGAAAATGGGATATAATGACTTGGGTTTAAAACAAGTAGGGGAAATATTTGATAAGGGATAATTTCAGCAGTAAGGGATGGGAAATACTAGTTGAAGGATGATATTTCAGGAATGGTAGAAGTGGGAAAAATGGGAAAAAGGGAAATAATGTAGAAATGGGATGAAGGGATATTGCTAGGAAATGGGGTAAAATGAAGGGAACAAGCTTCTGTGATTGAAGCTTCAGATCTTCTTATGATGAATCTGTCCTCCTTAATAAGCTTTTCCAGAATCTGCAAAATTCAATTGTAATATGCCAACCCTTGACAGGGATTATTAGTTTTAAATCTAATCTAATCTAATACTAAAAAAAAACAGTGCAGAAAATTAAATGCTGTGAGGAGCAGAAGACTCCCCTAGAAAAAGATAATGTGTATCAGTCATGCAAGCAGTCTTGAAATCCTCTTTAGAAACAGGGCGCTGGTACAAATGAAGCCTATGACCATTGACTAGTAGAGGTGTTTTAGAATCATCAATTGTTAGAAGTCTTACTGTTCCATTAGGAAAAACAACATCTACTTTATATGGTCCAAGCCAACGTGTACGTAGCTTACCCTGAAAATTTTCAAACCGAGAGTCATACAATAAGGCCCAATTACCTTTTTGGAACTGCTTGTGTTTGATAATTTTATCATGCCACTTCATTCTCTGTTGTTGAATCATGGTTGTTTGGTAAATGACATCTAATCTCTTTTCATCCAACTCAAGAAGCTGCTGCAACCTAGCTGTCTGCACATCAGTAAAATCAAGATTAACAGCTAAAGCAGTTCTTAGAGTTTTGATTTCAAATTCCACAGGAAAAACAACATTTTTACCATAAACCAATTCATAGGGAGAAAAACCTGTAGTGTTTCTCCAAGTAGTTCTATAAGCCCATAATGCTTCAGGGAGCCTTTGAGACCAATCCTTCCGGTTGTCCTTCACTATTTTAGTTAGAATGGCTTCTAATACTTTATTTTTGCTTTCCACCTGCCCATTGGCCTGGGGGTGGTATGGTGTAGTCATTCTATGATGAATATGATATTTCTGAAGGGTAGACTTAAAACCATGAGAATTGAATGGAGGTCCTCCATCTGTAACTAGCTCTCTAGGGATTCCAAATCTAGTGAAGATTTCTTCAAATAAGAAAGCTAGGACAACCTCTTCATTGGCTCTAATAAGTGCTTTGGCCTCCACCCATTTATTCATATAGTCTGTAGAGACTAATATATAAGTTCTTTGATTGGATGGAGGATTAATGGGTCCTATGAAATCCAAGGCCCGTCTTTCAAATGGTTCAGAAACTACCTGGGGGTTTAATGGCATTTGATCTCTATGATTGGGTTGACCCATTCTCTGGCACCTGTCACAAGCCCTTACATATTTCTTTGCATCCTTAAATAATGAGGGCCAATAGTAACCCATCCTCAAAATTTTGTGTGCTGTTCTTTTATCAGAAAAATGCCCTCCACAAGGGCCATCATGACAAGCTTTCAGTATGTCATACACTTCATCTTCCCTAATGCATCTTCGGATTTCCTGATCAAGCCCTGTGTAGAAAAGACACCCACTTATCCAACTATACCTGGCACTTTGTTGAACAATTCTTCTCTTTTCTCTGTATGACAGGTGTGATGGTAATTTTCCTGCAACCAAATAGTTAGCAATATCTGCATACCATGGAGAGTGAGCAGAAACTGCAAACAAATACTCATCAGGAAAAGAATCATCTACCGGAATATCATTGTCAGTTTTTAACCATGAAAGGAAATCAGCCACCACATTTTCTTTACCAGGCCGATCTACAATTGTGATATCAAATTCCTGCAGTAATAATAGCCATCTGGTAATTCTAGCATTTGTAACAGATTTGTTCATTAAATACTTAATAGCTGAGTGATCAGTGTGGACAAAAGTAGAATAACCAGTGATATAATGTCGAAATTTATTAATGGCATAAATTACTGCAAGAAACTCTTTTTCGGTAACTGTATAATTAAGCTCAGTAGGGGTCATATTCTTACTAATAAAGTAAATAGCATAAGGAAGATGATTTTCCTCTTGTCCCAAGACAGCTCCAATTGCAGTGTCTGAAGCATCAGAAGATATATGAAAAGGGAGGGCCCAATCAGGTCCCCTCAAAATAGGAGCAGTAGATAACTGATGCTTGAGTTCTTCAAAAGCTTTATGACAAGAATTAGTCCACTTAAATTCAGCATTTTTCATAAGCAACACAAATAATGGAGAAGCTATCTTAGAAAAATCTTTAATAAATCTTCTGTAGTATCCAGCATGTCCTAGAAAACTTCTCACATCATTTTGTGTTTTAGGAACAGAAAGATTATGAATGACCAATATTTTAGATGGATCTACCTGAATACCTTGAGATGAAATAAAATGTCCAAGCACTACTCCTTCACTCATCATCATATGACATTTTTCAGTACTTAGGGAGAGGTGAGCTTGTATACATCGTTTAAGTACCTTCTCAAGATTTTGTAATGCATCGTCAAAAGACACACCATAAGGAGTAAAATCATCCATAAATATTTCCATAGAGTCATTCAGCATATCAGAAAAGATTCCTATAACAGCCCTCTGAAAAGTTGCTGGTGCATTACATAGCCCAAATGGAAGAACTCTATAAGCAAAAGTTCCCCAAGGGCTAGTGAAAGTGGTCTTGTCCTGGTCTTGGGGTGCAATTCTAATTTGATTATACCCACTGAATCCATCTAGAAAATAAAAGAATTCCTTCCCTGATAGACTATCCAACACCTGATCAATGAAAGGTAAAGGAAAGTGATCCTTTTGAGTAGCTTTGTTCAAGGCTCTGTAGTCAACACATACTCTCCATTTCCCGTTTTTCTTAGGGACAATTACCAATGGGGAAACCCATTCACTGTCAGATATGGGGTATATAAATCCCGCATTAAGCAATTTCTGAAGTTCTTCTTTAACAATTTCTCGTAAATTAGGGTTCATTCGTCTTTGGGGTTGACAGACTGGTCGGCATCCCTCTTTAATGTAAATTCGGTGAGTACATAGTTCAGAAGAGATCCCTTTCATATCTGTGTAATCCCATGCAAATGCTTCCTTATTTTCATGCAATAACTTCATTAACTGTTGTGTTTCAGCAACTGTTAGATCATGATTTATGTTTAATGTCTTTCCAGGTTCAATTTAAACTGTTATACTTTTAGATGAGATGGTGGTTAATGTCTGAGATAAGTCTTCAGATTCAATCTTTTCTTGGGTATCTGTTTCAAAAATTGCATTCAATTGATTGTGTGTTTCAGCAATTACAGAAGAAGGTTCACAAATAAAATTATTAATTATTTCATCCTCTGTATTGTCTTTAAGAGTTAAAGCTTGCCCAATAGTTAGAATAGGCTGAACAACATTATCATCATAATCCATCCACATAGAATCTTCATTATTAATTATGGGTGTAGCATGAGGATAAAGAGTAAGCTGTTTTGTTTCATAACCATTAGAAATTGTCATTGAACCAGATCTGCAACTGATAAAGGCATCAGCTGTGGCCAGCCATGGCCTCCCCAGAATTAAAGGATGTCCCCCCAGCTTTGTTTTAGTCCGCAATACAACAAAATCAGCTGGGTAATTCCAGGATTCAACTGAGATAAGTAGATCTTCAACAACTCCTTCAGGTTTAATTGTAGAACGGTCAGCCAACTCTAGAATGGTGGGTGTATCTCTTATTGTGTTATTCAGCTGTAACATTTGTGAAGTTTCAAGAGTCATTATGTTTATTGCAGCACCTAAATCTACCAGAACTTGAGGAATCATTGTTTTACCAATTTGAACTGTCACGGTAGGATGGCCGGGATCACCATATTTCACAGGAGGGGTTTTTCCTGACATTAATGCAGATAAGTCACCCATCACATGTACGGTAAGAGGATCTTTAGTTTTCCTACCAGGTTTCTTAACACAAATATCCCTTATTGTTCTGGCATAAATTGGTACATCTCTTAATGCTTGTAAAAGTGGAATTTTAACATACAAATTTTGCAATTCCCCTAAAAGATTAAAAGCAGGTGTTGCAGGCGTTCTGGTTAAAACCAAACGCTCAGGGAATGGTGGTTCTGTTATTTCAACACTCTTGTTAGAAGGTGGTTGTGCTTTCTTATGTTTCTCAGTTTCCTCTTTATCAGAATCAAAAGAAGTTATGTCATCAATAATAGGCTCTACTATTTTCCCAGATCTTAAATGAATATCATTACATTGCATAGTAGGAAATATAGACTGATTCTCAATATCAATGACTTGCACAACTTTATTATTGGGGTTAGGATTTGGTTGCACAGGTAGCTGGGGTCTCATTTGGTTATTTGGCGGAGCATTTGATGGCAGAGGAAGTGGTTGTTGAAATTGAGGAAATTGATTTGGATACGGGGTTTGTTGGCTTCTCCAATTTGAATTCCAAGGGTTAAAAGAAGATGGCTGCTGTGGAGGCCAAGGAGTCCACATTGTAGGATCAACAAAGGGAGGGTTTGATTGTTGCATGGGTGGGAAATTCATTTGATTAAAGGGTGGGTATTACATTTGATTAAAGGGAGGGTAATTTGTTTGACCGAAAGCAGAATAATTATTCCAACGATTAAATGGCATACTAGAGTTCATACCTTGTCCTTTTGGTTGCCATTGTCTTCTTTGAGTTAGCAAGTAAACTGCTTCAGCTTCTTCTTCTGTTGGCTGCAATGTTGCCTTTATTCCTGGTAGAGATGGACATTGTTTTGTTTCATGATCTTTCTCACAAAGGGTGCAGATTGGTATTTTGTCCAATGGGCATTCCCTTAGTGGATGTTTGTCTCTGCACTTCGGGCAAAAGACAGCCAAAGTTGCTTCTGCTTCAGCCTTCTTCTTCTTAACCTGCAAAGTGTCGATTTGTGAAGCAAAAGAACTTAACATCTCAATTTTAAATTCTTCAAGTAAATTACCTATTTCAGCTCTTGTTGCTCCCCCACTGGCTGATTTCTGCACTCTTGAATAGGTGGGATCTCTATTACTTACTCTGTTCCTTGCAGCTCCCCTTGAACACCTCTTAGAAAGTTCAACAATATCATCATATGATTCTTTAGATATATCTCCCTTGCCAAGCATATTTAACATGTCTAAACAATCATCCCTTAAACCTCTAAGTAATATTGTTTTGCGAATTTCCTTACTTATATTTGGATGATCAGATCTCTGTATATTGTACTGCAGCCTTTCTACGTAGTCCTCCAGATTCTCGTTCGGCTTTTGTGCCATATTGAATAGTTCATCCTTCTTTTCTCTCGTCCGATAGTAGTCTTGATATTTAAGCAGAAATTTCTGTTTCATATGCTCCCATGTTGTGATTACTTGACTCCCAAGGCTCATGAACCATCTTAAAGCATTTCCTTTTAATGTTGCTGGAAACAGTTTCAACTTTTGAGCATTAGTAACATAATCATAACTTCTGCATAATATATCAAATTCAAAAAGAAATTCATCCGGATCTTTAGAGGATAAACCATGGAAGTTAGGTAAAGCTGACAATGGAATGTTTTTCATAGGAGTTGTTCCTATAGGGAGATCACTGATAGGAAATCCCAAGGTAGAGAGAGAATTTTCATCCTTTCCTTCTCCTTCAGGATCCACACGTCCTCCACCAAAGAAGTCTTCGTTGTTTCCTTCCATTGGTTGTTCTCCTACTGCACTTGCTCGATCGTCAAAATCTTCTACTGGCTCTTCAATGTTTTCCACTGGTCGTCCAACACTCTCTATTATTTCCTCAATGTGCTCTGCTGATTTGCTAGCACTTTCTTCTGACTCTCCAGCACTAACTGCTGGTTCTTCAATCACCGGCTCCTCTATGTTTTCAGGACCCACAACTTCCTCTGTTTTGTAATCTGATTGAGGGGAGTGCTGAAGTTTTAGTCTTCGAGAACTTAATCTCTGTGATGATTCAGCCTTTGATACAATCTCGTCAATGAAAGTCTTTCTTCCTCCCCTTCCTTTGCCTTTTCCACCTGTGGGGTTAGTTTTCTTCTGGTTTCCGCGTCCTCTCATACAATCTGCACATCTAGAAAGAAAATATTAATGCTTTTGAAATCTACAATTTCCTTCCCCGGCAACGACGCCAAAATGTTGGTCGCTTTAATTGTTTTTACAATTCAAGCTCCACATAAATTTTCAACCTGAGGAAGTCTGTTTATTCCAAAGACAATCACGCACTGGATATGCTCAATTCCAAAAGCAAAAACAATTTTGTAGTAAAAAGTCACACAATTATTAATCATACAAATCTAATTATTCACACTCTGTTTAATCAAAGCTGAAGTTACTTATGTTATAGTAGAAGTAATTCCTATATTGCAGTTTAGAATCCAAATAAAGGGAAATCAATCTGCAGGAAAGGAAACCAATCAACCATAACAGGGAACAGGACCCTATTCCTTTAAATAGGAACTTCAGCACCTGCTGCCTGACACTAATCACTCTGTAGAAAAGATAACTCAAGAGAACAGGACCCTATTCCCATGAACAGGAACCTTCAGCACCTGTCTCCTGTTTCTAATCACATTGCAGGAAAAGAAAGGGAATCAATGGGAACAGGACCCTATTCCTTTATACAGGAACCTTCAGCACTTGCTTCCCAGCATCATACATTCAAACAAATAACAGAAATAGGTCTCTCAACTTCTTAAGAATGAATGTACTAAACACATGCAGCGTTAAGGAAACATAATACTCAATAAACTACAGAACTGTGTAACTGATGTTTCAGCAAACAGAATTAAAGTAAAGTGCGAATAGCATAAAGAAATCAAACAAACTACAGGAACAGTCGGGTGAATCTTGTGAGGAAGGCGGGCCCTTTCCTTCTCACAAGATTCCCCAGAGAAGGATTAAATTGAAGCGCTCAAAAGGGAATTTTATTCATCTGTCAAAAGAAATGATACATTACAAATGGAGTCTAGCTCCGCCCTTTCAAACACAATATTCTCCTATAGTTTCGAGCCCCCCTCTAATGATGATGTCTCCTCTTTTTAAAGAGGAGACATCTCTTACAATTACATTGGAGCAAATCTATGTTTATCCCAAATCTGTTCTTCTTTCTTAAAACAAGGCTATTCTGTTCTTCCATAAAAAGATATTGTTACAACAGATACAAAAAGAGTGCTATCTTCAGAATAATCTGTGTAACCACGTCTTCATGTTGTTGCCATTTTTCCAAGAAATACTCTTCCAGAATCGCAAATTACGAGTAGTGACGGAATTTGCGTGCCTGCTGGCTGTTTCAGCAACGGAGTCGACTGTTTCAGCAACGGAGTCGACTGTTTCAGCAACGAAGTTTGACTGTTTTAGCAACGGCCGATTGTTCCAGCACATCACATAATTATCTGCGATCTTTTAGACTTATGTTAGCAACAATCTACTTCGATTAATGATGAAATATAAGAGTAATATGGAATTATATGTAAACAGATTAAATATATAATAAAGAAGAGGATTTTATATACCTTTGGACAAAGTGAATGAAAATGATGATGGAATCCTTTTTAAACATGGTTATAAAGGTAAGGTGGTGTCAAAATATATAGTAAAAATGATACATAGTGAGGTCCTAACAGGTATCCATATTGTCCATTCCATCCACACCTCAGAATTAGAGAGGTTAGTTCTATGGGAAAATGTCTCACCTTCTGTCTTATTGATCTCCGCTTGAATGTTGTATGGAGTGAATTCTCTATAATGTGAAGTGAACCCTGCTATGCAATTATGCAGATGAGTTTTCCTTCACTGGTCTCTCTCCTAATAATAAGTATCCCCACGTCGCACTCAAGCCCTTTGACGCAACATAGTTTCCCAACCTACAAATGGTAAATCAATGAAAAAAGCCTTTCCCCAAGGGAACCAATACCCAATCACCAAACTCTCCTATCAGTGCAAGGAGATCGAACCCAACTCCTGCAGTGCCATAAGATAATGGAAACTTTCTGATATATGGGACATAACATCCCTAATTTGTTCTTACTCGCCACAAACTACATGCATCTGCACCTTATCCCGACTCGAAGCCACGAATATATCCACCAACCCTTGACAAGCACCATAACTACCTAAACACTCCTCTTGTAGAGCCACAACTGGAATACCCTTGTAGCCTACCCATCACCACTGTCATGACAACTCATCAACCCTTGAAACATCACACCCTTTAGAAAGCTTCTTGAGCCACACCACCAAATCATATGGAGTCTGCAATTGTAGAGACGTTAAGCTAGGCTGGGGTAGGGGTAGCCTGTCTAGTTTATCAATTGAAATTTCCCACCCCCGACAGTGAACACTATACCAATATAACCTGTAAAAGAAAAATATCCACAACCTCGATACAGTCTGAGGAGAAGAAATACCAACATAAACAAATGCTTAGGAAATAAAAAGGAAACAACTATTTAACAAGCTAGAAGGAAATAGATACAAAGGATGGCACCACATCTCTTGTGCCACATAACTAGACAAAATATAACATAAAATCTAGTGAGGGGGTTAAGAAACTACCAAAGGCCAAAAGAGGTGCCGTTGGAGCTTGTCTTGTCTAGTGACTACCCTAGAACCCTAGAAGTTTCCCAATTTGGCGAAGGAAATCCAACAAACCTTCCTAGTTTTTAAGTCGTTGGCAAATTCCAGCATTGTGTTGGATTGACATCAATTTTGACAAGGAATGCAGAGTGAATTGAGCCTGTGCCTCTTTAGTAGTCAGCTTCCTATGAGGTTGGAAATTCCCACTTCCTAACCACTAGACAAGCTTCCTACGTGCTTTTCCAACCTCTAGAGAAATTGGATTACGCACTCCACTAACCTCTAGTGACCTCACAGAGATGTAACCCTTCCCAATCTAACCCCCTTTCAATAGAGTATGGACCTTAACTCCCTCAAATCCAGTTGCTTTAGGTTCTCCTGAGTACAATGTCATGCTTAAATTCTCATCTAGCATGCTCATCACCACATTAACCTCCTTGGCCAACCCACTCATCTCCTCCCAACGACGTTTCCCCTATACTATAATTTCAAATTATGAATGCTCTTTCGTGTACCATTAAACCTCATGGAAGACGATATGCCACGTCCCTAACCCATTTGCTAGATAAAGCAGTGGCATCCCACCTGTTCTTCAACACATGTCACCATCAAAAATAGTTAAATTTTATTTAATTAAAAAAAATAAAAAATATTTAAAAATAATTATAGCCATACTCTTCAAACCAAAAAAACTTAAAAAAACATTTAATAAAATATCCATAATTTTTAAATAATCTAAGCATTTAAATATAGTTAAAATATTCTAAGAATTTAAATATACTTAAAATATATTTACTTCAAACAAATTTGAATTATGAATACCATGTTTTCTTTCTAACGAGTGAAAATAGGTACCATTAATACGTATATTTGTAAGTTAATTTTTAATTTTATGATTATTTGTCTTAAAAAATTAAATTAGTAAATTTTTCAAGTGATATTAAAATAATAATTTTAATATTCAATTGCCATAAATATGATATTAAAATAATAATTTTAATATTTAATTTCGATAAATATAAATTTTATTTATAAGAATAATTAAATGCAATATAATTTAAAAGCTATTAAATATTTTATAGGAGGAATTGGAATTTCAAATTTTCATAAATGAAAATTTGTTTGGATAGTTTAGATTAGATAATCATAGAATATTTTTGGTATAAGTTACCAAAGGATGGGGTTTTTTTCATGACCTAGGTGCACGCGCAATTACCCACCCTCGCACCTCTGCTTCAGCAGCCTCTACTGCTCGTCCGCGATCACATGGCCCCTCTGGAGGACATCCCGGAGGTGGCTCCCCCTCCTAATCACACCTTGGCATTCTCTGCGTTAATCAGCTCTATGAACCCGTCTCGAACAAGGCCTGCAATATATAAGTTCGTTAAAAATCTGGATGGGATTCAGAAAGTCTCTCATCCTCCTACAATCCCTCAAATGGCTTCCCTCTCTCTTGCTGAGAAAGGCCTTATTGGGAAATTTACTGGTCTCTGGCCCTCGCCGAAGACTGTCTAGAAATGGGTAGATTGCAACTGGATGGGCAAGATTAATGGGAAAATCTTAATCAGATTTTGTGGTAGGGGCTATTATACATTCCATTTTGAGACCAAAGAGGACAAAGATCTCATATTCAGGAATGGCCCATACGTCATGGAAACCAGAGGGATTTATCTAAACAAATGTACTCTTGATTCCAACTAGGAACTCAACGTTCCCAATATTGTCCCTGTTTGGGTCCGTCTCCCTCACCTCCCTCTTCACTGCTGGGGAGACAATTCTGTAAGAGCAATTGGTAATGCCATAGGAAATTTTATTGAAAAAAGCGAGCCAAAGGATAACATGCAAGCCCGTGCAAGAATCTGTGTTGAGGTTGACTTGGGAAAAGGAATTTCGGAGGCAATCAAGCTAAAAGTGGACAACTTGACGCATATACAACAACTAGACTATGAACAAATCCCCTTCAAGTGTAAGGTATGCCATGAATATGGTCATTTTGTATATATATGTGCAAAATTTATTGAAGTTGAAAATACAAATCCTGAAACAAAATTGGAAGTCATTAAAAAGAAAAAGAAAACACCAAACTCTAAGATCTCTGGTGCCTCAGCCGCACACCAACCCTCTCAATCTGTCAATCCCCCCATTTGCCCACACTTGGAACCTTCCTTAACTTCTCTTCATATCCTTGATCCTCCTCTTAACCCTCCCTCAACTCCCGATCCTCCTTTTACCTCCACCGGTCCTTTCTCCTCCCTTGCCTCCTCTGAAGAGGATCCTCCTCAGCCATCCATCCCCTCCCATCATCTTGGATCCCTTCTTCATCCATCCCCTTCCAAGTCACGTCCCCCATCCTCTTCATCTAAGCCCTCTTCATCTCGGATTGTCACCAAGAATGCAACAAAAGAGCAGGGTGCTATTTTGGAAATCCTTAAAAGAACAAGCCCATGAATTAAATCTTCCAAACACCATCGTGATGAAGCAACAGAAAAGGATATTTCACTTGGTACTCAACACCCAATAGATTCCTACATTGGAGGACCTATAATCAAATAAGCCAATCAACATGAACTAGGAGGGAAGACAGGGTCACAACCTGCATTCCTGAAATAATGAACGTTCTCACTTGGAACTGCAGTGGACTAGGGCACCCCTCCAAAAACTATGCCCTAAAAGACCTATTCAATCAAGAAAAGCCAGACATAGTCCTTATTCAAGAAACCAAACAAGGAGAGACTGAAATGAGAAATATCATTAATAAAATTAGGAACTACACGGGCGACTTTGGTAGAATCTAGAGGAGCCTTGGGAGGCATAGCAACAATATGGAATCATAACATTTGGAAGCAGATTAAAACTGTTAAGACTCATGATTGGATCAAATTTATACTTCAAAACCTGCAAAAGGATATCAAGACTATTTTTTATAACATTTATGGGCCAAACCACTACAGAGACAAAGAAGTTTTCTGGAACGCTATGAAAGTTGACATAGACAACGAGGAAAAACCTAATGTCATCACTGGAGGGGATCTAAATCTAATCTTGCACACCAATGAAAAAAGAGGAGGCAATTTTAATCCTGATCCTGCAAGAGAGCAGTTGCAATCCATTATGCATGATCACAATTTGGTGGATATGATCCCTAAAAATCGAAAATTTACTTGGAATAATCGTAAAATTGGGGCTGGAAATATTATGGAGAGGCTTGACCACTTTCTTGTTGATGTTTCCCTCATCTCTCATTTTTTTTCTGCCTCCTCTTCCATCCTGACTTGTTCTGCCTCTGATCATTATCCTGTCTCCCTTACATTAGGAGATCAGTCTTCCTTGGGGCCCCTCCCCTTTCGATATAATCTGCTCTAGTGTGAATTATCTGAAGCTCGACAGATTGTGATCAACTCTTTGTTACAACATGTTGAGGGCATCCCTAGTCATATTTGGGAATCTAAATTTAAACTAGTGCACATAACGCTCAAAGAGTGGGTCAAACTCCATTACAGTGAACCAAAAAAAGTCAAAAATGGCATTAAGAGAATGGTTCAAATGGTTCAAAATGACATTGACATCCACAGAGTAAAAAAAGAAAAGCAGGACCATGAAAAAGAGCTCTACTGGAATTGGTATAATGCTAGCAGGAATGAAGAGGAAAAATGAAGGCTTAAATCTAGAAATATCTGGTTGCAGTCCGGGGACAAAAACACCTCTTTTTTCCATAAACAAGCCACATTACAGAAATTACAGATGATGAAGGACAAAAGCACACATATTAGGAGGCTATTAAAACAACAACATACATCCACTACAAAAATATTTTAACCAAAAATGCAGAGCCAGAGGATTACAATAACTTTTTTACTTATACCCCCAAGTTGATTACAGATGAAACCAATATATCTCTCACTAAGGAAATTGAAGAGGCTGAAATTATTAACGCAATTTGGACCCTTCACCCCGACAAATCTCCAGGCCCGGATGGTTTCTCCATAAGTTTCTATCGAACCTTTTGGGACGTCATAAAAAAGACCTCACCAAAATGATCCTTTGGGTTCAAAGGAAAAATAAGGTCGGGGGATTCACCACCTCAACTTTCCTTGCCCTCATCCCCAAAGAAAACTGCCCCTCATCCTTTTCTAGATTTAAGCCTATCTCCCTTTGCAATTCTTCATATAAAATCATAACCAAAATCCTGGCTACTCACCTCAAAACCCACCTCCCAAATATCATCTCTGAAAATAAAGGCACCCAAAGACAAATAAATGACTCCATCCTTTTGGTCCAAGAAGCCATTCACTCTAGCATGATGAGATTTGAGAAAGGATTTATCATGAAACTTGACCTGGCCAATGCATTTGACAGAGTGAGATACTCCTTCCTTCTCTCTGTCCTTCAGAAAATGGGATTTGAAACAGACTTTATATCTCTCATCCAAAGTTGCATATCCAGTCCTTGGATATCCCCATTAATCAATGGAAGACCTAGGAATTACTTCCAATCTTCCTGAGGCCTCAGGCAAGGTTGTCCCCTCTCTCTCTCCTCTTCATTCTTATGGCTGAATCTTTCAGTAGGGATTTGGATAAAAAATGTAGAGCAGGGATAATCATTGGCATAAAATTTAACAATGGAGTCAAGAATATGAATCACTCTCAGTTTGCAGATGATATCCTCTTGATGGGTGGGGCCACCAACATCATTTCCCAAAGGTTCAAATTGCTTTTAGAAAAATTCATACACTACTCTGGAGTACATATAAACTATCAAAAAAGCTTCATTTACGGGTGGAACGCAACTATCAACACTATCCACAACATAGCTCAAATTTTTGGGGTCTGCTATCAATGGAATTGGACCCATTTCAACTATCTTGGCGTGCATGTCAGTGTTGGACAGTTGAAGACTGAGATCTGGAATCTCAGCATCGACAAAATGAAAAAAAAAGTTCAACAATGGGGGTCATCTTGGCTCAACATGGCTGGGCACATCATCCTCTTAAAATATGTTCTATCTTCCTTGCATTTGTACCACTTTTCCCTTCTTCAGGCTCCCATCAGAATCCAGCACAAAATATAAGCTATCCTAAGACACTTCTTATGGAAAGGAGGGAAAATAAGAAGAGGAAATTCAATTTGGTTAAATGGAGGCAGGTAACGCAAAATCATGCAAATGGAGGATTGGCAATTCATATTCCTATGTTGTTGAACATTTCTTTCGGGGGAAAAATTGTATGGCGCCTTATAATGGGACAACAAAATTGGTGGAAGCAAGTGCTGGAGTCAAAATACCTCTCCACGTCAAGGCAAAATCTCTGAGAACATACTATTCCTCACAAAGCTTGCACTAAAATATGGGCTCTCTATAAAAAAGCTATTCCTTTCATCATCAATAATATCTCCAAAGTCCCTCATGGAGGATGTCGTGTAAATATCTGGGAAGATAAAATTATGGGGAAGCCCCCTCTCTCAATTAACCCCAGTACACTTCGCATTCAAAATTATCTCAAAAGCCAAGGGATCAATACATTCGGATAAAATTTCCAGTTGGGAGGGGAATACCAACTTATGGAAGGGTTGGACCTTTCCACTCATGCCTCTTCTCCTCGAAAATGATCAAAAAATTATGAAATAAATGCTCCATGGTGCTGCTACTCTGAACAAAGACTGTCAAGACAACTTCAGGTGGGATCCGTCTCGCTCTTCTTATACAATAAAAGATGGGTATGAGTCCCTTCTCAAAGATCATTATCCCACTCCACCTTGGGCCATCTGGAAACAAATCTGGAAATCTGAAACGCTTCCTAGAGTCAAAATCTTCACTTGGATCTTGCTCAAAGGGAAGATTCTTACCTTTGAAAACTTAAAAAAAAGAGGTATCAGCTGCGTTTGAAGATGCCCCCTCTGTCTTAAGGCTGAAGAGACTGCCTTCCATCTCTTTTTTGGATGCCCCTTTGCCTCCCAGTGTTGGATTTATCTAACTGAATTCTCATGGATTGATCTTGGTGCTATCAACTTAATCTCATATTTGACCATAAAATGGAAAAGAATTTACCCTTGGGGCAAAAAAAGCAAGTTGGTTACCAAAGGATTTTGGGATACTCTTCCTTATGGTTTGCTATAGAACATTTGGTTAATAAGGAACAAAGCTATTTTTCAAGAGCATAGACCTTGCATAAGAAAAGTCCAGAGCAAGACCTGGAGTTTCACAATTGAGACAATTCTTTTCAAAAACAACAACCATTTAAACGTTAGCAATCTGCAAGTTGAAGAAAGAAAATTTCTTGGTAAAGCTCTTGACAATCCTCTGAGGTTTAGCAAAAATCCAGTCAATCAACTTCCACACAATGATCAATGGAAGATTAGACTCAAAGAGAAAGAGTTCATTGAGTGGCTTGATGGGATAAAAAGGCCAACGTTATTATTTGATGGTGCTTCAAAAACAAACCCAGGTATTGCAGGGGTAGGAGGATATATAATGGATGAATAAGGTTGCATCGTGGCCACCTATGAATGGGGGCTTGGTTGTCTGTCCAATAATAGAGCTGAAGCCTATGCACTGTTGAAAGATCTCAAGATTACTAAGATTCTCAAAATGAGAAAAGTCATGACATTTGGTGACTCAGCAATCATCATAAGCACGATGATGAATTCTATGCAGACCCCCAATATAAATCTCAGCAGGCTAATAGATAGATGTCGCACCCTGTGCATGGAAACGAAAGACATATCCTTCTTCCACATTCTCCGAAAAAACAACAAGGAATCAGACATTTTGGAAAATAATGCCTATAAGAGACCTGTCGGTCAAATTTTTCTTCAAGGAGCCACATCCTTTTCTCCTATGCCATGATTTCCTCTCCTTACATTATCTATCCTTGCTCGAATCTCTCCCTTTTCATTATTCTGTCAGGGAAGGTCTTCTCTTACCATTCCTTCCTCACCGATCTACCCATGAATTTATTCCCTCGTGTTTCTCATCCTGCATCGCTTCTAATCGCTGATTGCAATTGTGCGATCGCGCTTCACCGCCATTCCTATCACCTCTTCATCCACCGCATTGAAATTCACTCATCACCCTTTATTCCCTTTCCTTTTAAGTCTTTTCGCCCTTATCTGCCGATTGCGATTTTGCGATCACACTCCGCCTCCAGTCCCACTGCCTCGTCTCCCGTCGCTAATCGCTCTTTGCTCTGTTTTCCATTATCCTTTAAGACTTGCCGCTATTTTTGCCGACTGCGATATTGCAATATCGCATATCGCAGTTCATAATCTTTACCTTTTTCGCTTTTCGCACTTTGCGGCTCTTTCCCTTTTGCATTTCGCTTTTCGTTGTTCTTACCCTTCGCATTTTACTCTTCCTCCCTTTTTCCCTTCTTTCTCTCTGCTGCATCCATCCCGAATCTCCTTCTCCACCGTCCCTTCAACACTCCATTTTCCTCATCAGTGTTCCTGCCTCCACTTTCTACAAAACTTCATTTTCTACAACAGTGTTTCTGCTTCTCTCCTTCAATCAAGTAGTCATGAGAAACAAAAATTTCTTTTACAGTGCCGACCTCCAAGCCGAGATGGAGCAGATCAGAGGATACCCGAAGCTTATGGAACAAAAACATCAAGTGAACATTGCTTTCCTCCGGCACCAGGCACAATCTTTTAAGGAGCAGTTGAACAACTCTTCTAACCGTTGTGCCCACATGAAAGAGTCAATGCAGATTTTGAAATATATGCTTAACAAGAGATCACTACCAAGCTCTATTTCAAACAATGTTGCCACGGTCAATCCGGGAGAAATTCCACACAACAGTGACTAATCCGCATTCCTTCATCTTACTCATTAGATTATGTCTTTTAAATTTGCTTTTATGCTCTCTTAGTTTGTTAGAATATATCAAGATTCTATCATGCAGTATAGTAGTAATAGTAGTCACAAAGGAGGCTTTGTATTTTGCCACTTAACCCCGCCATGGTACTCTTCTTCAAAACTCGAATGTATTAAAGAATTCTTTCCCCTCTTTTTGAATACTAAATAGCAACCGATCTAGTTAAAAAAAAAATTACCATAAGATGGATTAAATTGAGAATTTGTGAAATGAAATGTCGCAATTTTCAGTTTCAAATACAAGAATAACAAATTAAATTATTATTATTATTATTATTTTTTGCCACGTGTTAAGAGGTTGTTTCCACTTTGTAGCTCTTATTCTGTTCCAACTCCTTATTTCAATTTGGACCGATTCCATCATCCATATTAGAGTAAGTCATTAAGTGCTATTTTTTGAAAGTTTTTGTGATTATTTTTCAATTTAATTTGTCTAGATTAAAGCAAGATTCATTGAAATCACAAGTTTGACAATGAACTATTTAAGATTGAAATGTCCATGAGATACTGAATATATATATATAAGTGAAAAAACAATTTAAATAATACAAATCAAGATTTAACCACAATTATTTTTGGAACCAAAAATCTTAAAAAAAAAACAAAAAATACGCCGATATAACTTACATCGCTCAAGATTGCGTTCTACCTGGGATTCTTCTTGGGTTTAGCTAAACAACCGTTTGGATGTTTGATGACATACTTCCTTTATTGATCGTCGTTGTCCGAGCCTGATCAAGGCCGAGACTCTGCCTCCTTCCCTTCCCCAACCGTTCTGGAAGAGTGTTCACCAGAGGAAGCCTGCCTTCCGACAGAGTAAGGGAGCACATGTCAGGCTGCTGTTGGGACCGCAGCTATACCACGATAGAGGTTCAGAAGAAGCATGAGATTTCATGCATCAGATTTTCCAGAAATTGTAAAAGTTGTAGAAACCGAAGTGTTCCACCGTTCCTAATAACAATTTCTCTTCTTTTATAGTTGAGTAGGGGTATCATTACATAAATATAATTATCATAATAAAACATATATAAATCTTGATGAGACAAGATCAGAGAAACACAGGATTTGATGACAGTAAATGAAAATATTGTTTCAGAATTGTTTTCATTTTATTAATGGCATTTGTTTTCTATCATATATCTGCCCGTGTAATGTGATTAATGAATGAAAATCCTGTAATATTATAATGTTACCGTTGTTCTTCATCGTTCCACCATTCCTTATCACATTAATAGCCACGCCTTCATTCACAGCATAGATGGAACTGGACAAGGATTTCAGTGGCAAGCGCGGGGAGGAGTTTCAGTGCAGTCATCTTACTTTAAATTTTGTTTTGAACGACTTCGATACTATTGCCCTGGCTTAATGCATTAAATAATATTGAGTCAAATCAAATCAAAGAATATGGTATAATCTTTGGTCTATCAAGCAACTTGTTTAAAAAATGTAAGAAATAATATTGACTCGAATCAAATCAAAGAATATGGTATCACCTTTGGTCTATCAAGCAACGAAAAAATGTAAGAATGTACTCACTTGTAACATTTTAAAGAATACTGCTTATGCAGAGCTGAAATGGTTAGTTATATCTATTAGTGATATTAAAGATGGAAAAAGAAAATATTACATGAACTTTAAAATCTTATTTTCAGGAATTTGAATGACATAAAGAAAAAAGGAAGCAAAAATGAATTTTAATAGTTTGTTTTAAGGGGAATTTGATATGGTAAAATGTTTTAAATAATTTAGTTTAATTTATATAAAAAATAATTTTTTTAGGGAATATGATTATATAATTTCAAACAATATTGTGATTTTTGTTGTTTAATATACAATTTTCATTGTATAAATGGATTGAGTTTTTAGAAAATCTATATAAAGAACTTAAATTTATGTTTTTAATATATTTGTTGAATTTTGGTTAAATTTAATTAGAAAACATTTGAAAAAGATTGTTTGGTCTATAATTTTGATTGTCTGTAATTTAGAAAAATAAAATAAAAGGTAAATAGCTTTTATTCCACCTTGCAACTTCTACAACTTCAACAACAAATACACAGTCCTTGGCACGATTGAACATAATGGGAATTAAGGAAACCATAGGAGGCCAGCACAACATGTCAGAAAAGACTGGGAAAACACGCCGTTTGCGGAGAAGGGTAACACATAAAATTTCATGGCAGTGAAGGAATGTTAATAGTAGGTAGTTTGAAGATTAGACCGAAGCAGTGGAGGAAGTTCTGGCGCAACGTTGTCATCAGGTTAAGTGGTATGTAATGGCTCTTGTTACCTTGGTATCTCAATTCCCTGTTACAGTTCTAAACAATGAAGACGAAGCTGATGGTTGCATTGAAATTAATGTTATGTGTTGTTTCTATAATGAGATTTCTTACTAGTCTGGTATGGTCCTTCGTTCTTCTACTTTTAAAGTAATTGAATGGTTGGTTATTGAGGTTTGCATGTCGCCCCTCATAATTCTTGTCCCGGGTATCGAACCTTGCTTTAAAAGCCCCCCTATAGAAAACTCTTTGTTTTGTTCCTAGCTTCAATTCCAAGCTAAAGTCGGCTTGTATCTCTACAAAAGTTCTAAGACCAGTATTGTGGTAAAGTCATATAGATGGAATTTATATTTTCTTTGCTGGTATTGCATTAAAATTTCTCTAAGGGGTCAGACTCCTGGGTAACCATCAATGAAAAGTGGCTTCAGGTTTATGAGCAGGTTTGTATGTCTTCTAATGACAGTTTACAAACCTTCCCTCTACCTTTGCAGTTTAAATTGAAACTCTGCCTCCATTGTCAATGTTGGTCCAATTGTAATTTGTGTTGTCTCTGTCGAGTTTTCCCTCATTTTTAGTGTTGGCCCAGTCGTTATTTGCGCTACCCAAGTCGTAAATGGTATTTAATAGGCAGCTTCTGCTGCAACAAAAATAAGCAATTTCCTTTCTGTAAGACGGTCTCTGTAATGGACATTCTTACCATATATCCTTTTGTTTGCTCGGCAATGAATGAGGCTCTACCTGTTACTATCGGTGTAGAGGACTCCACCAATGCTCGCCAGAACTATTCTATTGATTTTCCTTTTCCATATACATGATTATCTTACACTTTTACAGGGGGTTATCTGTCAAGTTATCATGGAAAAAGGACAACCTGGGAAACGAAAAGGAATAGGAAAAGGAAAGTAGAAACAAACCATTCTGAATGAGGGTCCAAGCAAGCGAGGTAGGAAAACAAATAAACAAGTTCTGGAAAATATATTTGATCTTTATGAATTTGACAACCCATTGCAAATCCGTAATACCATTCATGGATGGGAAAGAGAGAGCAACTATGATGATGAAGACATCAAACAGCAGGAGGCCACTTTGGACTTCCTTTGTGACCCGAGGAATACAAGAGGAAGGGTATCTATGTTCCATCAATCTGTTAATACTTATTGGAAGCTTAAATGTGTCTTGGCAAAGGCCATGAAAAGTATTCAGGTAACTGAAGGAAACCCAACAGTGGTGTCAAAATTGCAGCAGATTAAACAGGAAATCCGAGAAATTTCCATGTCTCGGTATCATGCTGCTGCAAGAATTGGGAGGATTGAACGTCAACTTCAAGGAATGCAGCAAGTAGAGATGTCAGGATCCACTGCAAAAGATCTGGCTCCAATTGACTCTTCTGATGGGTGATATTTACTTTTAATAGTTTTAAATGTTTTTTGTGGCAAGCTTTAATAGCTGTTGTTTAAAATGTAGCTTTTATAGACATAGTAAAGTAGTTTTAGCGGCAAGTAGAAGGAAAAAACAATTGCAATACTGGATGGCTTGTAATCCCCTTAGGTGGCCAACAAACCTGGTTTCCTTCGGGCAGGTTGAGGCTGACATGCATCAGTAATTGTATGGCAACTTGCTTTTTGATAAATAGAAAATAGAAAGGTTGTACCAAATTCACAAAAAAAATAAAATTTGAAAGTTATAGAAGAAATATTTGAAAATTTGAAAGATCAAGATTTAACTATGAGCTGTTAGGGTTAGGGTTTTGGTTGCATAACATTTTTAAGATTTGAATTTATGTGTTGGTGAAAGATTTACATATATGCCTAAAAATATATCAACAACATTTATTAATATGATTATGCTAATTATATATATACAACTCTATAATAATTATGGTAATATTTTTTTAATATATAAATTAAAAATTAAAAATATTAACATAATTTTATTGTAAAAAAAAATTGAATCAAAATTTTATTATTAAAAAATTAATTTCTTAATCAGAATTTTATTAACTTCAATATAAAAAGGAGCCAATTTTATTACTAGAAATGTAAAGGTTCATAACATCAAATATTTATGATAAATAAAAAGCGTCGTACCAACACTCATCATTCGACCCATTACTATAAAGCAAAGATCTATATAAAGAAAAACAGTACTACACAATGCAGAGTGAGTACTAAATGGTGCAAAGACAAAAATATTTAATGACCTCCGTACCTTCGCCACGGTCGTCTGCATGGAGGGCTAAGCATACATATTTAACCACCCCGATCAACGTAAGAGTCCAGAGCATGAGGCTGAGAATCCCCAAATAGTCCTGCTCGTCTGGCGATTTCAAATTCATGGATGGGTACACGTACAGCGGAGACGTTGCCAAACCCCCAAACACCACTCCCAGAGTTTGATACGCCAAAACAACCTGTTTCCACCTGCTCTCACTCCCCTCCTGAAATCAAATCAAATCAGTATTCAAACAGATATTTAGGTTTAAAATATCACTGAGTTTGTAATTGAATTTTCTATTTTTTTTTAATAGAAGGATAATAAGATTGATAAATGTCTTTCAGGATTAATCACAATATGATTTGGTCAATTTTTTGAATTAATTTCTGTGGTTTATTTCTGAAAATAAACCACATTAATTGGTTCAAAAAAATGTACCAATTATTAACAATAAGATTAATCCTAAAACATTTATCTACTTTATAGATCACAAAAATGATTTTATCTAAGATTTAACAGAAAAATAAAAAAACAAAAAAACAACTTAATATTTATTATAATAATATAAACCTTCATATATTATTAATAAAAATACAATAAAATCATCACCAAATAAATACCAAACCTGCTTCTCTCCATCTCCATTTCCATAGGGATGGGTAACAGGGGAAACATCATGATCATTGGACATAGATGTTTTCATATTTGTACGCTCTCCTTGTCCTCCTGCACCCTGGTCCGCCATAGCAGTTGAATCTCCGATTTCATTAGCCATCTTCGTCTCACAGAGGAGGATTTCATTAGTCCTCGTGCTGCATAATTTTGGCGGCTCATTTCCATAGGAACTTTCACCACCTTCCACATCTTTCTCCTCTAAACTCAGAGACATTGAGAGGAGCAAGCAGAAGACAAATGGTTAACTTATCCGTCTTGGCAAAATGAGAAGATGTTTGGCGACTCGGCCGCAGGCTGGAACAACATAATTACTGTACTCCTAATGCTTTTAGTAGTATACAAATGTACTGTGTGCGGATTCTAATAAATTTTCATTAAAGTAAAAGTAAAAAAGCTTCGGAATCATATTCTGATACTGATGGAAGAATAATCACGCAGTGGGTTTCAGTGAAATATTCATCACTCATTTGTCCGTTGTGCTTTGAAGATCACTACGTATGGATTGATGATACCTTGGCTTGGTTTCTTGATGATGGCGAACAGGTTCTTTACTATTTCATTGATTCTGCCTCAGAACTCACCAGTTCTTTTTGCTTAGGGGACTATGCAGAATTGGCTTTGGCATGCAATTCGAGGTTGATGCGATGCTATTTGCTAATAACAAAGTGTGATATTCTCCGGTCATTTGGTCGATTCTGGATGCTATCCGGATTTGATCCTATCCTTTGTTTATTTATGTCCGTGGAAAAGTAAACATTTGGTTTTATTCCCCCAATAAGTTATATGCTCAAAGCTTAGTCTGAAGAATTTACAATTTATGTCGGTTGAACTTTATGAGTTAATGAGATGTCATAGTTTCCAAGGTGGAAAAGTAAAAATTTGGTTTTACTCCCCTAATAAGTTATATACTCAAAGCTTGATTTAAAGAATTTATAAATTATCTCTGAAAATAATGGAATGGAATTTATTAATTTGGGTGTTTTTTGAAAATATGGGTTGTAGCTGTCAAACTTCACGATTTTGGGTGACTTAAAGATTCAATCTGGGTTATAACTATCGAACTTCAAGATTTTGGGTGCCCCATAGATTCTTGATGGTGCCGAATCCATTTCCACTATCAAAAAAATGATTCAAACACTCCATCATTCTATTTTTTAATTTTCTTTTAGGATTCCACAATCTGCCATACCCAAACTCTCCTTGCTGATCTTTTGACAAGTTGGAGTTAAAAAGGGAGAAATGACTTGGGACTTGGTATACTAATGTGAGGCCTCGTACCTAAATGGTAATGATTATGTGCCCATAATTAGCTCTAGGAGAGCCTTTTTCCTTTGTGGAGTTAATGCCCTAGGTTAGGGGTGACCCACTATTGAGAGTCTTGAGCTAGTGCAGTTTATGACTAGGTAGAGCTTCAAAGGTATGCAACCAATAGTGCTATTTCAAAGAATTTTTTTTTTCCCAAATGATTTGAATAATGAATGAATGTTGCATAGAGCTTCAAAGGTATGCAACCAATAGTGCTATTTCAAATTTTTTTTTTTCCCAAATGATTTGAATAATGAATGAATGTTGCATATATTTTGATATGTTCTTATTATGCATGTTTGTTGTGATTTTTTTTTAACAAGGCTAGGTTATTATCTATTATTTTTGTTTAATTGTTAGATCCATTCCTGTATTTACATATTGTCATTTAAATGTGTGGGACATGCTTGGAAGTAAAATTGATCTAAGGCATAATAATGTTGCATAATAAGGTGAATTTAATGAGATAATGATGGAGATATTATTTTTAGTGAATGTGGTTGAGGGGTCTCCAAATGGGGTTGGAATTGAGAAGAATTTTTAATAGAATCAATGTAGAATTATACAAATATATTTTCCCTTTTTATGAAATAAAAGGGCGCGAAGGATTTTCCTAAAGGAGGCTTGGAATGGCTAGGGCAGATGCCTTAGCTAGAGTCGATCATGAAATCTTAGGCTGGTCCATGATTAATGTTTAGTGAGCACCTTGGCATATGAAATTTGCTATGTGAGTGAGAATAGGAATAGACCTAATATCTAAATCACAATTGGACCCATGAGGTTCCTCAAGAAGCAAGTTAGAGAATTGTCCTCCCTATTTGTAGTAATAAGATGAATTTAAATATGGAAGTTGTAGGCTATTCACGGAGAAAGGAAAATTATTTAGCTAAGCCAATTTGGAGAATTGATCTTCAATATTCCTTGGGAAGTCATTAAAATAATTCTCAGGTTATAAGTGGTAAAAGCATGTTTGCAATGCGCAAGTGAGGATGTCTACACCTTTAGTGGTTTATTAGATAACTTTCATCTCATGTACCATGTCCAGTCTGGAGAAAATGGTCGACCAAACCTATAAAGTGTAAGATTCTCCCTAGGAAAATTCATGTCTTAAAGATAGAAATTTCAGGTTTGGTGGTCTTATCCCCCAACGCCTAGTTACAAGGGCCAATAGGGATTGTGACCAAGAGCTTAGGCGAAGAGGGGCTTGAGTGTAGAGGAATGAACTAAGTTGGAAGAGGGGTGTATTATAATGCTTGATGGACTGCTTTATGACTAACAAAATTAACAATTGATGGAATGGAGTTCATTAGTTGATGGTTTTTCAACCAATAAAACCAAGTCATGATAGTGACATGTTGTGTATTTTGGTAGGCAATGGTCTATTGATAGAAATTTTTATTGATGGAAAAGTAGGGTTCATTACTTGATAGTCTATCATCCAGATCATACTAAGTTAGTAAGAGGACATGCTATAGATATTGATGGCCTAGTTCCTAGTTAATAGAATCATTAGATAACAAGAATGCAAGGTTTGTTAATTGAAAATTGTCAACTAGACCAAACCCACGTAAAACATAGGTTGTGTTATGTTGTGCATCTTGGTGGTTGGTGGCCTAATTAGAAGAAAAGGAATTGAGAGGTATAACTTTTCATCAAAGAGACTTAGTAAAGGTCTTCCCATATTTGGATACCCTTTTAGCCCAACATTTGGTTATATGGGCCAATGAGGCCAAGACCATGAGCTTAGTCAGAGGGGGGTGATAGGGAGGAAAAGATTTGGAAATCTAGTCTTTTGCAAAAGGACCACTAATGATTTAGCTAGATTTAGATGTTAACTATTAAATGTCACTCCTCACACTACTAGATAGATCCCAAATTTCCATCAAGTGTTGGTTTCCAATGATTTCTCCTTCTCTATCAATTTTTTTTCCATCGATTGAAACAACTAGATCTGAGGTTGGAAATCCCTAAATCTAGAATTACTAGAAAATATCCTTTTTTGGAAAAACACAGATTTGGATGTTAAAAAGGCAGACATTGTGACTCATGACATGGTTGGTCACGTGCCATGTTGATCTGACATGCTAACATGGATATATTATGTAGCATACTAGCATGACATGTTGACTTTGCTAGGTTGTCAAAGTGTTGGGTCCCTATATTACTAGTATAGTCCCTTACTGTTGTTAGTGTAACCCTCAAATTGTTATTGTTGTACCCCTGTAACCCCCATATTGTTATTATTGTGCCCTTAAATTATTATTGTTAGGTCGGCTAGGAATACATTGTGGCCCCACTAGGATTACATTGTGGCCCCATGGACTCCTATATATAGAAATGAGCTTTTGTCATTTGTATCATCCAAGAATTGTTCATTTATGTAATGTATTGGAGGTTTCCCGCTCGAAGTGGTTGATTTCTAAGGTGTCTATCTCTCTTTTATTCTATTTTTGGAGCTGGTTTCACAACATTTGGTATCAGAGCTTTGGATTCTAGGATTTCGCTGCTCCAAACAGGTCATCGTGAAATTTTTGATATAAATTTTTTTCTATGAAGGTTCAGAAGATGAAATTTTTAGAGTGCGAAGCAGAAAGTATGAGGAACATCATCACTAAATTTGAGAGCTTGGTTCACAATATGTTCAGAGATATTATCTGTGGAAGTTAGGGATTTTTCAGGCTCCCGAATTTCATCTCAAAGAGGTGATCGTGGGAAAATCTTCATAACTCTCTCTCTGAGCATTGGATTGGAATGCTGTAAAAAGTGGCCACAAGTACACGGACTGTAATTTTTTATCTATAAATTTCAGAGCCTAAGGAGGAAACAATGACACGTGGCAAGTCGTACAAGTTCGCTCTACTGAACCAGTCCATAATTAGGTCATTGTGGGGGATTGGACATAACTTTTCCTTGAAGAATCCAAATCACTTCAGACTTATGGCATTTGAAATAGGATTTAGAGGGCTACCGTAGGGCTAAATTTCAGATATTGAAGATCCGAAATCATAGAGATAATTTAGTTTCAATATCGAGCTCCTCAAAAGCAAGAAAAAGGTGTGTATTTGTTTCCAAATTGCATAAGTTTTGTGTAAAAAATCAGTTTGAAGTGATTCCAAGGGCCTATTGAGCATATATTTCAGTATTGGGTTCTAAAATGCCTCCTAAAAAGAATTCAACACCCATTAAGCCCTCATAATACTCTACTATGACTCATGAAGATGAAGAATTGCAACATGATCTATCAAAATTGCAAGAGCAAGTGCACCAAATTTCGCTCTCGCAAAGAGCAGTAAAAAATGAAATGGAAGTTTTGAAGAAAGGCATGGAAGCGAAGATGGATGGTTTGAAGAAAGGAATGGAAAATAATATGGATGGCGTGGAAGCTAAGACGGAGGACATGGAAGAAAAAATGAAAGACAACATGGAAAACATGAAGAATGATCTAAAAGCAGACATCGAAGTTTTGACAAAGTTGATACAAGAAATGATTCCTAATGGTGAAAATATAGTAGAGGATACTCATGATGAGAACAAAATAAATGTTAATCATGATTTCATAAACTCTAATGTTGGATTGAAGAACCACAATATTCCAAAGATGGATATGAGGAAGTTTGATGGCAAGGATCTCGTAACATGGATACTACAAATAGAGCAATATTTTGATCTGAATAATGTGCAAAACACACAAAAGGTACGCATTGCAACTTTTCATTTAGAACAAAATACATTTGTATGGTATCGATGGCTTTGCTCCCGTAAAAAATTGTCACTTGGTCAATTTTTACGGAGGAAATGATAGCACATTATGAGGATACAAAGAGCAACACCTTCTTTAGCCAAATGATAAATCTCAAACAAAAGGGTTTAGTGGCGGAGCACATTGAGGAATTCCAAAAATTGAATATAAGGGTAACTGATATTCCAGAGGAACACAGGATTGATGTCTTCATAGGGAATTTAAAGGATAATATCCAACATGAAGTTCACATTTGGGAACCTGATTCATTGGAGAAGGCATTCAGGTTGGCAAGAAAAATTAAATGTAAAGTTATGGAGACAAGGAAGCCTGCCACTCACATCTATAAAGAGGGAAGTGTTGCTACTTCTATACTTCCACAACCTACAAGGTTGACACCACAACAATTGGAAGAAAAAGGAGCAAAAGGGCTTTGCTACATTTGTGATAGCAAATACACTAAAGGTGATAAGTGCGCTGAGAAGAAATTATTTTACATAGATTGTGAAGAGGAGGAAGAAAATGAAGAAGAAACTTCAAAGGTATAGGATATACACCTAGAAAAAACCCTAGAAGAAGAAAAAATGAGTCTGACCATATCATGTAATGCATTGGCAGGAATTACCACTCCTCAAACTCTCAAGATAGAAGGACATATCAAGAAGAAAAAGGGAATAGTGTTGATTGATTTGGGTAGTACCCATAATTTTATTCATTGTAAGGTAGCCAAGGAATTAAATTGTTTCCTATACCCAGCACCAGAATGTCAAGTGATGGTTGCAAATGGAGGAGCTATAAATTGCTCTGGAAAATGCCATAATATCAAGCTAGACATGGGTGAGTATGTATTGAATAATCCAATGCTTTCCGTCCCAATGGGAGGTGCTGATGTTGTACTAGGAGTAGAATGTTCACAATCTTTGGGGATGGTAGCTTTTAATTTTCAAGAACTTTTCTTGAATTTTTTTTTGGAAGGAAAGGAAATCGAATTAAGCGGTATCACAGGGAAGCCAGGAAATATAATAAGCTCTAATGTCACGAAAAATCTTCTGAAGAAAGAACAACGGGGAGTAATTGCACAATTATGCTCACTAGAAGTTCCAACATCAAAATAATCTATTTCTCCAAATCTCCAAAAAGTCTTGGACAATCATTCAAAGGTGTTTGATACTCTCAAAGGAATCCCACCTATTCGTGATCATGATCATGCTATTCATTTGATTCCAGCAAGTGTTCCTCCAAACATCAGGCCTTACAGATATCTTTATGTCCAAAAGAGTGAAATTGAACGTATGATTGCAGAAATGTTAGAGGCTGGTATAATTCAACCTAGTCAAAGTCCTTTCTCTGCTCCAGTAGTATTGGTGCACAAGAAAGATGGATCGTGGCACATGTGTCTGGATTATAGGGAGCTCAATAAGCTCACTATTAAAGATAAATTTCCCATTCTTGTGATTGATGAATTATTGGATGAATTACATGGAGCAATTTATTTTACCAAGTTGGATCTTCGTTCAGGATATCATCAAATTAGAATGAAGACTGAAGATATTCCAAAAACAACATTTCGAACTCATGTGGGTCATTATGAATTTTTGGTCATGCCTTTTGGCCTTACCAATGCACCTTCTACATTTCAAGGGTTGATGAATTCCATTTTGAAACCCTTCCTTAGAAAGTTTGTGCTAGTATTTTTTGATGATATACTAATCTACAGCAGGTCTTGGAAGCATCATGTTCAACATGTTGACAAGGTGATCAAACTATTGCAGGAGAAACAATTATATGCAAAAACATCCAAATGTTTCTTTGGAGTACAAGAGATGGAATATCTGGGTCATATTGTATCTCACGAGGGTGTTAAGGTAGACCCTAATAAAATTAAAGCCATTAAGGAATGGAAATTCACCACAACCATAAAGCAGTTGCACGGATTTCTCGGGTTAACAGGGTATTATCGCATGGCTGTTAAGAATTATGGGAGAATAGCAGAACCTCTAACAACATTATTGAAGAAAGATGCATTTTCATGGACTCTTGAAGCAACTAAGGCCTTTGAACATCTTAAAGAGGAAATGTGCCTAACACCAGTCTTAGCTACGCTAGACTTCACAAAAACATTTATTGTGGAATATGATGCCTCAGGAAATGGAATTGGTGCTATTTTAATGCAAGAAGGAAGACCCATTGCTTTGAAATTCGTTCAATCAAAGGAAAGTATTTACAAAAGGCTATGTATGAGAAGGAAAGTTGGCAATATTGCATGCACTAAAGAAATGTAGACCTTATCTAATGGTAAGACACTTCAAGGTAAAAATTGATCATGGTAGTCTTAAACACTTTTTGGAACAAAGACTATCTTCAGAAGAGCAACAAAAATGGGTCACAAAGGTGTTGGGTTATGACTTTGAAATCATCTACAAAAAAGGGAAGCTAAATGTTGTTGCATATGCACTCTAAAGAAAGGATGAAGAGGTGGAAGCATTGCTTTGTGCCATTTCAATTATCCAAATAGATTGGATAACCGAAGCAAGGGATGAATGGAAGAAGGACGAAGAAGTGTGGACTCTCATTCAAAAGTTTCAGCAAGATCCCAATACATCTGATACATTTAGTTGGAAAAATGACTCTTTATGGTACAAATATCGCTTATATATTTGCAAGAATTCCCAACTAAAACAAAAGATTCTTTTGGAATTGCACACTTCTCCTTTAGGAGGACACTCAAGATTTTTAAAAACTTAACACAGGGTGAAGAAATAATTTTTTTGGAATGGCCTGAAATCTGATATTCAAAAGTTTGTGGCGGAATGTTTGGTTTTCCGGAAAAATAAAGTTGAGACAATTAAGACCCCGGGTCTTCTACAACCTTTATCCATTCCAAGTCAACGTTGGGAGGAGATTTCAATGGATTTTATCATAGGTTTACCTAAGTTCGAAGGAAGGAGTGTCATCATGGTGGTAGTTGATAGACTTACCAAGTATGCACACTTTTGTACATTATCTCATCCATTTAAATTGAGTACAGTTGCTACTGCGTTTATGGAAACAATTCAAAAGATACATGGAAACCCAAACATTATTGTAAGTGATAGAGATCCCATTTTTATAGGAAATTTTTGGACGGAATTATTTTCTTTTTTGGGTACTTAACTAGCTCATAGCTCATCTTATCATCCTCAATCTGATGGTCAAACAGAGATAGTGAATAAATGTTTGGAAGGATATCTTTGTTGTTTTGTATCTGATAAGCAAGCACAATGGGTCAAGTGGTTACCTCTCACTGAATGGTGGTGTAACACTTCCTTCCATACTGAAGCAAAAATGACCCCATTTAAGGCACTTTATGGATATCATCCACCATCCATCACATATTCTTTAAGGGAAAATTCTAGGGTTCAAGCAGTGGAGGATCACATAGAGAATCTGTTAGACACCATGTTGAAGCAGACACATGGTGTATGAGGAAGAATAAACACACACACAAGAAACTCAACACACAATGAAAGATAAGTGTGAGGCTTTCTTATTTTCCATTATACAAAGATGTACATTTATAGTACAATGGTGTGACTCTTGGTTTCTCATTCCAAGGTCACTTGGACTCCATTGTGACTTTTTGTATTCCACACCTACCCATGTAGGATTAGGTGTTCCAACATCCCCCCTTAATCCGAAGGGGTATGTGTGAGTCCAAGAAAAGAGTTGTAATACAAATCTGCAAAGTATACATGGCAGCACTTGGGCTGAATCAACTCTCTGAAATGTTGGAAAAAAGGGGTGGTTTTAGGATGACCACAAACACTGGAACGCAAAACTTGTTGCAGTTCCCGGAACTCTTCCAAAACTGGCAAGAAGCTGAAGGCTTCTGCTAGAGGAATTGTCCCTCATAAAAAAGGGAGACCTTCGACCTAAAAGAAGGGAGGTCTACTACCTGTGATGGTTTTAGGATTACCAACAACTCTGGAATGCTTGTAGCATTTCTTGGAACTCAACCAAAGCTGGCAAGAAGCTGAAGGCTTCTGCTAGAGGAAGTGTTCCTCATATATGAAAGGGAGACCTTCGACCTAAAAGAAGGGAGGTCTACTACTTGTGATGGTTTTAGGTTATCCACCAACCAAAGATGATGGTTTAAGGTTATCCACCAACCGAAGGCATGCTCATGGGCATCTGTGTCTCTGGCTACATCTCTGAATCTGGAATGACGAATTGTGGCTCAAGCTCGCTTGAACTGCTGGCTACAACTCTGAACATGGAATGAGAGATTGTGGCTCAGGCTCGCTTGATCTATCGTCGAAGCTTGTACATGACCACCATTTTCCCCCCTGTCAGGGACAAGGTGAGATGATGGCGAAAAATCAACTGCAAGTTTGCTCAATATCCATGAACAAGTTCTAACATGTGTCGTAAACATCTTCTTGGTTGCTGATGCCCATTGCCAAGAAGCGATCCATCCAAGATGAATCTTGGTTCTTGCAGGAGGCTTGTGTCTGAAGCATCTGTCTGAAGAATGGGTGTGCCGACCACAGTGCTTGCATGGATGAAGATCAAAACAATGATCTTTCATATGGCCAACTCGATCACAGTGTTGGCATTTTTCAATCTGTTGTTGTTGTGGAACAGGATCTGGAACAGCTGCAGGTGAACTGTCATACAAGAATCCGGCACTCTGAAATATGATGGGCTTGGTGTAATCTGGAATATGAAAGGACACATCCTTGTCATATCCAAGACCAGTTCGGTGCTTGTTGTGGACAAGCTCTTCCCAAGGTCTGATGATGGGCTTGAGAAGTGCAGGCTGAGCTGCTGCATCTGCATGTACATCTGCTCTAGTACAATGAACTGAATGTGAATCATCTGCAACTTTATCTTCTTTCTTCTGATGAGAGTCCTTCTCAATCTTCTGAACAGGAACAGGTTCAGAATGGTGAATCTTTTGCTGAAGTTCGTCTTGTTGGAGCTGAGATTCCAACTGCAAAAAATCAATCTTTTCATGTGCATCTAGCAAACAACTGTGAATTTTACAAAGAGCATCCTTGCTCATTTTTATCACATCATCAACATTTGAATGAATGCGGTCATTCAAAAACATTAATGCCTCATTGATTTTGGCCATTTCAACAACTTAGGCTCAAAAAATGAAAGGGTGTCAGTGTCAATCGAAAATGCACCCGTTTACAATGTGATTCAACAACAAATGCAAATGACTCGAGGAATTCTCAAAGTACAAAGTGTGCTCCTCAAATGATGGAGGGCAATCAAAAATTTTTCAACAACTCAAGTACTGATTGCAACTATGAAGAAGCAATACAATGTCAATACAATACACTATCTCTACAAAATATTTGTAAATGTGTAGCTGAAAATACTTGTGCAAGAATCTTTTTATGGCAGCTGAATTTTCTTCTTCAAATAGTTGTTTTGCAATGATGGAAAACTTGTCTTCAAATGTCAATTTCTTCAAAAAAATCACTCTTATGCCACAAATCATAAAATGGAAAATTCACTTTTCTCTAAATATAGTCCATGCCATTTCTTCAATTCTACTATTCATTTCCTCCTCTTTGCTCCTCCTCTCTTTCTGCTCTTTCCTCTCTCTCTGCGGTTTTTTTTTTTTTAAAATTAAAAATTAATTAATGGGAATCAATTAAAATAATGCAAAAAGAGATATTTATTGAAATGGGAGGGGAAGGAAATTATATGAGGGGGGGTTTATTAATGGGAGAGGGGGCTATTAACAATTTAAAATGGGAAGGGGATATTTTCTTTATTTTTTTTTTAAAGAAATTAATTAAAAATGGGAGGGAAATGAAAATTTTAAAAGGGAATTAATTTAAAAAATTGGAGAGGGATTATAATAATGGAGGGTGAGAGATTTTATTAAATGTAAAAAAATTTAAATAAGCTGAAATTAAAACAGGGAAATCGAGAGAAGGGAGGGCAGATTACTGTAAACAAAATGAGAAGGGAGTAGGCCGAAACGAATTTAATTGCAGGTGGGCGGATTGCAGTGAGAAGGGACGAGGGAGTTTGTAAGCGGAGCGATAAGGATGTGTAGGATGCGTGAGGGGTTAATGGTGTAGGGAGGGGGTGACATTAGGGAGTGGCGTAGGCTGTGGGGTATGGTGCAGACAGGCTCATTTGGAGAGAGCCGTGGGGTGATAAGGGCGTAAAAGAAGAGTTGGGGAGTGTGAGTGTGCAGAATAGGAAAGCGCGTAGGTTGGAGCAGTCGATACCAGGTGTGGAGTTTAGGGAGCCGAATAGTAGCGGCGTGGAGATAGCAGGTAAGGGGAAGTCGAAAGGGTAAGGGGCGTGTGCGTTAGTAGATAGGGTGGAGTGTTGGATAGCGTGTGGGGAAGCGCGGGTAGTATGCGAAGTGTGGAGTGATAAGGGGGGTGTTGGGAAGGGCGCAAGGTGCGTATGGGGACAGTGCGTATGGGAAGTGTAGCAGGTAGGTAGGACTATGTATGCGAGGGGTTTAAAGAGTGAGACGCTATTGTAGAGTGGGAAATGAGGTTTGAAAATGGGGGGGGCCGAAAGGCCTGCAATGGCTTGAGATTTTGATTTTGATTTTGATTTTTTAATAAAAACAACAGAGAATAGAGAGTAGAGTATTTTTTCTTCCAGCGGCAGATATTGGATAAATGCAGAATTTTCCAGAAATTTCAGCAGTAAAACCCAGAAATTTTTCTAATAGTCCAGCAGCAGAGAAACCCAGAATGACAGAAATTTTTCAATGGAAAAACTCATAAACTTCTTCAAAAATTCAATATAAATAGTATCCAGCAGCTCTTCAAATTGTAGATTTTAAAATGCAGAGATAAAATCAGAATTTAGAAAACCTTCAGATGTGCTTCTTCAATACCACTGCTACTCTTCTTCAAAGTCAATTTCTGAATGCTGCAGAAAGTCTTTGAATGATGAATGCGGCAAAAACACTGCTGCAGAAACTCTGAGTGCTGCAAAAATGCCAGGAATTTTTGCAGATATGCACAGGCCATAAACAAAAATGGCTCACTCAATTTGGAGCAGGGCCAACAATTGCCCAGTTTGATACCATGTTAAACACCATGTTGAAGCACACACATGGTGTATGAGGAAGAATAAACACACACACAAGAAACTCAACACACAATGAAAGATAAGCGTGAGGCTTTCTTATTTTCCATTATACAAAGATGTACATTTATAGTACAATGGTGTGACTCTTGGTTTCTCATTCCAAGGTCACTTGGACTCCATTGTGACTTTTCGCATTCCCCACCTACCCATGTAGGATTAGGTGTTCCAACATAATAAACAAGAAGTTCTCCAAATCTTAAAGGATAACCAAAATTTGGCACAAAATTGAATGAAACAATAGGCAGATCAACATTGCAGTGAGATAAGTTTTGATGTGGGAGACTTGGTATTTTTATGGCTACAACCATACAAACAAATGTCCCTCAAGCAAGCTAAGAAGGATAATAAATTATCACCAAAGTACTATGGTCCTTACAAGGTTTTGCAAAAGATTGGTACTATGGCATACAAATTGGAGCTTCTTGCTTCTTCGCCAGTGCATCCAGTTTTCCATGTTTCATACTTAAAAAAGGTTATAGGGGACAAAGGTTATAGGGGGACAAACTTCCAGTTCAAACAATATTTCTAGAACTTGATGAGGAAGGAAAAACCATATTGGAACCTGAAGCAGTCACGGAAACAAGAACTCGACAACTATGAAATCGATCAATTTCAGAGTATCTCATCAAATGGAAGAACTTACCACTGAAGATTCTACATGGGAGGATGAGAATGTTATACAAAAGCACCCGAAGCTACTCAAGTGTTGAGTACAACACGTTTTTGAAGGAGAGGAGCATGTTAGGTCCCTATATTACTAGTATAGTCCCTTATTGTTGTTAGTATAACCCCCTTATTGTTATTGTTGTACCCCTGTAACCCCCATATTGTTATTATTGTGCCCTTAAATTATTATTTCTAGGTCGGCTAAGATTACATTGTGGCCCCATGGACTCCTATATATAGAAAGGAGGTTTTTTCATTTGTATCATCCCAGAATTGTTCATTTATGTAATTTATTGGAGGTTGCCCCCTCGAAGTGGCTGATTTCTAAGGCGTTGATCTCTCTTTTCTTCTATTTTTGGAGTTGGTTTCACAACACAAAGGAAAGATGATGTGGTAGTAGAGTCAAGTGTGTGATGTGTAATCCAAAGAATCTATAATTAACTTGTTGACCTTAGCAAAAAACGAAAATATAGAACTTCCATCAATGATCATTATTGGAAAAAATTATATGTTGACAAAAATTAGATTAGGCTCATTAGATTCTAGGTTGTTGGGTAACATAGAATTTCCCACATCTAGACAGATTCTGTATCATGGGAAATTAAAAAAAAATCAGTTTCCATCTCCATAGGCATTTCATGTTTTCAAACAGAACCTAGACCTGGACTCCATTAAATCAATTTTTTTTTTAAACTCATCTTCTATGAAAAATACCTAGATTTGGATGTGGCATGGCATTTGACATGTTCATTTTTCTAAGGTGGCATGTCATGATGTTGACATGTGGGTGGGTTCCTACCACATGTTGGTCACATGCCTAATGATGTGGCATAGTATGATGATGACACATGGTGGGAATACCACATGTTAGTTGTACACATGTTTATTGGAAAAAATTGGAAAATATTTTGAGGTCCATGGCATTGTTCCACAACCCTAGAACGATGTGAAAATTATATCAATTGAAAGGTCTCAATCAATAGAAGGTGATGAAAAATTTATAAAAATGGTTCAAGATGGTGTGGAAAGAGAAAAAGTTTAATACCCCACCTCCATAAATTCACCTTGAGGATTGGGTATGTTATAGAGTGGTACGAGAGCCTAGGTTGCAAAACTAGGTCAAAGTAGGCTAAAGGAGGAGGATTATCGGGAACCTTAATGAACATAATAAGTGTCTTTGATGGCTAAAATAAATACATGGGTGCAAATGTGTGTGTTTGTGTGTGCATAATTCTATATAATGAGATTTTGACTACTATCTAATAGATATTATCTATATTGAATGTATTTCATTAGGTAGGCGTATTAAGAGACCAAGAATCTATAGAACACTAGTACAAATAGATTGGACACATCAATAGAATAAACAATGAGAATTATAGAGATTGGAGATGCTTAATATTGCTACAACCTTGAGGAGGGATAAATATAGGGAATGATTCCTGGTAATTCTAAAATAAATTCCCATGGTAATATGTGACTAGCGCCTAATTTGGCATCTTTCAAACACTCATCTAATACCTTTTTTCACATCGTTTGACCATTTTAATGTCATCCCAACAATGTTTTTTCTCATATAAATTCATTTTGGTCAAGGTACAATTATTCTCTTAATATTCCAATATAATTATTATTTTTATGTGTTTAAGGAGATAATTACCTTTCTAAGCTAATCAATGATATTCAGGAGGCATAAATACATAACTACATTTAGATAGGAGTAGGATAAAATCACTGCAACTCACCATGGATAACTACTGCAACTCGTTGTTGTTAGGTGCTATAACTCTCAATTTCCAAGTGATGCATCTCCCAGTTGTTAGGTGTTATAAATCTTATTGCTAGGTGTTGCAACTCCCTATTGTTAGTTGTAGTGGCTCACCATTCCAACATAGTGTTGTAACTTATCATTCCAATGTAGTGTTGTAATATTGAATTGATGTGACTTTGAGCCATTGACACTTGTGCTCCAACTCTAAGGTGTTGACACTAGTGCTGCAACTTCAAGGTGTTGACACTTGTGCTATGACTCCTTGTTGCTATAACTCACAACTCACTCTAGAAGATGTTATTGCAACTCTCATTCATTTGGCCATTTGGGAAATTTGTTTGATCTTTGGACAATTGGTACAACACATCATATTATTGGCACAATTTTCACCAATATATTTCCCAGATCAATTAAACTACCAATCTCCCAACATAGAAAAGTGACATGGGAAATTGGTCACTCCACAAGGAAAGTGTGACCTAGATACCATTTGTCACATAGCCAATCAAGTCAATATTCACTCAATTTTCCATCTCCTAAATAATTCATTCTAACTATATGTAACCATCAGATTCTCTTGACTATCCATTTAACTCTTAACATAGTTTAAACATTTCTATAAGTAGAAAAACAAGAGATGAATATGAATGAATCCGAATCTAAAATCTAGAATTTGGGGAGACTTTCCTAGTCTGTAACTATAATTTATTTTTTGAAATATAAGTTCATGTTCCTTTCTAATAATTGATGGTGTGTTTATTGGGTAATGTGTTTTCGTTCCTTTAACAAGTGCTTCTCTAAGGAGGTGGGCCCCCCTCCTTAGCCAGGTATTGTTTATAATATCATAGTGTAGATGTAACTTTATTGACATCCTTTTATTTCCAATAATTCCTTTGTTTATCATATTTTTGCAACTATGATATCTAATTGTGTTATTTATAGAGTGCTACAACTCCGACGTTTAATTTGGTTAATTACATAGTTTTGTGAATCTTGAATGTATACACAACTCAAATTTTATAGTTTTAACACATGGTTTGATTATCATTGCAATTAGTGTGCCAAGATAGTTGTAGCCCATAGTTTAGCCTAATGTTGCAACTCGCATTGCTATAGACTCTGCAAATTAATGTTAACATGCTCTATTTTTCATATTTAACTAGTTACTCTATTTGTATATTTACCTTTTACTTTAAATTATTTCTTAGAAATTGCATTTATCTTTGTGGTGTGATTCTTTATAACATACTGTGAATTTGTTAGCTATTGTGTTTCATGTGCATCCCTGTTATAGATTTTAAGATCATCTAAAATTTTTGAATGAGAATCCTTCTACTGCCAGTGTGTTTACTTATCTACAAGTGTGTTTACTTTCCTACAAGCATGACTAATTTCTTGCAAAATGTGTTGTTTATTTTCCCGCAAGAGAAGTTTTGATTGCGAGTGTGGTGTATATTTCTTTTGGTGAATAATGAAAGCATATTAATATATTTCCATATGAAACTCATTTAGAATATACTACAACTATAGATGTAATAGCATATATAGTGCACAACAATTCACAAGTTCCATACGAACCTTAGTTGACAATTTAATGCACATATTTTTGGTTGTCTTTCTAAGAAACTAAAAAGGTAATTAAAAGGACCATTAATAGGGAAGAAAAACATAAAATTAGGGATTGTATAAGACTATGCAAAAATTATAGACGGATGTACAGAACTATAATATTGAAAATGAAAGGTTGAGAAAATGCTTAATAAGAGAAACGACTCCCTAATGCACAAATATTGGAAAGCCTCAACCTACTCCATACAAATATGGATCAAAGAGTTGAATCCACGTAAGTTATAGAGTATGTAATATTGGAAAAAGAGAAAAAATTAACTATTCAAGGTTATCAAAGGTTTTTATTGGATATTAAAGGGAGTCTAATGTTGTTGTTTGCTACCAAATTCATTTTCCACAACAGGGTATGACGAAAGAAAACATTCCCTCTTATATAACTAGTAGTCAAAATCTGCCACCAGCTAACCTTAGATAGGGAAGATGGGGATTAATTACCTAAAGGGAGAGACCATGTAAATTAATCCCCTTACATTCAGTGGAGATCATAAGAAATTTGAATAGGTGGAAGTTGGATATTTGGAATGAAGTTTTTCAAATTATACCATTACTTGTGTAACCTATAGGCTAAGATAACCATCTACAATTTGGAAGAAAAATCATCCATGTGACGGGGGAATATCAAATAGGCAAAGGAATTAGATAATAATATCTAACTTAAGAAAAAATTGAGAATCATTTTTAGTAAAAATGTCTATCCAAGTTCTGTTATGACTTGAAAATGCAAGAGTTCTTTGAACTCAAGCTAGGAAATTTGACAATGGAAGAGTATGAAAAGACATTACTAGAGTTATTAAAATATGTTGGTTTTATCAAAGATGAGAGATTTAATTTCCATAGCATTATGAGCAAGCTACCTTCGTACTGCAATAATAAGATTAAGTTTGATAACCTAAGACCCTAATAGAGGCAATAAGGAAGGCCAATACCTCTATGAGCAAGAAAAAAATAGGTTAGGAATCCAAAAATCTTGAACAAGAAAAGGAAGGCTAAAATATAATAGAGGGAAAAAGGGTACAAACCCCAATTTCATAGAAATATCCCTAAAAAATCAATAGAAACAACCCACACCCAATGTAACCAAGAAATCATATTTGCTAGGGAAACGATGAAGATATACACCTATTTAGTGTTGGGGATGTTAGGAAGACTATATGTTCCAAGACTACCCTCATCTCGATACTAAAGTGGGGATGGCACATTGGGTACAAGAAGAAGTCACAATGGAAGACATGCAAAACCATGCCCATAATATATAGAAATTTGGACAATCAATAAACAAATAATGAAGAACACATGATTAAAGTCAAAGATAAGATTACTATTCAATCCATCGCTATTTTTATTTATTTTGGAGCTAACCATAGCTATATTGATCCAAAACTCATTAAAATATTTGTATTGAAAAATACTAAACATGTCAGGACTTGGTTGGTACAATTATCAACAAGAGAAAAATGAAGAACTAATGAGTTAGTAAAGGAATGATTGATTAGCACGAATAATGTAGACATTGTTGGAATCACGATTTCCGTTAGACCAAAACCCATAGGCATTATTCTCCGCTACAATAACCAGAGTTAGGATCCACGAGATGCGGTTAGTCCATGTCGCGAAACACATGGGGAGCGTTGAACCCAATGTCCAACAATATCCCCCCCAACGTGAGCCAGGTGAGTTTCGAACTTGAGACCTGTTGCTCTGATACCAATTGTTGGAATTACGATTGTCGTTAGACCAAAACCCATAGGCATTAGTCTTCGCTACAATCTCTAGAGTTAGGATCCATGAGAGGCGGCTAGTCCATGTTGCGAAACACATGGGGAGCATTGAACCCAGTGTCCAACAGACATTAGAGAATATTTAAATATTATTATATTAGGATCATATGGATTTCTTATAGGCATGGATTGGTTGGATAAACACCATGCAATTTTGGATAGTTACAAAAAATATTTTCTTCGTTTCAATGAAAAAGAGAAGTAGAGGAAGGTACAAGGAATCTAAAGTCCCATCTCAATAAGGGAAATATTAGATATGCACATTAAGGAAATAGGATAATATTCCTAATAATGAAGAGTATTTTCTATTTAAGTATTATGAAGAACAAATGATTTAATGCCAGAATTTTCCCTAATCTCCAAAACATCTTATAAAATTAGCATGCTTGAACTTAAAGAGTTGTTTATGCAACTTAAAGAATTTCTAAATAAGGGGTAAATATTACCAAGTGTGTTTCCTTAGGGTTCCATGATTCTTTTTGTTAAGAAGAAGGATGGGACATTGAGATTATGTATCGACTTGAGGCAGCTAAACAAAATGATAGTAAAAGACAAATTCTCTTTACCTAGGATGGATAATTTATTTTACTAGTTGAGAGGGGAAAAAGTATTCTCCACGAACAAATTGAGGTATGGATACCATCAAGTAATTATTAAATAAGAAGATATCAACAAAAAAACCTTCAAAAACTAGGTATGGCCTAAGCTTTTGACAATGCCTTTTGGCCTATCTAATGCACTAACTGTATTCATGTATTTGATGGAAAATATTTTCGAGACTTTTTGGACAGGATTTTAATAGTGCTCTAAGATTAAATCCTTATATACTCAATATCAAAATAAAAACATGAAAACCATTTGAGAATGGTATTACAAGTATTGATAGAGCATGAAATTTATGTGAAACTAAGTTGATTCTCTTTTTTTCAGGAGTA
The DNA here is from genome assembly GCA_034641835.2 of Pinus albicaulis. Lineage (NCBI taxonomy): Eukaryota > Viridiplantae > Streptophyta > Pinopsida > Pinales > Pinaceae > Pinus > Pinus albicaulis. The sequence goes on from CM076578.1 coordinate 2,002,217,684, forward strand.
TATTGATTATCTAGGGAATATCATATCATACAAAATAATAGTTATGGATCCAACACAAGATAAATTTATATGTCAACCAAAAATGTGATGAAATTTAGTTCTTTTGTGGGGTTACCAGGCTATTACAAAAAGGTTTATTGAAGGATTTTCATGGATATCTCATCCAATCACATATCTATAGAAAAAGGGAGTTAAATTTGAATGGACTTATGAATGTGAAATGAATTTCCAACAATTGAAATTTCTTCTGTCTAGTGCACCAATTCTATAAATATCTAACCCCCATGAGAAATTAATAGTATGCAAAGATGTATGTAAGGAGGGGTCAGGGGGAGTCCTCGTTCAAAATAGACATGTAATATGTTTCAAATCTAGAAAGGAGAACTAAAATGAGAGAAATTATGCAACATATGATTTGGAACTAGTAGCAATAGTTCACACTCTTAATATGTGGAGACATTCCCTTATGGGTAATAAATTTTAACACATAACTAAACACATTGGTCTTTGAAACTTGTATGAATATCCCACTTTAAAAGCAACACAAATCAGGTGGTTGGAATTTCTAGTTGAGTTTGATTTTGAAATAAAATACATTAAAGACAAGGATAATAAAGTTGTAGATGCACTTAGCAGAAGAATTCACAAAGTGCGTGTAGCAACCATTAGTGTGTGTGTGTGTGTGTGTGTGTGTGTGTGTTTTAAGAATTAAAATTCTAGAAGTTGGGTATAAAGATAAAAAATACAATCAAAGATATCCTATAAAAAATCCATTTACAACCTAAATATAAGGAGTGTGAGTTAAGTAGAGGTGGATTTATCATGTATAGAACTCAAACTTATATACCTAATTCACAAGATCTAAAAATAATGATCTTGCATGAGATGCATAATGTATGACAAATTGGAATCCTAGATATCATAAGAATGCAATATATTTAAAAATGAAGTACTATGGTTAGGAATGAAAAGAGAAATAATGGAATACATAACCAAATGTTCAGAGTTCCAAAAGGATAAGGTTGAGCATAGACATCTAGTAGGGTTATTATAACCTATACTCATTCCTAGATGTAAGTGGAAGGTCATTTCAATAGATTTTGTTACTAAACTACTTAGGATTATAATATGTCATGACTCCATTATGGTGGTAGTAGATAAAATGACTAAAGCTACCCATTTTGTCCAAGTAAAATCAACACACAAGGTAAGAAATATTACATAAATATTTATGAATGAAATCACCAGGATGCATGGGTACCTAAGGCCATTACCTTAGACACAAAGCCCAATTTCACTTGAAAATTTTGTAAGGGCTCGTCCAAAATATTGGGAACTGGCCTAAAATTTAGTACACCATATGACACTAAATCAAATGGATAAAATGAGAAGTTAAATTAAGTGATGAGAGTATAATTAGGATGTATGTGATGGATAAACCATAAAAATGGGAAGATTATTTACACTTGGTAGAGTTTGTGTACAACAATTGATATCAAACATCCTTGAAGATGAGTCCATTTAAAGCGTTGTATGGATCAAAATGAAACAACCCTAGAAGTTGGAATAATTTGATGGACAAAGCCATTGTTGGACCAAAACGACTTAAAGCAATGGGAGAGATAATAGTAAATATTGAAAAAAACTTGAAATTACTAAAAAATGACTAAAAATTATGTAGATAAAGGTCATATAAATATGAGAACATGTCTTCCTTAAGGTGAAGGAAAAAAAATTCCATGAAATTGGGAAACTATTCAAAGTTAGCACCTTGATTATGTGGACCTTTTAATATCCTATAAAGGATTGGTCCACTAGCATATCAACTTGCACTATCTACATCCCTCAAATTTCATGATGTATTTCATGTTTCTTTACCTTAAAATTATGTGTATTATGCTAACCATGTAATTGATTAGAATGTGATTTAAGTGGATCCTGAAGTGGAATTTTGGGTAGAACTAATATGTATCCTAGACTAAAAGGTCAAGGAACTTCAGAACAAAGCCATAGAACTAGTAATAGTACAATGAAGCTGCTACAACCCTAAGGATTCCATGTAGGAGCTAAAGGAAGCCATATGGGGGGCATAACCACATTTATTTTAACTGTACAATTGTATATAACACAATGATGATAATGCATAAATAAGGTGGAAGGGAATTTAATATCCATAAAATATTGCGATATGGTATTGTACATATTTCGATTAGGCTAGTGAGCCAAGTTTTGTCAAACTTTCATGTCCATGTAAACATTTTTGTTTGGGGCTTGTATGAAAAAATTATGTATTGTGAGGCTAGAGTTCTTGTGAGGTTATGATTGAAGAGATTATGTACAAGGGTCAACAAATCCAACATTGTATGATGTAACCACACCATGTAATATAAAGCATCATTCATATGTAACTTCAAACTTAAAATAGAATGGGGGGGATAAACTCCATAATAGGGAAAAATGAGGGGGCATAACCATGGTATAGCCTAAGTCAAGAAAGTGAGAGATCCAACAGAGAGAAAGGATTTTCCCAAGTAACACTTGGAAAAAATTACCCATGCATACAAAAAATGACATATCTCTCATTTTGGGAGGCTTCCCAAAGTTGAGGAGATCATACCAGGGGAGACAAGATCCTAAATGATAGAATATGGAATGAGGGGATGAACCTATGTGCATATGGGGAAATTGACTTATAACAATTGGAAAGGGAATATTTTAGTCTTCAACCTTATAATTTAATGAGATGTCACAATTTCCATCATGGAAAATATAGATAAATTTTCCCTTGCTTGTCCTTGTAAGGCCAAAGTGTGAAAGAGAATTTTGTTGGGCTACCTATTAATTTATTAGACAAAATCCCCTTGTTTTCCTGTAGACATGGTGGAGATTAAAAAGGAAAAATTAGATGGACCTCATATATTGGTGTGAGGCCTCATACATAAATGGTAGTGATTGTGTGTTTATAATTGGCTCAAGGTGAGCATTTTTCCTTTGTGGAGTTAATTCCTCAGCTCAGGAGTGATCCACTACTGAGAGTCCTGGAGTAGTGTGGTCTATGGCTAGGTGGAGAATGAAATGTTTACAACTACTTGGTGTTATTTCAAAGAGAAAATATTTCCAAATGATGTGAATAATCAATGAATGTTGCATATGTGTTTTTATGAATTATTAACAATGCTGGCTGGTATGTTACCTGTGATTTTTTTTCTTCTGAATATTGGACCCATTCTTGTATTTATATACTTCCATTTAATTGTATGGGACATTCTTGCAAGTAAAACTGCTCTAAGGATATTATTGTTGAAAAAAAAGATTAATGTATGAGATAATGATGGAAAATTTATTTCTAGTGAATGTGCTTAAGGTGTCTCCAAATGTGGTTTGAATAAGGGGGAATTCATGTTAGAATGGATGTAGAATTATAATACTATTTTTTTTTTTAGTTTTCTAAAATAAAGGAACTTGGAGGCTTTTCCTAAAGGAGGCTTGGGATGGCTGGGGAAGATGCCTTAGTTGGAGTCAATAATGAAGCCTTAGGTTGGTCAATGATTAAGATTTAGTGAGTTCCTTAAGAAATGAAATTTTCTATAAGAATGAGGGTATGAATAGAGCTAATACATAAATCACAATTGGAGCCATAAGGTTCGTAAGAAGTAAGCTAATGAACTATCCTCCTTATTTTTAATAATGTGAGAAATTTAAATGTGGGAGTTGACTGGATATTTATAGGGAAAGGAAGATTCTTCAACCAAGCCAAGTTAGAGAATTGATATTCAATATTTCGTTGGGAATTCACTGACAAAATCCTCTGGTTATAAGTAGTAAAAGCATGTTTACAATATTAAAGTGAGGATGTCCATAGTATTAGTGTTTTACCAGATAAGTTTTATCTCATCATCCATGACCATATTGAAGTAGATGGTCGACAAAACTATGAAGCATAGGGTTGTTCTTGGGAAAATTTTGGGAATGAATGAGAAAAAATTTGGGATTGGTGGTCTCAACCTTATCCAATAGTCACTACATGGAATACTATGGGCAATGATTGAGAGCTTAGTTATAGAGAGGTTTAAGTAAAAATGATTGGATTAGACTAAGTTAGAAGAAAGGTGTGTTATAACACCTAGTGGCGTTGTTCCTAATTAAAAAAACCAACAATCGACATAATGAATTTCACTAGTTAAGGTTCCATCATCTAAACCGAACAAAGTCATTGGGAAGATGTGCTATGTATTTTGGTGGCTCGCGTCTAGCTGAAAAAGAGTTTTTTGAAAAAGAATAAAGGTTCATTAGTTGATGATAGATCAACTAGACAAGAGTAAGTCAGTAAGAGGATGTGTTATTGATTGAAGTGGTCCAATTATTGATTAATAGAGTTGGTAGCTCATGATAATGTGGGGTTTGTTAATTTATGGTTTTTCAACAGAACTAAGCAAAAGTGAAACATAATTTTTGTTGTGTTTCATATATTGGTAGCTTATGGCTTAGTTAGAAGTAAGGGAATTCATAAATCTAACTTTTCCTTAAAACAAGTTAGTAAAGGTTTTCCCATATTTTAAATCCCTTTTAACCCAATCTTTGGTCATATGGACTAGTGGGACCAAGTCCATGAGCTTAATTGGAGAAAGGTTAGGGAGGTGAAGATCCATAAATTCAAATTTTCAAAAAAATGACCAATCAAAATTTATCTTAATCAAAATTTTGAGCATTGAATGGAACTTGTCACATTGATAGATAAATCCCAATTGTTTGTCAAGTGACAGGCTCCTGCAAATTATCCTCCTCTATCAATTTTCTTTCCATCAATTGACATAATTAGATATAGAGTGTTGGGCTCCAAATTTGTTATATCTTTCACTGCATAAAATCATTATCCATAAACCGTTTCCTACATTTCATTCATAATACATAACCATTATGCCATAAACCTTGATTAAATATCCTTCTCATGCACTTTTCATTAATTACCCCATTATTTTTATATTTTTTATGATTAAAAGGGATTTTACTTAGTTTTTTTTATGACGGTAATTTCTAAATTTTCTGTACCATAGTGTACTTCTTGTACCCAACTACAAAATTTTAATTGTAGATTCAATACTTCTCATGTAATGTTCTAAAACATAAGACTCAAATCTAATCTACTCATATGCAGAAAACAATTATCGATTGAGAACATATATCAAAATAATGCATCATGATTTAACACACATAGACGAGGATTTATCTAGGGGAAAGAAACTGCTCAAAACCCCTTCCTATCTCTATTGCATTAGTCAGAAAATAGAGAAGAAATACAATTCTTTGCTCTATCCTGGGAAACTTATGCATAAGTATAATATATATCACTGCTTCATAAGCCAAATATGGTCAATACTTAACCAAATTGCTACCTTCCCAAGTCCCTATTTCCTTGAAATATTCAATTAGGAATTATCCCCTATTATTTAGGGAAATTCCTCATCCTGAACTATGCAATCCATGTAGGCCCTTCTCTGACTTCATGCACCACCTGTACAACTTGGATAATTATACAACTGATAGTACACTTCCCTTGAACTCCAATCTCAACTGGGTAACTCGAATTTCATGCATGCATGAGTTAATTATTAGCTTATAATAAATTAAATGGTTGAACATTGAAGCTGCACCCCACTTCTACACCTCCTAATAGTTCCTCCAATAGTTGGAACTAGTTTAACTGACCTTAACTAAATTTGACTGAATTAAATTGTTACAACTGAAATTAAACTCAACCTATGATCCGAAAGTTTAGGAATCACTGTAAACAACTCAAGTTAAGCCTTCAACTTGGATTAACTAAGCTAACTGAGTGATAAAAAATCAGTTAACTCATTCAAGCTTTCCTATGATGTGGAATTTTGATTTTCTCATAATTTAATTCAAGGGAAAATTAAATTAGGAATTTCTTGTTGCATTTTCAACACTCCCTCTCAACAAGAAAGGGATTATCAGATACCCCAATCCTACCTCTATGGAACTTAAAATTTTTCTATTGAAAATTCCTTTATCAAAATATATGCATCGTGTTCCTATGTAGGAATGTATTCCAACAACATGATATGCCTTTGCACAGAATCTCATAGGTGGTGATACCAGAGGTCGACATGGTTGGATCAATCATGAAAGTATGGATTCTCAGAGATTTTGATACAACTACGATTGTCACATTAAATCACAATGGGATCCATCATCTGACCAAATATCCCAATAAGAATCTTCCTCATTCAGATAGCTTCACAAGATGCTTGACTGGAAACCATGTACTATGCTTTTGTTGAATTGAGTGCAACTGATCTCTACTTCCTGTTGTACCAAGAAAATTCTGCTAACCGAATACTGAAAAATCCTCCTGAAGTGCTCTTCCGATTTGATGGAATGTCCACCCAATTTGCATCTGTGAAGCCTTGCAGCTTCACTCCCTATGTTTGCCTGTACCTAAGACCATACTGAGTAGTTCCTCTAAGGTATGTCAACACATGTTTTTTTCCTTCCAATATAGTTTGGTTGGATTAACCATTGCTTGAATAAGTTGGTTAACTGCATAACACATGTTCAGTCATGTGTTCACCAAAAAAATAAGTGAACCCACAAAATGCCTGCAAATAGTGGCCTCCAATTCCTCACCTGAAGTGGCATCCTCCTTCCTCCAACTACCTACTAGAGGAGTGTCCATGGGTTTTCTACTCTCCATGTGGAACTTCTTTAGTATCTTGTTGGCATACTTTCCATGAAAAACAAAAAATTCCCCATCTCCTTGCCATACTTCCAAACCGAGGAAATAATTCATGAATCCAGCCCATTTCCTTCATCTTGAATTCTCTTGCAATATCCTCTTTGCAAGATTTGATCAAATTTTCATCACCGGTTAAAATAAGATCATTGACATATAATACTATAATAAATAATTTACCTTGAATAAAAATATGGTAAAGGTTTTCATTTGCTTCAATTTTGATGAAGCCCAACTTGGTGAAATAGTTGTCGATCCTGGTGTACCAAGCACTGGGTGCTTGTTTAAATCCATACAACGCTTGCTTGAGTCTGAACACATGTGACTCTCTGTCGAAGGTCTAAAATAATTAAAGTTTTTCAATGTACACCTCTTCCTAAATCAATCCATATAGGAATGATGTCCTCAAATCCATCTAATGGATTTTCCATCCCATCTGTGCTGCAAATGCTAGAATTGGTATGATAGAAGAGTACCTTGCTACTGGAGAAAAGGTCTCCTAGTAATCAATTCCCTCCACCTGAGAGAACCCGTTGGCCACAAATCTTGCCTTATGTTTCTTGATGCTAACGCTTGCTACTTGATTCACCTTGTAGACCCCCCTCAAACCTACCACTAACTTGTTCTCTGGTCCTGGGATCACTTCCCAAACACTTTTTTTGACTATGGAATCATATTCCTCTACCATGGAATCAACCCATACTAGTTGCTACACTACTTCCTAAAATGAGGATGTTTCTGTCTCAACTACCTTACTCATTAGAGCCATGTACCCATTGTATCGATACGATGACCTCCTCTGCCTGCGCTGTGATGTGGGTGATCTCACATTCTCTCTAGCATCATGCAATAATATGTCAACTTCCCTAGTGCAATTCCTTCCTTCTATGGATGTCTATGCATGAGTGGGTGTCGCCACTCTCTTCTCCTCTGCTTGTGGTTGCTCCAAAAATTCACGAGGTTCTTCCTTTGGAGCCAAAGTCTCTTCATCTGCATGCAACTGAAGCTCCCTATCAAGGGAACAACTCATAGTCTCTTCATCAAACTTCACACCTCTACAAACAATTGTCATATTGATCCAAATTTATGTAGGAATGAAATAATACACAAAAATAAACATAAAAAAAGAGATGTAGTGGAAATAATATTTCATTTCATTAATATCAAATAACAAAAATATGCTTACAGACATAACAGAAATAAACTAGTTAGGGTGCTGGTAGCATATCTCTGAGAAGAGATGTGGTAGCTACAGGCCTTTGAAATATGTTACAATTAGGCTCAAAGGCCTATTTATTTTTTAGAAACAATGAAAAACCCTAAGCATCCAAAAACCTAACCCTAGGAGATGAAGCGCCAAAACTGTGGGCCCCGTTTGGGTAAATTGGTACATCAATCTTCCTAGGGACATAAATTTGGCATACGATCTCCGTTTGACGCGCTCAATACCTCGTTAGAAATATCTATCCGAAGAATACAACTTTTGAGTGACAAAAATCAATTTTCGGACCCATATTTCTCTCGTTTTCCCCAAAAAACGTTGTTTAGAGCCTCAAAACAACTCCGGATGTTCAGGACTCGAAAAAATGCTAAAAATAGTAAGTTGTGCTGAAATTGAAAAAATGAAAGCACTGATGGTGGAGGTTCAAATGAAATAGGTGGGTGGCCACCAGTATCCACCTCGACCATTAGGGCCTCAAAACGACTACGAAATTTAAGGACCTGAAAACCTACTAAAAATAGTAAGCTGTGGTGAAAGTGAAAAACTGAAAGAACTTGTTAGCACTGCAATTTGTTTCTAATATTTTCAAAGTTTAATCATCATTTTCCAAGGAATCAATCTGCCTTTTCAGTTCGGTTGTAAGATGAAAGTGTCTTTGTCAAAGTGTAGTGGTGAGAAAATTTCATTTCTACCTTTATTCATTTCATTTTCCCTCTTTTACCTTTCATTCTTCTAAAAAAAATCCAAAGTCTAGCATTTCATTTCTTTCAAAACCCATTTTTAACTATTAAAATTCAATTTTTATAGTTAAAAAGTAGCTCCACACACCCATTAACAACCATACCATATTATACCCTTTTTACCTTACCTTCTATCACATATTCAAACCTTATACATGTAAGCATTGTCAAATCCTACAAACTTTCTGATATGCGATAACGCTGGGACCCATAATGTCTTTTTGATCTGTTTCATAACATTTGAAATGTTTTAGAAAAATCCTTTATATTATGATTCGGATGAATTTTACCATATTCATTGACTTAGCAAAGTTTTTACTTATCCACTTTTAAAATCCATTTAATGGGCCCCACCTACCTTTTCGCATCACATTTTCGCAAAGTTCACTTACCGCATTCACTTCTGCTTCCTCATTTCCCCAATTGCGATATTGAGTGGGACCCTTTCCTGCCACATCATCGTCGCTAATCGCATATCGCAACAATCCTCACCACATTCATTTTCCACTCCACAAATCTTCTGATGCAATACTAAATGGACCCATCTTTCCCTGCCCATCGCACATTGCAAGCTCTGGAGGATAGGCACTCGGGATCATGTTATAAACGTCGAAGTGTGATGTACAATAGTGGTGGGACCCAATCACATATCACAATTTGTAAGCCCAAGAGGATAGGCGCTCAGGAATCCATTTTAAATGCCAAAATGCGATTGCGATTTCCACCAACCGTTACACCTCATGATGTTCCCTGTCCTTTGATCCATGGTTCTCATGCCTTTTTGTCCCCCCTTCTCCATTCTACTTTTAACACTACGGGGGTGGTCCGAAAATATGTTTTCTCTATTGCTCCTCCTTCTACGTGTCCTCCTCTCTGCATTTCGCACCCCCCTCGGTCCAAACCTCCTTGCCACATCATCACCCCCATCGCAAATTGCATTCCCTCCTGCTTGTGTCTTATGCTTAAAAGTTTCCGACCCCGATCTACGATTACGATATATGTATAGAAGGTTTTCTCCTCCCACTCATCATTTATTTAATAATATCTCCTGCTAATAAAATGAAACCCCAATATCTCTTTTAATCCGCCTCCATAACCTATTTAACCTCCATATTTCCCACTCCTATTTTATTTCTCCAGCTGGCCCACAATTCAACGTGCCTCCTTTTCATATCTTTCACATGCCCGGTCCTTTTTTTTGGAACCTATCTATATGGGTTTTTCCACTCCAACACTATTTCCATGTTTAATTCAAGACCCTTTCGCGACAAACAAGAAACCAAAGGAAAGGAACAATGATAGAGTTTCTCTGAAATAGATTTATACCATTACTCTCAGCACCAGCACGTTTTCACATGGCATCATGAAACATTCAAAGAAAAATCACATGTCACTTCCACTGCTGTTTACACTTTTTTTGGAGTTGGTTGCACCAGAACAAAAGAGAAGTCTTCCCATAGACTGCCACATCATACAACCACTTTGAATTGTTAGCCTTGATTCTTTTTATTTTGATTGTGTCATAGCACTTTGTATTAAAGTTTTAGGATAAGCCTCATCTCTTACAAGAGATCGTAATAACTTCTGGGAACAAGTTTACTCCTTTTGTGTAGATGACAGTTTTATATTTTTGAATATATGTGACAAACTACTATGTAAAAAAGGTTCATGGTTTTAGAATCTTGGCTCATATGATCAGTACTATTTTCAGTGAATAAAATTGAAAGAAACTTCTGAGGACTTATTATCAATCTGGTGTGTGTATTGTTAATTTTCACTTGTGTTTCCATATCTTATTATCTTCAGTGGTAGTTTGTAATCCCTCATGTTGTTATGTGTGTTTATCAGTCTCTTGACATGTTCATGTGTTTTACCAATTTTTATTAGTCTCACACAGTGAGATTTCTTAATGAAATATACATTATGATAGTGTAAAGAGAATCAATTATAACAATTATCTTCCATGATATTTTAGTAATAATATTGTAAGTCTAGAAATAGCTTTCTCTTGTTGAAATATTGACAAATTTCTACTTGTGTTATTTTCTACCAAAATCAGTGGATTTATGCCTTGCAGGCCCACTATTTCTTCTTCCATTTCACATTCTCTTCCCCTCATAGGCTACAAAATCACTCTTTTGCTACCATATTAGACACAATACCCTCATTATTAGAACAATGGATTTGACTAAAATCTCTTTTCAGTGAATGGGAGTTTAAACCACCTACCAATCTTATAAACCAAATCATTAAATTGCCTTAGATTTTAGGATGTGTTTGGTGAGGTTCTTGAAGCAGTCCAAGTGTTGATTCCAGTGCTAACATCTTTTTGTGCGTCTACCGAGAGATGAAGGCCTTGAATCGAAGTATTCTCCTGAGTCTCTTGTTTTGAATTGTTGATAATCAATTCTTGATGGTGAATAAGAATTGGTGACTTGAAGAAGACTGTAAATTATTTCATCTGGTGACTCCACAAATAGGAAGAGGGGTTTCAAGACCTCCTTATACAAGGAGGAATCAAAGATCACCTACTCTGATTCCAGTTGCTGACCCAGAGAAGATAATTAAATATGCAAAAGGAAAACAGAGATCGGTTGAGGCCACATCTCAGTCAGTGAAGAAGGTACACACAAAGTACATTCCAAATAAAAAGGTACCTTTATTTACTTTAGAGTCAAAATAATTTTTAGTTTCAAAGCTTCTGCTGAAAAATATAAAGTTGAAACTCCTTCCCTAGAAAATAAAGTAGATGTTGTTAACCTAGGCTCGGCTGAAATGTTTTCTCACTAATCACCTAGTAAATTTGAGATAAGTATTGTTCCAGTGAAAGAGGAAAAAACATAGTTTTTAAGTATTAATAAAGAATCAGAGGAGTTGTGTTGACAGAAGGAGAGTTAGAGAAAGTATTGGCTATTGCACCTTTTCTTGAAAAGGATGTTTTGAATGAAGAAGACTTTAAGAGTATTTTAAATTTCCTTCAAACTTATCCTGAATACCAGTCTCTTATTACCCCTCAGCAAGAATATTTTCCTTTGTCTCGAAATCCAACTGATGGTTCATCCTCTTCTCATCAACCAGAAGGGAATGTTTTTGAAGGCCTCATTTTTAACTTATCTAACTTCTTAGCTCAAAAAAATAAAGTTTAATTTACCTCATCTCCTCAAGAGACAAAATTTGAATCTGATTCTTTTGTAGAAGGTGCATTCAAAACCTCCTCTATTCATATCTTTGAAAGTCCACTGTTTTCAGCCCCAAAACTTGAAGAATCAACCAGAGAATTCAAATTTTCTACTATCTCAAGTCAGATTCAAATTCCACAAGTTGTAATTCCTAGTTCCCAAACAACTACATCAACTAGTAATCTATCAATTGTACATCAGCAAGCCATGGCTCAACTTTCCCTCACAAGGATTCAATAGATAGTGGCTGCAAGATATGTGCCACTTGTTCTCCCTCAACCCTTGCATCCACTTCCTCAAGGAGATTACTTGAAATATGTTCCAAAATACAATGGGGAGGGAGGAGGGGTTTCTGCTGAGGAACACTTAACTGCTTTCTATAATTACGCTAACAACCAGAACATTGAGCATGAAGATGTCTGGTCAAGACTCTTCGTTCAAATTCTGGATGGAGAAGCTCATAAATGGTTTAGAAGTCTTCCACCAAACTCAATAACATGAATTGATGAATTGGAGGAAGTATTTGTGAAGCAATGGGGTGAAAGACTCTGTGTACTACCTTACAAATTTGGAACTCTGAAAAAGAAGGTAGATGAGTCATTGGCTGATTTTACCAAGAGGTTTAATAAGATTTATTAGAAAATTCCTGAAGAAATTAAGCCTACTGAGACTACAACTATGATAAATTTTGCAAATTCTCTAGATTCTGAGTTTGCTTTATGGTTGAGAGTTGAGAAAGAAAAAAAAATGATGGATATGCAAGAGGTTTCAATTGGAGTGCAGTCTAATCTTATGGCATCTAATAAATTGAAAATGGAGGAAGAGAAAGTAGAAAAAGACAAAAAGAAAATGAAAGAAGAAAAGCCTTCTTCCTCTAAATCTCTTACAGCAGAAGAAAATATTGATCAAATGTCCAATTTGATCAAGGAACTTTATTCTAAAATGAAAAATCAAATTTTGAAAACAAACCTACTGCTAGAGCCAATCAAAATGAGGCCAATAGAAATCAGGCTCCCTTCAGGAGGCCTTTTCAACATCAAAAAATCCTACAACGCCCAAGGAGGAATACTAATGATCAAAATGTTCAAACTCCTTTGAATAATTTTACTGAAGAAGAATAACAAGAAAATGAAGAAATAAACCTTGTGGGAGAAACCTCACAGTCAAAATGTTTTACTTTGCAAGAATATGAAGACTAGTCAAGGATTTATTTGTTTTCGGATGATGAGAATGCCCAAATTTATGCACAAAATAATAAAAAACAACAAGAAGTTCAAAACATAAATTATCTTTTGAGGTCCAAAGGTCCTATTCAGCAACCTCAACAAAAATAAGATTCAGATAAACAAGCTGCTAAATAGAAGACCAAGGTCAATGAGGTTCCTCCACCTCAAAATTCTGCCCCAATTGTCAAAATCACTGCAGAAAATAAGGAATTAGTTCCAATTTATTTCAGTTTCAAATATGAATTGAATAAAATCAAAATTCCGGTCCCACTTCTAGAATTGTTGAAAATTACAACATATAAAGAGTCTTTTAAAAGTCTGCTACAACCACCCCTCGCTCCTGATTCAATCAACCTTGAGGATGAGCATCCCACTATTTATCTAGGCTGTCATGTCCAATACCAAAATGATGACAACTCACCACCTTTCTACCTGTCACTCAATATACATGACAAATTGCTGCATAATTGTTTACTATATTTTGGAGCTTCTCATAATCTGATTCCAAAGAAGGTCATGGATGAATTAGGATTAGAGATCACCAAACAATACCATGACGTATACACCTCTGATTCCAAAAAATTCAAGTGTCTAGGAGTGATCAAGAACTTGGTTATTTCCCTTACCCAGCTGCCTATGAAGAGCTTAGTGATGGACATCGTAGTTGTAAACATACCTTCTAGATTCGGGATGTTGCTTTCTAGATCTTGGTCTAAAAAATTGGGAGGCACTCTTCAGATGGACATGTCATATGCCAAAATCCTAGTGTTTGGAGGGGAATTCAGAAGGCTAGATAGGGAAACCCAAATGGCCTACATCATTAGTGATCAACATAATCCTTCAAACCATCCCATATATGCTGAAGAAAAGGAATTGGGGTCATCAATACTATACCTTGCTGCTAATGATAACAATTTCCAACCTGAAATAATTGAAAAACAACACTTTCAAGGTACAAATGTGCATCATTTAGAGGGAGGACAGATCTAGAAATTTTACTTTGATGGAGCCTCATCAAGAGAATGATCAGGAACCAGTGTAATCCTATTTTCTCCCACTCAGCAAAGGGTAACTATATCATATAAACTGAAATTTTATACCACTATCAACACTGCTGAATATGAGGCACTTGTGCTTGGTATGAAGGCATCGAAAGATTTGGGAGCAGAGAAACTAATTTCTTTTGGTGATTTAGAGTTGGTGATAAAGCAGGCGAGAAACAACTACCAAGTGAAAAATTCCAACTTGATAAATTATAGGAATGAATTCTGGGACTTGATTGAGCATTATTTTACAACATTTAATATAAATTTTGTCACTAGAGAGGAAAATCAAATGGCTGATTCACTACCTATTTCTGCTAGTAATTTCAAAGTTCCTCGAGATGTCAAGGCAACCTATGATGTTCAAATAAAAAACAAGCCTTCAATTCTTGATAACATCAAATACTGGCAAGTATTTGAGGATGAAAAGGAAATTCAGAAATTTTTAGAGTGTGTTGAAGAGTTTGCAAATATAAAAATTGATGATGAGCAAGACATTGTTGAAAATCAAAATAGCAAGCCTTTTAAGAAAAGCGTGGTTGGGAAGAACATTATAGATCTAAAATCTAACTATATTCCTAAAGGCTTAGTACCTTTAGAAAGATTTTTCGATAATAATGATGTTTTTCTCAAGCTTGAAAGTAAAGTTGATGGAGAGAGTACAATAGAATGTAACATTGGCATAGAAGATCAGCCAAAATTAGTCGAAGTGTCCAAATTCATTTCTCTTGAAACCATAACAAAATATATCAAGCTGTTGAAAGAATTTGCTGATATTTTTGCATGGTCTTATAGTGAGATGAAAACTTATGATAAAAGCATAATGGAGCACAAGATTAATTTTAAAACAGATGCAAATCCCGTAGCACATAAAATCAGACATATCAATCCCATGCTGCTCCCAATCATTGAGAAAGAAATCAGAAAATTATGGGAAGAAAAGATAATTCTGCCTTCGAGATTTTCTAACTTGGTAGCTAATATAGTCCTGGTTCGGAAAATGAATGGAGAGATAAGAATGTCAATTTTCGCAACCTGAACCGGTGTTCATTAAATATAACTATCCACTGCCCAAGATGGATTATATTTTGCAGAAGGTTTTAGGATCCAAAATATCGTCAATGACTGATGGCTTTTCAGGCTATAATTAGATTTCAGTTGACATGAAAGACAGATAAAAGACAACATTTACCACAACCTGGGGTACATTCATGTACAACAAAATGCCATTTGGTTTGATGAATGCAGGATCAAATTTTCAACGGGAAATGGATATTGCCTTTGTGAGAGAAAAATATAGATTTTTAGTCATCTATTTGGATGACATCACATTCTATTCAAAATCTGATGAAGACCACTTGAAACATTTGAAACAATTTTTGCACAAATGCAGAAAGTTTGTTTTGTCCTTGAACCCCAAAAAGTCATCCTTTTCTATCCAAGAAGGGAAATTATTGGGACATATTGTAATAGAAAGTGGCATCTGTATTGATCTAGGAAGAGTAGAAGCTATTCAAAATATTGGTTTGCCAAGGAATAAAAAAGAATTGCAATCATTTTTAGGGAAAATCAATTTTCTGAGGCGCTTTGTTTCAAACTTTGCAGAGCTAATCAAAGACATAAATGTCTTGCTAAAAAATATGTAGAATTTAAATGGCGAGATGAAGCAAACAATTCTTTTTGAGCAATCAATTCTACCTTGACTGAAGCTCCAGTTTTGATTAGTCCTGATTTTGAAAAATATTTTCTGATTTTTTCATATGCTTCAGAAGAGACAATTTTAGTTGTCTTATTACAGAAGAACAAAGAAGGTTTAGAGTAGCCTATTTCATTTTTAAGTCTTTCTTTAAGAGATGTTGAATTAAAATACATCCTGACTGGAAAAAAAACATATGTGTTAGTTAAGGCTTTGAAGTCTTTTCAAGTTTATGTGCTACATTCAAAAATTATTTCTTTTGTGCCAAATATTACTGTTAAAGATGTATTGTTGCAGCTAGATATAGATAGCAGGAGAGGACGATGGTTGAAAAAAATAATGGAATTTGATATTGATATAAGACCAACTAAATTGATAAAAGGTCAAGGATTTTCTCACTTGATGAAGGAATCTAACTGCAAGGCTTTAAACCTAAATGTAGAGGAAGATGAAGGAGAAGATGGAGTAGGTATTTATAATTATCGTGAAATATTTCATTTAGATTGGTACAAGGATATTTTATACTTTTTGTTAAATTTCAACTGTCCCCCTGAAATGGAGAAGTAAAAAAGGAAAACTTTCAAATTGAGAGCCGTGAAGTATTACATTTTGGAAGACCATCTTTACTAGAAATACCCTATTGGAGTCTTATTAAGATTTGTAGATGAAGTTAAATCCCAAGAGATTATGAAAAATATACATGCAGGAGTGTGTGGAGGGCATTTGTATTGGAAAGCCACTACAAACAAAATCTTAAGAGTTGGTTATTATTGGCCACCTCTTTTCTATAATGTTTTTTCCAAAGTCACGAGCTGTGTCGAATGTCAGAAATTTGTTGGTAAATAGAAATTGCTACCATTACCTCTTATTCTTGTTTCAGCGGATGTTCCTTTCCAACAGTGGGGGTTATAATTCATTGGTTCAATTCATCCACCTTCATTAGGACAACATAGATGGATTCTCATAGCTAAAAACTAGTTTAATAAATGGATTGAAGCTGTACCAACGAGAAATGCTACTGATACGATAATTATCAAATTTCTCTTGGAAAATATTATGTCTAGATTTGGTTGTCCACAGAAATTAGTAACCGATAATGCAATGGCCTTTAAGTCTACTAATAGGTACAACTTCTGTCAGCAATACGGAGTTGAATTGACTCATTCCACACCTTATTACCCTCAAGGTGATGGATTAGCCGAGTCATCCAATAAAATTTTGGTGAGGATCATTAAGAAAATGCTACCTGAAAATAAGAGAAATTGGGACACTCAGCTGGTACATGCTCTTTGGGCAGATAGGGGAAGTGGTAAAAAATAAATTGGAATATCTCCCTTTCAACTTGTATATGGCACTGCTATTGTAATGCCTTTGCAATTAACTCTTCCTGTGATGAAGTTCCTACAAGATGAAGTTGATGATGAAAATCCAATCCAAAGGATAATGTTGTAGTTGATAGAGGCACACCAAATCAGAGAATCACTGATGGATAAAGTACAGAAGTATCAAACTAAAGTCAAATATGTTTTTGACAAAAAGGCAAATCAACAGTTATTTCAGGAGAATGATTTGGTGCCACATTGGGATGCCAGGAGAGAAGACCATGGAAAGAATGGTAAGTTTGACAATCTATGGTTTGGGCCATTTAGAATTGCCGAAGTTTTGGAAAACAATAATTTTTTGCTCAAACATCTGGATGATGATCAACTGACTGGAGGCCTAGATAATGGTCATTTTCTTAAAAAGTTATTTTTTTAGTAAGTCAGTTGAGTCATTCCATTGTAAATATCCGGTGTGATGTGTCAATAAAATTCCATGCTTAATGGTGTTTGTGTCTGTATATATGGTCAGTTTTGAGTCTAGTTAGTCAATGCTCAGTTCTAGTTATAATTTCCAAGAAGTCTTCTAAGTTTAAAGAGTTTTTAAGGCACTGATTCTACAGTCCTTGAAGCCTCATAGGCAGGACTTCATCCTCACTAGGAGCCATTGTTATATCTGCAATTTTTTCAAAGATTTTTAAAGTCTGGTCATCATTCTCGAACGAATCAATCTGCCTTTTCAGTTTAGTTGTAAGATGAAAGTGTCGTTATCAAAGTGTAGTGGTGAGAAAATTTCATTTCTACCTTCATTCATTTCATTTTCCCTCTTTTACCTTTCATTTTTCCAAAAAAAACCCAAAGTCCAGCATTTCATTTCTTTCAAAACCCATTTTTAACAATTAAAATTCAATTTTTATAGTTAAAAAGCAGCTCCGCAAACCCACTAACAAGCATATCATATTATACCCTTTTTACCTTACCTTCTATCGCATATTCAAAACTTATACATGTAACCATTGGCGAATCCTACAAAATTCCTGATTGGGACCCATTATTTAGTTTTGATCCGTTTCATAACATTCATAATGTTTTATAAAATCCTTTATATTATGATTTGGACAAATTTTACCATATTCATTGACTTAAAGAAGTTTTCACTTATCCACTTTTAAAAGCCGTTTAATGGGCCCCACCAACCTTTTCGCATCGCATTTTCACAACGTTCACTTACCGCATTCACTTCTGCTTCCTCATTACCCTGGTTGCAATATTGAGTGGGACCCTTTCCTGCCATGTCAGCATCGCTAATCACGTCTCGCAACAATCCTCACCACATTCATTTGCCACTCCACAAACCTTCCGATGCGATGAATAAGGGACCCACCTTTTCCTGCCACGTCACCCTTTCCCCATCGCAAATTGCAAGCTCTGGAGGATAGGCACTTGGGATCATGTTATAAACGCCGAAGTGCGATGTGCGATATTGGTATGACCCAATCGCATATCGCAATTTGCAAGCTTAGGAGGATAAGCGCTCAAGAATCCATTATAAATGCCAAAATACAATTGTGATTTCCATCAGCTATTACACCTCATGATCTTCCACGTGGCCTTTGATCCATGGTTCTCATGCCTTTTCAACCCCCCTTCTCCATTCTGATTTTAACATTGTGGGGGTGGGGGGTGCCTTGAAAAGATGTTTTCTCTGTCGCTTCTCCTGTTACGTGTCCTCCTCTCAATATTTCACACCCCCCTAGGTCCAGACCTCCTTGCCACGTCATCACCCCCATCGCAAATCACATTCCCTCCCACTTGTATCTTATGCTTAAACGTTTTCGACCTTGATCTGTGATTGCGATATATGTATAAAAGGTTTTCTCCTCCCACTCACCATTTATTTAATAATCTCTCTTGCTAAGAAAATGAAACCCCAATATCTCTTTCAATCTGCCTCCATAACCTGTTTAACCTCCATATTTCCCGCTCTTCTTTTATTTCTCCCACTGACCCACAAATAAAAGAGTCTCCTTCTCATATCTTTCACATGTTTGGTCCTTTTGTTTGGAACCTATCTATATGGGGTTTTCTACTCCAACACTATTTCCATGTTTAATTCGAGACCCTATCACGACAAACAAGAAACCAAAGGAAAGGAACAACGACAGAGTTTCTCTGAAACATATTTCTACCATTACTCTCAGCACCAATACGTTTCCACAAGGCATCATGCAACATTGAAAGAACAGTCACATGTAACTATCATTGTTGTTTACACTTTTTGTGGAGTTGGTTGCACCAGAACAAAAGAAGATTCTCCCCATAGACTACCACATCATACAACCACTTCGAATTGTTAGCCTTGATGTTGTTTATTTTGATTAGGCCATAGCACTTTGTATTAAATTTTTAGGATAAGCCTCATCTCTTGCATGAGATCGTAATAACTTTTGTGAACAGGTTTACTCCTTTGTATATATGTGACAAAATTCTATGTAAAAAGGGTTTGTGGTTTTAGAATCTTAGCTCATATGATCAGTACTCTTTTCAGTGAATAAAATTGAAAGAAACTTCTGAGGACTTATTATCAATCTGGTGTTTGTATTGTTAATTTTCACTTGTGTTTCCATATATTATTATCTTCAGTGGAAATTTGCAATCCCTCATGATGTTATGTGTTTTTAATAGTCTCTTGACATGTTCATGTGTTTTATCAATTTTTTTTAGTTTCACACAGTGAGATTTCTTGATCAAATATACATGATGACAATGTAAAGTGAATCACTTATAATAGTTATATTCCATGATATTTCAGTGAGAATATTGTAATTCTAGAAATAGTTTTCTCTTGTTGAAATATTGACAAATTGCTACTTGTGTTATTTTCTACCAAAAGTAGTGGATTCTACCTTGCAGACCCACTGTTTCTTCTTCCATTTCACATTATCTTTCCCTCATAAGCTACAAACTCACTCTTTTGCTACCACATCAGAACTGATACCCTCATTAGTAGAACAGTGGATTTGACTGAAATATCTTTTCAGTGAATGTGAGTTTAAACCACTTACCAATATTATAAACCAAATCATTAAATTTCCTTAGAGTTTAGGATGTGTCTGGCTAGATGCTTGAAGAAGTCCAAGTGCTGATTCCAGCGCTAATAGAACCAATGGTGGGGGTCCAAATGGAATATGTCGGTGGCCACAAATATCCACCTGGATCATTCCCCCCCCTTAGGAAGAAATGGTCCCCATTGCGTTGAGATCCTCCATGAGATGAGGAAAATTCTGTTGAACTGGGTATTGGATTTGTCAAAGATGTCATGGACCTGTGGGCAGACATGATGGATGCATTCAGTAAATTTTGTTTATTTATCAGTATCAGAGAATACATGTGTGGATTTTGTCTATGTGGTCGCATGAGGTATGGAAATATCAGGCGGCGGTACACATGGGGTCAGATCAATGGAGTGCTTGACCTGACAGTGTAGAGGAACCTTCATGGGTGAGGAGAAAATGTCCTCATATTCCTCCATGCCTTTTTCCATCTGCTACTGCCATGCAGGGGAGCTCTGTTTCGAAGCTGTGGCCACAATCTTCTTCTTTCCTTGTGGGTGACTAGTAATGCAAATAAATTTCCTAGTTTGCGAAACAATCTTACTGCGTTGTTTTGCAGTAGTCAAAGAGATGGCAGGAGGTGGTACTACCTCCAGTATCCTGTACAAGTTATTTCCCAAATTAATAATAACAACACGAGGCCTAGACTCATACACAACATGTCGAATCCACAAGTATGGTTGGCCCAATAATAAATCAGACACATCAAGAGGATCAACATTACACAGTACCTCATCTATGAATGTCTTGATGCTGTATAGAAGGTGACACTACTAAAGGACACAGATATCTCTTCCTTCGTGAAGCTACCCAATGGTATACGGATGCGAGTGTACTATGGTCAGTAGCCTGTGCCACTTTACGACCTTTTCTAAAATGAGGTTCTTTTGGATTTTGCTATCGACAAGGAATTGTAGTGGAGAACCCTTCACCCACATCTGTGAAGGGAAGATGCGCTCCCCATCCTCTGGATCCTCAGGATCCTCCCCCTGGATCTTGGTGGTGGAAAAAATGGCACTGGGATCAAAATCAATGATCTGCTTCCCCTTGTCATTGCCCTTATCTAGTTCTGACTCAGGATTAGAACATGCATTTGATTCGGGTGCCTTTAGTTTAGCCACCAACCACTGTTTGGATCAACACTCATTTGTGATGTGAGTGGGGCTGTTATGAAATTCACACCACCTCCACTTGTCCTTATTTGGATTTGTGGTGTTGTTATGATTCGTACTGCTTTGGCCTTTCCCCTTGTTCTATGGTTTGGGGGCACCTTTCCCTCGCTTCGGATTCATGGATCCAAAGTCTTGCTTCTTCTGCTTCAATTTCTACTCAATCTTGGCAACATAACGATATGTTGTTCCAACCGATGTAATGTCAAGGAACTCCATTTCCTCATGAATATATCTGTGTAGACAACTGCGGTACTTGAGCAACAAATGTCTCTCTGAATCTTTAATACCCAACCTTGTGCGCAAGGTATGGAAAAAATTTGTCAGTTTGTGCACATCTTGATCCCTTTGTTGTTGCAACGTGGTCCATTGGATGTTCTTGTCCTCATATTTCCCCATATAGTAATATTGTTCCTTGATGTCATCTCAGAACGAATTCCAAGTGGGTGCGGCCGAGAACAGAGAGGGTTCCATCTTGTCCTTTTTCTTGCAGTAGGTTTCCCACTAGTATTTGACATGGGGGGCAGCTTTGAGGAGTGAAAAAATAATCTTCTCTCGATCAGAGAAATCATGGACCAAGAAATACCCTTCCATCAAATTCAACCATATATCTACAGTGCCTGCATCTATTTGAAATTCAAATACAGGAATGTCAAAGTTTACTTGTACCTTGAAAGGAGAGGTGCCTCCAGAGTGGCTTCTAGATGTAGATTTTCCACCGATGGCCAGGCGTTGAAGGATCTCGGAAAAGTTATCCATCATCGCATTCCTCTATTTCTTGAGGGCCTCCTCGAGAAATATTTTGATAGGTTATCCTACTCCCTTGTCTCTCTTTTCTTCCGCCATGGGAGGTCCTCGGGATTTGCGAGGCTGATCTTGCAAGGGTTCAACCAGATTGAGCCCTAACTCCTTATACCCTGACCTTGTTAGGGACATGCAAAGAAAAAAAGAGAAAGATAAGACCGCTCTGATACCACTGATCCAGATTTATGTAGGAATGCAATAATACATAGAAATAAACATAAATACAGAGATGCTGCGGAAATAATATTTCATTTCATTAATATCAAATAACAGAAATGTGCTTACAGACATAATGGAAATAAAATAGTTAGGGCGCTGGTAACATATCTCTAAGAAGAGATGTGGCAGCTAGAGGCCTCTAAACTATGTTACAATGAGGCTCAAAGGCCTATTTATTGTTGAGAAACAATGAAAAACCATAAACATACAAAAACCTAACCCTAGGAGATGAAGCGCCAAAAATGTGGCCCTGTTTGGGTAAATTGGTACATCAATCTTCATAGGGACGTAACTTTGGAATACGATCTTCGTTTCATGCGCTAAATGACTAGTTAGAAATATCTATCTGAGGAATAAAAATTTTGAGTGAGCAACATCGGTCTATAGAGCCATGTTGCTCCTGGTTTTCCAAAAAAAACGTCGTTTAGGGCCTCACAACTGCTCCGAAAGTTAAGCACCCGAGAACCTGCTTAAAATAGTAAGCTCTACTAAAACTAAAAAAACTGAAAGAATCAATGGTGGGGGTCATAATGGAATAGGTGGGTGGTCACCAATATTCACCTAGATCACCCCCCCCCCCCCCCTTAGGGAGAAATGGTCCCCATCACGTTGAGATCCTCCATGAGATGAGGAAAATTCTGTGGAACTGGGTATTGGATTTGTCGAAGATGTCATGGATCCGCAGACGGGCATGCTGGATGTGTTCAGTAAATTTGGTTTCTTTATCAACCTCAAACATTACATGTGTGGATTATGTCTGTGTGGTCGCATGAGGTATGGAAATATCAAGCGACAATATGCCTGGGGTCAGATCAATGGAGTGCTTGACTTGACAGTGTAGAGGAACCTCTATGGGCCAGGAGAAAATGTCCTCGTATTCCTCCATGCCTTTGTCCATCTACTACTGTCGTGTACGGGAGCCTTGTTTCGAAGCTATGGCCACAATATTCTTCTGTCCTTGTGGGTGAATGGTAATGAAAATAAATTTCCTGGTTTGGGAAACAATATTACTGCATTGTTTTACAGTAGTCAAAGAGATGGCAGGAGGTGGTACTACCTATAATATCCTATACAAGTTATTTCCCAAAGTAATAATAACAACACGAGGCCTAGAATCATACACAACATGTAAAATACACAAGTATGGTTGGCCCAATAATACATTTGTCACATCAAGAGGAGCAACATCACACAATACCTCATCCATGGTTAGCTTGATGTTGTACGGAAGGCGACATTGCTGGTAGATGTGGAGATATATTCCTTCGTGAGAAGAGACGATATCTATGAGAAGGCCCTAGTAGCCTCAGAAGTTAGTGTATCCATCACTAGTAGCATATCTATGAGAAGAAATGTGGTAGTGCGCACCTTCCCTAAGACTGTTACATCCCCGCACCAAGCTATGAAGTATAGGTCGCCTATGGGTGATCCTACAAAGAGACCAGTGAGCGCCAAGGAGGAGGCTGCACTCATCGACCCAATCTCATGGAATCCAAAGTATGTCAAGCTGCGTAGACCCTCTGTGTGTGTGTCGAAGAATGTATATGTGGTGCGGGACTACCTTCAGATACCACTGATCCCACAGGTCGTCCCCCTTATTGAAGATATGTTTGGCAAGATCCCTCATGTCAAATTCGACGATTCTGATCTGGTGAACGAGGGAACGTTCCCTGAGTTGGAACCTGAATATTACCTTGAGTGTGTGCTCTATGATGAGGTGGTGAAGGTTGAGCCTATGTCATGGTCACGTGGGCTGAGCAACACTGGGATCCTTAATCTGCTGAGGATTCCTCACTTTGGGAGGTACCCCATCACCACAGTGCATGCGCCAGTTGTTGGCATAAATGCATGAGGGTTGCCTATGGATCCAGGGATGCATTCCAATTCACATTGCACTGATCCACTGGATCACCGACCTGCCTAAGAAGGGGCATCATCCCATGGCTAGTTTCGGAAAGAGTAATGAGCTCAAGGTTGCTGCGCAACAATCACTTTGGAGGATTCATAATTGCGCATGCAAGTGCAGACATGCCCATAGGTCGGCATACACTTATCCATGCTGCCAAGTGGAAATTTGCAGGAAATACAAACTATCATCATGGCTGAATTGTAGTGTAAGGAGGTGCACATACAACAACAGCTGAGAAAAGCTGAGCATAAGGTTGTGGCAAAGACCGAAGAATCACTCCAAGCTCAGACATCGCAACATGAAGCTATAGCTTAGCAACTAGAGTTGGAACATTTGATAGATAGACTGTGCGGTGACCTGCCAGAGGTGGCCATCCCTGCATCCGTCGCGTCGCAGATAAAATTTGAGAGTTTGGTCGTAGCGCTGAAGGTTTCCCGGTTAGAGGTGAAAATAGTAAAAGTAGATTCGAGCTGCAGATTTTAGCATTGAAATCTAAGTTGCAGCCAAAGACTCCCCTTGAGGTGCGTGCGCAGGGGGTGGCCTTGGTCATGGAAGAATTAGAAAGTACCGCCGCCACAGTTGACAAGGGCGTTGCACTACTCAAAGCAGCAATGGAATTGTGGAAATATGTGGAGACAGATGCACTGGTCAAGAAAACCTATCAATAATTACATGCTAAGGTGCAGGCATTCGACGACCTCCAGAAGCTACATTTGTCCCTACTCAATGCATGGCCCGCTTACAGATTAGCCAAATATTGTGTGATGAGGTAGAGGAGTTGTGGAGAAAGAAGCATATTGTGACAGAGCAAATGAAGTCGTGGGTCAAGGAGGCAATGAAGTTGTCACAAGATTAGGATGTCGTTGTCAAGAATTTGTGCCAGACCTATCAAAGCATCAACCTAGTGGTCACAAGACACAACGTAGATTGCAGCTGATTAGAGCGTGGGCATCCTGGCGCCCTTCGTCGTTGTCATCGAGGAGTTGCAGCTCAAGATGAAGAACCCAACACTAATGTGACTCAGGACAAGTCACAAGATTGTGTTGGGGGCCTATTGGAGTGGGGTTACTTAGGACCAAATTTTGGATAAAAATATAGTATTTTTAAGAAGTTAAGTCGTGCACGCTAAGCGAAGCACATGTCAAGGGGCTTTGGGGCGGGTCAAATCCCCTCATGAGTTGTAATGGGAAAAAGGGTTGAACTAGGGGCCACAAACCATAGTTTGCAGACCTTAGATGAGCTCAGGCTAAAGATATAAATAGGAGTCTAGATTGACTCGAGAATAGAAGAAAGAAGTCGAAAAACTATGTTTTAATACGATGTTCTGAGCTGAAAGGCGAACTTGTCTAGGTTTAGAAGGCTCCTCCTAGTTGTGTGCACAAAAAACTTAGTTCTGCTGTGTGTGGACCCCATTGTCTATGTGCATGGGTAGAATGAAATTATTGGTGGGAATATCTGAACTATGAATGAATAAAAAAACATTTTGGATGAAAATTGAGTATCAAATGCATCTTTATTTTGCTTTATGATCTGTTTATGTATGTTATTTCCGTTACTTTGTTTGGATCGGTTGTGCAACTGTCTTCTGCATTAGATGAATTTTAAATGAATATATCTATTGATGTTGAACATGAATTTTATGTATTAAGGCTATTACGAACCTTTATCTGTGTGTGTGCAAGATAATCTACGGAAACTGACCTAAATCTTCCTAGTTAGGGTTTCTGGTTAGGGCTTCTGTTGCGAACGTCAGACCACTATTTTTTTAGATATGAAGACACCCACATCATTTAATTATGTCTCAAGGTGTGGAAATCTGGTTCCAACACCCCCTGATACTGCTTCGGGTGAGACTTTGACCTGCACAAGTAGGTCACTACCGAAAGAGCCAGTAGTAAGAGGGTTTTGACGGTTAACCTTAACTCTATTCCTGGGTCAGGGCCCCTCAAGCCAATAGAGTATCAAGATGCAAAAGGGTGACATAATACCACAGTACCTAAGCAGGTTCACACAATGTCGTGATGAACTTGGGAGTGTTGATTTTATGGTTTCTGAGAAGATGATCTGGTAAGCCTGGTACTTCTATGTCTTCCCAAGAGTTGGCATGGCTACCAAGATTCGATAAATAGGAGGGATAAACGACCAAACTTGGAAATATTATGGTCAGATTTTGTACAAGATGAGTTAAGGCATAACACCAGAGGTGGGACTTCATCCAATGTTGAGGATGAGGATAAATTTTCCTTGGCTGGAAAGGAAAAGAAAGGGAAAGGGAATAAATCCCAATCCTAAGCGGAATCTGGTCAAGTGGGCAACAAGAATGACTTGTCGAAAATCAAGTGATTTCAATATCACGAACAGCAACATGATACTACGAACTTTCCACACAAGAAGGCAGGTAAGAAGTCAACAGGACGAGTGGCAGGCGAAGCTTTGGCTCAATAGTTCGAACTTGATTTCACCCTAATCGCTTGAATGGTAAGTTTGGTGATGGGTACTATGTGGTATCTGGATAGAGGAGCCTCATTCCATATGATGGGAAAAAAATATTTTTTCAACGACTTGGACGAGAAGTACCTTGAGATGCACATCGAGATGGGATATGATGGAAGGTATAACGCGACCAGTATCATTATATTTTTTTCATATTGAGTTTGTCTCCCCTCTCAAATTAAAAGGTGTCATGTATGTTTTGGGTCTAAAGAATAATATCATTTCAGTTACTATGTTGGAAAATTGTGCCTATGATGTGATATTTAACAAATGGAAGGATTTCCTTATACAATTCACCACAAGATAAATGAAGTAGATAGGGATTTTGTGAAGAACCTCTACAAATTGGATGTATAAGATTGTGCAGCATTGAGCATGAAAGCAGTGAAGGTGCAGAGTTGAGACATTGGTGAATTATGGCATAGGAGACTTGGAAATTTG
Organism: Pinus albicaulis; assembly: GCA_034641835.2. Lineage (NCBI taxonomy): Eukaryota > Viridiplantae > Streptophyta > Pinopsida > Pinales > Pinaceae > Pinus > Pinus albicaulis. The sequence continues at coordinate 2,002,245,011 of CM076578.1, forward strand.
CACCATGGAGCCTTGAATATAATGTAGCATATTTCTACAGGACTTTCCAAGGGTGCACTAGAGCAGTGAGATACATGCAAAGGGTGTACATAGGGGAAGTACACCAAAGCCACCTTTGATGATCGGGACAATAGAGCGCAAGTTGTCCTTCAAAGGATTCACTCATATGTGTGTGGACCTTTCTCGACAACCTCCATAGACAAGCACATGTGTTATGTTATATTTGTATATTATTTCTCACGTAAGTGTTGTATTTTCTTCATGCAGAAGAAAGCCCATACATTCTCCAAATTTGTTCAATTTAAAGCACTTGTTGAGAAATAAACTAGCAGGAAAGTGAAGGCTCTAAGCAACAATAATGGTGGAGAATATGTATCGAATGAGTTTAAAAACATTTGTGAAAAGGAAGGCATTTGATGGGAGTTAATACCACCCCATAACCCAAAACAAAATGGGGTGGTTGATAGGAAGAAAAGAAGTATTGTGGGAGTTGCACGGATGATGTTTCATGATCAGGGCCTACCTCTACACATGTGGGTTGAGGCATGAAACACAACGATATATGTGCAGAACAAGAGTCCTCATTGTATTCTTGGGATGAGAAAACTAGAAGAAGATTTTTCAGGGAAGAAACCATTTGTGTTACACTTTAGGATATTTGGTTTATCAACTTATTGTCATGTTTCCAAGGAATCAAAGAAAAAGCTAGAGCCAATAGTAGAGTTGGGCATATTTGTGGAGTACACTAATACACCTCACAACTAATGGGTTTACATATAATATATCATGATGTGATCTAGGTGGATATTGGTGGCCACCCACCAATTCCATTTGGACCCCCACCATCGGTTCTTTCAGTTTTTAACTTTGAGAACAACTTACAATTTTTAGCAGGTTTTCGAGTCCTTAACTTCCGGAGCCGTTTTGAGGCCCTAATGATTCATGTGGATATTGGTGGCCAAAAATCTACACCATTTGAACCCCCACCATCAGTTATTTCATTTTTTTAGTTTCAACACAACTTACTATTTTTAGCAGTTTTTTGGGTCCTAAACTTCCAGAGTAGTTTTGGGGCCCTAAACGATTTTTTTTTGGGAAATTTGGGAGAGATATGGACCTAGAGATTTATTTTTATCACTCAAAATTTGTATTCCTCGGATATATATTTCTAACAAGGTATTGAGCGCATCAAACGGAGATCGTATCCCAAAGTTACGTCCCTGGGAAGATTGATGTACCAATTTACCCAAACGGTCCCACAGTTTTGGCGTTATTGGCTCCTCGTGAATTACAATATTGGAAAAAACAAATCTGCAGAGAACCACATCAAACCACTTTGGAGTCCAAGCACCTAGCCTTCCTAGGCTCAGAGAGGGCTCTCTCTATGTTTATAATTAACTTATTTATCTTTATGCTTATGTTTTTCTAATTTTAGGCTAGTTATAAAGCTTGGGTTTGTTTGTTTTGTTTGATTGATTAATTAATTAATTTATTGATTGATTGTAGGTTGAACAGATAGACTTTGGGAAGCTTAATCCATTGGGTTATGGAGTCATAAAATGTTTTATTTTTACATCAACTCTGCAAGGGTTTTCATAGGGCAAGCTAACTATATCAAGTGGATATTTTTAGTTTAGATGAAATATGAAATGAGAGAAAGTTGTGAATTCAGTAAAACTAAAGGGAAATTAAGAATCCTTTAACTATACTTCAACAAGAAAATGCTTTAAGGCAACAGTTTCAAGAGGAAATAAAGAGCAGGACACCCCTGAATTCTTTAATCAGACCTTGTAGAAGAAAACATTAAGATAAAAGAAACAGACAGAGTTAAGGTGCCCAAACAACATATCTCAATCTAAAATCTATGTTCTATTATCAGAGAAATTGATGAAAAATATGGAAAACAAAGGAGAAACAATGAAAAAGAGGGATAACATCACCATTAACATAGCTCAAGAATCTTGTGAACGTGCTTGTATTACTGATGTCCAAGACAGTTACAATACTCCAGTGCAATAGCCTTTGCAACTCAGAGTCTGATCAAAATCTAGTCTAGCAATCAGCCAACTAACCAACAACCAATCAACCAACATTACAAATGAATAATCACATGCATTATTTATCTGCAGATGAGGAGGTGATCCTATTTTAGGGTTTCAGACTTGTATTTATTACAGAGTAAATGTAATCTTGACCTTTGAGACCATGCAAAGCCCAATGCAGAAATATCACTGAATAATTTGTTGTAATAATAACTTTCTAATTTATTGTTGAGCTAACTTTAGGATTTTTTTAATTTTATGCTTTTAACATTAACTTTTTTCAATAAATTCTGAGGCTACTAGGGCCTTCTCATAGATACACTATGTAGTAGTGTATCTACTAGGGCTTTCAAACAGACCAGGCACTAGTAGCGTATCTATGAGAAGAGATGTGGCGACTACAGGCCTATGAACTATGTTAAAATGAGGCTTGAAGGCCTATTTATTGTTGAGAAATAATGGAAAACCCTAAACATCCAAAAACCTAACCCTAGGAGATGAAGCACCAAAACTGTGGGCCTCGTTCGGGTAAATTGGTACATCAATATTCCTGGGGACGTAACTTTGGCATACGATCTCCGTTTGACGTGTTCAATACCTCATTAGAAATATCAATCTGAGGAATACAACTTTTGAGTAAGAAAAATTAGTCTATAGACCCATGTTGCTCCCAATTTTCCCAAAAAATGTCGTTTAGGGCCTCAAAATGGCTCAAGAAGTTTAGGACCCGGGAAAATGATAAAAATAGTAAGTTGTGTTGAAACTGAAAAACTGAAAGAACTGATAGTGGGGGTTCAAATGGAATAGGTGGGTGGCCAAAAATATCCACTTGGATGATTAGGGCCTCAAAACAGCTTCGGAAGTTAAGGACCCGAAAACCTGCTAAAAATAGTAAGTTGTGCTGAAAGTGAAAAACTGAAAGAATCGATGGTGGGGGTCCAAATGGAATAGCTGGGTGGCCACCAATATCCACCTAGATCATCCCCCCCCCTTAGGAAGAAATGGTCCCCATTGCGCTGAGATCCTCCATGAGATGAGGCAAATTCTGCTGAACTGGGTATTGGATTTGTTGAAAACATCATGGACCCGTGAGTGGACATGCTGGATGTGTTCTATAAATTTGGTTTCTTTATCAGCCTTAGATAGTACATGTGTGGATTCTACTTGTGTGGTTGCATGCGGTATTGAAATATCAGGCGACGGTACACTTGGGGTCAGATCAATGGAGTGATTGACCTGACAGTATAGAGGAACCTCTATGGGTGAGGAGAAAATGTCCCCATATTCCTCCATGCCTTTGTCCATATTCTGTTGCTATACAGGGGAGCCCTATTTCGAAGTTGTGGCCACAATATTCTTCTTTACTTGTGGGTGAATGGTAATGCAAATAAATTTCCTGGTTTGGGAAACAATCTTACCGTGTTGTTTTGCAGTAGTCAAAGAGATAGTAGGAGGCATTACTACCTTCGGTATCCTATACAAGTTATTTCCCAAAGTAATAATAACCACACGAGGCCTCGACTCATACACACCATGTCTCCTACACAAGTATGGTTGGCCCAATAATACATCAGACACATCAAGATGAGCAACATCTCTTAGTACCTCATCTGTGAATGGCTTGATGATGTGCGGAAGGTGGCACTACTAGCGGATTTAGAGATCTCTTCCTTCATGAAGCCACCCAATGTATACAGCTGCAGGTGTGCTATGGTCGTTAGGCCGAGCCACTTCACAACCTCTACTGAAATTAGGTTCTTTTGGATTCTTCTATCAACAAGGAATTGCGGTGGAGGATACTTCACCCACATTTGTGAATGGAAGAGGCGCCCCCCTCCTCTGGATCCTCGGGATCCTCCCCTTGGAACTTGGTGGTGGAAAAAATGGCACTTGGATCGGAATCAATGATCTGCTTCCCTTTTTCATTCTGTTATCTGGTTTTGACTCAGGATCAAAAGATGCATCTAATTCTGGGGCCTTTAGTTCAACCACCAACGACTGTTTGGCCGGACACTATTTTGTGCTGTGAGTGGGGTTGTTATGAAATTCACACCAATTCCCTGTGTCCTTATTTGGATTTGTGGTGTTGTTCTGAGTCGCCCTGCTTTGGCCTTGCCCCTTGTTCTACGGTTCAGGGGCGCCTTTCCCTAGCTTTGGATCCACGGATCTAAAGTGTTGCTTCTTTTGTTTAAATTTCTGCTCGATCTTGGCGGGATAACGATATGCCGTGCCAAGCAATGTAATGTCTAGGAACTCCATTTCCTCCTGAATGTATATGTGCAGAAAGCTACAGTAATTGAGCACCAAATTTCTCTCTGAATATTTAATACCCAACTTTATGGGCAGGCTATGGAACAAATTCGTCAGTTCGTGCACATATTGATCCCTTTGTTGCCGCAACGTGGTGCATTGGATGTACTTGTCCTCATAGCTCCCCATAGGGTAGTATTGTTCCTTGATGTCGTCTCAGAATGAATTCCAAGTGGGTGCGGCCGAGAACAGAGAGGGTTCCCTCTTGCCCTTTTGCTCGCAGTAGGTTTCCCACCAGTCTTTGACATGGGGGGTGGCTTTAAGAAGTGAAAAAATAATATTTTCTCGATCGGAGAAATCATGGACCGAGAAATACCCTTCAAGAAAATTTAACCATCTATCTACAACGTCTAAATCTATCTAGCCTTTAAATACAAGAATGTCAAAGTTGAATTGTACCTTGAAAGGAGAGGCGCCTCCAGAGTGGCTGCTGGATGTAGATGTGTCGCGGGTAGGCCGTTGTTGAAGGATCTGGGAAAATTTATCCATCATCGCATTCCTCTGTTTCTTGAGGGCCTCCTCGAGCAATATTTTGATATGATATCTTACTCCCTCGTCTCTCTTCTCTTCCGCCATGGGAGTTCGTTAGGGTTTGCGAGGTTGATTTTGCAAGGGTTCAACTAGATCGAACCCTAAATCCTTATACCCCGACCTTGTTGGGGACATGCAAAAGAAGAGAGAGAAAGAGTAGACCGCTCTGATACCACTTATCTAAATTTATGTTGGAACACAATAATACACAGAAATAAACATAAACACAAAGTTTCAATGGAAATAATATTTAATTTTAGTAATATCAAATAACAGAAATATGCTTACAAGCATAATGGAAATAAACTAGCTAGGGAGTTGGCAGCGTATCTTTGAGAAGATATGCGATGGCTACAGGCCTCTGAACTATGTTACAATAAGGCTTGAAGGCCTATTTATTGTTGAGAAACAATGAAAAAACCTAAACTTCCAAAAACCTAACCCTAGGAGATGAAGCACTTGTTAGTCTCTTTATTCTACAGTATGACTAAATGACTATGGATTTTCTACTGTCAGCTGAAAATACATTCCCTGGTTATCATTTATTTTTAGAAATCTCACTGCCTTCATTATTTTCCATTTAACCTATTCACTATGTCTCATTTTACCTATGCATATCACTCTCTTACCCTGGAATTCCATATTTTAGCCCTAAATCCCTCATTTTTACCCCTTCCCCTACCTAAAACCCCATTTTCCTCACAAAATCCTCTCACCTTCACCCTTTTCCATTCTTCCATTAAAACAATGTAAAAACCCATTTTTACATTGTTTTAAACTAAAAATATTTTTTTTCGAGACCTACTCCTTTAAATAAACCCCTGTTTATCTTAAAGACCTGAACCCATTGTATTAAACTACCTGACCCCTTTATATTCAAAGCCCCACTTTAAAGCTTTTACCCCCCACGGCCATATAACCTTGGCCCCACAAGATGTTAAGAGCCTCCGCTTAAGCTAAACCCCGGGCCCCACATTACAATAGACCCACGCTATTTTAAAACCTCCGCCCCATTCTACCCCTGGGCCCCACGTCGTTGAGCGCGTCGTTTCACCAAACCCCGCCCACCGTCCGATCTCCGCCTCCTCATCCGACGACCACCGTGCCTTATCACACCCCCACATACCTAAGGTTTAAAACCTTTGGGGCCTTGCAATATGGGCAGTTTTACCACCGTCCTGTCCTGCCACGCGTTGCTCCCTCCATGCTATCACATCCCCGTGATATAAACTGCCTCACCACTTATGGACAGCGCGAAACCACTTACCGCTTTCCCGCCTACGACAAAACCGCCAACCCCCGTTCAAACAGGCCGAAGCCCTGTATCTCCGCGATAAGCTCCCGAATCACCATGATAGCCCTTGTAAACTCCTTTGAAGACCCGAAGAGCCATAACCAAGCGAAAAGACCTAAAAAATCCTCCATTATCCGGACTCTATCCACAACACAGGTTTTTACTAATGAATTGTTTGAATTGTGCAGGTGACCAATGTATAAATGCATAAATTGCGTTTCTAAGTTCAAAAAATTATTTAAACAGGTTCTCTGGGTGACGATAGAAAATGCCTTGTTCATCAAGAGGATTAGGAGCATGAGAATGATCAAAAAGCACCAATGAAGCGGAAAGGGAGGCCTCAATGATTGTCTGTGTCTATGCATTCATCCTAGAAGCATCAAGGCTTATTCAAGTCAAGGAAACAGTAAAAGAAACAGGGTTAAACACAACAATCAGGTTCAAAGAAAAGGGCGAAGAAAGACAAAGACAAAAATAAAAAAAAAACACAGTTAAAAAATAGAGCAAAGGAAATCACAGAAAGATCAAAGATAAAACAAGTCAAAGGGGCAGAAGTAGTAAAAGAGAAAACAGTTAGAAGTTACAGATGAAGACAAATGCAAAGAACACAGTTAAAAATTAATGATAGTGAAAAGATTCACTATGATAGTGAAAGGAAAAAGGGATTAAAGTTTTAATCAAAGATTAAAGATGAAAGAAAAGGTGAAAACACAGATTTAAGACAAAGGAAGTAGATAAGGGAAGGTTAAAGAAGAATGAATTACAAAGACAACACAGGCAATAAAGAGAAAGCAAAGATTAAAGGAAAGAGTGAGAAAACAGAATTAAGGAAAGGAAAAATCAAGTCTTAAAAGACAAATAAGAGTTTAAATGACATATTGAAAGCAAATCAATGAAGAAGACAAATTTGAATGACAAAGCAAAACACCATTTACTTCTTCCAAATCAAATTGGCCACCTACAACCACATTTTGATTTAAGACAAGCTACCTCAGTTAATGTTTTAGTCAGAGATATTTTAGCAGCTCAGAAGTTATTGAAAAAAGTTAATGTTAAAAGCATAAAAGTCAAAAATATCCTAAAGTTAGCTCAACAGTAAATTAGAAAGTTATTATTATAGCAACTTATTCAGTGATGTTTTGGCATTGGGCTTTGCATGGTCTCAAAGGTCAAGATTACATTTACTCTATAATAAATACAAGTCTGAAACCCTAAAATAGGATCACCTCCTCATCTGCAGATAAATACTGCATGTGATTTTTCATTTGTAATGTTGGTTGGTTGGTTGTTGGTTAGTTGGATGATTGCTAGACTGGATTTTGATCAGACTCTGAGTTGCAAAGGCTATTGCACTGGAGTATTGTAACTATCTTGGACAACAGTAATACAAGCACGTTCACAGGAGTCTTGAGCTATGTTAATGGTGATGATATCCCTATTTGTCATTATTTCTCCTTTGTTTTCCATATTTTTCATCAATTTCTCTGATAATAGAACATAAATTTTAGATTGAGATATGTTGTTTGGGCACCTTAACTCTGTCTGTTTCTTTTATCTTAATGTTTTCTTCTGCAAGGTATGATTAAAGAATTCAGGGGTGTTCTGCTCTTTATTTCCTCTTGAAACTATTGCCTTCAAGGATTTTCTTGTTGAAGTATAGTTAAAGGATTCTTAATTTCCCTTTAGTTTTACTAAATTCACAACTTGTTGTCATTTCATATTTCATCTAAACTAAAAAGATCCACTTGATATAGTTAGCTTGCCCTATGAAAACCCTTGCAGAGTTGATGTACAATTAAAACATTTTATGACTCCATATCCCAATGGATTAAGCTTCCCAAAGTCTATCTGTTCAACGTACGATCAATAAATAAATAAATCAATTAATCAATCAAATAGAACAAACAAACCCAAGCTTTATAACTAGCCTAAAATCAAAAAAACATAAGCATAAAGATAAATAAGTTAATTATAAACATAGAGAGAGCCCTCTCTGAGCCTAGGAAGGCTAGGTGCTTGGACTCCAAAGTGGTTTGATGTGGTTCTATGTAGATTTGTTTTTTCCAATCTTGCAATTCACGGGGAGCCAACAACGCCAAAACAGTGGGCCCATTTGGGTAAATTGGTACATCAATCTTCCCGGGGACGTAACTTTGGGATACGATCTCCGTTTGATGTGATTAATACCTTTTTAGAAATATCTATCCAAGGAATACAACTTTTGAGTTAGAAAAATAAATCTATAGGTCCATATCTCTCCCAAATTTCCCAAAAAAACTTCGTTTAGGGCCTCAAAATTACTCCGGAATTTTAGGACCCGAAAAACTACTAAAAATAGTAAGTTGTGTTGAAACTAAAAAACTGAAAGAACTAATGGTGGGGGTTCAAATGGAATAGCTTTGTGGCCACCAATATCCACATGAATCATTAGGGCCTCAAAACGGCTCCGGAAGTTAAGGACTTCAAAACCTACTAAAAATTGTAAGCTGTGCTCAAAGTTAAAAACTGAAAGAACCGATGGTGGGGGTCCAAATGGAATTGGTGGGTGGCCACCAATATTCACCTGGATCACATCATGAGAGATTATATGTACACCCATTAGTTGTGAGGTGTATTAGTGTACTCCACAAATATGCCCAACTCTGCTATTGGCTCTAGCTTTTTCTTTGATTCCTTGGAAACATGACAATAAGTTGATGAACCAAATATCCTAAAGTGTAACACATCTGGTTTATTCCCTAAAAAATATTCTTATGGTTTTCTCATCCCAAGAATACAATGAGGACTCTTGTTTTGCACATATACCTTTGTGTTTCATGCCTCGACCCACATGTGTAGAGGTAGGCCCTGATCATGAAACATCATCCGTGCAACTCCCAATATACTTATTTTCTTCCTATCAACCACCCCATTTTGTTTTGGGTTATGGGGTGGTATTAACTCCCATCGAATTCCTTCCTTTTCACAAATTTTTTTAAACTCATTCTATACATATTCTCCACCACTATCGCTCCTTAGAGCCTTCACTTTCCTGCTAGTTTCTTTCTCAACAAGTGCTTTAAATTAAACAAATTTGGAGTATTTATGGTCTTTCTTCTGCATGAATAAAATCTAGCACTTACATGAGAAATAATATACAAATATAACATAATACATGTGCTTGTCTGTAGAGGTTGTCGAGAAAGGTCCACACACATCCGAGTGAATCCTTTGAAGGACAACTTGCGCTCTATTGTCCCGATCATGAAAGGTGGCTTTGGTGTACTTCCCCTATGTACACCCTTTGCATGTATCTCACTGCTCTAGTGCACCCTTGTAAAGTCCTATAGAAATATGCTACATTATATTCAAGGCTCCATGGTGCAAATTTCCAAGTCTCCTATGCCATAATTCACCAATGTCTCAACTCTGCACCTTCACTGCTTTCGTGCTCAATGCTGCACAATCTTATACATCCAATTTGTAGAGGTTCTTCAAAAAATCCCTATCTAATTCATTTATCTTGTGGCGAATTGTATAAGGAAATCCTTCCATTTGTTAAATATCACATCGTAGGCACAATTTTCCAACATAGTAACTGAAATGATATTATTCTTTAGACCCAAAACATACATGACACCTTTTAATTTGAGAGGGGAGACAGACTCAATATGAAATAAAATATAATGATACCGATCACATTATACCTTCCATCATATCCCATCTCGATGTGCATCTCAAGGTACTTCTCGTCCAAGTCATTGAAAAACTATTTGTTTCCCATCATATGGAATGAGGCTCCTCTATTCAGATACCATATAGTACCCATCATCGAACTTACCATTCAAGAAATTAGGGTGAAATCAAGTTTGAAATATGAAGCCAAAGCTTCACTTGCCACTCCTTCTGTTGGCTTCTTACCTGCTTTCTTGTGTGGAAAGTTCGTGGTATCGTGTTGTTGTTCGTGATAGTGAAATCACTTGATTTTCGACAAGTCCTTCCTGTTGCCTACTTGACCAGATTCCGCTTAGGATTGGGATTTATTCCCTTTCCCTTTCTTTTCCTTTCTAGCCAAGGAAAATTTATCCTCATCCTCAATATTGGATGAAGTCCTACCTCTGGTATTCTGCCTTGACTCATCTTGTACAAAATCTGAGGATCATCTTTTCAAAAACCATAAAATCAACACTCCCAAGTTCATCACAACATTGTGTGAACCTGCTTAGGTACTGTGGTATTATGTCACCCTTTTGCATCTTGATACTCTATGAGCTTGAGGGGTCCTGACCCATGTATAGAGTTAAGGTTAACCATCAAAGCCCTCTTACTACTGGCTCTTTCGGTAGTGACCTACTTGTGCAAGTAAAAGTCTCACCCGAAGCAGTATCAGGGGGTGTTGGAACTAGGTTTCCACACCTTGAGACATAATTAAATGATGTGGGTGTCTTCAGATCTAAAACAACAGTGGTCTGACCTTCGTAACAGAAGCCCTAACTAGAAACCCTAACTAGGAAGATTTAGGTCAGTTTCCGCAGATTATCCTGCACACACACATATAAAGGTTCATAATAGCCTTAATACATAACATTCATGTTCAACATCAATAGATATATTCATTTAACATTCATCTAATGCAGAAGACAATTGCACAACCGATCCAAACAAAGTAACAGAAATAACATACATAAATAGATCATAAATAAAAATACAGATGCATTTGATACTCAATTTTCTTCCAAAATGTTCCTTTATTCATTCATAGTTCAGATATTCCTTACAATACTTTCATTCTACCCACGCAGATAGACCATGGGGTCCACACACAGCAGGACTAAGGTCTTTGTGCACATAGCCGGGAGGAGCCTTCTAAACCCAGACAAGTTCGCCTTTCAGCTTAGAACATCATATCAAAACATATTTTTTCGACTTCTTTCTTCTATTCTCGAGTCGATCTAGACTCCTATTTATATCTTTAGCCTGAGCTCATCTAAGGTCCGCAAACTATGATTTGCGGCCCTTAGTTCTACCCTTTTTCCCATTACAACTCATGATGGGATTTGACCTGCCCCAAAGCCCCTTGACCTGTGCTTCGCTTAGCATGCACGACTTAACTTCTTAAAAATACTATATTCTTATCCAAAATTTGGTCCTAAGTAACCCCGCTCCAATAGGCCCCCAACACAATCTTGTGACTTGTACCAAGTCACATTATTGTTGGGTTTTCCATCTTGAACTGCAACTCCTCGATGACAACGATGAAGGGCGCCAGGATGCCCACGCTCAGATCAGCTACACTCTACGCTGTGTCCACCAACTTCTGCAATTTCAACCCTTCTCTGGCTGGATTGATGGTTTGATAGGTCTGGCTCAAATTCTTGACAACGACATCCTGATCTTGTGACAACTTCATTGCCTTGTTGACCCATGACTTCATGTGCTCTGTCACGATATGCTTCTTTCTTCACAACTCCTCTACCTAGTTGCGCAATATTTGGCTAGTCTGTAAGCCGTACATGCACTGAGTAGGGACAAATGTAGCTCCTGGAGGTCGTCGAATGCCTGCTCCTTAGCGTGTAATTATTGATAGATTTTCTTGACCAGTGGATCTATCTGCACATATTTCCACAATCCCATTGCTATTTTGAGTAGTGAAAAGCCCTTGTCAATTGTGGTGTCGATACTTTCTAATTCTTCCTTGACCAAGGCCGCCCGTTGCGCATGCACCTCAAGGGGAGTCTTTGGCTGCAACTTAGATTGCAATGCTACGATCTGCAGCTCGAATCTACTTTTACTGTTTTCACCTCTGACTAGGAAGCCTTCAACGCTGTGAGAAAACTCTAAAATTTTACCTGTGACGCGGCGGATGCAGGGATGGCCACCTCTGGCAGGTCACTACATAGTCTATCAATCAAATGTTCCAACTCTTCTTGCTAAGCTACATCTGCCTACTGTGTTGTCTGAACTTGGAGTGATTCTTCGATCTTCGCCGCAACCTTCTGCTCAGCTTCGCTCAGCTGCTGCTGTACCTGTGCCTCCCTACACTATAACTCATCCATGATGATGGTTTGTATTTCCTGCAACTTTCCACTTGGCGGCATGGATAAGTCTATCCCAACCTCTGGGCATGTCTGCACTTGCGTGCGCAATTATGAATGATCCAAAGTGACTGCTGCGCCTGGGAAGGGGTAGATTCTGTTGTCCATTATGGTGATGATCATTGTTGTAGGTTGGCTTGCTTGAATGAACTTCACTCGATTCACACTCACCTATATACTATCAGTATTCAACTACAGTACCTGCAATCCTGATTGTAATGCTTCGAACGCAACCTTGTACTACTCTTCCATGGTGGTCCATCCGTCTTCAGAGGAAGATGTTACTACATTTTCTATCTTGTCGAGGTCATCTTTTTTCAGAGTGACCTCTTCTGTGCCTCCAACCTTAAGGCCTTTCCTCTTCTTTTGTAGGCCCTTGGGGGTTTCTGTGCCACACTTCATTCTGCGTGGAGATTATGCACTAGTTCCATCCAATCCATCGAGGCCTCCAAGGTCTAAATCGGCATCTCCACCAAGATCTTGATCTATGTCTTTTTCTTCTTCCTGCTTGGGATCCTTTTCAACGTCCTTTTCCATGCTCGTATATGAATCTTTATCAGTGCACTGTTATGCTTCTTTCTCTTGGTCCCCTAGTGGTGTTGTCTCTTTTCCAGATGTGGACGTTGTAATGGGTTGGGTGGAGCTGAGCCCTACCTTCCATGCTTTTGTCCAGGTCGCAATGACCTGGTCAATCTCTGCTTCGGTCACCATAAAGGGAAAATTATACCAGATAGGGTTGTTTCGCACCCTGATCTGCACGTGGTGCGTGGTAACCTGAAAATATGTGATACTTTTATACTTCTCGTATATTACTGGGGATATTTTGGGCCGCGAATGTATGGATGCCGCTAGCACGCCCTCAAATAGAACCCAAAATATTTTGTTCTCCTTCACTCACTTGAGGTTGGTTGAATCCCACAGATTGGCATAGTGTGCCCCTTCGCATACACCAGGTTCTAACTCTGGGAGGAGTGCACCCTTTAGAGTCTCCCATGCTACCAGCGCAATTAGTATCAACAACCATGAGTAGCAGAATTTATTTCTTTCTTCTTGCGCCTCACACACATTGCCTAGAAACTCTTGGAAGAGAGGTATTGGGACCAGTTGTAGCTAGCCCCCTTCTCGTATTGGTCTGCCAACACAATTACATGTGTAGGGATTGTCTTCGGGCGACACTTGCGCATTAATTTTCAGCCAAGGACTAAGGTTCCTAAGTGCACACTTGGGTCTTCAATCTACTTCACCAGGAATCCCTTGGAATCCTGTCTGAGATGGTATTATTTTTTCACCTTCGCAACAACCTTGAGCTCATTACTCTTTTCGAAACTAGCCATGGGATGATGCCCCTTCTTGGGAAGGTCGGTGATTCGGTGGATCGGCGCGGTGTGAATTGGAATGCGTCCCTGGATCCATAGGAAACCCACATGCATTAATGCCAACAACTAGTGCATGCACACTGTGGTGATGGGGTACCTTCCGAAGTGAGGAATCCTCAGCAGATTAAGGATCCCAGTGTTTCTTAGCCCACGTGCCCACGACATAGGCTCAATATTCACCACCTCATCATAGAGCACACACTCGAGGTAATATTCAGGTGCCAACTCGGGGAACGTTTCGTCGTTCACCAGATCATAATCGTCAAATTTGACATGAGGGATCTTGCCAAACATATATTCAATAAGGGGGATGACTTGCAGGATCCGCGGTATCTGAAGGTAGTCCCGCACCACATCTACATTCTTTGACACACACATAGAGGGTCTGCGTAGCTTGACATACTCCAGATTCCATGAGATTGGGTTGATGAGTGCAACCTCCTCCTTTGCACTCATTGGTCTCTTTGTAGGATCACCCATAGGCGACCTATACTTCGTAGCTTGGCGCGGGGATGTAACAGTCCTAGGGAAGGTATGTGGCTTGGAGGATGAACCCTTGGTCAACTTACCTTTCCCCTTAGCCGGTGTAGACATGACTTCTTGAAACTCAGGCACCACTTCATGGACATCATCTGATCTTGGCTCTGTAGACGTTGTGAACGACACAAAGTACTCCTAAGATGGCGTGCTATCTGGATTAGTGGTTGTCAGCCTTGGGAGAAAGACAAATTCTAGGTTGCTTACATCAGATGTGGGGGTCTCTCGTCTAGACATATAGTGCTCAAGGACCATTTTTTGGATTGAGGGGTCCTGACCTAGGTTCAGAGTTAAGGCTAACCAAAAAAATCCTCTTACTACTGGCCCTTTCAGTAGTGACCTACTTGCGCAGGCCAAAGTCTCTCCCGAAGCAGTATGGGGGGGTGTTGGAGCCAGGTTTCCACACCCTGAGACAGAATTAAATGATGTGGGTGTCTTTAGATCTAAAACAACAATGGTCTGAGCTTCGCAACATAAGCCCTAACCAGAAACCCTAACTAGGAAGATTTAGGTCAGTTTCCATAGGTTATCCTGCGCCCACACATATAAAGGTTCGTAATAGCCTTGATACATAACATTCATGTTCTACAACAATATATATATTCATTTAACATTCATCTAAGGCAGAAGACAATTGTGCAACCGATCCAAACACAGTAATGGAAATAACATACAGAAACAGATCATAAATCATAACACATATGCATTTGATACTAAGATTTCTTCCAAAACGCTCCTTTATTCATTCACAATTCAGATCTTCCTTACAATACTTTCATTATACTTGTGCACATAGCAAGCTAGGTCTGCACACAAAAAGACTAAGGTCTCTGCACACACAACCAACAGGAGCCTTCTAAACCCAGACAAGTTCGCCTTTTAGCTCAGAACATCATATCAAAAGATAGTTTTTCGACTTGTTTCTTCTATTCTTGACTCGACCTAGAATCATATTTATATCTTTAACCTACACTCATCTAAGGCCCGCAAACTGTGGTTTGTGGCCCCTAGTTCTACCCTTTTTTCAATTACAACTCATGAGGGGCTTTGACCTACCCCAAAGCACCTTGACCTGTGATTCACTTAGCGCGCACGACTTAACTTACAAAAAATACTATATTTTTATCCAAAATTCGGTCCTAAGTGACCCCTCTCCAACATATTCTGAAGCTTGTCTTTGAGTGCGAGCTTCTTATGGTCACTACTATTCTGGAAAAAATCTATCAATGCTTTCCACATTTCACACAAAGTTTCTTTCCCTTGGAGATTATAGACAATATGGTCTCGTACTCCCTCCAAGATGATCCTCCTCGCCTTGGATACACTCTTCTTTCAATCTGTTAGATTCTGAGCATCAACTATTGTTGGTCTTGGGAAATCATTATCAATGAATTCCTTCTATTGGAATTATGATGCATGTGTTTTCCTTGATGGAAAACTTGTAAAAAAAAAAGTATATGGTTTCTAGATAAGCTCAGACGTGACAAAGTGATGGAACAAAATGAAAGTATGATGGGATAGAGGTTTTTCAGATCAGAATTATAGGATGGATAAAGCAAAAAATTGAAGAATTATACGTGAGTTAGTAAAGGAAAAGTCATGTATAGATGCAGGTACAAATAAGAAAAGTCGTTTATGAGCTAGCGCTCTAATTTTGTAATACCAGGGATCTTTACCATAGTATTAACCCACAATATTGAACGCAGTAAAAATTATTTGATCCTGTCCAAGAATACCATTGACACTTGTGTGGTTTTGTCTCATGGTATTGGCTAAGGATCAAACTATATAAGGAGGTGAAGATCACAGTGCTAAGTGTGCATGTTTATGGGTATGGAATGAATACTTCACTCTGAAGTATATCTGCATGGAATGGGTTATAATTTATTGATGATCTGAAATAATTATGCACTCATGAATACAATGATGGATCAAGATCTATAGACTTGAAATGACTATGTATTTACATGATCTGTTTGTGAGATGTTTAGATCTGTGGTCTGGCACATGTTTGTTGAAGTCAAGGGTATGATCTGAGTAAGTTTTTTGTTCTGAAGTGGTGCGCAGTCTTGAATTATTTACATATATATAAACAATTTCGACATGAGGAAGGCGCATATACATGTGGTTTCGGTTATGTAGAGACGCATATATTTTCAGTAAATATATTCGCAAGTTGGTTTCAGGAGAAGTGCGTACAGTCAAAAATTTGTCTTATGGAAGGCATGTATGCAAGATAGGGTTTTGTTGAAGGAACTATCTAATCAGTTTTACTATTTTTCTGTTGTCTGTCAATGATGTTTTCATATAGATCTGGGTTGTTTGAGTATTGATTATGCTGCTAGTTGATTGTGATTAACTATTAGTGATTGGTTGGTTGATTGATGATTCAGTGAATGCTTTGTTATAGTTATATTTTTTAGTTTGATGTATAGTTTTAGGTTTAACTGAGTGTAATGGGTCTAGTCTGAAAATCTGATGAAATAGGCCTACAAGTTGTGTTTAATTGAAGCTGTTGGATCCAGTGTGAAATTTTTTGAAACATGGTCCGCGTTGGTGCCGAGGGTTGGAGCCTTCAATGAGGGGGTCGTAGATCCCTTCCAGTGGTTGCTGGTAAACAAGATCAGGGGGTTGTATCTCCCTTCCAGTAGTGGTTGGTAAATGAGAGCAGGGGGTCGTAGCTCCCTTCTAGTGTTAGCTGGTAAATGATGTCAGGTGGTTGGAGCTCCCTTCTAGTAGCAGCAGGAGAACGAGAGAAGGTATCAGGCTTCTGCAGGTGGGTGCTTGTGTGCTGGTATGAGTCTGCGCTAGTACAGGATTGTAAGAAGTTCTATTTAAAATAAATATTAAAGATAAAGACGACAACAATGGTGGTTTTCCCCCGACTTGGGTTTCCACCTTAAATCCTGGTGTTCATGTGTGTTTCTTATGTGTGATGATTTATTATATTCTTACTGCACATGTTTACTGCTTACCAAATTCCTGATGAATAAATGATTCACTTGGCGAAGTAAAGTTTCCGAATATTTATCTGAATAATAAGTTCACTGGGAATACACAAGTTTCCTTAAAGAAAGACGTGTGCATACACTAGTTGGATTAATTAAAGTCGTGTATAGAAATTAGTAAAGAAAAGAAAACTTATTGCGAGATTTAAATACCGATTCAACCTCCTGCTCCCTCTCAATATTTTTCCCAACAATTGGAATCATATCAAGTCCTTTTGAAGAAGATTGATCTCTTGAAGGAGTTCCTCCGCAATGGGAAGTCATGAAGGAGTATTTTCTATCAAGCCACCACTGTTCAATGGAAGTAATCTATTATTATGGAAGATATGAACCAGAGCTTATCTGCAAAGTCTTGGATCAGCTGTATGGGGAATCGTGAAAGGAGGTTACTAATATCCAACAACCATTCCTATAGATGCAAAAGAAAAGAAGAGATATGGTACCAATGAAAAAGTTGTCAATGCCTTATTGGGAAGCTTGTCATAATTAGAATTTGTCAAAGTCATGCAACTAGATTCAGCAAAGGAAATATGGAACAAGATCATTCACATCTATGAAGGTGATGTAAAGGTAAAAAGAGCCAAAATTCAAATTCTTAGAATTCAATATGAAAATATCAAAATGCATGATGATGAAAATATTGCAAGTTTGTTTCTAATAATAGATGAGATTTTGAATTCTATGAGGATATGGGAGAACATATAAAATATTCAACTTTAGTAGAGAAAATATTGAGATCTCTAACTCCAAAAATCGAGTGAAAAGTATCTTCCATTGAAGAAAATCAAGATCTACAGACTCTTACTGTTGTTCAATTTCATGGTATCCTGATCGCTTTTGAAATGAGAAAAGGAGGTCCCTCATAAGTCAGAGAAGCCAGATTTAAGGCTTGTGCAAAAGGAAAAGAAAATGAAGTTCTCAAGGAATCGAGTTATATATCAGAAGAAGAAGAGGCAATTTTTGTGAGGAAAATTCAACTGGGTACTAGGAGGTTTAGAGGTAAGCTTCCCTTCAAGTGTTTTTCTTGTGGTAGAGTTGGTCATTATGCTACTAAGTGTCCTTATAAAGAAAATCGTGACAAAGGGAAACAATTTGAAAATAGGAGAAATTTTTATACAAATAAATATAGTGATGGTTTGTCAAATGGATAAGAGGGAGAGTCTGATCAAGATCTGCAATTGCTCATGGCATATAACATGAATGATGATAATGCCCTAAAAGAGAAGAATCTGTTTATTACATAATCACATAGATCAAGGAAGAAAGGATGGTTCATGGATGATGTTTTTATTGTAACTCATTTGGGCATAAGGCCACTAATTGCAGGTTAATTATGTTGAACAAAACTGAGAGTTTAGATAATTTATAGCACACAATTAGAAATTTCAAACAAATCTAGAAAAAGAAGAAACACTAGTAAAAAAAGTAGGGAATGTTGAACCTACTGTAGTAATCTTTTTCTAAAGTTTACTTCTCATACTGATTGCAGGAGTGATGTGAGATACATTATCAGAATCATTAATGCATCATGACAGGGGGAGCAATATATGGTGATTCCCATAGGTGGTTTGGTAAATTTGTTTGTTTATATTTCCGATAGTGCATCTAATGTGACAATATAAGATAAGTACATGATGTACAAGTGTAGGGGGAGATGAAGCTGTGAAATTTTTAGTTTTTCACTTTTTTTATGTGGGTTGCATGAACTAAAAACACGTATATACGGGAGTTCCTTTGAAGACAATCGCATATGTTTTTCTGTGATAGAAAAGCAGTGGGATAGACTCAAGAACCAATTCTGACATGCTGCTGACAATTATGATGTAATTTTCTTGGTCTAATGTTGATGGTTACAGTCTTTTAATATGGTATTAATTTATGATTATATGATTTATGAAGATGCTTTGATGAATGAGTTGTTGTGGTCAGACTTGACAGTGAACATGTTGCACAGGTTCAGCGGGAGAATTAGCCTTGCTGAGAATTATGCATTGTTGGCATTATGTTGTTTGCTGAATTATGTTAGATGATCTCTCTCTATTGAGGTCATTCGGTCTTGGTTATAAAAGCCATATCTATAATTTGATGTAAGGTTCATGTTGAGACCTATGATGTAAATATTTTCATATTTAGTCATTTATGGACTTTTTCAAATATGTAAACCCACTTGGTTGGGTAGTTGAGTCAAATATGTAATCCCACTTGGTTGGGAGATTTATGTAAGTATGAGTCCTTGGTGATAGGAAAGGTCATACTCAGTTGAGTTATAGAGTCATGTACTTCATTGAAAATATGTCTGAAGATTCAACATGTTCTCAGGGGGATCATGGTCAATATAATGCAGAGCTCTCGTATCTACAAGGAAAGAGAAACCTTGTTTCAGAATTGGTCTGCCCTTTTCCCTTGATGTCAAAGGCGGAGCATAACTTGGTGTTTGAATAATTCTTATGTTGATGTGTCTATCAGGTATATACAGGTTGTGGTGATCAAACACCAACATGGTTACCATCAAGTCCAAAGGGAGACATTGTTGGCATTATGATGCATGTGTTGTCATTGATGGAAACCCACTTGTAAAAGACCAAGTATATGGTTTCTGGATAAGCTCAGAGGTGAAAAAGTGACGGAATAAAATGACAGTATGATGGGACAAAGGTTTTACAGATCGGAATTAGAAGATGGATAAAGCGCATAATTGAAGAACTATACGTGAGTTAGTAAAGGAAAAGTCGCGTATACACGCAGGTGCAAAGAAGAAAAGTTGTGTATGAGATATCACTATAATTTTATAATAACAATGGTCTTTACCATGGTATTATCCCACAATATTGAGTGCAATAATTGTTATTTGATCCCGTCCAAGAATACCATTGACACTTGTGTGGTTTTGGCTCCTGGTATTGGCTAAGGCTCAAACTATATAAGGAGGTGAAGATCATAGTGCTAAGTGTGCATGTGTATGGGTATGGAATGAATACTTCACTCTGAAGTATATCTGCATGGAATGGATTATATTTTATTGATAGATATGAAATAATGATGCACCCATGAATAAAATGATGGATTAGGATCTCTACACCTAAAATGACTATGTATTTACATGATTTATTTGTGAGATGTTTAGATCTGTGGTCTCGCGCATGTTTGCTGAAGTGAAGGGTATGATCTGAGTAAGTTTTTTATTTTGAAGTGGTGCACAGTCCTAAATTATCTACAGATCCATAAACGAGTTCGACACGAGGAAGATGCGGATACGCGCGGGTATGGTTCTACATAGGCGCTTATATTTTTAGTAAATATATATGCAAGTTGGTTTTAGGAGAAGCGCGTATAATCGTGATTTGTCATATGGAAGGCCTGTATGCAAGCTAGGGTTTTGCTGAAGAATGATGAAGGAAATGTCTGATCAGTTTTACTATGTTTCTATTGCTGCCAATGATGTCTTCATATAGATCTGGGTTGTTTGAGTATTGATTACACTTCTAGTTGATTGTGATTAAAGATCAGTGACTGGTTGGTTGATTGATGATTCGATGAATGTTTTGGTACAATTATATGTTTTAGTTTGATGTATGGTTTTGGTCTTAAATGAGTGTAGTGGGTCTAGTATGAAAATCTAATGAAAAGAGGCCTACAAATTGTGTTTAATTGAAGCTGTTCGATCTCGTGTGAAAATCTATGATTGTTTTAAATGACACATGCTCATGCAAAATGTACCTAAATATCACCTTTAATGGACGTTTACACCTAATTATATAACATTCACACATGTTAAAATGCATAACATGTATCATGTGTGTTTTATAATTTGCAATTTCAATCTAGATTCATTTTAAATAACAAGTGAAAAAAACAACAAGTTTGAAAAACAAAACATAATCTAAGAGCCTCTAAGTTAACATTATATAAAAACATGTAATCACATGCAAAATGTAACAACTATCCAAAATTTAAAATCATTCAATAAAAGTAAATGTAGTTAACCTATCCAAAATGTAAAATATGTCCAAAATTTATATCAATTGAATAAAATTAAATATAACAATGTATCAAGTGTTACAAGTATCAAGTTATATAGAAAATTAAATATGAAACATGTTTAAGTTATAAAAAGACTAGATCAAATAAAATGTTGTGTACATCAATTAAATAGAGCATTTGGCTGCAATGCATTTTCCAACAACCTCCTTGTGCTATCATCTAAGGAATGGGGAACCTACACAACATGTAATTGCATATATATACACATGTATAAGAAATTTATGTACATGTATTAAAATTAAAATTAAATGTTTTAAAATTGAATGAGAATGTAGAACTTCATAAAATAACAAAATTGAAAAAAAAATCATGCAATACCTCATGTAGTTCCCCCTCCATTGTCTCGTGTTTTCCCTGTTGGGTTTCCCATGTTTTGGCCAGATTGGCAAGACCAAAAGATGAGACAACATCAGAACCACTTTGGGGCCCTAGGATCTAGCCCTCCTGGACCCGGAGAGGGATCTCTTCATAAATACAAAGAATGATATATCTTTGAAAGCTCAAAATGAGATGTTAGGCTAGGTATGAAGCAAAAAGGGGGCTTAAAATGATTTGGTTGGTTGGTTTCTGGGTTGATTCATGAGATCATAAACTGAGAAAGCAATGGAAGGAAAGGAGTACAGCAGCAGGATGTTTCAGCAAAAGAGGATAGGTTAAGAATGTGCCATCCATTGGGATATGGAGTCATGAAAGGGGATTACTTGCACAACTAGCCAAGGCTTTCAGAGGGTAAGTCATCTATTCTAAAGGATCTTTTCAGATAGATGGTGGGATGGAAAATTAAGGATTGAAAGTGAAAGAAGGAAAACAACCCAATTTATGTCTATAGATCAAGTCAGAGGTCATTTAACTCCAGACCTGCTTGGACATACTCAAAGGCAGCTTTCAATGGAGGGACAAAGGGGAAGCTTATAGATCGGACCAGAGGTCATTTAACTCCAGGTCAGCTTTAGCATGCTCCAAGGGAAAACAAAGATAAGTTTCACAGAGCCAGGGTCTATAGATCAGAGAAGGACTTTGAACCTTCAATGCTTTGACACCAGCAAGAGATCTTAGAGAGGCCAGCTGGTCGCATAAGGACCCTGGTGGACAGGGCTAACTCTAATCCCTAGTTTCCCAAATCCTCTAGCTTAAACCCAACTAGAACAACTAAAGATAGATTTCACTAATTCATACATCAGCTAGCAGGCAATTACATCCACTACACTGGTTAAATTAACTGAAATCAACCCTAAGATAACACATACTGCAGAAAACATTTAAGGCAAGGAGAGCAGAGACATAAGGTACCTAACAAGGGTAAATCCTATGCCATATTTCTGATGCGAGCCCAGAAGACTAATGAACAACATGAAAATGTAAATAAAAGATACAAAGAGAGAAACATCACCCGTAGTAATAGACCAGGATCCAAAGAAATGTGCTTGATTAATTGATGCAAAACTAGTCACATACACTGAGCTCAATGGCTGATCACAGTCCAAACTTTCTCTTCCCAGCCTACTACATTACAAACTACTCTTCTAATACCTCCCAAGACTATTCTAACAGTCAAATTGAATCCCTCAAACAACAGCAGCAACAACCGAACAAAAACCTTTAAAATATTTCCTCAGGAATTCTTATAGGAGAAGAGAATAACAGGAGTAGATGATATTCATTAAATTTGTTTCATTAAGATATAATGGTGGAAGTGTTCATGCCCATGCTGCCTAATGTTTCTTCGCCGACTGTGTGTACTATGTAGTCTAGTTCAGAGCTCTCTGTCAGGTTGATATTGACCTCAGATGCGTTCTTCAATGTCCTTCTAGCTGTAAGGCCCTCTATTTTTTCTTCTGAAGCAAGTAAGGTGACTGAAAAGGTCTTCAGGTCTCCATGCTTCCATAACTGCAGTCTTGACTGTCTTTAAGAAGTTTTTGTCAGTGTAATTAACTATTTCTGGGCTTGAGGAGGCATGGACACTACTGCAGGAAGGTGTGCCTATGGATAAAATGTGTTCTGCTGATGTCAAACACAGATATGACTTGTCGCTGTGCTCTTGGTCTTCAAGCTGCGCTTCTCCCTTTGAAAGCAGGATTAAGCGTTAGTTACGTCAATAATAAGAATTAACCCCCTTGAATCCTTTCTGCTGATACACTAGGCCGCTATAATGGTCTCTCTATGATTCTTATACAATGAAATAAACTTGTTATGAAATCTCAGGGGTGATGGAAGAGATGTTGTGGAGGCCGGAGGAAAGGTGGAGGAGCAGTGGAGAACAGTGGAAATAATGAAGAGTGGCGGAAGAAATGATCATTAGTGTAAAGCCCAAAGATCAATGCTTGGGCGAATTACAAACGAAAACATGGAAAAAAAATGAAACAGAGCCTTTTAATGTCGGACCCAGCTAGGGCAGAGGGCGATTAGATATGAACTGTTGGATCTCAGGAGGAGATCAACGGTGGCGGTTAAGCGATGAGGTTAATAGGGAAGCCCGATGGGAGAAATAAAGCAGAGACGCGATGCGATGTGGGCCATCGATCTTGGATGAACGGACGGTTGAGATTGGATCGGAGAATCGCAATCGCAAAGGGCAGAGGGTGGCATGGTTTGGAAATTGCAATTGCGATGGAGCGATTAAGTGAGGGCCGTCGGATTTGGCGGGAGATCAACGGTTCAAAAATAATTGGAGTAGTGGAAGGGAAAGGGAGACGAGCACGCAACGATTAGCGCTAGGCCGTTGGATCAAAATATGGATCAAAGATGGAGATCGTAATCGGGAGATTGCAATCGCAGAGGGTGGAAAGTGCCAGCGATCGACAATTGCGATTGTGATCAGGGCGGGAAATGTGATTGATCGCCAGCCGTCGGATCCAGGTGATAGATCAACGGTGGAGAAGCAATCGACGGGGAGAAATGAGAGGAGCGATGGGAGGGGAGCGAAGGGATCTGGGCTATTGGATCAAAAGGAACGAACGGTTGGGATCGGATCAGGGAATCGTAATCGCAAGGCACAGAGGGGGGGGGGGGGGTGCGATGCGACTGGCGCGATGCGATGGAGTGCCAGCCATCGGATCTTGAGGGAGATCGATGGTCCAAATGTAATCGGAGGGGCGGAAGGGAAAGGCACACGCAACAGCCCTTTGGGTCAGTTTCGTATCCATTGCGTATCGACGACTCAGATCGCAGCGGGGGCCGATCGCACAAAACTCCAATCGCATCGAAAGTTTAAGTTAACACATAGAGATGCGCTCGCCTGATGGTTGCGATTGCGATAAGCGCTTAAGACCTTAGTGCTTGGTTCCAGCACCTGGGCATGTGGGGAAGTGGTTAAGGGGCTAGGCTGAAAGGGGCTAGGACTTAATATAAAGTGAAAAGTGGGTTTTTGCCCCTTTTAATGCATTTAAGGCCAAAGAAGGGTAACGATAGAGAGGAAAAGGGTTTAATAAACCAAACAAAGATTATTTGAAGGGTTTAAAAGGGAACTTGAGATGGTTTAGAGGTTTAATGGGGGGAAATATAGAGGATTAAAAGGGGATGAAGCAGAGGTTTAGAAGGGATGATATAAGGGGAAAAAGGACGAGGCCTTTTGGGCATTTCTTCGCAATCCGAGAGGCTTTATAATTGGAAACAGTAGTGGGGATTTATCAAAGGAAAAGGGCATAAGGAGGCTTCAAGGATGATGTTTTTTCAGAGGGAAATGCATTCCTTGAAGGCTCAAAAAAATTTTAGCCCCCTGTTTTCTTGTCAAAAAATTCATAGGGGGCTAACATTCCCTAATTGCATATACACATATATATATTTGTATAAGAAATTTATATTACATGTATTAAAATTAAAATTTAATGTTTTAAAATTGAATGAGAATGTAGAACTTTAATAAAACAAACTAAATGAAAAAAAAATGAAAATTTCATGCAATACCTCATGTAGTTCCCCCTCCATTATCCCATGTTGGCCCTACAACAATGCACCCTCCAGGATAAACTGTACAATCAATATATATATATATATATATATATATATATATATAATTTTCAAATGAAAATGCATAAATATAATATTAAAAAAAATGTTAGAAAAATTCTTCTTCAAATTGTTTGGATGTTCTTATCTCTACCATACACTCCATCATTAAATTCCTTGGAGAAGGGAAATCATTTCCACAAAACTAAAATTAAAAAATTTTAAATCTGTAAAATAACTCAATATCTAGATCTCATTTTTTAATGAAATTTTCACTTTAATTTATAACTTGAAACATAAGTGAGAAAATGAATACTTGTGACGTGGATTATTTGACACATCTCCTAACAGGGAAGAAAAGGGTGGCTTCATTGCAAAAACATTGGATGGAATTAGTATCTGTTAAAATTTAATTATATACATGTGTACACAATTATTTATTTTAAAAATATGTCACCATGACACTGATATAATAATAGAATAATAATTTTACATCAACATCATGAAATCTTAAAAAAAACTAAAATTCCTAAAATATCATCTTGATTGCTAGAACCTGAACCTTGGACTGTGATATTATCAAAATTTTCATTCAACAAGCGTGTTAACTGCAAATGGTGAACATATGATACATTTTTGTTAGATTAACACATACAAATAAACATGTATATGTAAATTATAAATTACATTAAAATATTCACCCTAACAATTAAGACATACTGATCCCACACCCTCTTCCTCATGAAGAATTAAGTCCTGCCAACCATTACGACAATGCTTTGCATATATTCTAAGCTCTTGAATACTCATGTTGTTTATATCATCATCTGTACTATACACAAAATTAGCATGTGCATTATCTTGTGCTCTTTGTCAATTCAGACTAATATCAATTCCACCAAGTCCAGTCTGAACATTGTATATAATGGCATCCCTTGCTTCTCAACCAATTTGAGAAGTGGCATCCATCACTGACTGCAAATTTTCCACACGAGGAGGTCATCTTACCAATAGTGCCTCAAGTAAAGAAAACTCAGCATCATGCTTAGCACCCCTATAGTCACATAATAGACCTTTCCCAGGATCAAAAAATTCAGAAAGAAGGTCATTATAATTGGGTTTCATTCCCAAAACAATTCTGCATAAAATAATTTTGCAAAATAAACAGGAACCTCGTCATTCCATGGTAGTATTCCCTAGGTTGCAAGGTTCCTATCATACAAATGGCAGGCTATATTAGGGTGCTTGAAATATTGCACCTTTAGCAGTTTTCTTTTCGGCCCTTCTTTGAAATTAAACATATATTTTCCCATTTCTTTTGTAACTATGTTTTTAACATCGTCCCATGTATCAGGACCCAATACTATTTCCTTTCATTTCCTCATCACTTCTAAAAAATTATCAGTGATTGGCCCAATATTTTTGTAAACATCTACAAGTGTGCTTAAAGAGTGTGTAAATATTTGTAAGCTTTCTTGACTCTTTGCAGGGAGTTTCAAGGACACAAGAGCTTTCTTCAATTTTGAATAAATATGTTCGCACCTTTGCAATGTGCATTTTTGGATGTTTGTTTCCCAAGGTAAATAATCAGGAATTTCAGAAGGATAAGTCGTGTTTGGTGTAAAACCTTCTTGAATTACATGATCTGGCCTACGTCTTTTTCGAGCAACATTTTCACCCTCTGTATCAATATATAAAATTATGTATAAATAAAAAAACATGTGAACAAACTTGTAACAATTTGTTTTTAACCATAATATATATATATATATATATATATATATATATATATATATATATATATATATATATAATTTAACAAATTAATAATTGAATGACAATAATAATCAGATTGATGGCCACCTCTAGATGGTTGAGTAAAAACATGCCCACCCAGAGATTGTTGAGAACCAATATGACCACCCATTGATTGGCCACTACCCATTGGTTGAGAACCAACACGACCACTCATTGATTGGCCACCAGGGGAATGTGTACCACCACACTCATGTGATTGGCCACCACCTATTGTCTGGCCACCATGGGAATGTGTACCACCACCACCACCCTCATGCGACGAGAGGGCAACTTAAAAAAAAAATGAATTTATAATCAATTCAGATATACATACATATGGATTGAGTAGATTGCGTGAACCATACCACGATTGTGTGAACCATGGTTAGGCTCCATTGATTGGGTAGATACTCTTTTCCTCTGAACTCCTAAAAAATGAAATTTATTAAAAATTAATTTAACTCACAAAATTGATAAAAAACCAATTCCATATGTATACATGTATGTATGGGGATAAGATTATATATTCAAATTTTATTTAAAAACTTGCACATTTAATATAAATACCATGAACATGATGGACATCCCCCGATCCATGATCCCCATCTCTCGGCCATAGACGTGAGTCTGTTGATCATACTTATAGAAATCCGACAGAAGATAGTCATCATAAGATATACATATATACATATATGTATGTATATATATATATATATATATATATATATATATATATATATATATATATATATATATATATATATATATATATCTCTCTCTCTCTCTCTCTCTCTCTCTCTCTCTCTCTCTCTGGCTCGAAGAATCATGTAGAAAATGATCATCCATGATATATATGGATCTATATACAAATACATAGATACATGATGTTTAAAAATTTACCTCGTGCATTTACAATTATTTTTAAAATTACTATTAAAAAATATTCAAAAGAATTCAAAAAATTTATGTAATTTACAAAAATGTTGGCACACAACTTGAACACAAATTATGTAAAACACAACTTTCAAAACACAAATTGATGTGTAAAACTCACTTGACTATTTAAACAAAAAGTTGCTGAAGTCTTGCACATTTGGAAAATTAAATACAAAATTTTCTAAAACATGAAGTACACCAAGTTGTGCTTACATAGTGGGTGTGCATTTTGAAAATTAAATACAAATTTTTCTAAAACATGAAGTTCACCAAGTTGTGCTTACATGATGGGAGCACACTTTGTATATAATTGAAAAAACACATGGTCATTAAAAATGACACATTCATAACTAAAATACACACACATATCAAATATATCTTATAATGTCCATCAATAAAAATTTATGGAGAGCGTCTCAACACTAGTTCATATTTGACATATGAATCTTGAATTTCCATTGCCCCATACACTACTAATTCATATTTGACAGATGGATCTTGAATTGACATTGCCCCATACAATAGATCACCAAATATCTCATTAACATTTGGACAATGACTTATACTAAATGATTGATTTTTTCTAACAATATTGTTTGATTTTCCATGCAGTTGTTTTAGCCTCTCCTTCTTAACTTGGTACACGCCTTTCATCTGGTTGCACACAAGTTTAGAATTGGTGAAAACTACAATTACATTTGATCCATACTCCCTAGTTGTTCCCAAGCCTTCTATCAATGCAATATAATATGTGTCATTGTTTGTTGTTCTTCCAGGTATATTCATTTTCCTTTGGAGGACTTTGTTAGTTGCAATATTGCATAGAACATATGTAATCATTGCTTTCCCTGGATTGGGATAATGTTGGAACAGTGTCTCCTATAAAGCTGTGAATCTGGTCCATTTTGTAAATTTTTGATGATATTTAGTCTAACATAGGGGTTTTGGGGTGGGTAAAAGCCCCTAATGCATTGTAAGTGGGTCAAGAGTAGACCACGGTTTCTTGACCATTGGATGCATAGGCTAAAATAGTATAAGTAGTTGAACCTTTTTTGAGTTGAAAAGAAGAAATGAATTAAGACTAGTGCGAATCAAAAATTAGTAGATCTGTTTTGGGTTATTGGGGAAAGGACTCCTGCTCTGTTGGTTGTATTAACGAATTATAGGTCGTCTTTTGTTAACCAGACTATACGCTGCTGTTATCGCGGAAGTTGGGTTTTGGGTATTGTAAAAGGATTTGAAGGATTAATGAAAGCAAAAGGTTGTTGAATATCTGAATTTGTTAATGTGACTTTGTGATATTTGTTATGTTATGCATGATTCTATGTTGAGATCTAAAAGTAATGGTGTTATTTGCTTATGCTGCGTTGACATTTGATCTGAATCTGTCTGTTATAATTTATGCAAGAATAGCTGTGATAGTTGCTTTATCATCCTATATCTATTGTTTACTGTGATTATAAGTAGTATTGCACACATGGATGTGAAGGGACTGGTAGATATGGGTTCTGTGATATACAATCTAATATTTGTGAAGTCGAACGCAACTCTGCCTGACTTACCTACCCTCTCCCAGGGTGCAGAAACCTGGTTCCAACACCCTCACATATTGCTTCGGGTGAAACTTTGGCCTGCACAAGCAGGTCACTATCGAAAATGCCAGTAGTATAGGGGTTTGTTGGCAAACCTTAACCTCCAAACCTGGGTTAGGACCCCTCGAGCCAACAAATGGTTTTGTTTCTGGGACCAGGAGAATTTAGAGAGAGGGATCGGGTAATGGCAAGGCCATACTAGAAACCTGAAGGAAAATAAATCGATGAATGGTTTGAACAAAAAAGTTCAGGAATTCGCAGAAAAAAAAATCGTAGTAAGAGGTTGACCACTGAAGAGTGGAAAAATAAGTATATTTTCACAAATATCTACGATATCTTCTTTGTAACCATTACGATCGAGCTTCCAGGAGTGGCTCGCAAGGTTGTTTGAATTCCAAAAGTGTTGGAAGGATGAGCAGGTCACATAGTGGACCCCAGAATTGATCCAACAATTAGAAAAGATTGATAACACCATCACTCGCACGATGGACCACTGGGTGGAAAGCATGCTAGGAGGGTTCATGACAAAATTTGCCATCGATTAGTTCGCCTCCTAATCTGAAGCAGAGCGAAGATTCTTCAAAGGATTCCGGAGTAAGTTTCTGACGACCTTACCATTGCTAATTAAGATATTACTGTGCGAAAAAAGTATTATGTGTAGCCACACTAAATGAATAACCTCTAATCTGGATGGGAGTACGACATGAAGTGGAAAATACTATCGGACCAACCAAGAAGGAGATATATCTATCTACAGTCCGGTAAGAGAAGCAGCTGCGCAGAGTCCCCCAGCCACACCACTTTCGAACTAGCACAGGGGTAATAATTCACCTCCACTGCTGCCACCACCAGAAGACGACATGGCTGCACACATGAAGTTGCCTACCTTTAAGGGTGTGGGAGATGAAGACATGGATCAGTTCTGGTTTGTCGCAGAATCGGTATGGACTGCGCATAATGTAGCTAGTGATGCTATGAAGAGGGCATAGTTGTCCCTTGCCTTCGAAGGAAGAGCTTTGGACTAGTACATGGGATACATCGGACAGCATGCAAACTCAACCATTGAAGAGATCAAGAATGCCTTGAAACAACAGTTCAATAATCCTAAGTCCTATTCTCAAGTAGTGGTCGATCTAAATTATTTCAAGCAAGGGACTTCTGAGTCTGTGTGGGAGGCCGATTAGCTACTAAAGAAGGTGATCAGAGAAGGAGGATTTCAGTACAATGACAAATAGCACACAAAATGGTTCATTGCTATGTTGCTACCTCACCTGCGTGTACCTATAGGTCACCAAACCTTCGAATCACCGAAAAAATCCCTAGAGGTCGCTATGAAGTTAGAAGCTACGCCCAGAGATGATACCCAACTGGGCATCCAACAGATCCAAGGACAAATAGAGGCGATGCACATGGAAATCCAAAATTTGTAAAAGGAGCAAGGAGCAGAGGCTAGCCCTTAAAGATGATGCATACGATGTAGGACGAATGGTCACACCAAGGATAACTGCCCTTTGTTAGTAGACTATATGCAGGCTGGGGGACCTAGTCCATTGCACCCTAGGGTAGTTGCAGGATCAAGTGGGCCGACGCTATGGTGCGATGATTGCTGTGTTGCAGGGCTGCACGACACAAACCACTGTCCCCGCCTTGCTATGTATGTCCCAGAAGTAAAGCAGCAATGGTGCAGGTTCTGCAGGTTGGTAGGACATGATGAACATAACTGCCAGACATATGATTTGATGATCGATTAAGGGAACCTCTATAGGGTACAGTCGGATCCGTCCTCACCAAGATCCCTCTCGAGCGCAGGGGGCAGGGGAGGCAGAAGAGGTGGAAGCGCAGGTCGGGGATGAGGGAAACTAATTTGTTATAACTGTGGAGAAGTAGGACACTTTGCCAGGGACTGTCCAAACCCTACAAGGTAGTCCTATCGGTATTGCAGACAGCTGGACCATGCGATTGAAGATTGTCCAATATTTATAGTAGATGCAAGAGAAGCAGCTAACACCTACGAAGAATGTGCAGAGGGTTATGGTTGAACTATGGGATAAAGATCCAAGCGTAAATGTCGTAACACGCAGTGGAATGGCTACTAGGGGGCCTGGGGAGAAGACTAAAACCGAGCCTTTGATCCAACAAGCAGTTATCAAACAGGAAGGTTTGGATCTAAAAAAGGAGAAGGAAACATTTGTCGCAGCCCGCAAAGACTTTTCTAAGGTGGAGGCAGGACCTCAAGGCAGATGAGGAGGTCAAACCATTTTTACAGGCATGCATGAAGCTACTGTGCAACCCAAATTCTGTGGAAAATCTTCAGGCATTAATAGATAGTTGCACAGCATGACCTAGCCTCCCTCCAGAAGTTAAGGACATACACAAACTCTATAAATATAAGAAATGCACTGGTAGGGAGATGCGGTTGACTATGCAGATCGGTGATTATGAGATGGATCAGGTTATTTTGGACCTAAGGTCAAATGTGAATGTATTACCTAAACGTACTTGGCAACAAATGGGGGAACCTAAGTTGTAATGGTCCACTATCTAGCTGCATATGGCCAATCAAAAAAAGATCGTACCCTTGGGGAGACTATCAAAGATCGTGGTGGATATCAAAGGGGTCAAGGTCCGGGCTGATTTTGAAGTAATTCAAGTTGTAGAAGATATAGACCCCTACCTTGCGCTCCTAGGCTTGGATTGGGCCATTAATATGGGGGGCATCATTAACCTAAATAAGAGAAGCATGGTATTCGAAAATAACGGTACAAGGGTAATAGTACCATTAGATCCTGCGGAAGGTGAACGTTACACAGAACCAGTGCACAATGAAGAGGATGTGGATCACATCTATAAGTTGAATGTGTGGGATGAAGATTGGATCAACCCCATGGCAGAGGGAGTACTCTACAGTGAATGTTTCTCCGACTCTGAGGGGGAGATAGAGAATTGGCAAAACCAGTTACATGATGTCTCTGCGCTGCAATGTCTTCGGATCACAAAGAAATTCCACTTCATATCTTCAGAGGTAAGAGATCTACCTTACTTTGATGGTTCTGGTAATGTTAGGGACTTTTTTTGAGCATTTGAGGCCGAGCTTCCCAAAGAATGAAAGTTATGGGCCTGTAAGTTGGGCATGCGTGGGTCACCTGTGCAATGGTGGGAGACGCATGAGGAGGTGTTCTAGGATTGGGAGGAGTGTCGGGATATGATGATCCTTGATTTGAGGCCCCAACTGACTTACCAATCAAAATTTTCCTTGGGCCCGAAGACCCGCACGAATATCTGTTCGCTTGGATAGAAAAATGGTGCGACAGGACTGCCTAAGGGTGGGTTCATATGCTTATTCATGCCCTTGGACCACTTCCCACTGCATGGTACTTACATGCGGAGCTCCATCAGCGCGCCCGCCATTGGGAGAATTTGAAGGATGAATTTATGGGAACATTTGGGTTAGTAGTTAGGACAGAGGTGCTTGACGCAGCTCTACGGGACATTAACACTATAGCATGGGGTGAATCGCACCTGAAGTGCCCACTTGGGAATCGTGGGTGCCAAGCATGGTCAAATACTGCAGCCTAGCCCCGAAAATGGTAAGGATGATCCACAAGATGTTTCTGACTCAGAATTGGACGAGGTGCACACAGTTACCAGAATACTCGGGCTATGAACGGGTAGCATTAAGACACACCCCATGTTGGCTAAAATTGGGGGTGCAAATATCATATATCCGGAAAATCCCACAAAAAGGGGACAACTACGTTCACTTCTCGGCCATGCAAGTTATTACAGAAATTTTGTTCAGACGTATGCAGTGATCACAACACCTCAAAAAGACTTGCTTATGAAGGTGGCCCAGTTTTGTTGGGATGACACATGTCGGGCAAACATATCTTTGGTTTTGAAGTTCTTAGGGATTAAGCCTATGTTAGGGGAAGATGCGCAGGAGGTGCAAGTGTTTAACCCAAGCGTAGCAGGAATGCAAAGTGCACAGGAGGTGCAAAAACTAGCCGTTGGCACAATAACATCTGGTAAAAATCAAAATTTATCGTTAAAAGGAGCAGGCCGCTGGCATTTAATGGGGCGGATTTTGAAGATTTTTTACCGTTTACCTGATGGTAAGTTCCAGGTCAAGTTTACCTTACCATTGGATGCCCGCAGGCACTATAAAAAGGGCTGGATAGCTCAGATAAGGGTTATGTCTCACTTTCATAGTTTGTAATTATCCTCTTTATCTCGAGCGAGATTGAGCTGTAAGATTTTTTGGGTCTGCACTGTCCCTTTCATGTTGGATCAACCTCCCCCTTTTGACAGTTACCACCCAGAGTCGGGATTCATTTCCCACACTAGGATGACATCCACTAACCCAGCTGAGCCCTCGGCACCTACTACCCCAGAATTTGAGGAAGTAATGGAGATTGGGTCTGAGGATGAAGAAGTTCTCTCAACGCCGGTCACAAGGAAGGGAAATGAGTAGGCACAGGGCTCAGGGAAGCTCCCAAAAGCTATGAAATGGGCTTCAGGGAATCCTAGGACCTCCCCAAGGCATGCCAAGTCCCTACGAGAAATGCCTCAGACTTAGGCTATGCAGGAGGAAGCTCTGCCTGCCAATCCGATCAATTGGTTACCTCCCTTCATCCACCTGTGTAGGCCCTCGATGCGCACACCAAAGAACCTCGATGGCCAGGTTACTTATCTGCAGTCGCCGCTAACCCCGGGAGAGGTCCCTATCCTGAGTGACCCCTACGGGAAGCTCCATGAGGTTAAGTTTGACGATCATGACTTTGTGAATTATGAAGCCTTCCTTGAGCTAACCCTCGCGTTGTACTTCGACACAATTTATGTGGATGATGGGGTCACAGTTGTTCCTCAGCGCTGGGCAAGTGGATTAACCGGATCCGGGCTCTTGAACCTATAGCGGAAGCCCCACTTTTTCCATTACAATGTCATGGATCAGCTGACCCGATAGCTACTCGCCTTAATTCATGATGGCTTCCTATGGATTCAGGACAGATTCCCCATAGATGGTGCGTTGGTTCACAAAATTACGAGCCTTCCCATGAATGGGCTGCACCCTCTGGAGCGTGTGGGAAAGATATATGAGGGGGACATCGTTGAATATGTGCGTAACACCTACCATGTGGAAAGTAATATACGGGGCTTCGTCATCAAATATATTAGCGACCTGCTACACAGATGGGTACCATATTATTAGCCTACAAGCTAATGGGAAAGTGTCAGGTCGCAACTGTCCCTGCGTATGTCATTCGGCTAGCCGGTTAGTGTGCGAAGGGGGTTTGCCTCAATTGGGCTTAATACTTATGCGACGAGTTCTTGACCAACGTCCGCGAATCGCAGGAGCAGTGAAAAGCATTTTTCTATGCCTGGCTATTGTTTCTTATAGCCCTAGTTGCCTAAGAAACCCCTGTGGAGTCGGTCCTCTCCGAGCTCACCCCAGATATGTGTGAAGGGGCTTGGTATGCCCATTTTTGGGATTCTAAGGACGCGCAGTGCATAGAAGATAACCAAGTCTTTCGGGTCCTCTTCCAGAGTAGCGTGGCCGCAGCCATCAATTCTCGACCTTGGCTGTCCCCAACAGTATATGAAAAATATAAAAGTATTGCAGCATTACAGGTTACTGCGTGCAACATTTAGATCTACGGCCACAAAGATAAAACATGGACGCCACTTCCTTATATGGCAGCAGACGCGGAAATTGACAATGTGATTGCGCTATGGCCTCCTGCCTAGAAGATAGGCTTCAAATCCAGCATAAGGGGCACCGTAGGTACTAGCTCGATGCAGGTGCTGCCACTTGTTATCATCAAGGAGACTAGAGGCCCAGGGACAAACTCAAGCGCAGCCAAGAAAAAGGAGACACAGCCAAAGCAGACCACCACGAAGAACATCGAGGCTAACACCCAGGTCGATTCGTCGCCAGATCTAGCCACGGAGGTACAAAACGAACAAGTGAGCCTGTCAAGGGACCTCGAAAGAAGCAACGTGCCCAGCGGAAGGAACGATATGAGATGATTACGTTGACCGAAGGAGATCTCGAACAAATTGCAGATGGAGTCACATTGGCCACAGAAGAAAAATGGGTAGCTTTAGAGGAACAACAGAGGGTTGCGATCAACATCGTCCAGGCTGAGCTTTGCACCCTGCAGTTAAAGACAGACAAACTATAGACCAGCATGGTTCAAGGACGGATCCCCTTGGCATCTAGCAGTACTGTGCTAGCGACGGAAGAAATCCATCTCTGTTCCTTAACGAGCACCGCCCTTGTGATCAGTTCGCCAGACCAAGGTATATAACTCCAAGCAGGTGCAGGGGTACAGTTGAATCTAGCCAAGCTGCCCCACGACGTATTGCAGTGTCTCCACACTGCTGTGTTTCAGGAGATTCACCTTCGGGACCAACAAGTCATTAGGGGAACTTTGAGGTCTAAAATGGGCCTCATAAGGAAATAATAAAATAATAGCTAAACCAATAAAATAATATTTATGAATTTGCAATTCACTTTTTGCTCCACAATCCATGTAACCATAGTTAAATTCAATTCAAAATTTGTACCAAAATAAAATTAATAAAGAAAATTTATTGATATGACTATAAATAACAATGAGCTTTTCAAGAAAAAGTCATTAGAATTGAACAACTAATGCATTTGTCCTTTTTACTTAAATAACTTAAAATAAAATATAAATATAAATATAAATTTATAAATTCTTAATTGTATTATATGCTATTAATTAAAATTTATATTATTTAAATTTTATAATAACATGTAAATAATATACTATATCAAAATAATATAATACAATATAATATAATATTATATAATAAATGTACAGGGATATGCATTGTTTCTTTCAAAAAATATGAAATGACAATAATATATTTTTACTCAAAAAGTGTGAATTGACATTTATTATGAGTACTTTACTTTGACTTTAATATTACTTAGAGAAATACCATGGTTAGCCATGAGTTTTTATCCACCATTGAGAATGTGACAAGTAAGTACCTTTAACTCACGCAATGCCACCTCAACCATTATGGATGATGCCATCTCCTAAAATGTGATTGGTGCTCATAAAGTGTAAAATGTGATTGGTTCTCATAAAGTGAATTTGGATTGTACATTTTCTTTAGGAGGCCCATTTTAGACCTCAAAATTCCCCTAATGACACCAATAACTCGGCGTGGTTGAACAGACCATCGCACAGTAGAACGCAAAAGTGCTCCTCACTATCGCGCAGCAAGCGGAGCTTGAAATCTTGATCCATCAGCTCTTCACGGAGGTTACGGAAGAGATCCTGGCCGCAGCCACCCCCCGGGATAAGGTTGAAGGATTGGTCGTAGCGTTGAAAGCTTCCAAGATTAAAATTCAGGTCATTAAGATGCAACTAGAACAACAAATCACTGACTTACAGGCCCAATTGCAGCCTGAAACACCCTCGGAGGTATGAGCTTAGCGCGCTGCGCTAGTGACCGTGGCTAAAAACACCATTACATGGTAGATTTCTCAGGGCGCTCAGCAACTAAAGACCGCCATGCAACTATGGACCAAGGTCCAATGCGATCCGATCCTCTAGAAAATAAATCAGGACTTGCGGTAGAAGGAGGAAGATTTCGAGCAGATCGAGGCTACATTACCCACCTTGGTTCCTACACAGCGTTTCACGCGATTAAGGACCAATAACAACCTCCAAGATGAGATCGAGGAACTTCACCATAAGAAGAAAATCATCAATGAATTCTTGGAGCCTTGGTTTTCCATATCCCTCCAACTCTCATAGGATGTTGATGTTGCTGTTAAGCGACTAAACCAAACACTGGATAGTGTCACTACTGCGATAGAAGGACCGACATCATAGAAGCTTGTAGATATTGCGCAGAGCGCTGCTGATCAGAGTCAAGAAGTTCTGCCTCCACTAGTCGCAGGCATCAATGCACTGCACGCGTAGGTGGAGACTCCACCACCACAGTGACTCGGGACGAGTCACAAGATTGTGTTGGGGGACTGTTGGAACAGGGTCTCCTACAAAGCTGCAAATCTGGTCCATTTTGTATATTTTTTATGATATTTAGTCTAACACAGGGGTTTTGGGGTGGGTCAAAGCCCCTAATGCATTGTAAGTGGGTCAAGGGTAGACCAAGAGTCCACAAACCACGGTTTGTGGACCATTGGATGCGTAGGCTAAAATAGTATAAGTAGTTGAACCTTTTTCGAGTTGAAAAGCATAAATGAATCAAGATTGGTGCGAATTGCGAATTAGTAGATCTATTTTTGGTTATTGGGGAAAGGACTCCTGCTGGTTGTGTGCGCAGAGATCCTTAGTTCTGTTGTGTGTGGACCTTGCTGCTATGTGCGCAGATTGTGTTTTGGGTATTGTAAAAGGATCTGAAGGATTAATGAAAGCAGAAGGTTGTTGAATATCTGAATCTGTTACTGCGACTCTTTGATATATGTTATG
Source organism: Pinus albicaulis (assembly GCA_034641835.2). Taxonomy (NCBI): domain Eukaryota; kingdom Viridiplantae; phylum Streptophyta; class Pinopsida; order Pinales; family Pinaceae; genus Pinus; species Pinus albicaulis. Next base: position 2,002,282,968 of record CM076578.1, read on the forward strand.
TTATGCATGTAACTATGTTGAGCTCCGAAAATAACGGTGTTATTTGCTTATGCTGCGTTGACATTTGATCTGAATTTGTCTGTTATACTTTATGCAAGAATAGCTGCGATAGTTGCTTTATCGTCCTATATCTATTGTTTACTGTGATTATAAGTAGTATGGCGCACGTGGATGCGAAGGGACCGATAGATCTGGGTTGTGTGATATACGATCTGATATTTGTGAAGTTGAACGCAGCTCTGCCTGACTTACCTACCCTCTCCCAGGGTGCGGAAACCTGGTTCCAGCACCCTCCCATACTGCTTTGGGTGAGACTTTGGCCTGTGCAAGCAGGTCACTGCCAAAAGGGCCACTAGTATAGGGGTTTTTTGGAAAACCTTAACCTCTGAACCTGGGTCAGGACTACTCGAGCCAATAGATAACATGAAACATCTATGCATAATGTTCATTTTTCAACCATGTTTAGTTGGCTTTTCGATCACTGAAAAAATAAAAAATTCAATAAAATATTAAATGAACATTTATTGCAAATGACTTAAATTTTATTGGAGAAATGACATGTACATAGTTTCGAAAAACACTAGGGCCATAATAAAATATTAAATGAACATTTATTGCAAATGCCTCAAAGTTTATGGGAAAAATTACATGTACATGATTTCCAAAAACACTAGGACTGTCCCTACATTTAGCTAAATGTTTTATAATATTTTACTTCCAGTGAAAATGATTAACAACATGTATCAAAGCCATTATGGTTGGTTAGGTGATAATGGACCCGTATGAGGTGATAGACACAAACCTGCTAGAATTTTTTGACATTACTGAAGTAGTCATAACAATTGGAACACAAGAAGTAGGGGAACGACCAAGATTTTCCAGCTGAGTCTCCTAAGTGCGATGAAGATTTTGCTACCTCAGAGTAAGGAAAAAGATACTAGCATGCCATATGTGATTTTGAAAGTATCCTTGTTGTTAAAAAGGACAAGGGCTATTGGAAAGCCTTAACGAAAATCCAATCAACCTCATTGAAAACACTGGAGCTCACCAGATAAAAAAGACAATGTAATATTCCCAAATGGGAAAAGTAGGAATATAGTGCATAAACAAGGAAATAGAAAGGTAAATCAACACATCAATATTGGATAACAATATGGAGCCATAACATTATGTATAAGAACAACAAATCAGTACAAAATAGTGAGGCATAAATCATATGAAATGACTAAACACGCCTCCCATAAACAATCACTCCCAAATATGAGTTACTGTTGCAATATAAAATACTGGAGAGCTGCTACAACACAATCATACTAATCATAACTAAAGCTGGATATCATACAATGATATAAAAATACTGATATAGGCCACAATATATTCTACACATTCAGATCTAGGCACTAGATCAACTTTCCAGGACAACCCAAGAGGGTTTCCGGAAAATGCACACAATGTGCTAATTTAAGCTACAACCCTAGGGCTGAAGTTATGCTGCAACAACAAAAATGAGAAGATATGGCTGAAGATGATGTAGAAACCTACAAATCTTCTCCAATAGATCCTCCGGGTGAAAGAATGGCTCCTCCACTGAAGAAATCACCTCCCAAGTAATCTACTGCAACCACCCCTGCAACTCCTCCCTAAAATAACGCAGATCTGGATTGAAACTGATTTGTAGGGGATAAATAATCCTTTTCCTAGTGCCAAATATGTCAATAAAGCCCAAAGGGCTTCTTTACAGGCCTTCCAATGGAAGGAAACCTTCCTCCATTGCAAAACTAGCTCTGAAGACACCCAATATAATCCTCCACTGCTGCACCCTGCAACACAGTACAACTCTAAGTAGAAAATGTGATGATGAAGACAGTTGTATCTTGGCCTGATGTTGGATAGTGGAAAATGTAGTGCAGTAATATTCCAAGAGGCCTCTCAATGAAAGAAGTGGGATTCCTGACTAGGAACACCTTGTGCTAAACAACACTGCAATCTTAGCTAAACAACTGAAGAAAGATCAAGTCTAAACAGACCATATACAAAATAATAATCTCAAACATAACCCTCCTATGGCTGCCATCCTCTTTCTTATATAAGTGATGAGCTTCCTCACCCTTGGCCCCACTCAACTAGGTCACTACTTCCATGCATTAAATCTCCCTTCAAAACTGCGTAGTCCCACCATGAATGCCACTCCTCCATAACAATGTTGTTGATTTGGTCGAAGTTGACCCAATCTTCATGCTCTAGCCCCTTTTCACACCTAAGGGTCTTCAATCCAGCTTTTTAGATGACCTCCATTCACACTAGGAGCATATTTATTCCTACTAAGGATATTTATGGGTCTCCATACCCTCTTATTCCTCTATCTAAGAGTAAAATCAAAACTTTAATATTCCAATTAGCTGTGTGCTAATTTAGGAATATTACAGTCCTCCCCTCCCAAATGCTACTTTTCCTCAAGAAACTGAAAGGATAGAACTGAAGAGCTTCTCCTCTTACTCCTGTAGCATCCTTATATGTTAAGTTCCTCCAATGAACAAGATGCTCTCTCATCAATATGTCCCCAAGTTGCTCCTCCCAAGTGTATAAGTATGCCTTTGGTGAAAAATCCAAATGGCTCTCATCATGAGCAAGTGGGATATCCATGGAGGCAACTGTATGTGGTCTAGGGGCCTCCTTGAGGCATGTAATCAGCAGAAGGTTGGGAACCTTCCTCCCCATGTGAAGCTCCAAGCCCCAAGCTATCATCCAGACAAAGTGAGTCATCCTCCAAAATGGTAACTCATGAAAATACTCCTCCACCTTAGGCTCCTGTAATGTAGGTGGTCTGTATAGCTAAAAATGATAGACCAAATGGCCTACCCCACGCTATCTCTCCCTCCACTTATGAAAATTATAGAGTTGTTTTTGATATTTGGCTGCATTAATATTTCCTTCAAGAGGAAAAAGGAAAACTGGAACTTCAAAGATCCTCTCTCTAGGGTCATGAATCATGCTGGCCCAAACCATCCCACATATGATGAATAGGACATCATCACCATATGGCATCCAAATGAGAAATATATTGAAGGTTTCATGTAGTTTTGGAAGGTACCAATAGTTTCCCAAGTGGTCATAGTGCAGTTTTTATAACTAATGTCCCAAAACATAATATGGCAAGTTGTCTCCCAACAAGTTGCTAGTTGTGCATGTCATCTCATCCACTAGTAAATAATAAATGGCATTTTTTATCAACTGACCAAACAGAGAATAGTACAACACTTGCCCCAAGCCATTCAAGAGATAGTTATCCCCATCATAGATGTTGGCCTTAGAAATACCATGAAACCCAAATAAAAGTTGGTCCTCTTGTGGAGCAATACACTACATATAGATGGAAAGAGAATGCAAATACTGTGTTAGATAATCAATAAGTGAAAAAAAACAACTCTTACCATGTAATGAGAGTAAGCTGATAGTAAGATCCATGAATGAGCCCTCCATGGTGGTATGACATATCTCCATGAAAAGGAATGAACCATGTGCTACATGCGAAACCTTCTTCTTATGCTTGGAGATCCAAGTCAAGAAGATCATATCATGGTTATAGATGTCTCCCTCCATCCCTCCATTATTCCATCACTCTCATTTCCTACCTTTCCATCAAGTGCATCATATGTGAAGTGATCCTGGGAACACTCCATCAACAAATCCAAGCTCCCAAGTGACAGCGCTATTGGCCTTTGTAATAAGGCTCCTGTCATCTCATAGCTCCATTATTTGACATGCCAAATGCCAAAGTCATCTACCATAATGATGCTATATATGGAATATTTCTTCCAAGGTGGAAGTACCTCCTAATCCTCCAAATCTAAGGAGTAGCCCCTTGGCTCCATGATTGTGCCACCACCATCTACTCCTGCAACATCATGCAAAGTAAGGGAGAAAATCAGCCCATACTCTCCCAAGAGTATTCAAAGAAACAACAAATCTTGTTGCCTTCTCACATCATCACCATATAGAGCATGGAGCAACAAAATCATGGTTGATATGAAGGATATCACATCACCCCATCGACATCACCCATCCAACCAATAGTGAGTGTCTATCATCATGCTCAAAATTGGCATCCCTCCAATGGATAATACCACCCTCCCAAATCAGATTTCAATCTTTACATTTCATGGGATGTTGAAATGCAATCTCCTGGAGATATATAAATGAATACCACTCATCAATGACCAAGTTGACCCCATAAGGATTCAAATAAGATGTAGGCAAAAAATTCTCATCAAAATGTGAAGTGATCATCAAGAAGTATCCATCATAATAATGGAAGATGTCATTCATCATAAGATGTCCTCCATTAATCATCTGCCTATCTAATGTCACACAAGTATAATGGTCATCAGAATGCCCCAATAATAGTTGGGTCCCCAACTCATCACTACTTCTCAATGACAGCACTGCTAATCTCCATGATGGTGCATCTACTGTCTCAATATCATGCTCAATGATGAACACATAGTTCTGCATTGCATAGTTTAGGATAATACTCATCCTATCCTCCAAAAATATACACTCCAACCCCAAGAGTTGTGTGTAGATCAACAATGAGTAACCGGGATGACTGTATATCTCCTCCTTGAAAAAATCAAGGGTCCTCAGTGCAGTGATAGTTTTCTACTCCAAATTAGCAGTGCATCTTGACCCTATGTCATACAATGGAATATTCCCACATTTCTCCATAATATGTGCTGAAATAATATAAAGTGGAAACATTTGCATACCTTGATTTTGCTTGGGAACATATTGTATTGCTACAAGGGTTCCTTCCTCCAGTCTGATGACTTCCCCAACTACTGATGATGATGGCTGCTCCCCTATGGTTGCATCAGCGCTGGTATAAGACTCCTCCTCCTCATGCATCTATAGAATAGTGCATGGGACTCTATATGTCAAGAGATCAAGACCACTTTGCAAAGGTGCAAGTGTTCTTCCTCCTGAAGCAAGTTCTCCTGCAGTAAGTGGTGGTGAAAGTTTCCTTTCCTTTGATGTCTTCTTGTCAAACTTCTTGATGAACCTTTGAGTAAAATCTGCATATGCAATTACTTTTGCATCACTCAAATGGCTGAACCACCAAATGTTTGCTTCACCCTCAAGGTGCAACGCTGCAATCTCAACAGATTCTCTTTCTACTATTGGATGTGGTAGGAAAAATGCATCCAAATTCATTCCCCAAGCCCTTGTTGTACATGTGGATGACCCATCAAATGTAGGCAATATAAATCTATTGCTGCAAGGTCTTCTTTCTTTCTTGAGCTGGCAGGGAAAATTTTAAGGATGGAAAATTATTTTGAAGTTTAAAAAATTGGCGAATCTCACTAGTCCCTAATATTAAAAATATAAAATGTTTATTGATGTATTTGTAAAATTATTCAAATTTATAATGATATTATATATATTTTCTATATAATGTTGGCGATTTTTAAGGAAAAATAATTTTATATTGTAAAATTTGGGCAAATCACTTTTATAAAAAAATGGAAATTGGCGAATCTTTTTTTTGGAAAATCCATGGAAAATTAGCCCACCTGCAAATATTAGCCCCTAAAATTTTCCATGGAGCTGGATGAACTGTGGAAGAGTTAGATTCTCCTTGAAATCTCTAGGTTGAGACTTATATTCTGCAAGATAATCACTTAGAATCTCATGATCTAAGTGTCCTCCATCTCCGTTCCTTTTGTCTTCTTCTTCAAAAGAAAAGGGCATAGTATGTTTCTTTGGAGCTCTATGCAATACCAATTTTCTCTTCTACTGATAGGAAGTGCATGGTCCTTCCTCATCTTGAAACCCTAATGAGGTCTCATTGTTTCTGTCCATTCTTCTTTACTTTTCCTCCTTGGTGAGGTCCCTCTTAGATCTAAAAAGAGATGAGATAAAACTCATTCTTTCCATCATTCTGATCTCTTTCTCCTTCTTATTCTCCTGATAGAATAATGGCTGAGATCCACATGCTGAGCCAAGGTTATGCTCTGATACCACTATAATATTATCAAATGGGAAAAGCACAAATATAGTGCATAAACAAGGAAATAGCAAGGTAAATCAACACATCAATATTGGATACCAATATGGAGCCATAAAATTATGTATAAGAACAACAAATCAGTACAAAATAGTAAGGCATAAATCATATGAAATGACTAAACAAGCCTCCCATAAACAATCACTCCCAAAGATGAGTTACTGCTGCAATACAAAATGCCAGAGAGCTACTACAGTGTAGTCATACTAAGCATAACTACAGCTGGAGATCGTACAATGATATAAAAATACTGATATAGGCCACAATAGATTCTACACATACAGATCTAGGAACTAGATCAACTTTCCAAGACAACCCAAGAGGGTTTCTAGAAAATGCACACAATGTCCTAATGTAAGCTGCAGCCCTAGGGCTGAAGGTATGCTACAACAATAGAAATGAGAAGATATGGCTGAAGCTGATGTAGAAACCTACAAATATTCTCCAATAGAACCTTCGGATGAAATAATGGCTCCTCCACTGGAGAAATCACCTCCCAAATCATCTACTGCAATCACCCCTGCAAATCCTCCATAAAATAATGTAGATCTGGACTGAAACTGCACTGTAGGGGGTAAATACTTCTTGGCCTGGTGCCAAATATGTCAATAAAGCCCAAGGGGCTTCTACAAAACTATCTCTGAAGACACCCAATATAATCCTCCACTACTGTACCCTGCAACATAGTACAACTCTAAGCAGAAACTGCGTTGATGAAGACAGTTGTTGCTTGGCCTGATGCCTGATAGTGGAAAATGTAGTGAAATACTCTTCTAAGAGGCCTCTCAAGGAAAGAGGTGGGATTCCCAACCAGGAACACCCTGTGCTAAACAACACTGCAATATTAGCTAAACAACTGAAGAGAGCTCAAGTCTAAATAGACCATATAGAAAACAATAATCTCAAACATAACCCTCCTATGGCTGCCATCCTCTTTCTTATATAAGTGATGAGCTTCATCACCCTTGGCCCCACTCAATTAGGTCACTACTTACATGCATTCAATCTCCCTCCAAAACTGTGTTGTCCCACCATGAATGCCACTCCTCCATAACAACGTTGTTGATTTGGTCAAAGTTGACCCAGTCTTCATGCTCTAGCCCCTTTTCACACCTAAGGGTCTTCAATCCATCTTTTTAGATGACCTCCATTCACAGTAGGAATGAATTTATTCCTACTAAGGAGATTTATGGGTCTCCATACCCTCTTATCCATCTATCTAAGAGCAAAAGCAAAACTTCAATATTCCAATTAGTTGTGTGCTAATTTAGGAATATTACAGACAACGTGGAAGATCATGTCCAAAATCATGATAATAATTTTGCTGCTACACTAATGCTACTGATCATGTAACATTAGATATATTGATCAGTAACATTAGATATATTGATGGAAACTATACAAGTATGAATTGTTCATGCCAATATAGCATGTGAGTTGAAAGGAATTGGCTAATAATTCCTTGACTTTATGTTTATGATACAAGTGAGATGATGGATTTGTATAGTATGGACAGATGATGGCTTCTATAAACTAGGAAGCATGGGGAGAATGCTACTATGACACTAGAACCCTGTGATTGAATATTCACAGTTGTTTGGCTGAATGAGCATTCTGTCAGGGAGGACATCTTGCAGGTAGAAATTGAATGGGTATAAAATTCTATCAAGGAGGACAGATTAATAGGTAGAAATTGATTCCTCGTGAATTTTTATATCATGTAAATATGCTAACAAGGTAATATTAATTGCATAATTGGTTCAAACAATCATTCAAGACTTAAAAACTCAAGGACATATATTACTAAACAAAGAAGTTAGAAAAGTACCATGTACTCTTCAAGATATTGCTTTAAGCAAATTAATTCTAGATTTGACATTTTTATCCCATGCAGAATATCTAAAAGACAAAAGCGTTGTTATATACAAGTTGTGCGACTTCAGTATTGAGGAATATGTAAAATTAATCATGATGATGCAATTATTAATACATAAAAATTTCACTGTATGAAAAACATTGTTGTAAGTACTATTTTCCGTAAATATGCTAACAAGATAATATAAATTGCAGGATGGTTCAACAGTCATCCGAGACATGGAAACTCAAGGACATATACTTCTAAACATAGAAGATGGAAAAGTACCATGTACTCTTCAAGATATTGCTTTAAGCAGATTATTTCCATATTTGACATATCTATTCTATGTAGAAAGATATTTCTTTAAGTTGATTATTTCCTGATTTGAAATCTATATCCTATGTAGAATATATAAAAGCGAAAAATGTTGTTATATACAAGTTGTGTGACTTCAATGTTGAAGGAAAATTTATACTCAAACATGATGATGTAATTATTAAAACATAAAATTTTCACTATATGAAAAACATTCTTGTAAGTAATATTTTATTAAACATTGTTGCCTCATATTCATCTTGAATTTTTATATCATGTAAATATGCTAACAATATAATCTGAATTGAAAAAATGGTTCAAACAGTCATTCATGACTTGGAAACTCAAGGAGAGATACTACTAAACAAAGAAGTTGGAAAAGTACCATGTACTCTTCAGGAATATTGTTGTACAGTCATTCAGGATATTGCTGTACAATCATTCAAGGATATTGAAGACTTCCTGCAATCCAAAAATGAATTTGAAATTCCCAAACCAAACTTAGATCATGAAGATGACTGCTCTGATGAGGAACAAACACACAAAACACAACCAACTTCTACTACTGATATAAATCTGCTAGAACACCCTCATGAGGCATAATTGTGTGAAGATTTAGACAAAAGAGACCTTGAGGTATTGCAATGCAAAGAAAATTTATTTCCAAGAGGACTTGACCCCTTAGAAGAACTGTTTTGATTTTAATGATGTTGCTAGGAAGCCAAAAATGGAATCCATTGAAACTGATGTAGAAGAATGCAACATAGGCAGTGAAGAAGAACCTGAAATGATAAAGATGTCCAAACACCACCAGCTCTTATAAAACATAAATACATTGAGCTATTCAAATAATTCAAGGACATGTTTTCATGGGGCTATGAGGACTTGAAGTCCTATGACACAAACATCATTCATCACAAGATTCCTCTCAAGGACAACCAGAAACCATTCAAGCAAAAATTGCGTAGGATAAACCCTATCCTAATGCCTCTAGTTGAGAAAGAAATAAAAAATATGTATGATGCTGGAATAATAGTCCCACTCAGGTACTCAGAATGGGTCTCAAACCTTGTATCAGTGAGTAAGAAAACAGGTGAAATTAAGCTATGCATAGAATTCAAAAAATTTAAACAAAACCTCCCTGAAAGACAACTACCCTTTACCTAAGATGGATCATATACTGCAAATGGTGGTGTTATCACCTAATTTTTTATTTTTTTTCAAAACATCATTGTGTCAAGTTTGTCTTTGATCATGATTCAAAATTGGGTTTAGAAGTAAAATTATGATTTGATCAAGGGTAGGTTTTATTTTTATAGTTCAAAGCCCATCCTTAAGTTCAAATAAAGTCTTTTTCAAAGTCCCTTCATGTCAAATATCCATCATTTCCATTTGTGGGTCATTTCCTAAAGTTTCATGTCAAAACTGTTCAATTGGCCAAGAAACCTTGTTTCCGTAGCATCACCTGTTCAAAAAATTTGATATGTGCTACGAAAATGCTAATAGTTTTGTAGTGCAAAGATGTAAAATTACTCTGCAGGTGCTACGAAAGTGCAGTTTTTTCGCTGTCTTGTCATTTGAGTTGAAAAGTGTCAGAAATCGTTGCGAAATGTCAGGTTAGTGGTATGATGAGTCATGTAATGATGACATTCGATGTACACATCCATTTTTGTAGTCATCATTGTCATTATAGGTTATGAATGAGGCATCATTTAGTTATGAGATGACATTTTAAATTTCAAAATATTTCCTAATTGGTCATTCTCATTTCCTTTTGCCTCCATTAGAAATGTCTGAGTTCTGAAGTGTCAAGCCAAACCTGTGGATATTTCATACAAAGGTTTTTTTCATCCCTATTCAAGTGAGGTTGATATAAAATTTATCAAGCGAGGCTGCTGGTTTTATATATTCAAGTGAGGCTGACAGGTTTTCTGAAAAGCATGGCCGAGGAAAAGAAAGTTCACAAAGGGGGACACTGCTTAAGGTATGAACTTGAAGACATGAAGGCAATAATTGAAGACCCAGCAGTGATGGAAGTGTTCAGAAGAGTAGGTTTCCTTCGTTTTTGTGAAAAATTGCAGGGTTGTCACACATAGGTATCAAAGGAATTTGCCATGAACTTCAATGGAACAACTACTAAGGTTGGGATGCTAAGTGTGTCAATTACACTGGATGTCATTTCTATTGTTACAGAGATACCAAGAGGTTAAGAAACTTGGTTCAAAGGTTTCAAATTTGATATGGAGAAATGTAAAGAGTTCATGAAGCCTAAGTATGCAGACATGGACCTTAACAACGCTATCCCTAGAAGCTACATCAAAGACACTTATTCAAAGTTGTTGCTCAATATTCAGAAGTACTTTACATGTGAAGGCAAATATCATAAGGTTTACACATATCATTTCAAGTTGCTTCTACATTTCACTGGTAATATTTCACTCGATTTTCCTTTTTATCTGCATAGGAGTCCTGCAAATGATGGTTGATAAAGTACAAGAAAAATCTGAAGGTAGTGAAACATCCTTGTTTCATCATGGTTTAATGAAGTTATTGATTTTAGAGGAACTTTAGAAAATAGGCAGGGATTGGTCATCTTTCTTGTTTATAAATGGTTTTGAGTTGGAAACCCTAACTCCTGCAATAAACCCTAAAACTAAAGGAGTTCCATCACCACCAGCATCAGAGCCTAGTCAACCTATGGTTGCAAAACCAAAGGAATTTGCAAAGCTGAAGCCAAGGAAACAAATTGAGAAAAGGGAAGAGTAGACACAAATTCTTAATACACCAACCCCATCATCTGCAAAACAGAGGTCAAAGAATGTCAAAGAGGCAAAACAGAAACAATTTTTCAACAAGAAGGAAATCAAAAGAGTAACTAGAAGCCAAGCAGTGGCATTAAAAGGAAACACAATTGCTACAGAGGATAGCATAGTAAAAAAGGGAAATTTAGATGAAATCCTTCATGCTATTGACATAGAGGAGACACCTATTGTTCAAGCTAAGTTCATTGGGGAGGATGAGCATAAATAGAAAAAGGCTAAGTCTGCAAAGAAGCTTGAGTTTGAGGGGGGAAATGCCGATTTCATCTTTCAAGCAAGAAAGCCTATAACTAGGCATGCTAAGAAACTCAAGGAAGGTAGCAAGGAGGTTCAAAAATCTATTGAGATAGCGAAAGATCCTGAAGAAATTTTTGATCTCTCATTACCTACAGTGAAGCATACAATCAGCAGAACAAAGAGGGGAAAAGAAGAAATGACAGAGAAAACAAAGTTTCAACATCTTGAGGAAAATTTAGGGTTAGAAAACCAAGAAATTGTTGTGATGAGATAGAGGGCTAGAAAGCATAGTGTTGAGAAAGCAGATTTTAAAATAATGAAAGCACTTTTGGAAAGACAAACCGGTTCTATTTCTGAAACTCCAAGTAGTGCAGAGAAGTTTTTCAAATGGACAGTTCCAACAATAAAGGAAGCCAAGTTTGTCAGAGTAATAAATAATCACTTGAGAGCTAATAACAAAAGACTTAAATATCAAGTGGAGGACTTGGAGTAGCAGATGAATTTGATTCATGATAAGTTAAAAAGAAGAGGTATTAAAATAACATTCATAGAAGAGCCTTTAGCTAAATCAAATGAAAATGAAGAAGGGACCTCTTGAAGGTTGGAATGACTATGTGTTTCAGTTGATATGGAATTTTAAATGATGGAATCAGAATTATTTTGAGTTTTTGGCACATTTACAATTTACACTTTGGAAATTTTTTGACAAAACTGCTCACTCAGCAGTTTCGTAGCGCAGACAGTGTAAAAAGGGAGAAAAGTGCTACGAAACTGTTGTAGCAACTTTTCTTGCTCTTTTTCATAAAAATTTGAAGTGTAAAAGGATGAATCAAGAACTAAAATTTCTAGGGAGGATGTATTAAAAGGTAATTAAGACATTTTTGGAGGAAAGAAGTCAAAAATTTGAAGGAAAAAGGGTTAAAAAGCAGCGCTACAAAAGGCGCTACGAAATTGTTGTTGTTTTCGTAGCGCAATGTATTGCAGCTCATTTGAAGAGTTTGAAAATGGTTTCGGACAGCTGGAGCCTGGGGAGGAGTTTTGGGATGTGTTAATTCAATTTCAAACAGCTACGGACCTCCAAATAAAGAATATATCATGGTCAGAATGTTCCAAGAATGCAAAGGTCTCTATGCCTATAAAATAAGGGATTGTTTCCTATTTTCATGGAGATCAGTAATATGGTCATGAAGAGTTGAAGCCTATCATTTAGATTTGACCATGTGTTGATACACTTGGCAAATGATTTAATTTAATTTAGATAAGATTGTTAGAGATAGCATTAAGCAGTTTGAGTCCTTTTTGGAATAGGACTATTTAAGTGGATTAGGTGTATTTTTGTAATAAACCCCATGTCTTTTGGTTATGCAAGGTGTCAAGAGTAAAGAATTAGATGTATCTAGCCTAAGATGAGATTATCTCATGTTTTAAATTGTCTATTAAATACCAAGAAGTCGAATGTTCCAAGGGTTGGACATTTTTGGCAAAAGACTTTGCTTATTGTAACTGACTGGTTTTTAGCTAATACAGAGAGTTTCTACTTAACCAACTTGGGATTCAGAAGGATTTTTGATGTGTTCCTATTCTATTTGCCTCTCTTTATTTTTCTATTGCAGTGGTGTTTATCTATATTACTCAAAATTCATCTTTAGATGCTCTGACTTCCTATATAAGTAAACTGACTGTGTTTTTACAGTTTCATGTGTGTTTATCTCTTAACTAAAACTCTGATATGCCTCAACTTCCATGTTAAGTAGATTCATTGGATTACTGAACTGTTTGACTCCATAAGCCCAATGTGTACTTGTTGATGCGATTCTTAACCTATATCTATCATTTATCTGTTCATTACCTGATATAGAGTTAGCAATCTATATTTTTATCCAAATCATTAACTCTTGAGAGAGCCCTCTCAGGCTGAGGAGGCTAAGCCTCAGTTAAAAGATTAGGTTTGAAATAGTTACATGAAGTTGACTGATCAAGCAGCATATCAGATCCAATTTTGTGATAACAGGTGGTAGGCTCCAAAATAATATCTTTGCTTGATGGTTTTTCAGGGTATAATCAGGTGCTATTACTTCCAAATGATCAGCACAAAACCACTTTCACTACACCTTGGGACACCTTCATGTATGTCAAAATGCATTTTGGGTTAATGAAATCCAGGGCCACTTTTCAAAGAGCCATGTACATTTATTTTTCCAAAGAAATAGGCTACTTCATTGTGATATACCTTTATGACATCACCGTTTACTAAAAAACTGATGAAGAACACCTAGCTCACTTAAGAAAAGTGTTTGAAAAGTGTAGAAAGTATGGTTTATCTTTGAATCCCAATAAAACTTTGTTAGGTCTTCAAGAGGGAAAATTTTTAGGCCATATCATATCTGAAGAAGGGATTAAGATAGACCCAAAGAGAATTGAGGGTATATTGTAGATCTGCCATCCTAGAAGCAACAAAGAGCTACAATCATTCATTGGAAAGATCAACTTCTTAAGAAGGTTCATACCAAACCTTGCAGAACTCCTAAGAAAAATTACAAACATGATGAAAAGAGAAATAGGAGTCAAATGGACCATAGAAGAAAATCAATCCTTTGAACTGGTAAAACAAGCACTTACCCGAACACCAGTTCTAATCAGCCCTAACTTTACCAAGGATTTTTTCATCTTCTCATTTGCATCATAACACATAATTGATGTAGTATTGCTACAAAAGAACATAATGGGACAAGAATAGCCCATATCTTTCTTTAGCAAGGCTCTAAGAGATGCACCTATGAAATATAACATCATGGAGAAACAAGCTTTTTCCTTAATCAAACCATTAAAAGATTTCAGAGTTTACATCTTGCATTCACATGTCATTGCTTTTGTTCCTCATGGAGTTGTTAAGGACATACTAACTCAGGATACTGATGGTAAAAGAGGTAAGTGGATTGCTGTCATCTTAGAGTATGATCTAGAAATAAAGCCCACCAAGCTGATCAAAGGGAAAGTACTGGCCATATTGATGGCTGAAGCAAACTTTCAAGCATTGGACATAAACATGATACATTCCTTGGATGAACAAGAGGAGTTGGCGACTCCACCTATTAAAGAAGAATTTCTTAACTCACTCTGGTATGATGATATATTATATGTGCTTTTTAATCTAAATGCTCCTCCTAGATTGTCCAAAACAAAGGCCAGATTCTTGAAACTAAAAGCTGTAAATTTTTGCATTCTAGATAAAGCTTCATATTGGAAAAATTCTGTTGGTATCCTGCTTAAATGTTTACTTGAAGATGATGCGGATAGAATCATGCATGAGTTTCATGAAGGAGAATGTGGATGCCATATCTATTGGAAAACCACTGCCAACAAAATCCTTAGAGCTGGTTTCTATTGGCCCACTCTTTTCCCTAATATCCACAAGTTAATAATGACTTGCCATAAATTCCAAATATTTGAGGGAAAGAGAAAAATATTTCCTTTTCCTTTACAACCTATCAGTGTTGAAGCTCCTTTTAAACAATGGGGTTTGGATTTCATTAGAGAAATCCACCCCGCCTCTTCTGCCCAACACAAATGGATCCTCACTGCAACTGACTATTTTACCAAATGGATAGAAGCCATCCCTTCAAGGAATGCCATTGACTCATTAATCATAAAATTCCTTGAAAATCATATCTTGTTCAGATTTGGCTGTCCAAGAAAAATCATCACTTATAATGTTGCTGCATTTAAGTCCAAAATAATGGTGGACTTTTGCCACAAGTATCACATTACATTAGGGCATTCCACAACTTATTACCCTCAAGGTAATGGGTTGGTTGAGTCCTCTAATAAAATTTTGGTAAATGTCATCAAAAATTTGTTAGAAGAAAACAAAAAGTCATGGCACAGCAAATTAATGCATGCACTATGGGAAGACATGTTAACAAACAAGAAATAAATCAACATGTCTCCCTATCAACTAGTGTACGGCATGGATGCAGTTTTTCCAGCATCCTTGGGAGTACCAGTGATGAAGCTTGTTCAAGAGGTACAATCAGAGGAGAATGATATATAATGGAGGCTGAACCAAACCATTCAATTGCAGCAATCAAGGGAAGAAGTATACAATATAACACAAGCAGTACAAGAGAGCATCAAGAAGATTTTTGATAATAGCACTAAATCTAACGATTTCGAGATTGGAGACAAAGTGCTGATGTGGGATTCAAGAAGAGAGGACAAAGGCAAGCATGGAAAATTTGAAAATCTATGGAAAGGTCCATACATCATACATTGAGTTAGAGGTAACAATGCATTCTTTCTACAAGGAATGGATGGAACAGAGTTATTTGGAGGTCTTGTCAATGGCAGGATGCTCAAGCACTATTTTTGTTGAAGTTCTTATTTTAAAGCTTTGTTCATTGTACATGACATTTCTTGAATAAAATATCAAAAAAATGAAAACACAAAAAACAAATAAAAGAAGAAAAGAGGGCAGAAAAAAAGAAGAGGTAAAGCCCCATACCAAAAAAGAATATGTCTGAAAATGTGCAAGTCAAAATGCCACTACTTTTGAGGAAAGAAAGTATTGTTCAGTCATACAACCTAACCATGATTGAACATGTTTTAAATTTCTGTAGATAAGTTAGAAAATGAAGATTTGCCAAACCATTTAAACTTGGCTCATTAGTAGACTAGGTTAGGAAAAGATATTGGTTCCCAAAGCTCAAATCTGAACCAAAGATAAAGGAGAGGGATGAGTGACAAGTTTTGAATTATATCCCTCAAGTTTCTATTTTTACTTGTGCAAAAATAAATCTATGTGTAGCTTGTCCAAAATGCCACAACCCATGACAAACCAAATTGCTCAACATTGATTTGGTCATGTTTTAAATTTTATGTTAGTATATTAGAGAATGAAAATATGTCAAAATGTTTAACCTTGACAGATAAGTAGAATAGGTAGAAAATAAAAGAGCTCATCAGCCTAATCTGATATTTTGGATGATATATGGGTAGAAGTATATAGTTTGTGCTTTCAAAAGAAAAGATGATGTTCAGGGTTTGCCAATCCAAATGCACCCAAATGAAGAGAAAATGTTAGGAAAAGTATGATGGGTAGGTAGAGTTAATGTTGAAGCAATCATGTTTTTTCAGAGTGTAGAATCATAGCTTCAAGGAGTAGTAGCAAGATCAGCATTGCAAAATGAAGGAAATCAGGAAGCATGTAAGGCATCTCATCTGCAAAATCAGAGATCTGAGGTTCTTGACACCTCCTAAAGGAGCTGTCCTCCCCAAGTGGAGCCACTATTAGTCATCAGTATTTTTCACTATCTTTAGATGACTATAGGATGGTTACAGCTTTTTGAAAATAATATTCCTTGACTGTCTTGAGTTTCAAAAATCTCACTACCTTCATTATACTTATAAACCTATTTTCATTGTTCCTCAGTTAGTCTTCCCAAAGCCACCATGTTGTTGTTAAAAGACACATTATGGGCAAATTCCTCCCTTTTTCATTTTTATTTCCTGCCTATAACCTCATTTCCCTATTCTCCCTTGTCCATAAAATCCACCTTCCATCTAGGGTTTCCTATAGGTAACTTGTTAGTAACCTATAAATATAGGATTCATAATTTTGACTTGACCGATGTTAATCTTGTAAATATGTACAAACCTTGCTTTCTGCAAGTTATTTTCCCATATTTTGTAAAAAAATAAAAAATTAAAAAATAAAAAAAAAGGGTAAAAATTCCTAAAAGAAAAATCAAAGGACTTACAAAAAATAATATACCCCAAAAGAAAAAGATCAATAAAACATGAAAGTGTGAAAGTATAAATGCCACTACTTTTACCTTTTGCAGTTGATTATGGTAGAGTGTAAATAAATGCCATAGTTTGTGACGAGTTGAACAATTTAATCTTAACTTGTCACCTTTCAATTTCAAATGTTGTAGATAGAGATTACCGTTTAATCATGACAATTCATTAGTTAGGTAGAGAATAAAAGAATCCAACAGTTTAATCTGGATTCCTGGTTGAAATAAGTGTAGAATTAGATAGTTTACTGCTTTCAAAAAAGAATAAAAATGTTGTAAGGTTGCTAGTTCAAATGCACCTGATCAAAATAGAAGGAAAAAATGTTAGAAGATAATGACTAAGTAGGTAGAAGAAAGTGGGATACATCATTGTAAATATCTTTCACTAGGCTATAAATAACTAATTTCCCTTCCCCATAGCAATTTGATATTCTAGACTATCAGTCAAAGAGGCTCAAGGCATTTCCTTGACTTTTGTTGGGACCGGACCCAAGGCTCAGTGACTGATTAGTTGAAAATGTTAAGTTTCTATATTAATCCTAGAGATTTTCATCATTTCCCCCTTCATGCACTCATCACCATTTAAATTCATAAGTGGGAAATATTTTCTTACTTAAATGTTACATAAACACCCATTTGATTAACTTCCTCCATTTTTACAAGGCATAAAACCCTCAAAAACATGATAAACTAAGTAAAAAGTGAATGAGTTATGGAAATAAAACTTTACTCTAATTTTCACTTTCCTTAGTTTTATTTATGAAATTTGAGTATTCATTGTCCCTTTTCATATTAACACTTAACATATTTTATTAACTCCCTATTAAATATCCTAGTCATATTAATATAACTTCTTTTTATTTAATATCCCAAAAAACCTACTATTATAAGCCTTTTGTGTCAAAGATATTAATCACATGTTGAAAAAACATTCCGAAATTACCCCTTTGACATAAAACTACCCTAAAAAATACTCCTGATCCCCTATAGTTTTGGACTTCCCAATAATCTAAAACTATATAATAAAATAAAAATACGAAAATCAGTTTGCCTACATATTTTATATCTTTGGAATAAAAGAACATTCTCCCGCTTATCCTTTGTAAATACTTTCACCATTCGTCCCGCACAAACTTTACCCAAGGTTAATGCTTTAACCTTATCTCTTTCCCACACCATGTATCCTCTTACCATAGATTAAACCTTGGTTAAACATTTAAAACCCACTCCACTCTATGTATAAACCCCTTTTATACATAAAGCTTCATCAACTAACCCGAAGCCCTCTCGTTCATCCTCAGCCCTCCAATCATTCTTATATTCAAATCCAACGATCTGCATTGAGAGCGATCATTGGGCCTCATGCCCCACCATTCCCTATCACATTGATTTAAAACCGTTGATCATCACGTACCAAATCGATGACGCATACCAAAAATCCCGGTCCCACCTTTTTTTCTCGCAGCTTCCCTATGCATCTCAGCCGTTCGTATCGCTCAATCAAATCTGATGGTGCGGATCCCATATCGCATTACAAAAGTAATCGGGTGAAGTTGGCAAAAAAATTTGCGATAAAAGTTGTTTCCCGAAACCACCAGCTGCTACATGTCTCATTTCTACTGGATCACAATGCAAAAGTGAAAAACCATTTACCACCCAGAAGCAATGCGATAACCACTAATGGTTTCACCTTCAAATACAAAAATTGCTCCCGCCATTAATTTCGACCTGTAATAAGTGTTATGTTGATTAATAAGACTTAAGGTTTCAAACTTAGCTCTTATTATTTACATGCATTTGCACCTGCGTCCTCTCAGAAATCACTCACAGACACTATTTCAGAGCTGATTTCGAATCAGTTCATCGTTCTAAAGTCATTTCCGCTCTGAAATTCACCTCCGAATGCTCTCAGTGCCTTCGACCAAATAGCTGCGACCAGTTTGAAGACTGGTATAACCTGGAACCCTCTTCGACCACAACCATACCTGTTCAAGTTATTTTTCCGAAATCTGACCTGCAAATTCTTAATTTCCAAGAAGAAAATTGAACCAAATTGAGTATATAAGCCAAAATTACTCCTCTGATATTAATCAAACCTTGAAGAAACAGGGGAAACCTTGTCAAAATTTTTCTAGAATTTTCCACTTCTGCTTAATTCAGTTTTGAAGAGTTTTTAACCATCCAAAAGCTATTTCCACGGTTAAAATACCTTTGAATTACTAAAAAATCCATCAAAATCCCTTTCCAACCTTTCGCACATTGCAAATCTGCATTTTCATCATAAAACCCTTGCCCAGATTCTGAATTCTTCCCCAAAGCAGCTTAATTGACCTTCTGTTTCCAAAAGAGCTAAGAAAACAGTATAATCTTGCTCAGTTTCATTTAAAATGACAAAAAAGCAGATCAACCCTAGCACTGGAGGTCCCAAACCTCAGAAGCCTACCTCCAGCAAGCTCCCAAATCCTAAACCTTCCAAAATTGATAAACCTACTCCTGTCCTAACTACAGATTCCACTGAAGTAGTCAAGCCATTGCAGCCACCTATCACCTCTGAAGAGAACAATCCCTTGATTGAATTAGACTATAGAATTGCTGATGCTACCTTAGAATTTGATCTACTTGAAGTACATAGTTGGTGTCAGGAAAAATTTGAGAAGAAAGTGGCCAATGATATACCTGTATGGGACTCCAACTTGCCTAAATATATAGTTCCCATCACACATCCAGCTCAAGATTTCATTAGGTTGTGTCAGTTGCACTATATCCCTGACCAGAGATGCATGGTAAACAAATATAGTGAGGTCATGTTTTATATAACTGCTGAAGCCATCAATGATATGCTCCAACTAAGCCATGATCCATGAGCAGTATCATTGTCCATTGAAGATTTGACTCAAATGTATTTAGACCTGGATTTCCCTGAGAAGTTTATGATCCTTCAAAACTTCATGCCTAATCATGTTAACGTTCCTAAGGTAAATCCACCTTACGATACTTTTGATTTCCCTGAGGGCTCTAGAAAAATCATTTCCATGTTGTCATTCATTCTAGGCTATGATAATGATGAGTTTACAGATGCCTCCATCCTAGGTTTCCTTTCTACCTTATCTCCAAGACAACACCCAAAACTGGTTTTCAACTTTGCCAAATTCATTGATGATAATATGCATTATCAGTTGATTAAATTACTTGATGAAGGAGTGTTTAGATATTCATCATATTTGTTGCAACTCTTCCTATTTTCTTAGGTAGATAATTTTCCAATTGCATTACAGAAGATGGATGTGGAGGGAAGACCTATTTCAGTGATATTCTGGACTTCTCTACTCAGGGAAAATAGCAGTGAATACAGCTACAGGGACTTCAATGATTTTTTTATTAAACATGCCATGAGTCTTTTGAACAAAGAAAAGCCACCAAGGATCAATGAAGAAATCAAAATAATTTTATAGTTGTTTGAAAACTGTAAAGTTGGAGACTGGTATTTGTATAAAAATCACACAGAAATCAGAGTATATGGTGCACTATTGGCTCCTTACAAATTACCTAAGTTTCTAACTACTAGAATTTTTGCCTTGGAGTACCTTAGACATATTTTAAATTCAGATGCAGTAAACTTCATAGCGTCCAAAAATAAAGCACAATTCAAGTTAAAAAGTCAAATTGGCTCATTCATAGTCAATAACAGAGATGCTTTGAAAGAGGTAATCAGAAAATTATCAGCATTCAAGTTCCAAGAAAGCTTTTACTGGAACTATGACCCTCAAGGTATTTTAAGTAACCTCAGGGTCAAGTGTAAGTTAACCCCATTCCTCCATGAGTCAAAGCCTCTAATTGAAAAATATGATAATCAAATGGAATGGGTTGCAAACAGTTTGATTGATGATATTCAGGAGATGCAAACAGATGGCCTACAAGAAAAGTAGATGGACAGTACACATGTGATTACAGTTGGCCAACAAACTGAAGTATCTAATAAAAGGCCTAGAAAAGAAGAAGGCTATTTAGCAGAAACAATTATTGAAAATAAATTTAAAATAGTCTACAGCAAGAAGGCCAGAATGACTACTATAGAAGGAGTCATAGATGTAGATGATAATAATGGTCAACAAACAGATAATGAGGCCACAATGATTATTAATGAAACACTTATGGAAATTCAGAATGAGAAAGTACTATCACAGGGAGAAGGCAAAGAAATGATTGAAACAGAGATAAATATAGAAGCTCCCTCTTCCTCTAAGTCAGCAGAAGAAACTGATTCTGATATCCAAAAAAAGTTCAAGCAGATCAGGGAAAAGAATGAGGTTTATTCCAAACTTCTGAAGGAAAAACTAGGAGATAAAGACAGACTTGTGACAGCCTTTGTTTACTCAACAAATAAAATGATCATGTCTTTTCTCTAGCCAGTAGTAACAGATCCAAAGTCAGCCACAGATTACAGGAAAACAAAATTTGAAGTGAATGCTGATACCATACATGAACTAGACCAGATAGAGTTTCATAAAAGTGCTTCAGAGATGTTTTATTCAAAGGTAGTGAGCAAAACCATGAGTGCTACCATGCTTCAAAAGAATGTATCTAATTTTCAAACTCAAATGAAATTAGATAAAGCATCTCTACATGCTAAGGATTTGAGGATCAAGTCCTTAGAATATTTGGTGATAGAAACTGGAGCAGACCCCTCCAATACTGAAGTTGCTAAGAAATTGATAAGGAAAAAGAATGAAGATATTGCTGCCTTGAGAAAGCAACTCAAATTGCCACAGAGTGAGCACCCACAGGGAAAATAAATTCTTCAAGAAAAGATAGAAAGGATGAAACTATGCAGCTAGTTTTAAAGATGGCATCTCAGATTAAAGAGATGGAAAATCAAATAGAAACTCTAATGAAGGAAAATGAATCACTGAAAAAAGCACAGGAAGTCTCCATTCCCATAGTTATTCCAAGTGTCAGTACAGTTGTTCCCTCTACATTGGCAGAACATTTAGTACCAAAATGAGTATTGGAAACTGCAGTGTCAATTACTTCTAAATATATTTCTTCCACTTCATCATCTACATCACAAGTAAATCAAACAGGTGAAACAACTGACATAGTGAAGCCTATGGAAGACATGTCCCTAAAAGATAAAGAGATAATCAATTTGAAAGGTACCATCCGAAATATTGAAACATCAAACAGAGATGCATTGATTACATCCAAGGGACATGAGCAAAGAGCCAACAGATTACAGGAACATGTAAAGATTCTCAAACAACAAGTTAATCTCAGTGAACAGGTATCATATATCAAGAATTATATTTGGAACAACATCATTCAAGGCATACATTTACAGTAGCCTTCAATCCAAATTATTTATGAACAGAAGGAGTTACTCAAAGCATCACAAATAGAAATTCAGAAGACAAAAGAAGAACTGGCTGAAAAACCTGCTCAAGATTTGAAGCTTATTACATTTTGGAATAGTAAACATAGAGAGGAGCTTGAAGAGCTAAAAATTCGGGATAGAACTAAAAGCATACTACAAATCAAGAAATTCCTGAATAAGAGGAATATGATGAATAATTTGGAGGAAAAATGTAAAGACATGAACCTGTCAATCACAAGGTTTTGGGCCAAATACACAGTACTAACACAGACAGGCCTTCCAGACATTCATGCTTTGAATGAAAAGTTAATGGCACAAAAGGATTATGAGAACAAAGTTAGAGCTTATGCTAAAGAGCAGGTCAGCAAACCTTTACCACAAGGGTCTCCAACTGGTAAAGTTATTCTGGAATATTTTGAGAACTTGTTCTTTCTACAAAATGAGATCAAACATATTTTCATTGTTAAGCCCAATTTTTCTAAGTATACAAAGGCAGATGAAAGCTACAGGAAATTGAAGAATATGAGAATTCCCAATGCAGAACAATGACAGGAATTCACTGACTTGATATAAAGGTTTGTAGTCAAAGTGTATCAGAGTAAGTAGCAGAGTCAAAGAGTATCAGTCAAAATGCCTTTTTACTACAGATTATTCTTTATTTTACAATGGTAAAGCAGTAAAGAAACAGCGTAAAGAGTATCTATGATAAAGCACAGGTTAAAGGATGTGAAATGGAAAGAGTGTCTTTCAAGTTATCTTCCAAAGATCTTTTTCCAGTTTTTTTTGCAGCTGTCCCTCTTTCTATGTAATAAACTTTATTTTTTCCTAGAGATATTCCTACATGTCTCTCAGATATTTTGTAATAATTTTTGTATAAATACTTATTTTTTTGAAGTATTAAGTGTGTAATAAAGTTTGCCAAGACTACTATAGACATTTTTCTGGATATATTGAAGTTTGTGTGAGTTGATTTGTAAAGTAGCGGACTGGAACTAAGATTAAAGACATTATAACTCAGGAGTCTTCTACTGACCAGATAAGTCAAGTATTTTCCTGTTTTCACTGTTTATCTTTCAAATTTTCATACATACATTTTAATGTTTTCTGTCTTTAATGATTAACTAGGAAAGCTTAAATAGGATTAGTGTTAAAAAACTCCCTATTTTTTACTAGTTATTCATTGATATGTTTTCTACTGATAACTGGAATTAAGAATCATTAAATGCTCTTAGTCCTTGTTTGACCCCTTTCTTTCATCCTAATTTCTGTAACTTAAGGATTCTTAATTGCCCTTTTGTTCAGATTTCACCCATTTCATCAAAAAACCTATTCAAAACCCTTTGAAGGTCATCTACCCTGCCCTTAGTACATTTGCTCTTTTGACCTTATTTCCCAGCTCTGCTTTCCAAGAAGTTGACTCCATAGCCCAATGGTCTGGTAGATCCCTCTGTGGTTTACCTTGAAGTACCTTTTATTCCCACCAAACTTTCAAAACAAACAAATTGTCCAATCATACCTAGCCTAAAATCTTATAACAAAAAGCAAGCTAAATCTTGAGGAGAGATCCCTCTCCGAAATTTAGGAAGGCTAGATCCTAGATTTCAAAAGAGGTTCTTGGTTACCCCTGGTTTTCTTTAGCTATAAAACAAAAAACCACGACCTAAGAAATAGTAGGGTGATAAAATAACTCATTCCCATGTCCCTTTGGGGATAATAGCCTATAACAATACTCTGTTTTCACTTGAAAATCTCCAAGTCAAATTTTAGTGCAGATCAGGTCAAAGGACACCCCCACTAGGTCATTAGGGTTTTTAAATTTTTTAAGGTAATCCTTGGATGTTTCAGGTACTACTTTTCCTTTGTTAGAATCTGGCTCAGATGTAATATAATTTCAAGACATGGTTATTCAATAAGGACCTAAAATATCCAAAGAAGATTACCTTATTAGTTCAGAGTCTGCAAATGAGAAAAATGGAAAAAAGTTTGGCACTTCTGCAAGAGTGTTGAAATATTTATCAGTAGAAAGTACTAATGAGGTAGACTATCTACTCCTGAATGAAAAAAACTTAAAACAAAGGAAATAGGAAACACTTGGTATTGTATATGACTAGGGTTATGAATTGGTTAGTCCATTTGAATGCCAAAGCAGTGATCACTTGTAGGAAAATGACATGGAGGAAGCACACAAGGCCAAACATGAAGAAAGTTTATCAAAGAAGATTGATGGAATATGGAAAAAGGTGAGGTGAACTAGACAGAAATGAATGAGATTGAAAGGGCTATAGAGGACTTAGAAGACAACACTGATGATTGTTGTAAAGACTACAAACACTTAGGGTTTTGAAGAAGTTGGCCAGAGAAGGTGGAAAAGAAGTGTTGAAGTTTTATGGTGGAAATTGTAGAAGGTTTTGAAGATGCTACTTTGTGTTTAACATCCCAAAGTTGTGAAAATACACATGTCAAGCCCTAATGAGCCAAGAATATTCAACTTCATGACTTCAGAAAACCTACAAGAAAAAAGTGTAAAGAATATCAGTGAGAAAAGGAAAAGGGGTTTCAAACATTAGAAAATGGGTTTAAAAGTTAAATTAAATCTACAGGCCTATAAAAGCATATTTCACATTTCAAATAAATCATTTTTATCTCTCAAAATATCAAGAGCATTCAGAGGAGAATAATTTGTGAGTTTGCAAGCTAAAATCAGGGAAATTTTCCTGGCGCTGCGCATTTAGCCTTGCGCTACGTGCCTGGGAGTTGGCATTGTGCACTTGAAAATTTTCCTCCACACATTTTCTGAAGGTGCTACACTCATGGGAGGTGGCGCTACGTGATTGGAGGAGCATCGTGCTCTTACTTGATAGGCCCTGTGCTGAAAACCCTTGGCATTGCGCGCTTAGCATTGGCACTATGCACTTGGACAGAGAGGGTTTCTCACTCTTTTGACCACTCAAATCACTTCAAATCACCTTCAAGTATTTTCCAAAGTCTTCCAAAGCACTGATAAGAGGTAAGTGCATGACATGAACACATTTTTATGCCATTTGGTGAATTATTAATTGAATGGAAGTGAAACCCTAAGCTTTAAGCTTGAAATCACTGTTTTGCCATTACTTCATCCTCCTTGAGAAAAATTAGTCATAAGCAGGGGTCATTACATTGCTTGAGGGCTACCATTCATCTTGTTTTTCACAACATCCATTCCCTTCATTCTCACTCATTCCTTTCATTTGATAAATTTTCATTTCATACCCTCCCTTCATCTCATTTCACATCAGCCCTAGGATATCCAAAATAGATTTTAACATGTCTGAGGGATAAGACAATGGTAGTGGTGTTGAGGCCAAAATTCCAAGGAGGAATGATCCCAAGGGAGGGAAGATAAACATATTTGAACCCCTCAATACAAGGGAAATCATGGCATCTCCTCTTACTGTTTCATGCTTCCAACATGTAGGCTGCTTTGAATTTGGTGAAAAGGTGAAGCAAGTTCAAAACCACCCGGAGCTAACAAGACTATTCATTATCAATTTTGCATGAAAAACAAGTCAATCTTGCCGGGGTCACCTTTGAGATTTCCACTAATGCCATTGCTACTACTACAGGGATACCAAGTGTGGGAGAATAGTGGTTCAAGAAAGCAAACCTAGACATGAGTTACTTTGAACCATACCTTCAACCTAGGTATAAATAGCACCACAAGTCCATCTTTCCTTTTTATCATCTGCTTGATAGATATGCACCTGTGATGAGGATAATAATTAAGTATTTCACATGTGAGGTAAGGTTTTCCCATCTATACTCATACCACATCCAACTTCTTATGCGTTTTACTAGAGTGAGGATGCTACACATACCATATTATCTTTTCCGTACCATTGACAAAATGGCCTAAATAATGCAAAAGAGAGATTATCCTTAGAAAATGCAGAGCCTATTCCATCATTCACTCATCAAGATGGTTGTTATGCACCAAATCCAACAGAAAGACATTCCACTGGATACCTTCATTGCCCATGAGGTTTTCACTACTCCACATGGCCATCATCAACAAGATGTTCCTTCATCTTCTCATCCTCCCATATCCACTTCTCCATCACTTCCTGTTGTTCATGCATCTCCACTCACTCACATTCCCTCACCCCATGATGACCCTTCCACATCACCTCCCCACAACCCTTCACCCTCATATCATGATGACAAACCATCAAGTAGTGATGGGAACATTGAGACAAATGGCACTGAAATGAGTGACATAGAACCTTTTCCTTTGACATACCAGAGGGGCTACAGGCATGTGTTTGCCACACTTGAGGTTAAAGGGGCCATGCCTTCTTCAACAATAAAACAACTTGATAAGGGAAAGGAAAAGGTCACAGAGCAAGTCATTGTTGAAGAGGAGGATAAGCATGAAATTGAGCAAGAGTTTCAGCTAATTGACCTTGAAGGTGAAGATGAGGAAAGGATCACCAATATGCTGCTCAAAAGAAAGGATGTCAAGATTAGTGAGCTACAAGCTAATCTTGGTAGGGAAAAGAATGTGATCAAATATCTTGAGTTAGAAAACCAGCGGTTGGAAACAAAGAAGGCCAACAGTGAGGTCAGGGCAATCAAAGCTCGGAAAGAGGCCAGAATGGCCAAGGCTTTACTATATGAGACCTTGGGCACTTTTGATGACAGTGAATATGAGGAAGAACAACTTCCTAGGAAGAGGCCAAGGACAATTGGGTTGAATAAATATTTAGCTCGGGAAAGAGAGAAAGAAGCAGAATTGGTAGAGCAGCTCACTGCAAGTGAGCTGCTTGCCATAGAAATTAGTGAAGATAGGGAGTCTTGGCTAGAGAGGGAAAAATTACACCTAGAGGATCAATTAGAGAAGACCAAGAGAGACATTCACATGAAGAGAAATATGACAAGACATTATGCCACGAGAAGCAGGATTGCAAGGGCCAAGCTCAAACAATCCCTTGCAAAGATTCAGGCCTTGACCATGATCAGCAAAGTAAAATCCAATTTTGGCACATTTTTGCAAATTTTGAGTTTTTGACAGTTTGGCTAGCAGAAATTGGGCCAAATGCGCAGTGCTAGCTCTTTTTTGGGGCACTCAAATGAAAAATGGTTTGCATTTTTATGTTCCTCATGCCAAGGACATCATCCTCAGAATATCTCATACCATTTGCAACAAAATTGGTCCCTCAAAAGGGCCAAAAACTACCAAAACATAACCTTTCTACCCTCTTTTCAGCACTGGCGATGTGCGTTTAGAAGTCTTGGGAGAAATCACTTTTGACTAGGAAAATAAGAACCAATATAGAAAATGAAGGAAAATCTAGAAGCTAGATAGGAAAAGCTTTCGAATGAGCTATCATGGAGCTTATTTGGACACCAAGAAGGCCTCCAAAACTTAGCTGCAAAACAGGTGATTTTTCCAGTCTTGGCGCTGCGCGCTTGGCCTGGCATTGCGCCCCTATACCTTGGAGCTGCGCCCTTGCTAGGAGTTATTTCAAAATATATTTTTAAGCCGTAAAGTCAACTTTTTTCCAAAATTAGCTGAAATAGTTATGTTACGAGTTATTTTTACCATAAATGAGTTTTGGATATTTTACTTTGGGCCTTGCATGGTCTCAAAGGTCAAAGTGCCTTAAATGTGTAATGAATGGAATTTTGAAACCCTAGCTAGGGTTTACCTCTTCACTTGGCAGATAAATATTGCATGGAGGCTTCATAATTTTGTTGGTTGATTGTTGAGGTTAATATGATATAGAGTTGGAGTTGTGAAGAAATTGGTTTTGGAGCTTTGTGGCTATTTTGAATTGAATGTCAATGAAGCAAGAACATTCATAGGATTCATGAACCTGGTTAATGGTGATGTTTTTCTAATTTAGTAATTGTTTCCTTCTGTTTTCATATTGTTTCATCTTTTCTCTTGCAATAGAATATAAAATTTAGGTTAAGATATGTCGTTAGAGGCACCTTAATCCTGTTTGCTCTCTGTTGCTCAATGTTTTCCTCTGCTAGGTTTGATTGGAGAATTCTTGATTTCTCTCTGGTTCCAATTAGCTTGTTGTCTTGAAAATGGTTTAATGGAGTCAAGCCAAAGAATTTTATGGTATGTCCTATCCTTTGGTGTAACTTGAAACATTGTGCTTGAGGTCTTTCTTTGAAATATTTCCTATTAGGGTTTAGGCTAAATAATTTTATGGTTTTCCATGTCCTTTGGTCTATCTTGAAAAGTCATTTCAAAGGTCTTTGAAGTCTTATTAAATAATTTAGGAGTTCCCTCCTCTTTGATCATCACTTTTTTGTTATCTTAAATGTTTTCTTTCTCTGAAGGTGAATAACTAGAGAATTTAGGACTTCCTTGCTCTCTAGGGTTTGCTGGATTATTGTTTTAAAGTTTACTTGGTGAAGTTTGACCAGAGAAGTTTATGGCGTGCCCTATCCTTTGGTTATTTCTTAAGCATAGTGATCTTGAAGGCCCTTCTTGTTATAGTATCTGTTAAAGGATTTTTAATTTCCCTTTAAACCTAGTAAGTTCAAAATTTAATGTTCATTTCACATCCACATAAGCTATTAAGATCCATTTAGCTTTGTTAACTTACCCTATGAAACACCCTTGATTTATTGTTGTACATTTCAAACCTTTCACAGACCCCATAGCCCAATGGTTTAAATTTATCTTACTCTATCTGTTCTTCTTGAAAAGCAACCCAACCAAACAAAACAAAGAAAACAAACCCTATCATTTTAACTAGCCTAAAATCAAAATCCTAAATAAATCAAGTCATATCTTTATACAAATACAGAGAGAGCCCTCTCTAAGTCCAGGAAGGCTAGGTCCTAGGACTCCAAAGTTGGTTTGATGTTACCCTTGTTATTTGGTCTTGCCAATCTAAAAAATTACACAGACCTAACATAATGGCGACTCCACTGGGGATACTCATTAAAAAATCTTAGTGTTACATAAAGAACTTAGATAGCCCAAAAATATCTCAAGATTGGTATCCAATTGTTCATGTTGGTCAACAAGCAAATCCTCAAAACAGTTAGCATCATCCACCTAGTGACTGCACTAGTCTTCAGTAGGCCTGTTGACACCACTAGTCCTCATAGACTCCCCTGGGAATGTATTAATCAATCCTAATAGTATAAAACCCATCCACATACTGTGTGAATTCAGTAATCTTCCAGATAGGTTTTTTTTCAAAACTCTTACAAACTTTCAGCCTCTCTGTATTATGGGTTTGAAATCTAGCTTCACAAAGAATCAACACCATATCTCACTCTAACCCAAACCCTCCTACTATA
Organism: Pinus albicaulis; assembly: GCA_034641835.2. NCBI lineage: Eukaryota > Viridiplantae > Streptophyta > Pinopsida > Pinales > Pinaceae > Pinus > Pinus albicaulis. The sequence continues at coordinate 2,002,312,732 of CM076578.1, forward strand.
GTTGATAACCAGGAAATAATATTAAGAAAAAATTTTAAGACTGAAGACCCAACTATTGTTAGACCAATTCAAAAAATAAGTTCTTTTCCTGAAAACCTTACATCCTTTCAAGATACCCAAATTGACTTACACTATAGAAGAAACCTATTAGAACTAAGTCTCAAAGTTGGATAGACCAGATAGAATTTGAGCCTAAAAACTTACAACAGAGTCCTAGTAGAGAAGCCTCTCCTTCCACTCCTCCTGATTTTCAGCTTCTCCAACACTTTGACTCCTTTCGATCCAAATCTTCTCAATCTCAGCTAGCTGGTCCAACTACATCTGCTACCCCCACTGTAAAAACCACTCCATTTCATCCTCCACCTCCACTCATAAACCCTCCTCTTGTAAATCCTCCTTGGGTTCCATTACTTCCCATCATGGTAGCATGGTATGCCCCATTGGTTCTACCACAAACTTTACTACCTTTTCCATAGGGCTATCAATATAAAATCCCTCACTTTAATGGGATTGATTCTACAACTACCCAAAAGCATGTAGACAAGATGAATGACGCTTTTGACTACCAAGAAATAGAAGAGGAGACTATAAAAATGAAAATTTTTGCCCAAATTTTAGGGGGAGAAGCAAACAAATGGTTGTAGAACTTAACCCCTAATATCATTCATGATCTCCCTTCCCTTTATCAAACATTCATAAACAAGTGGGAGACTAAGAAAAATCCTCTTCAAATCCTATTAAAGTATGATAACCTTAAGGTAAATGTTGGAGAGAGTGTCCAAGACTACTGCACTAGGTTCAATAGTGTATACAATGCACTCCCTCCCCACATGAAATCCCCACAAGACCTAGCCCTAGTAAAGTTCCCAGATGGATTTGATCCCAAAATGGTTTTCCAATTAAGAGAAAGATATCCCCTCACCGTAGAAGACATGCAAAGGGGAGCAGTAAGTGTAGAAGCCAATCTAATTGCTAAAAGGGCTAGGATGAGAACAGAAAAGAGGGTTACATACAAAGAGGAACCTATGGCCTCCACATCTGATGGTAAAATTGACAACCTAGTTAGGAAAATGTAAACGATGATGGAGAGAATCAACTTAAATGAGAGAGTACCTCCTAGGGAAAATCAAACAAATCCTCCCAAAAAAAACAAAAACCAAAACTTTAGAAGAGACCCTCCTCAAATAAGATAAAGAGAAAATGACCAGCAAATCATAACTCCTTTCCAAGAATCTAATAGGATCTGATTGTGAGGATGTTGTTTTTCTTAGAGAAGAAGAACAAGGTCTGTTCTCCTCAAACCAAACTAAAATAATGTATGAGGATTCTGAAGAGTACAGACTAGGGTTTGAAAATGATATGATGGAGGTTCATAGGCAGTATGACCTCATAATTACCAACACCATGGCTAAGAATTCTGATCAAAGCAAAAACAAAATCAGCCAACATGATGGTGACCAAAGCTGCCCTATTACATCAACTAGTGGCCCTGAAAAAACTACTTTAACTGAGATGCCAAATAAAACTCAGCAAGATAAAGTTGTTGAAAAGACCATGTATGATAAAACTGATCTAACTCTGCCAAGAACACAGACACCATTTAGTATTGAGAGTGAAATTTCCAAAATAAAAATATCCATACCCCTTACTGAATTAGTGACTCAAGATGTATATAGATCTCAAGTTTTTAAGGCTTTAAACATAGTAAATGACACCGATACTCTAAATCTAACTTACAAGCCAAAGTTGTTGTTTGGACCAGAGGTAGAGGGAAAATTTCAAGAAGGCATTGTGCCTCCATTCTATGTCAGCTTGAACATCCATGATAAAATCCTACACAATGCCATGCTAGACTCTAGTGCTTCACTTAACCTCATGCCGAAGGTTGTGATGGAAAGATTAGGCCTCAAAATAGCCAGACCATACAAAGTCTTGTACTCTTTTGATTCAAGTAGATTTAAATATCTAGGTCTAATCAAAGCTCTATGTGTCAATCTGGCACAAATACCAGCTAAGAGCCTAGTCATGGATATTGTAGTGGCTGACATTCCCCCAAAATATGGCATGCTTTTATCTAGATCATGGGGAGCCAAACTCTAAGGAACCCTCGAAATGGACATGACATATGCTATCGTTCCAGTCTTTAACCAAACAAGAATATTGTACCGAGAATCTCACATGAAATACATGGTAAGCAGCCAAGATAAGCCAAACAACACCCCTCTCTATTCTATCCATTCAGACCTTAATTCATTTATTTTGCACAATGAAGATGATATTAATGAACAAGTAACTAAAAAGAGGAATAACAAGACCTGTCAGAACTATCAAACCAAACACAAGATGAATAACATAACACACAAAACCCTAGCAGCCATGCACAACAACATAATGGCGAATCTGAACTTGAAACTCTTTGGAACATGAACTTTGATGGATCTTGTGGAAAAGTTGGTTCAGGAGCAGGTGTTTGGATACAAAACACTAATGAAGGTCACTCTTACAAGTTGGATTTTAAATGCACAAACAATATTTCAGAGTATGAAGCTCTTCTCTTAGGGTTACAAATGTTGAAAGGTATAGGAGCTAAGAGGATTTCTGTTCAAGGAGATTTTGAGTTAATCATTAGGCAAATTAAAGCAGAATATTCAACCAAAAATCCTAGGCTAAGAGAATATAGAAATGTTGCCTTAGACCTCCTAAAAACATTTGAAAAATATGAACTTACCTCTGTCCCAAGGACTCAAAACAACCTTGCAAATGAACTAGCCTTTGCTGCCAACACTTGCCAACTACCTCATGCCAATCAACAATACACGGTAAAAGTCAAAAGAAGACCAACAGTCTCGTATAACATAGATTATTGGCAATTTTTGAAGGTGAAAAATGTATTGAAGACTTCCTGCAATCCAAAATTGAATTTGAAATTCCCAAACCGAACTCATATCATGAAGATGACTGCTCTGATGAGGAACAAACACACAAAACAGAGTCACCTTATATTACTGACGTAAATCTACTAGAACACCCTCATGAGGAAAAATTGTGTGAAGATTTAGACAAAAGAGACCTTGAGGTATTACAATGCAAATACAATCTATTGCCAAGAGGACTTGCCCCCTTAGAAGAATTGTTTGATTTTAATGATTTTCCAAGAAGCCTAAAATGGAATGTACTAAAACCGATGTAGAAGAATGCAACATAGGTAGTGAAGAAGAACCTAAAATGATAAAGTTGTCCAAAACACTACCCACTCTTATAAAACATAAATACATTGAGTTATTCAAAGAATTCAATGATGTGTTTTCATGGGGCTATGAGGACTTGAAGTCCTATGACACAAATATCATTCAACACAAGATTACTCTCAAGGAAAACTAGAAACCATTCAAGCAGAAATTGTGTAGGATAAACCCTGTCCTAATGCCTCTAGTTGAGAAAGAAATCAAAAAATATATATGATGCTAGAATAATAGTCCCACTCAGTTATTTAGAATGGCTTTCAAACCTTGTATCAGTGAGGAAGAAAATAGGGGAAATTAGGCTATGCATAGACTTCAAAAATTTAAACAAATCCTCCCTGAAAGACAACTACCCTTTGACTAATATGGATCATATACTGCAAAGGGTGGTAGGATCCAAAAGTATATCTTTTCTTGATGGCTTTTCAGGGTATAATCAGGTGCTAGTACTTCCAAATGATCAGCACAAAACCACTTTCACTACACCTTGGGGCACCTTCATGTATGTCAAAATGCCTTTTGGGTTAATGAATTCCAGGGCCACTTTTCAAAGAGACATGGACATGTCTTTTTATGAAGAAATAGGCTACTTCATTGTGATATACCTTGGTGAAATCACTGTTTACTCAAAAATTGATGAAGAACGCTTAGCTCACTTAAGAAAAGTCTTTGAAAAGTGTAGAAAGCGTGGTTTATCTTTCAATCCAAAGAAAACTCTGTTTGGTCTTCAAGAGGGAAAACTTTTAGGACATATCATATCTGAAGAAGGGATTAAGATAGACCCAAAGAGTATTGAGGGGATATTGCAGATCAGCCACCCTAGAAACATCAAAGAGATGCAATATTTCATTGGAAACATAAAATTCTTAAGAAAGTTCATACCAAACCTTGAAAAACTCCTAAGAAACATTATAAACATGATGAAAAGAGAAATAGGAGTCAAATGGACCATAGAAGAAAATAAATCCTTTGAACTGGTAAAACAAGCACTTACCCAAACACCAGTTCTAATTAGCCCTGAATTTACCAAGTATTTCTTCATCTTCTCATTTGCATCAGAATACACAATTGTTGTAGTACTGCTACAAAAGAACATAATGGGACAAGAACAACCCATAGATTTCTTCAGCAAGGCTCTAAGAGATGCACCTCTGAAATATAACATCATGGAGAAACAAGCTTTTGCCTTAATCAAAGCAATATAATATTTCAGAGTTTACATCTTGCATTCACATGTCATTGCTTTTGTTCCTCATACAGTTGTTAAGGACATACTAACTCAGGATCCTGATGGTAAAAGTGGTAAGTGGATTGATGTCATCTTAGAGTATGATCTAGAAATCAAGCCCACCAAGTTGATCAAAGGGAAAGGACTGGAGAAACTGATGGTTGAAGCAAACTTTCAAGCATTGGACATAAACATGATACATTCCTTGGATGAACAAGAGGAGTTGGCGACTCCATCTATTGAAGAAGCATTTCTAAAATCACTCTGGTATCTTGATATATTATACGTGATTTTTAATCTAAATGCTCCTCCTGTTTTTTCCAAAAAAAAGGCTAGATTCTTGAAACTAAAAGCTATAAATTTTTTCATTCTGGATAAAGCTTTATATTGGAAAAATTCTGTTGGTATCCTGCTTAAATGTTTACTTGAAGATGATGCAGATAGAATCATGCATGAGTTTCATGAAGGAGAATATGGAGGTCATCTCTATTGGAGAACCACTGCCAACAAAATCCTTAGAGTTGGTTTCTATTGGCCCACTCTTTTCCTTGATATCCACAAGCTAGCAATGACTTGCCATAAATGCTAAATCTTTGAGAGAAAGAGAAAACTATTGCCTTTTCCTTTACAACCCATTAGTGTTGAAGCTCCTTTTCAACAATGGAGTTTTGATTTCATTGGAGAAATCCACCCTACCTCTTATGCCCAACACAAATGGATCCTCACTCCAAGAGACTATTTTACCAAATGGATAGAAGCCATTCCTTCAAGGAATTCCATTGACTCAGTAATCATCAAATTCCTTGAAAATCATATCTTGTCCAGATTTGGCTGTCTAAGAAAAATCATCACTAATAATGTTGTTTCATTTAAGTCCAAAATAATGGTGGACTTTTGCCACAAGTATCACATTACATTAGGTAATTCTACAGCTTATTATCCTCAAGGTAATGGGTTGGTTGAGTCCTCTAACAAAATTTTGGTAAATGTCATCAAAAAGCTGCTGGAAGAAAACAAAAGGTCATGGCACAACAAATTAGTGCATGCACTATGGGTAGACATGTTAACAAACAAGAAATCAATCAACATGTCTCCCTATCAATAGGTATATGGCATGGATGCAGTTTTTCCAACATCCTTGGGAGTACTAGTGATGAAGCTTGTTCAAGAGGCACAATCAGAGGAGAATGATATACAAAGGTGGTTGAACCAAACCATTAAATTGCATCAATAAACGGAAGAAGTATACAACAGAACACAAGCAGTACAAGAGAGCATCAAGAAGATTTTTGATAAGAGGACTAAAGCTAATGTTTTCCATATTGGAGACAAAGTGCTAAAGTAGGATTCAAGAAGAGAGGAAAAAGGCAAGCATGGAAAATTTGAAAATCTGTAGAAAGGTCCATACATCATCCATTCAGTTAGAGGTAACAATGCATTATTTCTACAAGAAATGGATGGAACAAAGTTTTTTGGAGGTCTTGCAAATGGCAGGATGCCCAAGCACTATCTTTGTTGAATTTCTTAGTTTAAATCTTTGTTCATTGTACATAATGTTGCTTGAATAAAAGATCAGAAAAATGAAAACAAAAAAAACAAAGAAAAGAAGAAAAGAGGGCAGAATAAAAAGAAGAGGTAAAGCCCCATACCAAAAAAGAATATATCTGAAAGTGTTCAAGTCCAAATGCCACTACTTTTGAGGAAAGAAAGTATTGTTCAATCATACAGCCTAACCATGATTGAACATGTTTTAAATTATAGATTTGAGGCTTCTGCGATGATTATCTTGTGTAGAGAAGTTTTCCAGTTTAATCGCATCCATTTTTGTTGATTTCCATTTATGTTGATAAGTTAGAAAATTAATATTTCCCAAACCATTTAAACTTGGCTCATCAGTAGACTAGGTTAGGAAAAGATACTGGTTCCCAGAGCTCAAATCTTAACTATAGATAAAGGAGAGGGATGAGTGACAAGTTTTGAATTATAGCCCTCAAGTTTCTAGTTTTTCTTGTGCAAAACTAAATCTATGTGCAACTTGTCCAAAATGCCACAGCCCATGACAAACAAAACTGATCAACCTTGATTTGGTCATGCTTTAAATTTTATGTTACTAAATTAGAGAATGAAAATATGTCAAACTATTTATCCTTGACAGATAAGTAGACTAGGTAGAAAATAAAAGAGCTCATAAGCCTAATCTGAGCTTTTGGATGATATATGGGTAGAAGTAAATAGTTTGTGCTTTCAAAAGAAAATATGATGTTCAGGGTTTGCCAATACAAATGCACCCAAATGAAGAGAAAATGTTAGGAAAAGTATGATGGGTAGGTATAGTTAATGTTGAAGCAATCATGTTTTTTCAGAGTGTAGGGTCACAGCTACAAGGAGTAGTAGCAAAATCAACATTGAAAAATGAAGGAAATCAACAAGCATGTAAGGCATCTTATCTGCAAAATCAAATATCTGAGGTTGTTGACACCTCTTAAAGGAGCTACCCTCCCCAAGTGGAGCCACTGTTACTCATCAGTATTTTTCACTATCTTTACATGACTATAGATGGTTATAGCTTTCTGAAAAAAGTATTCCTTGAATATCTTGAGTTTCAGAAATATCACTGCCTTCATTATACTTATAAACTTATTTTCACTGTTCCTCATTTGGTCTTCCCAAAGACACCCTGTTGCTCTTAAAAGAATCATTATGGGCTTATGCCTCCCTTTGTCATTTTTCTTTCCTGCCTATAACCTCATTGCCCTATTCTCCCTTGTCCATAAAATCCACCTTCCCTCTAGGGTTTCCTATAGCTAACTCATTCACATGTCCCTTTGGGCATAATAGCCTATAACAATACACTGTTTTCATTTGAAAATCTCCAAGTCAAATTTCAGTCAATATCGGGTCAAAGGACACCCCCACTAGGTCATTAGGGTTTTTACATTTTTTAAGGTCATCCTCGGATGTTTCAGGTACTTTTTTTCCTTTTCTAGAATCTGGCTCAGATGTAATAGAATTTCAAGACATGGTTATTCAAGAAGGACCTAAAATATCCAAAGAAGATTACCTTATCAGTGCAGAGTTTGCAAATGAGAAAAATGGAAAAAGTTTGGCACTTCTGCAGGAGTGTTGAAATATTTATCAGCCAAAAGTACTAATGAGGTAGACTATATACTCCTAAATGAAAACAAATTACAGCAAGGGAAAGAGGAAACACTTGGTCTTGTATATGACTAGGGTTAAGAACTGGTTAGTCCATTTGAATGCCAAAGCAGTGATCACTTGCAAGAAAATGACATGGAGGAAGCACACAAGGCCAACAATGAAGAAATTTTATCAGAAAATATTGATGGAATATGGAAAAAGGTGAGGTGAACTAGACATAAATGAATGAACTTGAAAGGGATATAGAGGACCTAGAAGACAACATTGATGATTGCTATAAAGACTGCAGACACTTAGGGTTTTGAAGAATGTGGCTAGAGAAGGTGGAAAATAAGTGTTGAAGTTTTATGGTCAAAACTGTAGAAGGTTTTGAAGATGTTACTTTGTGTTTAAAATCCCAACGTTGTCAAAATACACATTTCAAGCCTCAATGAGCCAAGAAAAGCACATTTCACATTTCAAATAAATCGTTTTTACCTTTAAAAAGATCAAGAGAATTTAGAGGAGAATAATTTGTGAGTTTGCAAGCCAAAATCGGGCAAAGTTTCATGGCGCCGCGCGTTTAGCTTGGTGCTGCGCGCTTGATAATTTTCCTCCACACATTTTTTGAATGCGTTGCATGCCTGGGAGGTGACATTGTGCACTTTGAGGAGCATTGCGCTCTTACCTGATAGACCCTGTGCTGAAAACCCTTGGCGTTGCACGCTCAGAATTGGCACTATGCACTTAGCTTGGCACTGCGCCCTCAGCATTGGCACTACACGCTTGGACAGAGAGGGTTTCTCACTCTTCTAACCGCTCAAATCCCTTCAAATTGACTTCAAGTATTTTCCAAATTCTTCCAAAGCACTTATAAGACATAAGTGCATGACATGAACCGATTTTTATGCCATTTTGTGAATTCTTAATTGAATGGAAGTGAAACCCAAAGAAGAAACCCTAAGTTTTAAGCTTGAAATCACTATTTTACCATTAGTTCATCCTCCTTGAAGAGAATCAGTCATAATCATGGGTCATTACATTACTTCAGGGCTATCATTCATCTTGCTTGTCACAACATCCATTCCCTTCATTCTCACTCATTCCCTTCATTTGCAAAATTTCCATTTCATACCCTCCCTTCATCTCATTTCACATTAACCCTAGGGTTTCCAAAACAGAGTTTAACATGTTTGAGGGAGAAGACAGTGGCAGTTTTGTTTAGGCCCAAATTCCAAGGAGGCATGATCACAAGGGAGGGAAGATAAACATATTTGAACCCCTGAATACAATGGAACTCATGACATCTCCTCTTACTATTTCATGCTTCAAACATGTAGGATGCTTTCAATTTTGTGAAAAGGTGCAGCAAGTTCAAAACCACCCAGAGCTCACAATACTATTCATTATCAATTTGCATGAAAAACAAGTCAATCTTGTTGGGGTCACCTTTGAGATGTCCACTGATGCCATTATTGCTGCTACAGGGATACCAAGTGTGGGAGAAAAGTGGCTCAAGGAAGCAAACCTAGACATTAATTACATTGAAACATACCTTAAACCTAGGTATAAAGACCACCACAAGTCTATCTTTCCTTTTTCTCATCTACTTGATATATATGCGCCTATGACGAGGATAAAAATGAAGTATTTCACATGTGAGGGAAGGTTTTCCCGTCTTTACTCATACCACATCCGGCTTCTTATGCATTTTACTAGAGTGAGGATGCTACACATACCATATTATATTTTCCATACCATTGATAAAAATGCCTACATAGTGCAAAAAAAATATTATCCTCAGCAAATGCAGAGCCTATTCCATCATTCACTCATCAAGATGGTTGTTATGCACAACACTAGTAGAAAGAGATTCCATGGGATACCTTCATTGCCCATGAGGTTTTCACTACTCCACATGGCCATCATTAGCAAGATGCTCCTTCATCTTCTCATCCTCCCATATCCACTTCTCCATCACTTCCTCTGCTAGGTCTGATTGGAGAATTCTTGATTGCTCTGTGGTTCCACTTAGCTTGTTGTCTTGAGCATGATTTAATGGATTCAAGCCAAAGAAGTTTATTGTATGCCTTGTCCTTTCGTGTAGCTTGAAACATTGTTTTTGAGGTCTTTCTTTGAAGTATTGCTTATTAGGGTTTAGGCTAAAGAATTTTATGGTTTTCCCTATCCTTTGGTCTATCTTGAAAATTAATTTCAAAGGTATTTGAAGTCTAATTAAATAATTTCGGAGTTCCCTGCTCTTTGATCATCACTTGTTTTTTATCTTAAATGTTTTCTTTCTCTGAAGGTGAATAACTAGAGAATTTAGGAGTTCCTAGCTCTCTAGGGTTTGTTGGATTGTTGTTTTAAATTTTACTTGGTGAAGTTTGACCAGAGAAGTTTATGGTGTGCCATGTCCTTTGGTTATTTATTAAGCATAGTGATCTTGAAGGCCCTTCTTGCTATAGTATATGTTAAAGGATTCTTAATTTCATTTTAAACCTACTAAGTTCACAATTTAATGTTCATTTCACATCCGCATAAGCTATTAAGATCCATTTGGCTTTGTTAACTTACCCTATGAAACACCCTTGAGTTATTGTTGTACTTTTCAAGCCTTTGACAGACCCCATAGCCTAATGGTTTAAATTTCTCTTACTCTATATGTTCTTCTTGACAAGCAACCCAACCAAAAAAAACAAAACAAACAAACCCTATCACTTTAACTAGCCTAAAATCAGCATCCTAAATCAATCAAGTCATATATTTTATACAAATATAGAGAGAGCCCTTTCTGAGTCTAGGAAGGCTAGGTCTTGGGACTCCAAAGTTGGTTTGATGTTACCCTTGTTATTTGGTCTTGCCAATCTAACAAATTACAGGGACCTAACATAATGGTGACTCCACTGGGGATACTCATTATAAAATCTTAGTGTTACATAAAGAACTTAAAAAACCCAAAAATATCTCAAGATTGGTATCCAATAGTTGATAGTGGACAACAAGAAAATCCTCAAAACAGTTAGCATCATCCACTTGGGTCTTTAGTAGGCCTTCTGACTCCACTGGTCCTCACAGACTCCCCTAGGAATGTAATCAATCCTAATAGTATAAAACCCAGCCACATACTGTGTGAATTCAATAATCTTTCATATAGGTCTGTTTTCAAAACTGTTACAAACTTTCAGCCTCTCTGTGTTGTGGGTCTGAAATCTGGCTTCACAAAGAATTAACACCAGATATCACCCTGACCCAAACCCTCCTACTATAGTTGATAACCCAGAAAGAATCTTAATAAAAATTCTAAGACTGAAGACCCAACTATTGTTAAGCCAATTCACAAAACAAGTTCTTTTCCTGAAAACCTTACATTCTTGCAAGATACCCAATTTGACTTACACCATAGAATAAACCTATTCAGAACTAAGTCGCAAAGTTGGATAGACCAGAAAAACTTTGACCCTACACACTTACAACAGATTCCTTGTAGAGAAGCCTCTCCTTCCACTCCTCCTAATTTTCAGCTTCTCCAACATTTTGACTCCTTTCAATCCAATTCTGCTCAATCTCAGCTAGCTGTTCCAAGTACATATACTACCCCCACTCATACACCCACTGTACAAACCACTCCATTTCATCCTCCACCTACACTCATAAACCCTCCTCTTGTAAATCTTCCTTGGGTTCCATTACCTCCCATCATGGTAGCATGGTATGCCCCATTGGTGCTACCACAATCTTACTACCTATGCCACAGTACTATCAATCTAAAATACCTCACTTTAATGGGACTTATTCTATTGTAATTGCCCAACAACATGTAGACAAGATGAATGATGATTTTGACTACCAAGAAATATCAGAGGAGACTATAAAAATGAGAATGTTTGCCCAAATTTAAGGGGGAGAAGAAAAGAAATGGTTCAAGAACTTAACCCCTAATAGCATTCATGATCTCCCTTCCCTTTATCAAACATTCATAAAAAAGTGGGAGACTAAGAAAAATCCTTTTCAAATCCTATCAGAGTATGATAACCTTAAGATAAATGTTGGAGAGAGTGTCCAAGACTACTGCACTAGGTTCAATAATGTATACAATGCACTCCCTCCCCACATGAAACCCCCACAAGGCCTAGCCCTAGTAAAGTTCCCAGATGGATTTGATCCTGAAATGGCTTACTAATTAAGAGAAAGAGATCCCCTTACCCTAGAAGACATGCAAAAGGGAGCAGTAAGTGTAGAAGCCAATCTAATTGCTAAAAGGGCTAGGATGAGAACAAAAAAGAGGGTTACATACAAAGAGGAACCTATGGCCTCCACATTTGATGCTAAAATTGATAGCCTAGTTAGGACAATGGAAAGGATGATGAAGAGAATCAACTTAAATTAAAGAGAACCTCCTAGGGAAAATCAAACAAATCCTCAAAACAAAAACAAAAACAAAAACTATAGAAGAGACCTTCCTCAAATAATACAAAGAGAAAATGACCAACAAATCAGACCTCCTTTCCAAGAAAGCTATGTAGATGAAGAGGAAAGAGAAACTGAGGAGTCAGAAGAAAACCATGTGAATCTAATAGGATCTGATAGTGAGGATGTTGTTTTTCTCACAAAAGAAGAACAAGGTCGGTTCTCCTCAAACCAAACTAAAAGAACATATGAGGATTCTAAAGAGTATAAACTAGGGTTTGAAAATTCTCATGGAGGTTCATAAGCAATGTGACCTTAGAAGTAGGAAACCCCAAGATATCCCCTAGAGGAACAAACCAGAAATTTCTGCTAAGAAGACCCCTAAAAAAATTCTTAAAAAGATAGCAGAAAATACCAATACCATTGCTAATAATTCTAATCAAATCAAAAACAAAATCAGCCAACATGATGGTGACCAAAGCTGCCCTAGTACATCAACTAGTGGCACTAAAAAAACTACTTTAACTGAGATGCCAAATAAAACTCAGCAAGCTAAAGTTGTTGAAAAGACCATGTATGATAAAACTGATCTAACTCTGCCAATAACATAGACACCATTCAGTATTGAGAGTGAAATTTCCAAAATCAAAATATCCATACCCCTTACTGAATTAGTGACTCAAGATGTATATAGATCTCAATTTTTTAAGGCTTTAAACATAGGAAATGACACCCATACTCTAAATGTAACTGATGACAAGCCAGAGTTGTTGTTTGGACCAGAGGTAGAGGGAGAATTTCAAGAAGGAGTTGTGCCTCCATTCTATGTCAGTTTGAACATCCATGATAAAATCCTACACAATTCCATGCTAGACTCTGGTGCTTCACATAACCTCATGCCAAAGGTTGTGATGGAAGGATTAGGCCTTGAAATAACCAGACCATACAAATACTTGTACTCTTTTGATTCAAGTAGAGTTAAATTTCTGGGTCCAATAAAAGGTCTATGTGTAAATTGATATGGTCCCGTGATTTTGTAGATTGGTAAACCAAATGATAGGGTAACATCAGACCAAGCTTTGGAGCCCCAAGACCTAGCCTTCCTGGACTCAGAAATGGCTCTCTCTATTATGCAATGGATGTAAACTTGTTTTCTTTTGTATATTTGATTTTAGGCTAGTGGTTAAGTATGTTTTGGTTTGTTTTTGGTTTTTGAGGGGAACTGATCAAAAGGACAAAAATAGATACAGAGTTTGTCGAATCAATTAGGCTATGGGGTCAGATGAGGTCAACATTTTCTTAATGATGGAAAAGGTATTACTGCAGGGCCGATTTGGTCAAGGTAAATGGATTCTTTGGGTGAAAGTGAAATGAGATGAACATTAAGTTTGTGAAAGACAAAGAGATTTCAAACATGAGTAGTTAAACAACAAGCATTCATGAGTTAGGGCTGACCATTAATCTCTATGAACAAAACTCAAACTGATAGATGCAAAATTAAACAATCCAGTGATACATAGAAGTATAAGACCCTCTAACTTTGGGAAGATATCCTTCAGAATTTTTGGAAAACAAATAAGATAAACAAACAACTCAATTTATGAAGAGGGAACTCCTAAACATCATATCTTGAGCTATTGAGAACTTTGAAATAATACTGCAAAGCATGGGCAAAAAGAAAGATCGAAACAAGACCTCTTTGACTTAACTAAGACAATCAATAATTCAGAGAGAGATTTTAGAAATGGAGTTTTGATTAGCTATGAATAAGCAGGGCATACCGTGAATCATACTAGATAGCATACATAATAACCATTAATGAAACTGATAACAAGTTCTTAGGGTACCAAAGAGCAATTAAGAATTCTTTGACATAACCAAGAAAGATGAAAGCATTTAAGCTGCAATGAATCAGAAAATTTGAGGTGCCTCCATGGGCATATCTCAAACTTATTCTTTACTTAACTACAATAAGCAAGAAGCATAAAAACATGTCTAATAAACTAAGAAAACATAACAGATAAGGAACACAATACCATTCACCAAGCCATGGAATACTACATACAATCCTCCTCCACCATCAAAGTCAAGCAAGAGATCATCCACTTCATAAGACAAGTATTTATTCAAAGCTCATAATGGTATGTATTGCTCTCTATAACATAATTTTTAGCCTCTGGTTACAATGCATCCTTTTGGATTATATAGGCCAAAGAGGAGGAAACCCTCCTAGAGCAACTAGAAGGCCATTGGCCTAATACAAATATCTGATTTTGTCCTTGAGGCTTTGCAAAGCCCAAGGCACAAAATATCTTCAAAAATATCTATTTAAGCTAAAAATAGTAAGAAAATTGACTTTTAATCTCTGATATGGAGTTAAAAATAGCTTAACGCACATTTGGATAGCCACCTTCAGAAAAATGTCTTTTTAGCAAAATCCTATAGGAGCTTAGCAGCAGAAAAAAAGACTATTTGCAGAGGATTTTTGGGGGACTACCCAAAGTCGAAACGAGGCCCATGATGGCTCATTGGAAATCCCTATATGTCTAATTTTTGGAACTACTTGATTTTTCTCAAACTGATCCCTGGAAGTCTGTCAAAAAGTGGACTGAGTGAAAAAACCTAGGAGGGTCTCACCTGCTAATATTTGAGGCAGAAAGGTGAATTTTGACTGTTTTTTGCCTCTTTGGGGGACAAAAACACCTTATTTTGATCTGAAAATTTGTGAGTAGATGACCCCAAATTTAATACATCCAAAAAAATAACTTTCATGAGCTGAGGATTCTCCTAGAAAACATGGCAACGCCTAGAAAAATGTGCAATTAGGCCCAAAAAATTACAAAAAAAAGATCATGTCCAAAATTGCTCAATTTTGGTGAGCAAACCCCTTATCAGTTTCTAGAAGCATGCAAGGAAGCTGAAGCTAGGATTCCAAGCCTAGATATGTCATTTTCCCCTTTTTTCACCGGGTGCCTCCTTTGGGCAATTTTGAGCTTTTCTTGGGCAATTTTGAGTTTTCTTCAAGCAAATTGATTCAATTTCTTGTAATGCCTAGTCATCTTCCTTTGAAAACCCAAGTCTTTGTTTGCCTTGTCTAATTTGTCCTCCAAATGCTTGTTTTCTCTTTCAAGCCATGATTCTTTATCATTTTCTATCTCTTGGGTAAGCAATTGTGTGAGAGGATATGATCAAGCAAGGGCTGCTTCTTCTTCCCTTTGTTTCTCCAAAGCTTTCCTAAAACCAATAGCCCTAGGCCTTTTTCTTACTGGTTGCTCTTCTTCCTCAATATAATCAAATTCGCCCATATACTCTTCAAGTTTGACTTGTGCTTTGTATGCTTCCCTTTGGTATTTGAATGTCTGGGCCTCATAGATTGCCATTTGCCCGCTCATCTGTCTATTTTTCATTTGTAGAAAGTGTATGAAGTCCTTCGACCTTTCTAGATCAGTTTCTAAGTCCTGAATTTGGGCTTCTCTATTTTGCAAAAGTGACCTAAGGATTCTGGCTTCATCATCTTCAGCATCATTGTCTATTTGTGTGATGTCAAATTCCTTATCATGCTCATGGATACTCTCCTACTATTCCATTTCTTCCTTACCTTTGTTTTGAATGGGCTTCTTTGCCCTTGTCCTCTTTGGCACTTCAATGATAGGCTTCTTGGGAAACTTGCCTCTAATCTGGAGTGCTCTAGTAACATTTGTATTTACAGCTTGAATAGTCTTCTTCTTTGTATATTTAGTGGTTTTAGGCTTCACCAATTTTGGAGAAAGAGTCATGGCCCCTTGCCTAGGTGAGGCAGCTAGCACATGCTTTTGAGAACTCTCTTCATGCTCTATGTTTTTACTGTCTTCTTTTTGGCTGCCTTGCTCATTGTCTTTGATTTGATCTTGACTATCATTGGGGCTGTTTGGCTCTTTTTGTTTCATGCTATCACCCTTAGATTGTTCACTGTTTTGTGCCTTGTCCTCTTGAGGGCTATCATCTTCAGTGCCTCTGCTTTTATCATGACTGTCTTTAGGACTGCCTTTTTCACCCTCCTCACTGTTTTGAATTTGTTGAGGGCTGCCTTCCTTATGAATGTATTCATCTGTTTTTTGTATGTTGTGATCTCCCTTACTGTTTTGAAATTGTTCTAGGCTGCCAACCTTACCATCACTATATTGAACTTCTTCTTATGTGCTGCCCTCACCATGCTCAATGTTTTCAAGTTTTTCGTATGAGCTACTTCCATCATGATTGTCTTCATTGTCATTTTGCATGCTACCTCTTTGATTTCTTTCATGCTGACTGTCATTCTAATTCTCAACACTGCTTTGCTTGGACTCTTCCCTTTGTTCCTCATCATCACTACTCTGCTGCTTTTCACTTTGTTCCTCATCATTATTGCTTGCTTGAGGAATGTTATTTTCCTCATCACCCTCAGGCCTGCTTTCATTAGATTCTTCTCTTTCACTATCATTACTAGCTGTATGTGGGTTGTCCCCATGCTCACTATTTTGTTGGGGCCACCATGCTCATGTTCACTGCTCTGCTGAGGGCTACTTTGTTCTTCATCGTTACTACCTTCTTGTTTGCTTTCACTGCTATGTTTACTGCCAATGACTTCCTCATATTTTTGTGAGCTCTCTTCACCATCATTAGTATGCTCATGGTCACTATTATCTTGATTGTCATTTGGTTCATGCTCACTAATTTGTTGAGTATCACTATGTTCCTCATCATCACTACCTTCATGCCTACTTTCATAAGACTCATCTTTTTCACTATCAATCATGGGTGATTTTTGCTTTTTAGGGGTAGATTGACTAGATGAAGGGGAGACATAGTGAGTGGAGGGTGAGGAGGACATATGAGATGGTCCATGAGATGAAGAGGCAGTAGTAAAGTTCGGATGAGAAATGAAAGTCTCCCAAGAAACTCCTTTCTTTTCAAGTTGGTGAAGGATGATGATTTTGATGAGAGAATGATGAAAAATACTAGCTTTTTTCTAAGCAGGAGGTCTCTTTTGGACAAAGGAGGACATCTTGTCTATGCTCTTGTAGAGGAAGAAAGGGAGATTCAACAGCTGAGTCCGAGTGAAATGCATCAGAAGTTTGACATGATAGGAATAAACTCGAGAATATCTCCCCTCACATGTGGAATATTTCATGATGGTTTTCATAAGGGGCGCATAACTGTTCAATAGATGAGAAAAGGGGAAGATAGCCTTGCATTCATTTTGGTAAGCTGGTTTCAAGAAGGGCTTGTAGTGGTCTAGGTCCAAATAGGCTTGTTTGAACCATTTCTCACCAAGATAGGGAATCTTGGTGGCCTTTGACACTGACCTAGCAGTGAGAACAAAATCAAGGCCTGCTATGTGAACATGTTCTCCTTGCAGCCTCAGGGCAAACAATTATGTCAATGGAGGGTGATTGGTGACTTTTTGGACCTTTTGTCAAAAATCAAGGAACCCTACCTCATGAAAGTTGAAAAGGACTGAAGGGGAATCATTTAACTATTTCATAGTTATAGGTTCAAATCTGTTGTGATACCCTCCTTTGTTGTTTTTCCTTGGAGGCATGTTTTGCTCAGATTTCCTTCAGTTGTCTTATCAAAACAAGTCTTTGATTAAACAAGGTATTTCTTCTTCAAACAATTCTTTCCTCTTTAAAAACTACGTTTGGCTTCTCACTCAAAAAATAGGCCTTTTCAAACTGATAATAAGTCCTTTCTCCTCAATCACTGTTTTTCTTTGTTTTCAAGAAAACAAGGTACTTTTGAAAACAACTATGTTTTCCCTCCTTGAAAGACTGAGTTTTTACTTTTAACCCCTTACACCAAACAAGCTCTGTAAACTGAAAATAGGTGCTTTTCCTCAATCACTGTCCTTTTGTCTCTTAGTAAACATGATAGTTTTGAGAACAAATTGTGTTTTACCCTTTGTTAGACTGTGTCTTTTTCTTAACAAATTTGATTTTAACACCTCTTAAGATCAAATACTTAGGCGAGGAAAACAAAAAATACCTCTTGAAAATGTGTTAGCTGCTTTTGGAGATGAATTCCCTGTGCAAAAATCTGATCTTTTAACACTTTGGAGGGCTACTGAAAAAATGCTGCATTAGTGGCCCAGGAGGTGGGTTGTTCAGAGGTGGCCTGGGTGGTGGGCCATTCAGGAGTGGCCCGGATAAATGCATCGCGTTCAGGCTAGGTGCCGGGTGGTGGGACGTTTAGAGGTGGCCTAGAGAAAACATGTCGCGTGCAAAATGGGCAGAGTGAAACAGGCGCTTGCACATGCGTGTCGCGTCCTGTGAAAAAGGATTCTGAATGCAGCTACAAGCGCGCCGCGAGAATTTCCAGGCGCGTCGCGTGCACCGTATAGCTGCCAAGGCATTTAAACTTTATTTTCTCTTCCTGCTAAAGGCTGCAAAAACATAGTGGAAAGTAAAAGAGCTCGGGTGAGGCCTTTTATGTTTTAGAGAGTGTTTGAAAAGTGCCCTTTTCCCTCCCTTTTTGTCAATTTGAAAAATCTCCTTTAAAAAATTTTATTTGTGTTGAAAAGTCATTTTGTCTTTTGAACCAGCTTGTCTCTGAAACCTTTGTTTGTCATTAAAGAGGCTTTTTAGAAACACCATCTAAGCGCTCTATGTATACCTTAGGCTTCAACTTCTTACAATTTTTTAAGGACCTGTCTCTGTTTTTCAAATGAAGAATGCCTTTAAACAAATCAACTATGTAACTTCTCTTCTTTATCATTTGCAAAATTTCCCTTAAACAAAACCTTGCCTAACTTTGTTTATCAATTGAAGAAGGTTCTCCTCAACACTTTAACCTTGTAATTTTCATCTGATGGAGGAATCAAGTAAAAACTGCTTGTTATATTTTTTTATCATTTAATGAACTCTTTTAAATAAGGTCTCTCAACTCTATCTATTAATGACAATTTTTTCTCAAATACAGAGTTAACACTTGATGATTTTTCAACCCTCTGCTTGTTATGAAGGGGGTTATGCAACTGTAACCATTTAGGTCACTCAAAACCACTGATGAGCCCTCTGCTCATGATGAAGGAGGAAATTTTGACAAACTGCATGGGCGCTTATTTGACCTCTATTATCCTTTTGAAGGAGGTTTCCAAAACACAAATTATATGACCCTTTAGACCACTATGAGGCCTTTCAACACCATTATGTCAATCCTCCGCTTGTTTATGAAGGAGGTCATCAAACTATGTTTTGGCCCTCTACTTGTTTATGAAGGAGGTCACTAAACTATGTTTTTGACCCTCTGCTTGTTTATGAAGGAGGTCATCCTAAAACATAAAAACCTTATCTTCATTAGATACTGTGTCTTTCTTTGTCCATTTGAAAAGGGTATAATGGGAAAATTGTGATCTTTTACTCATCACTTATGAAGTCCTTCAAACAATCTGTCTTCTTCCTTTATGAAACCTTTTCTGTAATATATTTCTCCTTGACATTATATCACTGTGAAGCTTTAGGAGTAAATAATGTGCTTTGTAAATGGTGAGCGCTCATTGCTATGCATCTTTGAAACTACTTTTTTTCTCTTGATTGTGTTTTCATAAGGTGCAGTGAATTTGTCTTTCAGTGCCTTTCAGAGTCCAGGTGTATGGTAAGGTATAAGAAGCAGCTTTCCTTCTTACACCTTCACTATGATGCCTAATTTGCTTTAAAGCTCTTTATGTCAAATATTGTCCCTTTTACCTAAAAAAGAGTGATTTGCAGGGCTAAGTCACCTTTTGGAGAGATTATGCAAAGATGCCTTTGGTGTTAGTCATGGAGTGCTTGAAGATAGACATTACCTAATCCTTTGTGTCCCTTTTTCTTGATGGAGGGCTCTTGTCCTTTGGTATTCTTGGATTTGAAACTTGTAGGCCTCCTCTTTTCATCATTTGTGCTATATGATTTCTAATGGTGAACTGCTCAGTATTGAAATATTTCGTTAAGTGTATCTTTTGCTCATACTTTCTTATTGTCATCAATGTATACACCCCTACAGACATGTATATGGATGTTTTTGATCTTTGATTTCCTGAGAACTTAGCAATGTGTCATAAAATCAGGCTTGAAATGTCCACTTTCTTTCAGCCATGAAACCTTTAGAATCTTGCTCTTTTCCTGGAATGAATATTTCTGAGCTTTGCTAATAATGAAAACAAGTAACCTGTTAGTGGTGTATGACCTAAGGCTAAAAAAGTGTGTTGTTTTTCAGAATAGGAAACAATTTATAGCTAACTGGTACTAGACACAAGGTTTTTTGGCTTAAGATAACTTTGTCAAGGAAAATTGTCCTAAACACCACCAATTAGACCTACAGACCTTGTCACAGATTCTGAATATTTCGTTAGGCATGATTAGGTTATCATATGATCCAATGATCAGTGAGAGAGGGGTAGACACTTCGTCAAATGGTGAGCAATGAGATTTATGAAAACAAGGGATTTTGATAGTAGAGAGACAAAACCTATGACAACAATTGGCAGGGAGGTTTTGCTGATTTAGGCCAGGACTAAAAACTGAATACCACTTTCATTACATTATGAAAGTTAGGAGGTAGGAAGACAAAAAATTGTTTGAGGTGTTTTCTAGATGGTAAATTGACTAGCTGAGATTGGTTTCTAGAAAACTCAGCCAAGGAATCTAGTCATCAAAACAAGCAAAAATACTGATGACTAATAGTGGCTCCATTTGGGGAGGGCAGCTCCCTTTTAGGAGGTGTCCAGAATTTGCAGAGCTCTGGCTTGTGAAGACCAGTGCCTTATCCATTGGCGCAAATTTCTCTCTTTCTTGATGCTATTTTTGAAAATTTACAGCATGATTAGCATTAAAGTCATCTCTACCTACCCAAATATATTTCCTAATAGTTTTTCTTTTTTAGGTGCACTTGGACTAGCAACCCTTCGACATGACATTTTTTGAAAGTGAAAACACTATCTACTTCTACACTTATATCTTCCAGGAGTTCATATTAAACTGATGAACTCCTTTGATTCTCTACCTATGCTAGATCGACTGTCAAGATTAAGTTGCTTGACAGGACTTCATTCACTAAACTAAAACATGAAATTGAAAAATGACCAAATCAGGATTAGACAGTCTGATTTGTCGTGTGTTTGTCACATAAAAGACAGACTCCACACAAATATTATTTTCACACAAAATGACATTTAGAAAAATCAGGTCTAGGATACATAGTTTGTTTTTCATCCCTGTTTTCCTCTTTGGTTCTGTTTTGAGCGTGTGGAACCAATGCCTTTTCCTAATCTACTTTCATTGATAAGTCAAGCTTACACATTTTGACTATCACTTCTTTTACTAACTTATCAGCAATCAATTTAAAACATGTCCAGTTATGATTAGGCTAGATAACTGAACAAGATATCTTTTTAGCACTAGTAGTGGCATTTAGATTTGCGAACTTTCAGCATGACTATTTTTTGAACATGGGGCTTTTCTGCTATTTTTAAAACTGCCCTCTTTTCTACTTTTCTACTATTTTTGTATTTTCTATTTTTTTATTTATTTCTTCAAACAAATGATATGTACAATAATTGAAAATTTTTGAAACTAGAACTCTTGAAAACAGTGGAACTTGAGCATCTTGTCTTCAAAAGGTTCTCCTGGTGCTCTTGGTCCACTCAGCTCTTGAAAAGAAAATTTTAGAAAAACTTCTCTTGTAAACAAAACATAAGGGTTTTTGCAAGAGTCTCTGAAAAACTCTGTATCTGCTTGCTGCTTTTCTCTATACCTTTGATTTCCGCTCCTGCCTTTGTGGTACATCTTCTTTAGTTAATACATATACTCTTCATTTTTAAAACAGATGATGACATCATCAAGGTACATCATAGTGAAGAAATTCAGTACTGGAAACATGGCCTTCTGGAACATGTCTTCGGTGTCTTGCAGCTTTGCAACACTGGGTTTGAATTTGGAACTACTTCCAGTGTATTTGAAAAAATCTTTAAGCTGTTTGCTTTGAAGAGGAATTAACTGATGATATCCTGAAACATAACTTTTCCAAGACATATGATTAGAACTCCTAGCTTCTGTATGGTATGATCTGTTTTAGGAAGGATATAAGTGCTGTTATGGGGAGGTTTATCTGTGTTCCTGAAATCTACACATATCCTATGCCCATTTATTTTGTCTTTAATTGTTAATGTTTGATCAAGTTTTTTGAATTTCTTTTTGTAAGGGTTACTTCTTGAAATGATGGCAGTGTCATAGTGTTTCAAACTGTTTTCCCGACATGTATTAGTATCTTGAACAATTTTTCATATTCTAGTAGTTCTTAATCTCTAGTGAAATGACAGAATTTTAGTTAGTTCAATTAGCTCAGGTGTTTTAGGATTGTTGTTATCATATTCCTCTATATTAAATTTATCAGACATTTTCCCTGGATTCATAAAAGTGGTTGCAAAAGTTAAAGTTTTACTTGGAGAGGTAAAGTCTTGGGATGGTGAAGCATTTAAGTATGGCAAGAACATAAGGCTCTCCTGCTCCTAATTTCCAAAGAGGTTTGTACTATGTAAGCCTTTCAGTGCTTCTGTTTTGAAAAAAGTTTATGATTGTACTTTTGATGTTTGTCCTTGGTTTGAGCAACTTGCTTGAGGGTGTAGAATGTTTTTTGTTTTCTGATTTATCTCTATTTCTAGAAAATCAAATTCCCTCTCTTCAAGACACAATTGTTCAGGGTCATGATAGCTTTGAGTATCTAATTCATCATAGAGAATCTGGGGTGTCTGATGCGGTGTGCCTAGATCTGTCTCAATTTCTCCCACTTGTTTATCAATGTCTTCATTAGTATGTAAAATCAAGGAATTTAAGTCTAAATGTATGAAATACAGAGGGATGTTATCTAGACTTTCTTGGCTGCTAACAATATAATTCATGTGTGATTCCCGATACAGTATTCTTGTTTGGTTAAACACATAAATGGTGGCATAAAACATATCTAATTGAATATTTCCTTGGAGCTTGGCCCCCCAAGATCTGGATAAAAGCATTCCATACTTGGGAGTAATGTCTGCTAATACTATGTCCATGACCAGGTGTTTTGCAAGTATTTTTGCCAAACTGAAATAAATATCTTTTATCAAGCCTAGACACTTGACTCTGCTTGAATCAAACGAATATAAGTCTTTATAAGGTTTCATTATTTCTAGGCCTAATCTTTCCATTACTACTTTCGGCATGAGATTGTGAGAGGCCCCAGAATCTAGCATGGCATTATGTAGGATTTGGTCATGTATATTCAGACTAATGTAAAAAGGAAGAGTGGTTCCCTCTTGATATTTTCCTTTTATTTTTGGTCCAAACAACACCTCAGGGGTATCATCAGCTAGGTGTAAAGTATCTGCATCATTTCCTATGTTTAGGACCTTTAGCACTTGAGATTGGTATGAGCTTTGGGCAATAAGTTTAGTGAGAGGCATGGTGATCTTAATTTTGGCGATTTCCCCTTCAAAACTTAAGGTTACTTGTATTTTAGATATATTTGCTTCGGTTTTCTCAGCCATGACTTTCTCCAAATTTTTAATTTGCTGATTTTGATTTGGGGTTTTGTTCAATACAGTTGTTTCGGGGATCTTAGTAGAGGTAATAAGACAGTTAGGATCAAGGCTTGCCTAGCTAGTTTTGTCTTTGTTTTGGTCAGTTCTCTTAGCCATGATTTTGTTACTATCTGTTGTTCTTTTAAGAATCGTATCGGGAGCTTTTGTAATAGCAGTGTCCGAGCTAGCTTTCTTAGAGTTGTCTTGGTTTTTCTTACTCGTAAGATCATATTGCCGATGAAATTCCATTACGACGTTTTGTAATCCTATTTCAGGATCTTTGGGGTCCTCATAATTGGTTTCATTTTTCTTTGAGGAGAAGAAAACTTGTTCTTCTTCTGTGAGGAAAACCTCACCCTCGCTATCAGAACCTATCCAGTTTAAGTGATTTTCATCAAGTGGTTCCATATCTCTTTCTACCTCATCAACATAGTTTTCATCGAAAGGTGGCCTGATCTGTTGCTCATTTTCCCATGGTTTGATTTGAGGCGGGTCTCTTCTAAAGTTTTGGTTCCAGCTTCTGTTTTGAGTATTTGTCTGGTTATCCTTAAGAGGTGCTTTTTCATTTAGATTCATTCTTTCCCACATTCTCTCCATGGATCTAACCAGGCTGTCTATTCTAGGATCTGTTAGGTCCCTATATCACTAGTATAGTCCCTTATTATTGTTAGTGTAAACCCCTTATTGTTATTATTGTACCCTTGTAACCCCCATTTTGTTATTATTGTGCCCTTAAATCATTATTTTTAGGTCGGCTAGGATTACATTGTGGCCCACTAGGATTACATTATGGCCCCATGGACTCCTATATATAGAAAGGAGGTTTTGTAAATTGTATCATCCAAGAATTGTTCATTTATGTAATGTATTGGAGGTTTCCCCTCGAAGTGGCTTATTTCTAAGGCGTTGATATCTCTTTTCTTCTATTTTTGGAGCTGGTTACACAACATTTGGTATCAGAGGTTTGGATTCTAGGGTTTCGCTGCTCCAAACAGGTCATCGTGGAATTTTCGCTATAACTTTTTTTCTACGAAGTTTCAGAATCTGAAATTTTTAGGGTGCGAAGAAAACATCCTGAGGAAGCTTTTATAAAAATTTCAGAGTTTGGTTCGCAATAATTTCGGAGATATGATCTGTGGAAGTCAGGTATTTTTTCAGGCTCCTAAACAGGTCATCGTGGCATTTGCGCTATAAATTTTTTTCTACGAAGGTTCAGAATCTGAAATTCATATGGTGCGAAGCTAAAATCCTGAGGAAATTCATAAAAAAATTTCAGAGCTTGGTTCGCAATATTTTTGGAGATATGATCTGTGGAAGGTAGTGCTTTTTCAGGCTCCTGAATTTCATCTCAAAGAGGTGATCGTGGGAAAAGTTCAATAACTCTCTCTCTGGGCGTTGGATTTGATTGCCGTAAAAATTGGTCACAAGTAAATAGACTATAGTTTCTTGGCTATAAATTTCAGAGACAAAGGACGAAACAGTGACACGTGGCAAGTCCTACAAGTTCGCTCTACTGAACCAGTCCAGAATTAGGTCATTGTGGGCGATTGGACACAAATTTGTCTTGGAGAATCCAAATTAGATCAGACCTGTGGCATTTGAAAGAAGCTTCAGAGGGCTACTTCAGGGCTAAATTTCAGATATTGAAGATTTTCAATTACAGAGATAATTCAATTTCAATATCAAGCTCCTCAAAGCAAGTAAAAGGTATCAATATTGGATTCTAAAATGGCCCCTAAAAAGAATTCAACACCAATTAAGCCTTCAGAAGGCTCTACCATGACGCATGAAGATGAAGAATTGCAACATGATCTATCAAAATTACAAGAGCAAGTGCAACAAATTTCACTCTTGCAAAGAGCAACAAAAAATGAAATGGAAGTTTTGAAGAAAGGCGTGGAAGTGAAGATGGACGGTTTGAAGAAAGGCATGGAAGCTAAGATGGATGGCATGGAAGTGAAGATGGACAGTTTGAAGAAAGGCGTGGAGGCTAAGATGGATGGCGTGGAAGCCAAGATGGATGGCGTGGAAGCTAAGATGGATGGCATGGAAGCTGGCATGGAAGCTAAGATGGATGATCTAAAATCAAACATCGAAGATTTGACAAATTTGATACAAGAAATGTTTCCTAATGGTGAAAACATAATAGAAGAACCTCATGATGAGAACAAAATCAATGTTAATCGTGATTTCATAAACTCTAATGTTGGCGGGAAGAACCACCATATTCCAAAAATGGATATGAGGAAGTTTGATGGAAAGGATCCTGTAACATGGATACTACAGATGGAGCAATATTTTGATCTCCATAATGTGCAAAACACACAAAGGTACGCATTGCAACTTTACATTTAGAACAAAATACATTTGTATGGTATCGATGGCTTTGCTCCCGTAAAAAAATTGTCACTTGGTCAATTTTTTACGGAGGAAATGATAGCACATTATGAGGATACAAAGAGCAACACCTTCTTTAGCCAATTGATAAATCTCAAACAAAAGGGTTTAGTGGGGCGGCACATTGAGGACTTCCAAAAATTGAATATAAGGGTAACTGATATTCCAGAGGAACACAGGATTGATCTCTTCATAGGCACTTTAAAGGATAACATCCAACATGAAGTTCGTGTTCTGGAACTTGATTCATTGGAGAAGGCATTCAGGTTGGCAAGAAAAGTTGAATGTAAAGTTATGGCGACAAGGAAGCCTACCACTCAATTCTATAAAGAAGGAAGTGTTTCTACATCTAGATCTCCACAACCTACAAGGTTGACACCACAACAATTGGAAGAAAAAAGAGAAAAAGGGCTTTGCTACAGTTGTGATAGCAAATACACTAAAGGTCATAAGTGTCTTGAGAAGAAATTATTTTACATAGATTGTGAAGAGGAAGAAGAAAATGAACAAGAAGAGGATATACACCAGGAACCAGCCCTAGAAGAGGAAGAAATGAGTCTGACCATATCGTGTAATGCATTGGTAGGAATTACCACTCCTCAAACTCTCAAGATAGAAGGACATATCAAGAAGAAAAGGGTAATAGTGTTGATTGATTCAGGTAGCACCCATAATTTTATTCATTGTAAGGTAGCCAAGGAATTAAATTGTTTCCTATACCCAGCACCAGAATGTCAAGTGATGGTTGCAAATGTAGGAACTATAAATTGCTATGGAAAATGCCATAATATCAAGCTAACCATGGGGGAATATGTATTGACTAGTCCAATGCTTTCCATTCCTATGGGAGGTGCTGATGTTGTACTAGGAGTACAATGGTTACAATCTTTGGGGACGGTAGCTTTTAATTTTCAAGAACTTTTCCTGAAATTTTTTTCAGAAGGAAAGGAAGTCGAATTACGGGGTATTGAAGGGAAGTCGGGAAGGATAATAAGCTCTAATGTCATGACAAAGCTTCTAAAGAAAGAACAATGAGGCGTAATTGCACAATAATGCTCACTAGAAGTCCCGACATCAAAATCATCTATTTCTGTAGATCTCCAACAAGTCTTGGACAATCATTCCAAGGTGTTTGAAACTCCCAAAGGAATCCCACCTATTTGTGATCATGATCATGCTATTCATTTGATTCCAGGAAGTGTTCCTCCAAACATCAGGCCTTATAGATATCCTTACTTCCAAAAGAGCGAAATTGAACGTATGATTGCAGAAAAGTTAGAGGCGGGTATAATTCAACCTAGTCAAAGTTCTTTCTCTGCTCCTGTAGTATTGGTACACAAGAAGGATGGATCATGGCGAATGTGTACGGATTATAGGGAGCTCAATAAGCTCACCATTAAAGACAAATTTCCCATTCCTGTGATTGATGAATTATTGGATGAATTACATGGAGCAATTTATTTTACCAAGTTGGATCTTCGTTAAGGGTATCATCAAATTAGAATGAAGACTGAAGATATTCCAAAAACAGCATTTCGAACTCATGAGGGTCATTATGAATTTTTGGTCATGCCTTTGGCCTTACCAATGCACCTTCTACATTTCAAGGGTTGATGAATTCCATTTTCAAACCCTTCCTTAGAAAATTTGTGCTAGTATTTTTTGTTGATATACTAATCTACAGCAGGTCTTGGAAGGATCATGTTGAACATGTTGACAGGGTGCTCAAACTATTGCAGGAGAAACAATTATATGCAAAAACATCCAAATGTTTCTTTGGAGTACGAGAGGTGGAATATCTGGGTCATATTGTATCTCACGAGGGTGTTAAAGTAGACCCTAACAAAATTAAAGCCATTAAGGAATGGAAAGTCCCCACAACCATAAAGCAGTTGCGAGGATTTCTCGGGTTAAGAGGGTATTATCGCAAGTTTGTTAAGAATTATGGGAGAATAGCAGCACCTCTAACAACATTATTGAAGAAAGATGCATTTTCATGGACTCCTGAAGCAATTAAGGCCTTTGAACGTCTTAAAGAGGCAATGTGCCTAGCACCGGTCTTAGCTACACCAGACTTCACAAAAACCTTTATTGTGGAATGTGATGCCTCAGGAAATGGAATTGGTGCAGTTTTAATGCGGGAAGGAAGACCCATTGCTTTTGAAAGTCGTCCAATCAAAGGAAAGTATTTACAGAAACCTATTTATGAGAAGGAAATGTTAGCAATACTGCATGCACTAAAGAAATGGCGAACTTACTTAATGGGAAGACACTTCAAGGTAAAAACTGATCATGATAGTCTTAAACACTTTTTGGAACAAAGACTATTGTCAGAAGAGCAGCAAAAATGGGTCACAAAGATGTTGGGTTATGACTTTGAAATAATCTACAAAAAAGGAAAGCTTAATTTTGTTGCTGATGCACTCTCAAGAAAGAATGAAGAGGTGGAAGCATTGCTTTGTGCCATTTCTATTATCCAACCAGATTGGATAACCGAAGCAAGAGATGAATCGAAGAAGGACAAAGATGTATAGACACTCATTCAAAAGTTGCAGCAAGATCCTAGTACATCTGATACATTTAGTTGGAAAAATGACTCCTTATGGTACAAAGATCGCTTATATCTTTGTAATAATTCCCAACTAAAACAAAAGATTCTTCTGGAATTGCACACTTCTCCTTTAGGAGGACACTCGGGATTTTTAAAAACTTACCACAGGGTGAAGAAATAATTTTTTTGGGATGGCCTTAAATCTGATATTCAAAATTTTGTGGCGAAATGTTTGGTTTGCCAGCAGAATAAAGTGGAAACAATTAAGACCCCGGGACTTCTACAACCTATATCCATTCCAAGTCAACGTTGGGAGGAGATTTCAATGGATTTTATCAAAGGTTTACCTAAGTCCGAAGGAAAGAGTGTCATCATGGTGGTAGTTGATAGACTTACCAAGTATGCACACTTTTGTGGATTATCTCATCCATTTAAAGCAAGTACAGTTGCTACTACATTTATGGATAGAATTCAAAAGCTACATGGAAGCCCAAGGGTTATTGTGAGCGACAGAGATCCCATTTTTACTGGAAATTTTTGGACGAGTTATTTTCTTGTTTGGGTACTCAATTAGCTCATAGCTCATCTTATCATCCTCAATCTGATGGTCAAACTGAGATCGTAAATAAATGTTTGGAAGGATATCTTCGTTGTTTTGTATCTGATAAACAAACACAATGGGTCAAGTGGTTACCTCTTGCTGAATGGTGGTATAACACTTCCTTCCATACTGCGGCAAAAATGACCCCATTTATGGCACTTTATGGATATCATCCACCATCCATCACATCATATTTAAGAGAAAATTCGAAGGTTCAAGCAGTGGAAGATCACATCGAGCATCAGCAAGAAGTTCTCCAAATCTTAAAGGATAACCTGAATTTGGCACAAAATCGAATGAAACAACAGGCAGATCAACATCGCAGCGAGAGAAGTTTTGATGTAGGAGATTGGGTATTTTTACGGCTACAACCATACAAACAAATGTCCCTCAAGCAAGCTAAGAAGGATAATAAATTATCACCAAAGTACTATGGTCGTTACAAGGTGTTGCAAAAGATTGGTACTATGGCATACAAATTGGAGCTTCCTGCTTCTTCGCGAGTACATCCAGTTTTCCATGTTTCATGCTTGAAGAAGGTTATAGGTGAAAATCTTCCAGTTCAAACAATATTGCCAGAACTTGATGAGGAAGGAAAAATCATATTGGAACCTGAAGCGGTCATGGAAACAAGAACTCGACAGCTACGGAATCGATCAATTTCAGAGTATCTCATCAAGTGGAAGAACTTACCCACTGAAGATTCTACATGGAAGGATGAGAATTTTATATAGAAGCACCCAGAGCTACTCAAGTGTTGAGGACAACACTTTTTTGAAGGAGAGGGGCATGTTAGGTGCCTATATCACTAGTATAGTCCCTTATTATTGTTAGTGTAAACCCCTTATGTTATTATTGTATCCTTGTAACCCCCATTTTGTTATTATTGTGCCCTTAAATCATTATTGTTAGGTCGGCTAGGATTACATTGTGGCCCACTAGGATTACATTATGGCCCCATGTACTCCTATATATAGAAAGGAGGTTTTGTAAATTGTATCATCCAAGAATTGTTCATTTATGTAATGTATTGGAGGTTGCCCCCTCGAAGTGGCTTATTTATAAGGCGTTCATATCTCTTTTCTTCTATTTTTGGAGTTGGTTACACAACAGGATCTGAGGAGGAAAATGAAGGCATGGCCTCATCTCGGTATGTGACTTTCTTTTCTGATCTCATCCTAGCTCTCTTCTCAGCTAGGTTGGCTTCAGCACTAATAGCTACTTTTTTCATTTCTTCTAAATTTGCGGGGTCTCTTTCTCTTAGTTGGTATGTCATATCTGGATCAAAACCTTCGGGAAATTTTGCTAACGCTGAGCCAAGTGGAGGCTTCATGTTAGGCGGAAGGGCGTTATACACACTGTTGAACCTAGTGCAACATTCTTGAACACTTTCCCCCATATTCCTTTTAATATTTTTATATTCGGAAAGGAGTTGGATGGGGTTTGTCCTGATTCCCCACCTGTTTATGAAAATTTGGTAAAGCACTGGGAGATCATGTATACTGTTAGGAGCCAAGTTTTTAAACCATTTCTTGGCTTCTCCGCCTAGGCTTTGGGAAAACATTCTCATTCTTATGGTCTCATCTTCTATTTCCATGTATTCAAAGGCATCACTGATTCTATCTACATGTTGTTGGGCAGTAGTAGCCTCAGCACCGGTGAAATGTGGGATTTTGGATTGGTAATCATTTTGCAAGGGTACCAAAGGCTGTGGTAACACTAAGGGCGCATACCAAGATACCATGATGGGAGCTGATGGTAGATTTACAGTATGAGGATTTGTAATATGGGGTGAGGTGATTTTCACAATGGTGGTCTGAATGGGTGTGGCGGAGGTACTTGGAATTGTAGACTGATTCTGAGCAGATTTGGGGTGATAAGAGCCGAAATGGTGGAGAAGCTGAAAATCAGGAGGTGTAGTAGGTGAGGCTTCTCTGCTAATACTTGGCTACAAATGTAAAGGCTCAAGATCAGCAAGGTTGATTTCACTTTGAGATTTGTTTCTAAAAAGGGTTTTTGCTGAACTCAAGTCAAACTCAGAATCTTGCAAGGATGCAAGATGTTCAGGTGTGGAGCTTGCTTTGTGGATGGTCCTATCAGTATCTAAGTTACCAATTTCAGAAGTTTGCCACAAAATCCTTTCTGGGTCATCAACTATGATAGGGGGATTCGGGTCTGGGTGAGATCTGGTATTAATTCTTCGTGAAGCCAGATTTCAAAGTCAAAGTTTAGAGAGGGTGATAGTTGTGATTTTTTTTTGGATGGTTGTCCTCTCTAGGGGTTTTGCGGATGTGAGTAAGGTAAAAACTAAATGAAGGCTAATGGAGTTGCCAGGTGGATGTTCTTGAGGTATATGGTCCACCACCAATACTGACAAAGATGTATTTTAGGAAAATTCTTTTCTAGAAAAATTTTATGTGAAAACTTGTAAGAATGACTTAAAACTTAGTTCAACAGTTTGCTAGATTGTTGAGAAAGCTATAATTCTATTCTTAGGTTATTTTTTTTATTTCCTATGTTTAGATGAATATTTTTGAATACCTAAGTTGTACTTAGTTTGTCATTGATTTCAGAGGCTGCATCATGATCTTTGTGTTTTTGAAAAAGTAAGTCAACAGGATAGTATGTTTATGAATTTTTTGGTTTTTAGTTAGAGTATTAGGCCTACTGGAGGCTAGTGGAGTCGCCAGGTGGATGTTTTTTGTTGTTTTTAGAGATCTGTATTTATGGTCCACCACCAAAAATTGATAAAAATCCAATATAGGTATTTTTATGGGGTTTTCTGAGTTCCTATATGTATCCCTAAGCTTTGTAAGAGTGTTCTATAGCTGAATCATCATTTTGCTAAGATGGTGAAAGAGCTAGTTTATACTCTTCAGACAACACTTCAGTTTTCTAAGTTTGACTGAGATCTTGAGAGGTCCTAAGGGATACCTAGGATGTTTTGACTCAAATTCCCACCGTGATCACCATTATGTTATAGTGAGCAGTGGGATAAATCGACAAGATAGTCTTCTTAAGGGATGCTGAAATGTTTAGGGAAGTCTAAGTTTGTTTATTACTCAGAGTCACATTGTGATCGTCATTATGTTATGATCCCATGATTTGGCAGATTGGTAAACCAAATGATAGGATAACATCAGGCCAAGCTTTGGAGCCCTAGGACCTAGCCTTCTTGGACTCAGAGAGGGCTCTCTCTATTATGCAATGGATGTAAACTTGTTTGCTTTTGTATATTTGATTTTAGGCTAGTTGTTAAGTATGTTTTGGGTTTTTGAGGGGAACTGATCAAAATGAAAAAAATAGATACAGAGTTCGTCGAATCAATTGGGCTATGGGGTCAGGAGAGGTCAAGATTGTCATAATGATGGAAAAGGTATTACTGCAGGACCAATTTGGTCGAGGTAAATGGATTATTTGGGTGAAAGTGAAATGAGATGAACATTAATTTTTGTGAAAGACAAAGAGATTTCAAACATAAATAGTTAAACAGCAAGTATTCATGAGTTAGGGCTGACCATTAATCTGTATGAACGAAACTAAAATTGATAGATGCAGAAAATAAACAATCCAGGGATACATAGAAGTATAAGACCCTCTAACTTTGGGAAAATCACCTTCAGACTTTTGGGAAAACAAATAAGATAAACAAACAACTCAATCTATGGAGAGGGAACTCCTAAAAATCATATCTTGAGCTATCAAGAACTTTGAAATAAGACTGCAAAGCATGGACAAAGGGAAAGATCGAAACAAGACCTCTTTGACTTAACTAAAACAATCAATAATTCAGAGAGAGATTTCAGAAATGGAGTTTTGATTAGCTATGAGTAAGCAAGGCATACCGTGAATCATACTAGACAGCATACATAATAACCATTAATGAAATTTATAACAATTTCTTAGGGTACCAAAGAGAAATTAAGAATTCTTTGACATAACCAAGAAAGATGAAAACATTTAAGCTGCAATGAATTAGGAAATTTGAGGTGCCTCCATGGACATATCTCAAACTTATTCTTTACTGAATTACATCAAGCAAGAAGCATGAAAACATGTATGATAAAATAAGAAAACATAACAGATAAGGAACACAATACCATTCACCAAGCCATGGAATACTGCATACAATCCTCCTCCACCATCAAAGTCAAGCAAGAGATTATGCACTTCATAATACAAGTATTTCTTCAAAGCTCATAATGTTATGTATTTCTCTCTATAACATCAAGTTCAGCCTCTGGTTTCAATGAATATTCTTGGATTATATAGGCCAAAGAGGAGGAAACCCTCCTAGAGAAACTAGAAGGCCATTGGCCTAATATAAATATATGATTTTGTCCTTGAGGCTTTGCAAAGCCCAAGGCACAAAATATCTTCAAAACTATCTATTTAAGCTAAAAATAGTAATAAAATTGACTTTTAATCTCTGATATGGAGTTAAAAATAGCTTAACGCACATTTGGATAGCCACCTTCAGAAAACTGTCTTTACAGCAAAATCCTACAAGAGCGTAGCAGCAGAAAAAATTATGTTTTGTAGAGGATTTTTGAGGGACTTCTCGATGTCGAAATGAGGCTCATGATGGCTCGTTGGAAGGCCCTGGATGTCTAGTTTCTATAACTACTTGATTTTTCTCAAATAGATCCATAGAAATCTATCAAAAAGTGGACTGAGTCAAAAAACCCAGGAGGGTCTCAGCTGCTGATATTTGAGGCACAAAGGTGAATTTTGACTGTTTTTTGCCTCTTTGGGGGACCAAAACACCTTTTTTTGATCTGAAAATTTGTGAGTAGATGCCCAAAATTTAATAAATCCAAAAAAATAACTTTCATGAGCTGAGGATTCTCCTAGCAAACATGGCAGCGCCTAGAAAAATGTGCTATTAGGCCTAAAAAATCACAAAAAACAAGATCATGTCCAAAATTGCTCAATTTTGGTGAGAAAATCCCTTATGGGTTTCTAGAATCATGCAAGGAAGCTGAAGCCAAGATTCCAAGCCTAGATATGTCCTTCTCCCCTTTTTTCACCAGGTACCTCCTTTGGGGAGTTTTGAGCTTTTCTTGGGAAATTTTGAGTTTTCTTCGGGAAAATTGATTCAATTTCTTCTAATGCCCGGTCATCTTCCTTTGCAAACCCAAGTCTTTTTTTTCCTTGTCTAATTTGTCCTCCAAATGCTTGTTTTCTCTTTCAAGCCATGATTCTTTATCATTTTCTATCTCTTGGGCAAGCAATTGTGTGAGAGGATACGATCGAGCAAGGGTTGCTTTTTCTTCCCTTTGTTTCTCCAAAGCTTTCCTAAGACCAATAGTCCTATGCCTTTTTCTTACTAGTTGCTCTTATTCCTCAATATCATCAAATTCGCCCATATACTCTTCAAGTTTGACTTGTGCTTTGTATGCTTCCCTTTGGTATTTGAATGCCCAGGCCTCATAGATTTCCATTTTCCCGCTCATCTGTCTATTTTTCATTTGTAAAAAGTGTATGAGGTCCTTCGACCTTTCTAGATGAGTTTCTAAGTCCCGAAATTTGGCTTCTCTATTTTGCAAAAGTGACCTCAGGATTCTGGTTTCATCATCTTCAGCATCACTGTCTATTTGTATGATTTCAAATTCCTTATCATACTCATGGCTACTCTCCTGTTGTTCCATTTTGTCCTTACCTTTGCTTTGAATGGGCTTCTTTTCCCTTGTCCTCTTTGGCACTTCAATGATAGGCTTCCTGGGAAACTTGCCTCTACTCCAGAGTGCTCTAGTAACATTTGTATTTACAGCTTGAATAGTCTTATTCTTTGTAGATTTAGTGGTCTTAGGCTTCACCACTTTTGGAGAAAGAGTCATGCCCCCTTGCCTAGGTGAGGCAACTAGCACATGCTTTTGAGAACTCTCTTCATGCTCTATGTTTTTACTGTATTCTTTTTGGTTGCCTTGCTCACTGTCTTTAATTTGATCATGACTATCATTGGGGTTGTTTGGCTCTTTTCTTTTCATGCTATCACCCTTCGATTGTTCACTATTTTGTGCCTTGTCCTCTTGAGGGCTATCATGTTCAGTGCCTCTGCTTTTATCATGACTGTCTTTAGGACTGCCTTTTTCACCCTCCTCACTGTTTTGAATTTGTTGAGGGTTGCCTTCCTTATGACTGTCTTCATATGTTTTTTGTATGTTGTCATCTCCCTTACTGTTTTTAAATTGTTCTAGGCTGCCAACCTTACCATCAGTGTATTGAACTTCTTCTTGTGTGCTGCCCTCACCATGCTCACTGTTTTCAAGTTTTTCATATGAGCTACTTCCATCATGACTGTCTTCATTGTCATTTTGCATGCTACCTCTTTGCTTTCTTTCGTGCTGACTGTCACTATGTTTCTCATCACTGCTTTTCTTGGACTCTTCCCTTTTTTCCTCATCATAACTGCTCTGTTTCTTTTCACTTTGTTCCTCATCATTATTGCTTGCTTGAGGACTGTTATGTTTCTCATCACCCTCATCCCTGCTTTCATTGGATTCTTCTCTTTCACTATCATTACTAGTTGTATGTGGCTTGTCCCCATGCTCACTGTTTTGTTGTGTGCCACCATGCTCATGTTCACTACTCTGTTGAGGGTTTCTTTGTTCTTCATCATTACTAAATTATTGTTTGCTTTCACTACTATGTTGACTACCACTGACTTCTTCATCATTTGCTGAGCTCTCTTCACCATCATTAGTATGCTCATGTTCATTGTTCTTTTGATTGTCACTTGGTTCATGCACACTACTTTGCTGAGTATCACTATGTTCCTCATCATCACTACCTTCATGCCTGCTTTCATAAGACTCTTCTTTTTCACTATCAATCATGGGTGGTGTTTTCTTTTGAGGGGTAGATTGACTAGATGAAGGGGAGACATAGTGAGTGGAGGGTGAGGAGGACATATGAGATGGGCCATGAGATGAAGAGGCAATAGTAAAGTCTGGATGAGAAATTAAAGTCTCCCAAGAAACTTCTTTCTTTTCAAGTTGGTGAAGGATGATGATTTTGATGAGAGAATGATGAAAAAGACTAGCTTTTTTCTAAGCAGGAGGTCTCTTTTGGAAAAAGGAGGACATCTTGTCTTTGCTCTTGCAGAGGAAGAAAGGGAGATTCAGCAGCTGAGTCCGAGTGAAATGCATTAGAAGTCTGACATGATAGGAATAAACTCGAGAATATCTCCCCTCACATGTGAAATATTTCATGATGGTTTTCATAAGGGGCGCATAACTGTTCAATAGATGAGAAAAGGGGAAGATAGCCTTACATTCATTTTGGTAAGCTAGTTTCAAGAAGGGCTTGTAGAGGTCTAGGTCCAAATAGGCTTGTTTGAACCATTTCTCACCAAGATAGGGAATCTTGGTGGCCTTTGACACTAACCTAGGAGTGAGAACAAAATCAAGGCCTGCTATGTGAACATGTTCTCCTTGCAGCCTCAGGGAAAACAATTGTGTCAAGGGAGGGTGATTGGTGACTTCTTGGACCTTCTGGCAAAAATCAAGGCACCCTACCTCATGAAAGTTGAAAAAGACTGAAAGGGAATCATTTAACTCTTTCACAGTTATAGGTTCAAATCTGTTGTGATACCCTCCTTTGTTGGCTTTCCTTGGAGGCATGTTTTGCTCAGATTTCCTTCACTTGTCTTCTCAAAACAAGTCTTTGATTAAACTAGGTATTTCTTCTTCAAACAATGCTTTCCTCTTTAAAAACTATGTTTGGCTTCTCACTCAACAAAATAGGCCTTTTCAAACTGATAATAAGTCCTTTCTCCTCGATCACTGTTTTTCTTTGTTTTCAAGCAAATAGGGTACTTTTGAAAACAACTATGTTTTCCCTTTGAAATCACTGTTTTCCCTCCTTTAAAGATTGTCTTTTGTCTTTTAACCCCTTACACCAAACAAGCTCTATAAACTAACAATAGGTGCTTTTCCTCAATCACTGTCCTTTTGTCTCTTAGTAAACATGATAGTTTTGAGAACAAACTGTGTTTTCCCCTTTGTTAGACTGTGTCTTTTTCTTAACAAATTTGATTTTAACACCTCTTAAGATCAAATACTTAGGGAAGGAAAACAAAAAATAACTCTTGAAAATGTGTTAGCTGCTTTTGGAGATGAATTCCCTGTGCAAAAATCCGATCTCTTAACACTTTGGAGAGGTGTTGAAAAACTGCTGCATCAGTGGCCCACGCAGTGGGCCGTTCAGAGGTGGCCTAGGTGGTGGGCCATTCAGGAGTGGCCCGGAGAAACGCGTCACATTCAGGCTGGGCACCGGGCGGTGGGCCGTTCATAGGTGGCTCGGAGAAAACACGTTGCATGCAAAATGGGCGGAGTGAAATGGGTGCTTGCACAAGCGCATCCTGTCGCCCAACAAGCACGTCACGTCCTATGAAAAAGGCTTTTGAATGCATCTATAGGCACACCGTGAGCGTTTCCATGCATGTTGTGTTCACCGTAAAGCTGCCAAGGCATTTAAACTTGGTTTTCTCTTCCTGCTAAAGGCTACAAAAACATAGTGGAAAGTAAAAGAGCTCGGGTGAGGCTTTTTATGTTTTACAGAGGGTTTGAAAGTGCCCTTTTCCCTCCCCTTTTGTCAATTTGAAAAATCTCCTTTAAAACATTTTATTTTTGTTGAAATTTAATTTTGTCTTTTGAACCAACTTTTCTTTGAAACTTCTGTTTGTCATGAAAGAGGCTTTTTAGAAACACCATCTAGGCACTCTATGTATACCTTAGGCTTCAAATTCTTACAATTTTTTAAGTACCTATCTTTGTTTTGAAAATGAAGAATGCCTTTAAACAAATCAAATGTGTAACTTCTCTTCTTTATCATTTGCAAAATTTCCCTTAAGCAGAACCTTGCCTAACTTTGTTTATCAATTGAAGAAGGTTCTCCTCAACACTTTAACCTTGTAATTGTCATCTGATGGAGGAATCAAGTACAAACTGCTTGTTATATTTGTTTATCATTTAATGAACTCTTTTAAATAAGGTCTCTCAACTCTATCTATTAATGAAATTTTTTTCTCAAATACAGAGTTAACACTTGATGATTTTTTAGCCCTCTGCTTGCTATGAAGGGGGTTATGCAACTGTAACCATATAGGTCACTCAAAACCACTGATGAGCCCTCTGCTCATGATGAAGGAGGAAATTTTGATAGAATGAATGGGCACTTATTTGACCTCTGTTATCCTTTTCAAGGAGGTTTCCAAAACACAAACTTTGTGACCCTTCAGACCACTATGAGGCCTTTCAACGCCATTATGTCAATCTTCTGCTTTTTTATGAAGGAGGTCATCAAACTATGTTTTGACCCTCTTCTTGTTTATGAAGGAGTTCAGTAAACTATGTTTTTGACCCTCTGCTTGTTTATGATGGAGGTCATCCTAAAACATAAAAACCTTATCTTCATCAGATACTGTGTCTTTCTTTGTCCATTTGAAAAGGGTATAATGGGCAAACTGTGATCTTTTACTCATCACTTATGAAGTCCTTCAAAAAAGCTATCTTCTTACTTTATAAAACCTTTTCTGTAATATATGTCTCCTTGAAATTATATCACTGTGAAGCTTTAGGATAAAATAATGTGCTTTGTAAATGGTGAGCGCTCACTGCTATGCATCTTTGAAACAACTCTTTTTCTCTTGACTGTGTTTTCATAAGGTACAGTGAATTTGTCTTTGAGTGCCTTTCAGAGTCTAGGTTTATGGTAAGGTATAAGAAGTAGCTTTCCTTCATACACCTTCACTATGATGCCTAATTTGATTTAAAGCTCTTTATGTCAAAGACTATCCCTTTTACCTAAAAAAGAGTGATTTGCAGGGCTAGGTCACCTTTTGGAGAGATTATGCAAAGATGCCTTTGGAGTTAGTCATGGAGTGCTTGAAGATAGAAATTACCTAATCCTTTGTGTCCCTTTTTCTTGATGGAGGGCTCTGGTACTTTGGCATTCTTGGATTTGAAACCAGTAGGCCTCCTCTTTTCATCATCTGTGCTATATGAGTTCTGATGGTGAACTGCTCAGTATTGAAATATTTCGTCAAGTTTATCTTTTGCTCATACTTTCTTACTTTCATCAATGTATACACCCCTGTAGATATGTATATGGATGTTTTTGATCTTTGATTTCCTGAGAACTTAGCAATGTGTCATAAGATCAGGCTTGAAATGTCCACTTTCTTTCATTCATGAAACCTTTAGAATCTTGCTCTTTTCCTGGAATGAATATTTCTGAGCTTTGCTAATAATGAAAACCATTAACATGTTAGTGGTGTATGACCTAAGGGTAAAACAGTGTGTTGTTTTGCAGAATAGGAAACAATTTATAGCTGACTGGTACTAGACACAGGGTTTTTTGGCTTAGGATAACTTTGTCAAGGAAAATTGTCCTAAA
This sequence comes from Pinus albicaulis, assembly GCA_034641835.2. Classification (NCBI taxonomy): domain Eukaryota; kingdom Viridiplantae; phylum Streptophyta; class Pinopsida; order Pinales; family Pinaceae; genus Pinus; species Pinus albicaulis. The sequence continues at coordinate 2,002,352,251 of CM076578.1, forward strand.
CACCACCACTTAGACCTACAGACCTTGTCACAGATTCTGAATATTTCGTTAGGCATGATTAGGTTATCATATGATCCAATGATCAGTGAGAGAGGGGCAGACACTTCGTCAAATGGTGGGCAATGAGATTTATGAAAAAAAGGGATTTTGATAGTAGAGAGACAAAACCTATGACAGCAATTGGCAGGGAGGTTTTGCTGATTTAGGCCAGGACTAAAAACTAAATACCAATTTCATTACAATATGAAAGTTAGGAGGTAGGAAGACAAAAAATTGTTTGAGGTGTTTTCTAGATGACAAATTGACTAACTGAGATTGGTTTCTAGAAAACTCAGCCAAGGAATCTAGTCATTAAAATAGGCAAAAATACTGATGACTAACATAAATCTGGCATAAATACTAGCTAAGAGCCTAGTCATGGATATTGTAGTGGCTGACATTCCCCCCAAATATGGAATTCTTTTATCTAGATCATGGGGAGACAAACTCCAAGGAACCCTCTAAATGGAAATGACATATTCTACCATTCCAGTCTTTAACCAAATAAGAAGATTGTATCTCAAATCTCACATGAAATACATGGTAAGAAACCAAGATAAGCCAAACAACACCCCTCTCTATTCTATCCATTCAGACCTTGACTCATTTATTTTGTACAATGAAGATGAGATCAATGAATAAGTAGCTAAAAGGAGGAAGAGCCAGACCTGTTAGAATAGTCAAACCAAACAGTAGATGAAGAACATAACATACAAAACCCTAGCAGCCATGCACAACAACATAATGGCGAATCTGAACTTGAAACTCTTTGGAACATGAGATTTGATGGCTCTTGTGGCAAAGCTGGTTCAGGAGCAGGTGTTTGGATACACAACACTAATAAAGGTCACTCTTACAAGTTGGATTTTAAGTGCGCAAACAATATTGCAGAGTATGAAGCTCTTCTCTTAGGGTTACAAATGCTGAAAATTATAGGAGCTAGAGGATTTCTGTTCAAGGAGATTCTGCGTTAATCATTAGGCAAATTAAAGGAGAATATTCAACCAAAAATCCTAGGCTAAGAGAATATAAAAACATTGCCTTAGACCTCCTAAAAAAATTTGAAAAATATGAACTTACCTCTATCCCAAGGACTCAAAACAGCCTTGCAAATGAACTAGCCTTTGCTGCAGCACTTGCCAACTACCTCAGGCCAATGAACAATACATGGTAAAAGTCAAAAGCAGACCAACCATCCCGGATAACAAAGATTATTGGCAAGTTTTTAAGGTGACAAACATATTGAAGACTTCCTACAATCCAAAAATGAATTTGAAATGCAAAAACCAAACTCAGATCATGAAGAGGACTACACTGATGAGGAACAAAAACACAAAACAGGGTCACCCTATACTGCTGATGTAAATCTGCTAGAACACCCTCATGAGGAAGAATTGTGTGAAGATTTAGACAAAAGAGACCTTGAGGTAGTACAATGCAAAGACAATCTATTTCCAAGAGGACTTGCCCCCTTAGAAGAACTGTTTGATTTTAATGATGTTGCTAGGAAGCCTAAAATGGAATCCACTGAAACCGACGTAGAAGAGTGCAACATAAGCAGTGAGAAAAAACCTAAAATGATAAAGCTGTCTGAAACACTACCAGCTCTTATAAAACAAAAATAAATTTATCTATTCAAAGAATTCAAGGATGACTTTGCATGGGGCTATGAGGACCTGAAGTCCTATGACACAAACATCATTCAACACAAGATTCCTCTCAAGGAAAACTAGAAACCATTCAAGCAGAAATTGCGTAGGATAAACCCTGTCCTAATGCCTCTAGTTGAGAAAGAAATAAAAAATATGTATGATGTTGGAATAATAATCCCACTCAGGTACTCAAAATGGGTCTCAAACCTTTTATCAGTGAGGAAGAAAACAAGGGAAATTAGGCTATGCATAGACTTCAGAAATTTAAACAACGCCTCCCTGAAAGACAACTACCCTTTACCTAAGATGGATCATATACTGCAAAGGGTGGTAGGCTCCAAAATAATATATTTTCTTGATGGTTTTTTAGGGTATAATCAGGTGCTAGTACTTCCAGATGATCAGCACAAAATCACTTTCACTACACCTTGGGGCACCTTCATGTATGTCAAAATTACTTTTGGGTTAATGAATGTCGGGGCCAATTTTGAAAGAGCCATGGAAATTTATATTTCTAAAGAAATAGGTGACTTCATTGTGATATACCTTGATGACATCACTGTTTACTCAAAAAATTATGAAGAACACCTAGCTCACTTTATAAAAGTCTTTGAAAAGTGTAGAAAGTATGGTTTATCTTTGAATCCCAAAAAAAATTTCTCGGCCTTCAAGAGGGAAATTTTTTAGGCTGTATCATATCTGAAGAAGGGATTAAGATAGACCCAAAGAAGATTGAGGGTATATGTTGGCTCGAGGGGTCCTGAAACAGGTTTGAAGGTGAAGGTTTTCCAACAAAACCCTATACTACTGGCCCTTTCGGCAGTGACTTGCTTGTGTAGGCCAAAGTCTCACCCGAAGCACTATGGGATGGTGATGGAACCAGGTTTCCACACCCTAGGAGATGGTAGGTAAGTCAAGTAGAGCTGTGTTTTACTTCACAATTACCTGATCATATACCGCAGAAGGGTGATTCGCAAGGTTCCAGATGAGACCAACCTATAGTTCTTATCAGATCTGTTCTAGCAGGCTCACATCCACGTGCACATCATCAATTATAACCATAAAACAACATAATCGTAGCCAGTAACATCAACACAGATAGTTTAGGTTCATTAACAAATATTTAATCAACAAGTGCAATTTCATTCTTATCATAGTAATATACTAAATGCAAAGACGTTCATACCACAGAGACAAAAAAGACAAGTTCGCAGCTTAATCAGATAACCTTAGTCCACATTAATACAAAAAAGAATAGATCTAGACAACAACAGAAGGTTTAGCAATACTTTGCATATATTACATATCAAAATCTTCATACATTCCCCGCATACCACCTGTGCACATAGCCAACAGGATCTGCACATAGCAGGACAGAGGATCTCCGCGCACACAGCTAGCAGGAGTCCAAACCCAAAACAACCCAACCCAGATCTAGCAATTGTACTTCATTTCAATCTCTATTCATTCTCCTCCCATCAATTCAAAAATGTTCAACTATTTATACTACTTTATCCTATGCATCCAATGGTCTGCAAACCGTGGTTTGCGGACTCTTGGTCTACACTTGACCTGCCTACAATGTATTAGGGGCTTTAACCCACCCCAAAACCCATGTGTTAGACTAAATATAATAAAAAATATACAAAATGGACCAGATTCACAGCTTTTTAGGAGACCCTGTTCCAACAGTCCCCCAACACATTCTTGTGACTCGTCCCGAGTCACTAAGGCGGTGGGATTTCCACCTGTTCCTATGACAGTTTGATTGCTTCAGATAATGGGGGAAGCACAGCTTCGCTTTGGGCAGCAACATTTTAGGCGATGTTGACCAATTTCTGTGAGATAGGGCCTTTTTTCGCAGCGGTGACACTTTCCAGAGCTTGGTTGAGCTGCTTTACATCTACATCAACATCCTATGACAGTCTAAGGGCATCAATAGTCCAAGGAATCAAGTGGTCGGTGAGGGCCTTATTCTTCTGTTGAAGCACTTCTATTTCAGCTTGGAGGTCTTGGCTAGTCTGCAATCATGCCAGGCACTGAGCGAGAACCAACGTGGGCAGGGTGGCTTCCAGCATTGCAAATGCTTCCTCTTTCTGCTGCAATGTCTGGGTTATTTCACAAAGGAGAAGATCGCATTGGACCTTGGTCCACAGTTGCATGGCAGTATCTAATAGTTGATCACCCTGTGCGATCTACCCTGTGATGATGTTCGTAGCGGCAGTGACCAGCGCAGATTGCTGGGCCCGCACCTCTGGAGGTGTTTCGGGCTACAATTTTGCCTACATATTGGAAATCTGCTACTCCATCCAAGGCTTAACTTCCATAACTTCTATTCAAGATTCCCTCAATGCGGTGACAAGGTCAAAGTGCAAGAGTAACATGATCTAACATGCCCCCCATTCCTGGAATGTTTTCTTACACTCATCCCACCACTTCGCAAGTGCTACGTGCAGGGCGAGACTGAGGGCCCATATCCTTCGTTCCTTTGGAACTTTGGCTTCAAATACTTGCAAAAATTCCTTAATGATACCAGATCCATCAAATTAGGGTAGATCTTGCACCTTTGATGAGATACATCGTAAATCCAGTGTAATCCTGAGACATCGCAGCGCGGACACGTTGTGCAACCGGTTTTTCCAATTTTCCAGCTCTCCATCGGAGTCAGACAAACAGTTGCTATCCTTTTCCCAGCATATCATATTAGCAGCTGTAGGGTTAATCCAATCTTCATCCTGCGTAGTTAACTTGTAGATGTGATCTATCTCCTCATCGATACACACCGTCTCCGTATACCTTTCTCCTTCTGTGGGGTGTAAGGGGACTATCACTCGTACTCCTTCGTTCTCAAATACCATGCTCCTCTTCTTTAAGTTGATAATACCGCCCATGTCGATAGCCCAATGTAACCCTAGGAGTGGATGGTACGGGTCCGAATCTTCCACAATATGAATGACCTCAAAGTCGGCCTGTACCTTGGCTCCTGCAATATTTACTTTAATCTGTGATAACCTTCCTAACGGTATGATCTTCTGCTGATTAGCCATGATCAACTGGATAGTGGACCATTCCAACTTGGGTTCTCCCATGCACTACCACATTTGCTTTGGTAGTACGTTCGCCTCTAATCCTAGATCCAAAATAACTTGTTCCATTTCGTAATCCCTGATTTTTGCTGTGAGCCGCATTTCCCTACCAGTGCGTTTTTTATATTTGTATAATGTGTTTACATCCTTAACTTCCAGGGGTAGGTTTTTTTGCTCTGTGCAGCTATTTAATAGTGCTTATAGGTTCTCAACGGCCTGCTGGTTGTGCAACAGTTTTACGCATGCTTGTAAAAATGGATAGACCCCTTCTCCTTCTTTGGTGGCCGCCGGAACCTGCGAAGTAGCTGCTTCTGTGAAATACTGTCAAGCTGTGATAAAGGTCTCCCTTTCCTTCTATAGGTCCATGTCTTCTGATTTACTGACTGCTTTCTTGATTAGAGGCTCAGCCACTACTTTTTCTTCCACCCCCCAGTGGCTAGGCCGCTGCGGGTTATGATATTAATACCTGGTCCCTCATTCCAAGGCTCCGCCATAACCCTTTGCACGTTCTGCGTAGGTTTCTATTGTTTCTCCTGCACCTTAGATATCAAAATTGGGCAATCCTCGATCACGTGGTCCAACTGCCTCCAATACCTGCGAGATTTCCTCGTAGGGTTCGGGCAGTCCCTCGCAAAGTGGCCTATCTCTCCGCAGCTATAACAGATCAGTTGGCCTCTTCCTCTACCTGTGCTTCCGCCTCAGCCCCCTCCCCTACTCCTAACGAGGGAGCCCCCAATACTAGAAGGGGTCCTTGTGACGAAGGATCTGTCTATACCCTATAGAGGTTTCCTTGGTCTATCATCAAATCATAAGTCCGGCAGTTCTACTCATCATGCCCCAAAAACCTACAAAATTTTCACCATTGCTTCTTAACCTTTGGAATACAAGTGGCAAGGCAAGGGCAGTGATTGGTGTCATGCAATCCCGCAACGTGACAGTCATCACACCATAGTGCCGGCCTACTCGATCCCGCAGTTTCTCTAAGGCGTAGCAGGCTAGGTCCTCCCGCCTACATGTAGTCCACTAATAGCAGACAGTTGTCCTTGGTGTGGGCATTTACCCTACATCGTATGCACCACCTGTCAGGGCCAGCCTCCGCTCCTCGTTCCTTTCATAGTTTCTAGATCTCCATATGCATTGCTTATAGCTGGCCTTACATATGTTGGACACCCAACTGGGTTTCGTCTTGTGGTGCAACCTCTAGATTCATTGCTATCTCCAAGGCCTTCTCCTGCGACTCAATGTCTTGGTGACCCATCGATATGCGTAGGTGGGGCAACAACATAGAAATGAACCATTCCGCATGCTGCCTGTCATCATACTGGAATCCTCCTTCTCTGATTACTTTTTTTAATCGCTGATCAACTTCCCATACCGACTCATATGGACCTTGCTTGAAATATTTCAGGTTGTTCACTATCTAGGATTAGGCCTTAGGCTTCTTGAACTGCTACTTCAAGGCATCCCTAATGTCTTCAATGATTGCGTTCGCATGTTGGTCTAAGTATCCCATGTACCAGTCCAGGGCCTTCCTTCAAAAGAAAGAGACAGCTGCGCTCTTTTCACAACGTCACTTACTACATTTTTCGCAGTCCATACAGACCCTGTGACAAACCAGAACTGATCCATATCCCCACACCCTTGAAGGAGGGTAACTTCATTTGTGAAGTCATATCATCTTCTGGTGGTGGCGAAGGTGATTTCTTGCTCTTGTGTGGGCTCGAAGATGGTGTTGATGGAGGGTTATGCACAACAAAATTAGTCACTAGACTATAGATAGATCGATCTCCCTCTTGATTATTTTTGTAGTGCTTTCCACTGCACGTTGTACCCTCATTTTGATCGAAGCTCATTCACTCGGTATGGCTGCACAAGATACTCTTTTCGCACAATAAGATCTTCATCAGTAACAAAAAAGTTCTTAGAAACTTACCCCAGAAGCCCTTGAAGAACCTTCACTCCACTTCTGAGTGAAGACACAAATTGACCGATTGCAAATTCAGTCACAAATCCTCCTATCACACTGTCCACCCAATGATCTACTGTGTGAGTAATGGTATTTTCAGTATTCTCTAATTGCTGGATCAATTCAAGGGTCCACTGTGTGACCCGCTCTTCCTTCCAACACTTCTAAAATTCGACCAACCTTGTGAGCCACTCCTAGAGCTCGATCGCAATTTTTACAAAGAAGATCTCATAGATCTCCATGAAAACATACTTATTCTTTCAATCTTCGGTGGTCAACCTCGTATTGTGGTTTTCTTTTACTACGAATTCCTAAACTTGTTGTTTGAACCATTCATCAATTTCTTTTCTTTTAGGTTTCCAATACAGCCTTCGCATTACCTAATCCCTCTCTCAAAATTCTCCTGGTCCCGTCAACGGAACCATTTGTTGGCTCGAGGGGTCCTAACCCAAGTTTGGAGGTGAAGGTTTTCCAACAAACCCCTATACTACTAGCCCTTTCGGCAGTGACTTGCTTGCGTAGGCCAAAGTCTCACCTGAATCAGTATGGGAGGGTGCTGGAACCAATTTTTCGCACCTTGGGAGAGGGTAGGTAAGTCAAGCAGAGCTGTGTTCGACTTCACAATTACTTGATCATATACCGCAAAAGGGTGATTCATAGGGTTCCAGACGAGACCAGCCTATATTTCTTATCAAATCTGTTCTAGTGGGCTCGCATCCACGTGCGCATCATCAATTATAACCATAAAACAGCATAATCGCAGCCAATAATGCCAACACATAAAATTCACATTCATTAACAGAGATGTAATCAACAAGTGCAATTTCAGTCTTATCATAGTAATATACTAAATGTAAAGACGTTCATACCACAGAGACAAAATAGACAAGTTCACAGCTTAATCAGATAACCTTAGTCCACATTAATCATAATAGAACAGATCCAGATAACAACAGAAGGTTCAACAATACTTCACATATATTATATATCAAAATCTTCATACATTCCCCACATACCACCTATGCACACAGCCAGCAGGGTCTGCACACAGCAGGACATAGGATCTCCGCACACACAGCGAGTAGGAGTCCTAAACCAAAACAACCCAACCTAGATCTAGCAATTCATACTTCGTTTCAAGCTCCATTCATTCTCCTCCCATTGACTCAGAAAGGTTCAACTATTTATACTACTTTAACCTACACATCCAATGGTCTGCAGACTATGTTTTCCGGACTCTTGGTCTACCCTTGACCCAATTACAATGTATTAGGGGCTTTGACCCACCCAAAAACCCCTACGTTAGACTAAATATAATAAAAAATATACAAAATGGACCAGATTTGCAGCGTTCTAGGAGACCCTGTTCCAACAGGATATTGTAGATCAGCCACCCTAGAAACATTAAAGAGCTGCAATCTTTCATTGGAAAGATCAACTTCTTAAGAAGGTCATACCAAACCTTGCATAACTCTTAAGAAACATTACAAACATGATGAAAATATAAATAGGAGTCAAATGGACCATAGAAGCAAAGTAAACCTTCGAACTGGTAAAACAAGCACTTACCCAAACACCAGTGTTAATCAGCCCTGACTTTACCAAGGATTTCTTCATCTTCTCATTTTCATCAGAACACAAAATTGCTGCAGTATTGCTACAAAAGAACATAATGGACAAGAACAGCCCATAGCTTTCTTCAGCAAGGCTCTAAGAGATGCACCTCATGGAGAAACAAGTTTTTGCCCTAATTAAAGCATTAAAAGATTTCAGAGTTTACATCTTGCATTCACATGTCATTGCTTTTGTTCCTCATGCAGTTGTTAAGGACATACTAACTCAGGTTCCTAATGATAAAAGAGGTAAGTGGATTGTTGTCATCTTAGAGTATGATCTAGAAATAAAGCCCACCAAGCTAGTCAAAGGGCAAGGACTCGCCAAACTGATGGCTGAAGTAAAATTTCAAGCATCTGACATAAACATGATACATTCCTTGGATGAACAAGAGGAGCTGGTGACTCCACCTATTGAAGAAGAATTTCTAAACTCACTTTGGTATGTTGATATATTATATGTGCCTTTTAATCTAAATTCTCCTCTTGGTTTGTCCAAAACAAAGGCTAGATTCTTGAAACTTAAAGTTGTACATTTTTTCATTCTAGATAAAGCTTTATATTGGAAAAATTATGTTGGTATCTTGCTTAAATGTTTACTTGAAGATGATGTAGATAGAATCATGCATGAGTTTCATGAAGGAGAATGTGGAGGTCATCTCTATTGGAAAACCATTGCCAAAAAAAACCTTAGAGTTGGTTTCTATTGGCCAACTCTTTTCCCTGATATCCACAAGCTAGTAATGACTTGCCATAAATGCCAAATCTTTGAGTGAAAGAGAAAAATACTACCTTTGCCCTTACAACTTATTAGTGTTGAAGCTCCTTTTCAACAATGGGGTTTGGATTTCATTGGAGAAATCCACCCTGCCTCTTTTGCCCAACACAAATGGATCCTCACCGCAACTGACTGTTTTACCAAATGGATAGAAGCCATCCCTTCAAGGAATTCCATTGACTTAGTAATCATCAAATTCATTGAAAATCATATCTTGTCCATATTTGGCTGTCCAAGAAAAATCATCACTGATAATGTTGTTGCATTTAAATCCAAAAGAATAGTGTGCTTTTTCCACAAGTATCACATTACATTAGGGCATTCTACAGCTTATTACCCTCAAGGTAATGGGTTGGCTAAGTCCTCTAACAAAATTCTGGTGTTTTTCATCAAAAAGTTGCTGGAAGAAAACAAAAAGTCATGGCACAGTAAATTAGTGCATGCACTATGGGAAGACAGTTTAACAAACAAGATATCAATCAACATGTCTCCCTATCAACTAGTGTATTGCATGGATGCAGTTTTTCCAACATCCTTTGGAGTACCAGTGATGAAGCTTGTTCAAGAGGTATAATCAGAGGACAATGATATAAAAAGGAGGTTGAACCAAACCATTCAATTGCAATAATCAAGGGAATAAGTATACAATAGAACACAAGTAGTATAAGAGAGCATCAAGAAGCTTTTTGATAAGAGGACTAAAGCTAATGATTTCTACATTGGAGACAAAGTGATGAAGTGGGATTCAAGAAGAGAGGACAAAGGAAAGCATGGAAAATTTGAAAATATATGGAAAGGTCCATACATCATCCATTTAGTTAGAGGTAACAATGCATTCTTTCTACAAGAAATGGAAAGAACAGAGTTATTTGGAGGTCCTGTTAATGGCAGGATGCTCAAGCACTATTTTTGTTGAATTTCTTAGTCTAAAGCTTTTTTCATTGTACATAACATTGCTTGAATAAAAGACTAGAAAAATGAAAACACAAAAAACAAAGAAAAGAAAAAAAGAGGCCAGATTAAAGAAGAGGTAAATCCCCATACCAAAAAGGAATATGTCTAAAAGTGTGCACGTACAAATGCCACTACTTTTGAGGAAAGAAAGTCGTGTTCAGTCATACAACCTAACCATGATTGAACATGTTATAAATTTCTGTTGATAAGTTAGAAAATGAATATTTTCCAAACCATTTAAACTTGGCTCATCAATAGACTAGGTTAGGAAAAGATACTGGTTCCCAAAGCTCAAATTTGAACCAAAGAGAAAGGAGAGGGATGAGTGACAAGTTTTGAATTATAGCCCTCAAGTTTCTAGTTTTACTTGTCCAAAAATAAATTTGTGTGCAGCTTGTCCAAAATGCCACAACCCATGACAAACGAAACTGCTCAACCTTGATTTGGTCATGTTTTAAATTTTATGTTAGTACATTAGAGAATGAAAATATTTCAAAATGTTTAACCTTGACAAGTAAGTAGACTAGGTATAATATAAAAGAGCTCATCAGTCTAATCTGAGCTTTAGGATGATATATGGGTAGAAGTAGATAGTTTGTGCTTTCTTCTAGTCATCAGTATTTTTTTTCTATTTTGTAGATGACTAAATACTTATCCTAGATTTCTAAAAATAAAATTCATGAATATTGTGTGTTTTAGAAATCTCACTGCCTTCATTATCCTTAGAGAAATTTTTTCACTATCCTACCCTTTTTCCATTTCATGATTACCTTGTAACTCCTACAGACTCCAAATGGCTTGTACTTCTCATTTCCATCCTTTTTCCTACCCATAATCTCATTACTCTTCTTTTCCCTTGCCTATGACTCCATTTTCCATCTAGGGTTTTCCTATAAGCCTAACTCATTCCCATGATTCCCCAAAATTCCTCAAGCATTGATGGTCTCAAAACTATCTCTGTAGGCTCTTTAGCTAAATCAAGTACATTGGATTTTGAATCTTCATTACACTACTTGATCAATACTCTATTTTTCACAAATATTCCAAGCCAATTTTCAGTCAAAGAGAGGTCAAAGAACCCCCCACTAGGTCAATTAGGGTTTCATGTGTTCCAAGGTCATCATTTCCAAAGAAGACTATCATTCAGTTTCAGAGTCTGCATATGATTTAATGGACAAGCTTGACACTTTTTTAGAAGTGTTAAATTGCAATATCAGCAAGCATAAATCCATATCAACTCATAAACATTATGCCTCCATTATTTTCCAAGAATACGTTCCAAAGGACAAATCATTTTCCACACCTAGGGCCAATTTTGCTTCAAACTATGTTTATGACCAAACAGAGATGAATTTGACAAATGTGAGAGAGGTTTGTGTCCATCGTAGGTCCAAGAAGTAAAACCTCCTTCCTATTTTACACAGGTATCCTAGTTTTGGAGCAATGTCAAAAATACAGGCGTCACGTGAGAATTGTTTCATTTCTGGAGTAACATTGGGAAAATCCGGTTTTCTCACCGCTGGAGTGTCCAAATGACTTTCTTAATAATTCGAATGAAAACTAGACTTGATGATATTTTTAATGAGATATCATGAGCTCAATTTTGAGTTGAGGAAGGCATTCAAAAGTTGTTTTCACCAGCACTCTGCATTTCTGCACCATCATTCAACACGTTTTGACCAGTATTGGGAAATCCACTTTTGATAGGTCAAATAAACTCCAATCAGATAAAAAATAGTATATTTGGAAATTAGACAGGATATTATTTCCATTGAGCTATCATGATCTCAATTTTGAGTTGAGGAAGGCATCCAAAAGTTGTCTGCACCAGCACTCTTCATTTTTGCACCATCATTCAGCATGTTTTGACCAGTATTGGGAGAATCACCTTTTGATAGGTCAAATAAACTCTAATCAGAGAAAAATATATATATTTTGAAAGTAGACAGAATAATATTTCCAACAAGCTATCACGGGTTCAATTTTGACATCGGGAAGGCCTCCAAATTCCCTCTACAAAACACGTTACGCGTAGGGAGTTCAAGTGTTGCGCTTATGGAAGAGAGAGGCTCAGCTGGCCCAGAACTTGCCTGACGTTGTGCTTAAAGAGCCCGACTAGCCCAAAACCTAACTGGTGCTAAACTTAGAGAGTCCAACTAGCCCAAAATGCTTGGTGCTGCGCTTAAGAGGACCCGACACCCGATAGCTCGTGCAGAGCGTTGTGCCTAGAGCAGAAAGCCTCTCCCACCTGCAAAAAACTGCCAAAAACACAAGGGGACACCTTCAAGCTACATCTAAGGACCTGAAAACAAGTTTACATTGGTAGGTGAATTTTTCCTTATCGTCCAAATGATTTTTGTGATTTAATGATTAAGGGAAAGTGATCAAACCCTAGGTCTTCATGGCAAACAACCCTCTGTTTTGACTTCCAAACAAGCAATTATCAGTCAAGAAAAGTATGAGTTAGGGTAATTAAAAATCAATTGAAGTTAAGCCCTCCTCCAAGCCCAAAGCAAACCAATCATAAACCCACCTCCATCCCACTCATTTGCAAGAGCTACCCTCACCATCATTTTATTTCACTCCTCCTACCAAGTTTTATAAGCAGGCCTAGGGTTGTCTAAGGGAAACACTAGTCACCATATCAGATGAAGAAGGAAGTGGTAGTGAACAAGAAAGTGACAATGGAGGTGAGATTAAAAATGAATCAAACCAAAGTGAAGATGAGGGTGATGATGAGTTGAGCCAACAAGAAGCAGGCAACATGGAAACAAGGGAGGATGATGACAGTAAAGAAAATCAAGAGGTTGGTATCCAAAATGAAGGTCACAACAGTGATGAAACAAGCAGCTATAATTAGGAAAAAAGTGAAGGTGCACAAATCAATGAAGAGGCCAGCAGTGAAACTAATGTCACAAAAAACTTGGTTGCAAGTGGACCCATTTTCTACCTGTGAAGGCGTTGCGCTTATAGACTGCACTGTGTGTTTTTGGCCAAAAGTCAACAAAACACACTCAATTATTGAAAAATGATATTATAGTGTTTTTTAAGGAAAATAGATCTAGAACTAGGTGCCAGAAGTTATTTTGGAATTTATTTCATGGGATATTTTGTGCCTTGGGCCTTGCATGGTCTCTTGGCATTAATGACATTTATGAGTGATTTTGACATTTTCCAACCCTATCTAGGGTTTTTTCCCTCCTTTGCTAAATAAATAGATCATGAGGGCTTCAATGTAAAACGTTGGCATCTGATGACTCTTTGGAGCAATACATAGTCTTTTGGAGGTTAAAGAGAAATTGGCATTTTGGAGCTTGTGAATGGCTTGTTTTGCTTGTTGATGGAGGAGGCTTGCTTGCAGGATCCTTGAGATTGGTTAGTGGTGAAGTGCTTCTATTTCAGTTATTATTTTCTCATGTTTCATTATGTTTCCATATTTCTATGTTGCAATAGAACAAAGGATTTAGACTAAGAAATGTTCTTCAAAGACACCTTAGCTCTATTTGTTCTTCATTGCCTCTATGTTTTCTTCTGCTAGGACATTTTAGAGAATTCTTAATTGCTCTCTAGACCCCCTAAGCTTGTTTATTTCATGAATGGTTTAATACAGTAGGTATCAAATATGATTTATGGCTAGCCCTGCCTGTTTGATGTCACTAAACATTGTTCTTAAGGTCTCTCTCCAAAGTACCATTAATTAGGTCTTCCAAAGAGGCTATGTTTCAATCATACCCTTTTTCCATGCTTGAATAATTGTTTTGGAGATCTTCCTAACTATGATCAATGATGTTTAGGCATTCCCTCTTCTTTGATTAAAGTTATATGTGTATCTTGAATGCTTTCTAACCTTGAAGGTTAAATCACTAGAAGTTAAATGAGTTTCTCGCCTTCTATATTTCATTGGAATGTTTTCCTTGAATGCTTATTTGCTTAAGTTGAATCAAAGAGTTACTAGTTAGCCCTGTCTATTGATTGCTTCTTTATGTTTATGTATTTAAGTCCCTTCTTGTTAAAAAGGTACATGATAAAGGATTCTTGATTGCCCTTTTCCCTACCTTAGTTCACAAACTTAATGTCCATCTCATTTCCCATAAACCTTGAAAATCCATTGACCAATGCAATATTTGCCTTGTGATGCTCCCCGATCCATTGTTGAACTTTCCAAGACTTTAATAGACTCCATAGCCTAATGAATTGAATATTTCCTGATTCCATATATTCTACTTGACCATCTTACCCAACCAAAACAATCAAACAAACCCTACACTTAACAACTAGCCTAAAATAAAACCCTAAAAGCAAACAAGTTCACATTCTTTGCATACAATAGAGAGAGCCCTCTCTAAGTCTAGGAAGGCTAGGTCCTAGGACTCCAAATACTAGTCTAATGTTACCCTATGCATTTTGTCTACCAATCTGCTAAATCACGGGACACTAACATAATGGAAATCACGGTGGGACCTTCTGAGTCAGTGAAAATCTAAGTATACCTTAGGACCTCAAAAAACCCACAAACATCCTTAGATTGGCCCTTAATTGTTGATGGTGGACAACAAGTACATCCTTAAAACTGTAAACATCATCCACCTAGTGACTCCACAACTCTCCATAGACCTAAATACTCCACTGGAGGAAGAACCTAAAACATGACCAGTCATCCTAGAAAGAAAGAGCACTCGGGCCTAGATTGGATTCAAAAAATTATTGCTTCTATCCTAATTTAAGCTTGATCAAGAATACACTGATGAGATCTACATTGATCATTAGAAAGATCTCAAACCTTAAAAGGCTGAGCCTCAAATTGCAGACCATGAGCAGACTTATACATGATTCAGATTTATGCAGGAACACAAAAAAATACAGAAATAACCATAAACATAGAGATGCAGCGGAAATAATGTGTCATTTCATCAATATCAAATAACAGAAATATGCTTACAGACATAATGGAAATACAATAGCTAGGGTGCTGGTAGCGAATCTCTGAGAAGAGATGTGGTGGCTATAGACCTCTGAACTGTGTTACAATGAGACTCGAGGGCCTATTTATTATTGAGAAACAATGGAGAACTCTAAACTTCCAAAAACTAAACCCTAGGAGATGAAGCGCCAAAACTATGGGCCCCGTTTGGGTAAGTTGGTGGTTCAACTTCCTAGGGACGTAACTTTGGCATACGATCTCCGTTTGATGAGCTCAATAGCTCGTTAGAAAGATCTATCCGAGGACTAAAAATTTCGGCAAAAATATCATTCTAGAATGGAATGATATTCGGTGGAGGCGCGATGACCAAAAAACGTCGTTTAGGGCCTCAAAACGGCTCCGGAAGTTCAGGACCCGAAAAACTGCTAAAAATAGTAAGTTTTGTTGCAACTTCAAAACTAAAAGAACTGATGATGGGGGTTCAAATGGAATAGGTGGGTGGCCACCAATATCCACCTGGATCATTAAGCCCCCAAAACGGCTCCGAGAGTGGAGGACCTGAAAACCTGCTAAAAATAGTAAGTTGTGCTGAATGTGAAAAGCTGCAAGAATCGATGGTGCTGGTCCAAATGGAATAGGTGGGTGGCCACCGATATCCACATGGATCATTCCTCCCTCTCTAGGAAGCAATGGTCCCCATCACATGGAGATCCTCCAGCATGAGATGGAGTGTGCACCGCTAACCGAGTATTAGATGTCAAGATGTCATGGACTCCAGCAGTAACATGATGGATGCGTTTAGTAAATTTGGTTTCTTTATCAGCCTCAGATAGTACATGTTTGGATTCTGTATGTGTAGTTGCAGGATGTATGGCAACATTAGGCGGTGGTGCATTGGGATTCAGATCAATGGAGTGCTTGTCCTAACAGTGTAGAGGAACCTCTGGGAGTGAGGAGAAAATGTCCTCGTATTCCTCCATGAATTTGTCCATTTGCTGCAGCCGTACAGGGGAGCCCTGTTTCGAGGTTGTGGCCCCAATATTCTTCTTTCCCTGTGAGCGAGTTGTAAGGAAAATGAATTTCCTCGTTTGGGAAACAATCTTACTGCATTGTTTTGCAGTAGTCAAAGAGATGACAGGAGGCAATACTACCTCTGGTATCCTATACAAGTTATTTCCCAAAGTAATAATAATAGCACAAGGCCTAGAATCATGCACAGCATGTCGCCTCCACAAGAATGGTTGGCCCAATAATACATCAGCTACATCAAGAGGAGCAATATCACATAATACCTCATCCGTGAATGGCTTGATACTGTACGGAAGACGACACTGCTAGCGGATGCGGAGATCTCTCCCTGGGTGGAGCCACCCGATGGTATACGACTGCGGGTGTGCTATGGTCGGTAAGCCAAGATGCTTCACAACCTCTGCTGAAATGAGGTTCTTTTGGCTTCCACTATTGACGAGAAATTGCAGTGGAGAACCCTTTACCTACATCTGCGACTAGAAGAGGCGCTCCCCCTCCTCTGGATCCTCTGGACCCTCCTTCTGGATCTTGGTGGTGGCAACAATGGCACTGGGATCCGCATCAATGATCTGCTTCCCTTTGTCATTGCCTTTGTCTGGTTCTAACTCAAGATCAGAAAATGCATCTGATTCGGGTGCCTTTAGTTCAGCCACCAAAGACTGTTTGGCCCGACACTCGTTTGTGCTGTGAGTGGGGCTGTTATGAAATTCACACCACTTCCCTGTGTCCTTCTTTGGATTTGTGGTGTTGTGGTGAGTCGCATTGCTTTGGCCTTGCCCCTTGTTCTTCGATTCGGGGGCACCATTCGGATTCACAGATCCAAAGTCTCGCTTCTTCTGCTTAAATTTCTGCTCGATCTTGGCGGCATAGCGATATTCCGTGCCAAGTGATGTAATGTCGAGGAACTCCATTTCCTCCTGAATGTGTTTGTGCAAACAGCCACGGTACTTGAGCACCAAATGTCTCTCTGAATCTTTAATACCCAACTTTGTGCGCAGGGTATGGAATGTGACCCAGCGCTGCACATTCTCGATCCTTTTCAAGCTGCTGCAACAGGGTCCAGTATCGATTTACTTGTCCCCATAGTCCCACCGGTAACATTGTTCCTTGATGCCATCTCAACGAATTCCAAGTGGGTGGCTGAGAATATAGAGGGTTACCCACCCTCTCTTGCTCACGTAGGTTTCCCCCGCCGACATGGGGTGGCTTTCAGGATAAAAGAAAATAATCCTTTCTGGCCGATAGTTATGGACCTGATAAATATTCCTTCCAAAAATTAAACCATCTGTCTACTTGCCTCGCATCTATTTTTCCTTCAACATATGAATGGCCAAACATCCGTACTCTCGTAAGGAGTGACGCTCCAAAGTGGTCGCTGATGCAAGTGCGCCATGGTGGGCGCTGCCGAAGGATTTGAGCAAAGTTATCCATCATCGCGTTCCTTTGTTTCTCGAGGGCCTCCTCGAGCAGTATTTTGATAGGATCTCTTGCTCCCTCGTCTTTCTTTTCTTCCACCATGGGAAGTTGTTGGGGTTTGCGAGGCTGATCTTGCAAGGGTTCAACTAGATCGAGCCCTAACTCCTTATTCCCTGACCGCGTTGGGGACATGCAAAGAAAAATAAAGAAAGAGCAGACCCGCCTCTGATACCACTGATCTGGATTTATGCAGGAACGCAAAAGAATACAGAAATAACCATAAACATAGAGATGTAGGGGAAATAATGCGTCATTTCATCAATATCAAATAACAGAAATATGCTTACAGACATAATGGAAATACAATAGCTAGGGTGCTGGTAGCGAATATCTGAGAAGAGATGTGGTGGCTACAGACCTCTGAACTATGTTACAATGAGGCTCAAGGGCCTATTTATTATTGAGAAACAATGGAGAACTCTAAACGTCCAAAAACCAAACCTTAGGAGATGAAGCGCCAAAACTATGGGCCCCGTTTGGGTAAGTTGGTGGTTCAACTTCCTAGGAACGTAACTTTGGCATACGATCTTCGTTTGATGAGCTCAATAGCTCATTAGAAAGATCTATCCGAGGACTACAAATTTTGGCATGAATATAATTCTAGAATGGAATGATATTTTCTGGAGGCACGATGCCCAAAAAACGTCGTTTAGGGCCTCAAAACAGCTCCGGAAGTTCAGGACCCGAAAAACTGCTAAAAATAGTAAGTTTTGTTGCAACTTCAAAACTAAAAGAACTGATGATGGGGGTTCAAATGGATTAGGTGGGTGGCCACCAATATCCACCTAGATCATTAAGCCCCCAAAATGGCTCTGAGAGTGGAGGACTCGAAAACCTGCTAAAAATAGTAAGTTGTGCTGAATGTGAAAAGCTGCAAGAATTGATGGTGCTAGTCCAAATGGAATAGGTGGGTGGCCACCGATATCCACCTGGATCAATACACTTGTGGAAGACCTAGTGGAACATAAGCCTCATGCTACTTTTCCTGCTCTTGATGAAACCTCAAACAGTCATAAATATCTTTTTGCACTACCTATACCCACAAAGGTCCCAGAAAGATACAAGCCTTTGATTTTTCCTCCTATCCTCTAGGCCCTCCCAAAAAATATTGTAAATAAAATACCCAGATTTGATAGAGAAAACTCAAAAGTCACTGCTAAAGAACACATTCAAAATCTTGAGAATCTAATTTACCTATTTAAAATAGAAGAAGAAGATGTGCGTATTAGAATGTTTGCCTTATCATTACAAGGAAAAATCAAGAATTGGTTTAAGGACCTTCTAGTTGCAAGCATTAGCAATTTTCATCAATTCACTCAAATTTTCTTAGATAGGTGGGCAGTCATGGGAAATTTTCTTCTCATCATAAAGGAATACAACCATTTTAAAAGACATCCAAGGGAGACAATACAACACATTTTAGCCAGGTTCAATAAAGTATACCATGCAATACCTACTAAGATAAAGCCACCCCTAGAGTGGGCTCTCTTGCACTACCCCAAATGTTTTTGACCCAGAAATTACTTTCTAGATAAGAGAAAGAGATCCTTAGACCCTGGAGGAAATGCAAAGGATAGCAGTTGATGTGGAAACCAACATACTAAACAGGGAGGCAAAGCTAAGAGTAATAGAGAAGGACAAATCAGATCAAGAGAAACTGATATCTTTAGAGGTAAAGCTAGAGATGTTGATAGATACAATCATCAAAATGATGCATATACTTGGTAGGAAAGAGGAAGAGTACAAGGTTAAGGTTGGTTTTGATTATTCAAAATAGCCTATACCTTTTCCTTGGGAAGAAAAAACTCAGTCATTACATGGCAAGAATAATAATCAAAGTATGCATGTTGAGCAAGATTACAAAGAAGAAGATGCTGAATGTTGTTAAGTAAGTACTAGATACCTTCCTATATCTTGCACTTCACTAATAAGAGAGCATTACAAGAAAATTGCAAATGGAAACAAGGTGGAATGCTCTAAAGAGTCAGTAAGAGAAGAAATGGATAATGCAAACCCTTTTTCAAATTCAGAAATCCTCCCCTTAAGACATCTTGGTGTAGTTGTTGGGATTACAGAATCTGAAATAAAGAAGGAGTCAACACATTTAGACTCTCTACCCTTATGCTTTAATTCATTTCAGATTATCAAAATAAATTGGCACCCTGAGAATATATTAGAGGCAATCCATGAATCTCATGCTCAAGTTAACTATCACGAAAGTCAAGAAGATTTGGTTGAAGATGAAATCAATCAGGGAATGAAAAGGAACCCATAGGATATCTCTAAAGGCACAAGTGATGATTCATCATCTCTTCTAGCTGAGGCTCAAGAAGACATTCAGCCTCTCAATCAGCTTCCACAAGAGAAATAGAACTATTGTAGTTATTTCCAAAGAAAGAGAAAAATGCCTCCTTTTTTAACTGAAGAGGAAATAAATCAGCTTATAAACATGCATTCAGCCTATAAACATTCATATGAACAGAACATTTCTATTTATTTTCCTCCTAATCCTAGCTACCACAGAGCACAAAATGGATTTGTAGATAAATTTGAAGAAAAACAATTTGATAGTCCAATATATATGGTTGGTGACATTACTTATATTGATGATTCTCCAACGTTTGATCAATATGTTGATGATTATGATATCCAAACATAAGCTAATTTTGTAGAGCAATCAGCAGTTGGTTTGTGGGAGGAAGTTCAGTTTCATTAACTTTACAAAAGTAGTCAGCCAATGCATAGTAGCTATGAAAGTGATGAGGAAAGTTTAGAAAATTTGGAAGCAAATGAAGGCTTGGAAATTTATGATCACAAAAGAGTTGTTGCACTTCTTTCTCAAGAAGATTTATTGCCAAGGAGTCCTCCCACTCATCAACATGGTGGCTTTCACATAGTATTTGGCCCACTAAATCAGAGCATATCCGGTTTGCTGGAAGACAACATTGCAATGTATGATGAGGCTTCCAGTTCTAATGATCATGAGGAAGAGGTGGAGTTTCTTTCCCAAAAGAATCTCAAGCTTAGCCAAGTGGAAGAATAAGCAGTCCTAGATCAAGCTTATTTTCCAAATCTTCACATTCAAGTATTATTTCAAGATCCCTTTGCTAATTTGTTAGAGACATTTGAAGAGGGAGTAAAACATGTCAAGAGCAATTTGATGCAGAATTTCAAGAACATTTTAGGCACTACTGTTCAAACACAAGTGAGGTGGGAATGGCCCTTTGATTTTTTCAAAAAACGCAAAGAGATAAACCAATATCCCTCATGGAATCATCTGCTTGATTGGCTGTATTGGAAAATAAAGTTCACCGGCTGAATGTATACCATGAATAATTTAGATTAGAATAGATAGGAAAGAAAATAATCTCAACACTATGAGCATCTTTCTAGTTTTTAGTTTTAGAATGCTGATCCAAAATGAAAAAACAAAAACTGAGAAAAGATGAAAAAGAGGGCATATTTGAAAAAGAAGTACAACCCCATACCCAAAAAAGAAAACTGCTGAAAGTGTGTAAACCTAAATGCCACTACTTATTCAAAAGGAGTATTTTTCAATCATCTAGCCTAATCATGGTTGAACATGTTTTCAATTTATTGCTGATAGGTTATTGAAAGAGAACTTGTCAAAAAAACTAAACTTGACTTATCAGTAGGAATAGATTAGGAAGAGAAGATACTGGTTCTCCATGCTCAAATCTGAACCAAAGAGAAAGATGAGAAAGCTTAACAAATGATCAATAATAACCCTCATGATTTCTAGTTTTTTTTGTACAAAAATAATGTTTGTGTGCAGCTTGTTCCAATGCCACAGCCTATGGTGACTCAGATTGCTTAATCCTGGTTCAAACTATGTTTTCAATTTCATGTCAATAGCTTAGAGAATGAAGTCTGTCATACAACTTAATCTTGACAGTCAGTTAGTCTAGGTAGAGAATAAAAAGAGTTCACTAGCATACTCTGAACTCTTGGAAGTGATAAAGGTAGAAGTAGATAGTTTGTTTTTGCTTTCAAAATAAAATAATGTCAAGGGTTTACCAGTTCAAGTGCACCCAAGGAAGAAAAAATGTTAGGCAGGTAGGATGGGTAGGTAGAGATGAAGTTGAAGTAATCATTTTTTTCAGATTCTTGAGATCATAACTTCAAAAGAAACATTAGCAAATGAAAGAAGAAAAATATGCCCAATGGATGAGGCAATGGTCTTAATAAACCCAGATATCTGAAGTTTTGGACACCTCCTTAAAAGGAGTTGCCCTCCCCAAGTGGAGCCACTGTTAGTCATCAGTAATTTTCTGCTATTTTGTAGATGACTAAATACTTATCCTAGATTTCTAAAAACAAAATTCATGAATATTGCGAGTTTTAGAAATCTCACTACATTCATTATCCTTGGAGAAATTTTTTCACTATCCTACCCTTTTTCCATTTCATGATTACCTTGTAACTCCTAAAGAGTCAAAATGGCTTGTGCCTCTCATTTCCATCCTTTTTCCTACCCATAATCTCATTACTCTGCTTTTCCCTTGCCTATGACTCCATTTTCCATCTAGGGTTTTCCTATAAGCCTAACTCATTCCCATGATTCCCTAAAATTCCTCAAGCATTGATGGTCTCAAAACTATCTCTGTAGGCTCTTTAGATAAATCAAGTACATTGGAATTTTAATCTTCATTACACCACTTGATCAATACTCTATTTTTCACTTAAATATTCCAAGCCAATTTTCAATCAAAGAGAGGTCAAACAACCCCCCACTAGGTCAATTAGGGTTTCATGTGTTCCAAGGTCATCATTTCCAAAGAAGACTGTCATTCGGTTTTAGAGTCTGCATATGAGGTAATGGACAAGCTTGAAACTTTTGCAGAAGTGTTAAAATGTCATATCAGCAAGCATAAAGCCATATCAGCTCATAAACATTATGCCTCCATCATTTTCCAAGAATTCTTTCGAAAGGACAAATCATTTTCCACACCTAGGGCCAGTTTTGCTTCAAACTATGTTTCTGACCAAAAAGAGATGAATTTGAAAAAATTGAGAGAGGTTTTTGTCCATCATAGGTCCAAGAAGAAAAATGTCCTTTATATTTTACACACATAGCATGTTTTGGGAGCAATGTCAAAAATACAGGTGTCACGGGAGAATTGTTGCACTTATGGAGTGACCTTGGGAAACTCCAGTTTTCTCACAGATGGAGCATCCAAATGACTTGCTTAATAAGTCAAATGACAACTAGACTTGAAGATATTTCAAATGAGATATCATGGGCTCAATTTTGAGTTGAGGAACGAATCTAAAAATTGTTTGCACCAGCACTCTGCATCTTTGCACCATCATTCAGAACGTTTTGACCAGTCTTGGGAGAATCAACTTTTGATAGGTCATATCAACTCCAATAAGAAAAAAAAGGTATATTTTGAAATTAGAAGGATAATATTTCCATTCAGATATCATGAGCTATATTTGAAGTTGAAGAAGGCATCCAAAAGTTTTCTGCACCAGCACTCTGCATTTTTGCACCATCATTTAGCATTTTTTGACCCGTCATGGAATAATCAACTTTTGACAGGTCAAATCAACTCCAATTAGAGAGAAAAAGATATATTTGGAAATTAGATAGGATGGTATTTCCAACGAGCTATAAAGGGCCCAAATTGGACATTGGGAACGCCTCCAAATTCCCTATGAAAAAGGCGCTATGCGTAGGAAGTTCAGGCGCTACGCTTATGGCAGAGAGAGGCCCGACTAGCCCAAAACTTGCCCGGCACTACGATTAGAAATCCCAAATGGCCTAGAACCTGCCCGGCGATGTGCTTAGAGAGCCCAACTAGCCCAGAATTTCCAGTTTTGTGCTTAAGAGGACCCGGTACTTGATAGCTCGTGCAGAGTGTTGTGCCTAGAGCAGAAAGCCTCTCCCATCTACAAAAAATTGTCAAAAACACAAGGGGACACCTTCAAGCAACATCTAAGGACCTTAAAATAAGTTAACATTGGTAGGTGCATGTTTCCTTACCTTCCAAGTGTTTTTTGTGATTTAATGATTAAGGGAAAGTGAACACACCCTAGTGCCTACAAACCCTAGGTCTTCATGGAAAACAACCCTCTGTTTTGACTTCCAAACAAGAAATTATCCTTCAAGGAAAGTATGAGTTAGGGTAATTGAAAACTAGTTCAAGTTAAACCCTCCTCCAAGCCCAAAGAAAACCAATCATAAATCCACCTCCATCTCAACTCATTTGCAAGAGCTGCCCTCACCATCATTTCATTTCACTCCTCCTACCAAGTTTTATAAGCAGGCCTAGGGTTGTCTAAGGGTAGCACTAGTCACCATATCAGATGAAGAGGGAAGTGGCAGTGAACAAGCAAGTGACAATGAAGGTGAGAGTAACAATGAATCAAACCAAAGTGAAGATTAGGGTGATAATGAGTTGAGCCAACAAGAAGCAGGCAACATGGAAACAGGGGAGGATGATGACAGTAAAGAAAATCAAGAGGCTGGAAGCCAAAATGAAGGTCACAATAGTGATATAACAAGAAGCTATAATGAGGAACAAAGTGAAGGTGCATAAATCAGTGAAGAGGCCAAAAATGAAACTAATGTTGAAGGTAAAGAGGTAAGGAGGATTCAGGGTGATGATGATCCAGGTGGATATTGGTGGCCACCCGCCTATTCCACTTGGGCCCCCACCATTGTCTCTTTCAGTTTTTCAGTTTTGGCATAACTTACTATTTTTAGCAGTTTTTCGGGTCCTGAACTTCCGGAGCCGTTTTGAGGCCCTAAACGACGTTTTTTGGGTATTAAATTTTGTTGCGATTTTGATCATCGAAATCGTCACAAAAGTTGTAGTCCTCGAATAGAGCTTTCTAATGATGTATCATGTGCGTCAAACGGAGATAGTATGCCAAAGTTACGTCCCTGGGAAGTTGAAACACCAATTTACCCAAACGGGGCCCATAGTTTTGGCGCTTCATCTCCTAGGGTTAGTTATGAAATTTGTTGCGATTTTGATCATCAAAATCGTCACAAAAGTTGTAGTCCTCGGATAGAGCTTTCTAATGATGTATCATGTGCGTCAAACGGAGATAGTATGCCAAAGTTACGTCCCTGGGAAGTTGAAACACCAATTTACCCAAACGGGGCCCATAGTTTTGGCGCTTCATCTCCTAGGTTTAGGTTTTTGGGATGTTGAGGGCTCTCCATTGTTTCTCAATAATAAATAGGCCCTCGAGCCTCATTGTAACTCAGTTCAGAGGTCTGTAGCCACCACATCTCTTCTGAGAGATTCGCTACCAGCACCCTAGCTATTTTATTTCCATTATGTCTGTAAGCATCTTTCTTTGATTTTGATATTAATGAAATGAAGTGTTATTTCCGCTGCATCTCTGTATTTATGGTTATGTGTTTATTCTGTTGCGTTCCTGCATAAATCCGGATCAGTGGTATCGGAGCGGTCTGCTTTTTCTCGATCCTTCTTTGCATGTCCCCAACGAGGTCGGGGTATAAGGAGCTAGGGCTTGATCTGGTGGAACCTTTGCAAGATCAGCCTCGCAAACCTCGACGGACGCCCATTGGGGACGAAAAGAAAGATGAGGGAGCAGGAGATCCTATCAAAATATTGCTCGAGGAGGCCCTCGAAAAACAAAGGAACGCGATGATGGATAGCTTTGCTCGGATCCTTCAACGGCTGCCCACCGGCGGCGCATATGCATCCAGTAGCCACTCTGGAGTTGCGACTCCCTTTAAGGTACAAGTAAATTTTGACATTCCCATATTTGAGGGTCAAATAGACGCAGATGCCGTAGATAGATGGTTGAATCTATTAGAAGGATATTTCTTTGTTCATGACTTTTCAGACCGGGAGAAGATTATTTTTGCACTCCTCAAAGCTACCCCCCATGTTAAGGACTGGTGGGAAACCTACTGTGAGAACAAGGACCAAACAGAACCCTCTCTGTTCTCGGCCGTACCAGCTTGGAATTCTTTCCGAGACGCCGTCAAGGAACAGTACTATCCTGTGGGGAGCTATGAGGACAAGTACATACAATGGACCACGTTGCGACAACAAAGGGATCAAGATGTGCATGAGCTGACGAATCTGTTCCATACCCTGCGCACAAAGTTGGGTATCAAAGATTCAGAGAAACATTTGGTGCTAAAGTATCGCAGCTGTCTGCACAGATACATTCAGGAGGAAATGGAGTTTCTCGACATCTCCTCGCTTGGTACGGCATACCGGTATGCTGCCAAGATTGAGCAGAAATTCAAACAGAAGAAGCGAGACTTTGGATCTGTGAATCAAAAGCAAGGAAAAGGTGCTTCCAAACCATAGAACAAAGGATAGAGCATGGCGGCTAAAGACAACCCGTCAAAGCCACAAGAAAAGAACAACACCGTAAAGCCAAAGAAGGACACGGGAAAGTGGTGTGAGTTCCATAAGAGCTCCACTCACAACACAAGTGAGTGTCGGGCTAAGCAGTCGCTAGTGGCCGAGATGAGGGCTTCTGAGTCAGATGCATGCTCCGACTCCGAATCAGAACCTGAAAAGGGGAATGAAAAAGGGAAACAGATTATTGATGCGGAGCCCAACGCCACTGTTGCCACTACAAAGGTCCCGAAGGAGGAACCGGAAGATCCAGAGGAGGAGGAACGTCTCTTCCACTCCCAGATGTGGGTAAAGGGCTCCCCTGTACAGTTCATTGTCGACAATGGGAGCCAAAAGAACCTCATTTCAGCAGACGTTGTGAAGCGGTTGGGCTTGCCGACCACAGCTCACCCACATCCATACACCATCGGGTGGCTTCACCAAGGACGAGATCTCCGCGTCAGCCAGCAGTGCCGCCTTCCCTATAGCATCAAGCCCTTCACGGATGAGGTATTATGTGGCGTTGCTCCTATTGATGTTTCTGATGTATTATTAGGACAACCATACTTGTGGAAGCGTCATGCTGTGTATGAGTCTCGACCTCGTGCTGTTATTATTACTATGGGAAATAAGTTGTACAGGATACCAGAGGTACCACCTCCTACGACTATCTCTTTGGTTACTGCAAAAAAATGTAGTAAGCTCATTTCCCAAACCAGGAAATTCGTTTTTCTGATGATCCGCCCCCAGGGCAAGAAGAAGACTGTGGCCACGACCTCCAGACAGGGCCCCTCTGCACGACAACAACAAATGGATAAGGTCGTGGAGGAGTACGGGGACATCTTCACCTCACCCACAGGGGTTCCTCTGCACTGCCAGGTCAAGCACCCGATTGATCTGACCCCAGGTGCGCCACTACCCAATGGACCGATCTATCGACGCTCTGTTATGGAAAATGATGAAATCAAGAGGCAGATTCAGGAGCTGTTGCAGAAAGGTCACATCAGACCAAGTTCATCGCCCTGTGGGAGCCCGATCGTGTTGGTACAGAAGAAGGATGGGACGTGGAGACTTTGTATTGACTATCGGGCGTTGAACAAGATCACTGTCCGAAATAGGTACCCAATCCCACGGATTGATGACCTTCTGGACCAACTCAAAGGTGCAAAATATTTCAGCAAGATCGACCTGAAGTCTGGGTATCACCAGGTACCAATTGAACCCTACGATGTGTGGAAGACTGCCTTCAAAGCCAAGGAAGGCCTTTTCGAATGGCTGGTCATGCCTTTCGGGTTGACGAATGCTCCCGCCACCTTCATGAGGATGATGGATGACATCTTGCGGCCATTCACCAACTCATTTGTAGTGGTGTACTTGGATGACATTGTGATCTTCAGCCAGACTTGGGAAGAGCACCTTCACCACATCCGACAAGTCCTCCAAACACTGCGGCAACACAAGTTGTGTGCCAATTTGGAGAAGTGCACTTTTGGCATGAACCAGGTTCAATATCTGGGATACATTATTGATGAAAGGGGGGTGCATGTGGATCCAGCCAAGATCCAAGTCATTCGGGATTGGCCAGCCCCGACTACTATAACAGAGCTTCACAGCTTTCTGGGTCTTGCTAATTTCTACCGTAGATTCATGTTGGGATTCTCTCATATCACTTGGCCCTTGAGTCAAGTCACCAAAGGAGGAGCGAGAGCAAAATTCTTTTGGTCGGAACCTCAACAGAAGGCATTCAAAGAATTGAAAAATCGCCTCTGTTCTGCCCCAGTGCTCACCTTACCAGACTTGCGGCAGCCATTTGAGATCGAGACAGATGCCTCTGACTATGCTATTGGGGCAGTTCTTACTCAACAGGGACATCCAGTGGCATATCACAGTGAGACATTGTCTGAGACAGTTCGCAAGTATCCCACCCATGACAAAGAAATGTATTCCATTGTGCAAGCCTGTCGACAATGGAAGCATTACATTTTGGGGAAGGAAACAATCATCCACACAGACCACCGGCCCCTGCAGTTCATACAGACACAAGGGAAGTTGCAGAATGATCGCCATCAGAAGTGGTCCACATATCTGCAACAATTTCATTTGAAATTCAAGTACAAGAAGGGTAGCACCAATAATGTTGCAGACTGCCTCAGCCAACCACCGATCGTGGCGCTCACCACCATGCTCAACTCTTGTGGGCACGAGACTTCTGATTGGCCGCTTCTCTATGAGAGTGACCCAGAATTCGGCCACACTTACAAGGCACTCTTAGGGGGCACACAAGTTCCAAATTTTCACCTCCAAGAGGCACTTTTATGTCACCTGGGACACCTTTGTGTTCCTTCAAGCGAGCGTGCCAAGATGATATGGGAAGCACACTACAGTCGAGTCGCTGGGCATTTCGGGGTCGAGAAAACGGTAGCAATACTACAGAAGTATTTCTATTGGCCGAACCTTCGAAAGGATGTCGAGAAGCACATCAGATCCTGCACTGCTTGTGCCATTGCCAAACCGACCATCAAGAAGCAAGGCCTATATACTCCACTACCTACCCCTAGTCGACCTTGGGAATCCATCTCCATGGATTACATGTCGGGCCTTCCTTCTACTAAGAATGGAAATGACTGTGTTTCCGTGGTCGTTGACAGATTCTCGAAGATGGCCATTATGGCGGCCTGTAAGAAGAATATCACAGTAGAAGCCACTGCTAAACTCTTCTTTGAACGAGTGTGGGTGCACTTTGGGATCCCACAGTCTATCATATCAGATCGAGATAGCAGGTTCCTCGGCACATTTTGGTCCAGCCTCTGGTCAATGTTGGACACAAAGCTCACCAAGTCCACAGCTTTCCATCCCCAAACAGATGGCCAGACAGAGGTCGTCAACAGAATGATTGTACACATTCTGCGCATGTACAACTCAAAGCATCCACGCACATGGGACGAGAGCCTCCCCTATGTACAACACGGTTATAACCGGGCTCTCCACAGTTCAATTGGCCATAGCCCCTTTCAGGTGGGCTTGGGATTCCAGCCACTATGTCCCATTGACATAGCCATGCCGTTTGCAGCTGCTCAGGCCGATTCAGCTCATGTCCAGTCTGAAGTTGACAAAGCAAGTAGCTTCATTGAGCGCATTCAACACATCCGCCAACAGGTTCATGAGATATTGGACAGAGCCAATGCGAAGTACAAACATCGCCATGATCAACACCGGGTGCCACACCACTTCCAGGTGGGTGACAAAGTATGGCTACATTTGCAGAAGGAGCGCCTCACTGGACCTCACCGCAAGCTTCGCCCGCTCCGATACGGGCCTTACACCATCACCAAGGCTATAGGTAACAATGCCTTCGAGCTTATTATTCCACCATTCCTTGGTCTGCACCCAGTCTTCAATGTGGATCGCCTTCGTCCTTACTTTCCACCTCTACTGGACACGTCGGACATTGTAGAACAACTCACACCAACAGAGTTAAACCCAGACTGCATGGAACAGGCCACCACAGATTGTATCATGGACATGCAAATCAAGAACACTCGTCAACAGCAGATCCAACTGTATCGGGTTGTCAAAGCTGGCCAACTCCTGCACCAAGGAAAGTGGTTCACCAGGGACCAAGTTCAGCAGAAATTTCCTCATCTCATGGAGGAGCTTAACGCAATGGGGACCATTGCTTCCTAAGGGGGGAGGAATGATCCAGGTGGATAT
The DNA here is from genome assembly GCA_034641835.2 of Pinus albicaulis. Classification (NCBI taxonomy): domain Eukaryota; kingdom Viridiplantae; phylum Streptophyta; class Pinopsida; order Pinales; family Pinaceae; genus Pinus; species Pinus albicaulis. The sequence goes on from CM076578.1 coordinate 2,002,381,836, forward strand.
TGGTGGCCACCCGCCTATTCCACTTGGGCCCCCACCATTGTCTCTTTCAGTTTTCAGTTTTGGCATAACTTACTATTTTTAGCAGTTTTTCGGGTCCTGAACTTCCGGAGCCGTTTTGAGGCCCTAAACGACGTTTTTTGGTATGAAAATTTGTTGTGATTTTGATCATCAAAATCGTCACAAAAGTTTTAGTCCTCGGATAGAGCTTTCTAATGATGTATCATGTGCGTCAAACGGAGATAGTATGCCAAAGTTACGTCCCTGGGAAGTTGAAACACCAATTTACCCAAACGGGGCCCATAGTTTTGGCGCTTCATCTCCTAGGGTTAGGTTTTTGGGATGTTTAGGGCTCTCCATTGTTTCTCCAATAATAAATGACCTGGGCCTCATTGTAAACAAATTTTAGAGGTGCGTAGCCACCACATCTCTTCTCGGAAGATACGCTACCAGTGCACTAGCTATTTATTTCCATCTAGGAACCAGCATCTTTCTGTGATTTTG